>CM031595.1:66601703-66606703 GCA_018398815.1 Conus ventricosus | reverse complement strand
GCCTTTGTGTCGAGGCGTTAAAAGGGGTAGGAGCGAGCTCTTGACATTCTGTCGTCTGCTGAAGAGAGGTGTCTGTAACTGCGCATGCGCAGACACAGTTTGTCTGGATGCCTGGCGGAAGTGTGGAGGGATGGGGAGGCTGAATGTGTTAAAAGCGAATATTGGGGGACGGTGACAGAAGAAGGATGTTAAGAGTCATGGTACGCGAGGTATTACATGAGAAGGACGTTAAGAGTCATGGTACGCGAGGTATTACATGAGAAGGATGTTAAGAGTCATGGTACGCGAGGTATTACATGAGCAGAAAGGAGGATAGAAAATTAGACAAAGACTCGTAGTCACTCCGACTTTCACATGAAGACATGCATGCATGATCTTCTCTCCCAACCCCTCCAATCCCCTCCTCCCCCTCCCTAACCCCCGATCTCTCTCTCTCTCTCTCTCTCTCTCTCTCTTCTCTCTCTCTCTCTCTCTCTCTCTCTCTCTCGTAATAACAAAACAATGATAATAGCAATAATGATGATGATGATGATGATGGTGACAATGATCTGTTCTCCTAGGAAATCACATGATCATTTTTTAAGAGTACTATTTTTTCCTCAAGAAAACGGTGTTATGACCTGATTTTCTCATTGTCATTTTAAACAATCCTATTTTCCGTGAAAATTCCATAGGAATGAGTATTTTCCGTGAAAATTCCATAGGAATGAGTATTTTCCGCGGGAACACAGAGATGGGAAAACAAGGGAAACGCTTATCATGAACTTATGAAGTTGTATGCTTCCATGAAGATTACCAAGCAATTCTGGGTGAGGATCAAAGGCATTCGCGATTTTTTTTTCCATCTACAGAATTACATAGCCAGTCAGGAACATAATGAATTCTTGTGAAGCTTGGAATACTAATAATAGACACGGTGGCGGATCTGAGAGGGGATTACATGGGTCAACACCCCCTCGTGCCCTCAGAAAATTCTCGCGATTAACAATTGGCAGTAAGGTCTCTGCTTATAAATCAGAGGGACTTATTATTAAAGTTTAAAACAAAGAGACTACACACTTATTCAAATGTTTATTTCTTTAACAAAAATTGCTACTAGTTTTTCTTCCAGAGGACGCCTTCAGAGCTCTTTGTTTTCTGTTCAGCTTCTGAATTCGCGATGAATAGAATTATGGACCCAATCAAACCGGATTAAAATGCGAGTATAATATAAGTGGAGAATTCAGGACCTTTTCACCGTGTATGACCTTTCTGCATTGTTAAACTAATTCACGAAAATGTCAGTGTAGGAGACGGATGACACACACACACACACACACAGAGAGAGAGAGAGAGAGAGAGAGAGAGAGAGAGAGAGAGAGAGAGAGAGAGAGAGAGAGAACGCTTTAATCTTTGTGATACCATCCCTTAGGAAAAAACAGATAACATGAACAATACACGTTCACAACAAAAACCATGGTCGTGACTGAACAGAGGTTCTTTGTTAAAAGCCTGGTGATTATTATGCGGATGTAAAAGTAGAAATCGCAGGGATCGGTTTTCATAACTTGCACACGCGGGGAAGAGAGAGAGAGAGAGAGAGAGAGAGAGAGAGAGAGAGAGCGTTTTCGCATGGACGCATTCGAGCTTGTACTTCTTTATAATGCTAGAAAGACTCCCTCACGTCAGAATCTGTCACAAGTGGCTCCTTCCGAAAGCCGCCTCTACTGTGCCACTGAACAATAAGTTTAATAATCAGGTTGAGGGAGCACAGAGCGAGGGAGGGAAAAGGGAAGGGTAGGGAAGGACAGAGGGAGGAAGAAGGGCAGGGAGGGGGGGGGGCGTTTAGTAGGTGGTGTGACCTGCGTAATTTGGATCGGTACAGATACGAGCAGAACACCACAGAAATGATTCAGCAGCGGTGCAGAGCCTCCTGTGGTGAGTTGCCCTATGACAGCTGTTGCTGATTCCTCCCTCATGGACCTCCCTCATGGACCGTCGATGTGGGAGTCTGCAACCATACAGACATACCTTAGTGTAGTTGTGTATGGGAATGCCGGGTGAAAGTGAATTCACCGAGGGCCATAGAAGACCAAGACGGTCTCAGCGGGAAACGTCAAGAGCCGGAGTGTGAGCAGAACAAAGCCCACTGCAGACAAGAAGATAAGACCTTGCCAGTGGCAGCTGTCGGCAGCAGCAGGAGCGGATGCAGTTTCAGGAAGCATCTTCACTTGTATTGTCTGATAACACGGGACAGCAATAAGCCCCAAGAAATGGATGTGACGGGAGCCTTTACTGGTAATGAATTCCCAATTTGTGTGTGTGTGTGTGTGTGTGTGTGTGTGTGTGCTCTCGCGCACACACGCGATGGGAAGAGAAAATTGGGTGTCTGTGTACGCGCGCGCGCGTGTTCATATGTGTGTGTGTGTGTGTGTGTGTGTGTGTGTGTGTGTGTGTGTGTGTGTGTGTGTGTGTGTGTATGAGCCGGTGTGTGTGTGGGGGGGGGGGGGGGGGGGGGGGGGGGGGGGGGGGGGGGGAGGGAGGGGGGAGGGGGAGGGCACCAAGATTTAAGATTTTCTTTCCCTCTCAGCATCACTCGGTATACCACAGGACGTTCCCAAAGCCTACCAAACCAGCATTGACCTTATTTACGATTTAGATAAAAATAAAGAATAAATGTCCCGTTCCCGCATTCATTTCATAATGTCAAAGTCAGTGCTGATCTTCTTGCTTTCTGTTTCTTCTGTGTTCTCGAACATACTTTCAAAAATTAGCCTACTACTTACAGCCACGCCGATTATGCTCGCTTGAGTCTGTAATGTTCTTGGTGCTCTGTCCTATTGATGTACCCCCATAGGCCTGCTAAGGAATGGCAGATCGGGGAGTTGGGAAGCACACTGAAGAAGAAGAATTAGATCTGGATCTTTAAAGCATTAAATTAGCCTATAACTGCGCTTTCTTGATTTGACGTAGATGGGAGCAGCAGCCGAAATAGATCTGCATCGGTACTGCCAAATTTGAGACATAAATGATTCCTTTTTCAAAATAAGATGTGCAAGCTATCAAAGACAAACAAAAAAAAAGAAAGAAAGAAAGAAAGGAAAGGCCCATGAAATCACAAATAGTGAAAGCTGATACTGTAGCCCGTACGAGATTGTTATTTTGCAGAAAAATGACTGCAGTCGAAAGAGGGAACCTGGTCTGTGGTCCGCGGTGTGATTGATGATGGCAATCACGCGGTGTGTGTTAGCGACAGCACACACACAAAAAAAGTGGAGCGTCCTGCAGTCTTCAGAATGTCTCGGTCTCTGCGTGTGTGCATGCGCGTGCGTGCGCGCGCGCGCGCGTGCGTGTGTGACATACAGGTTCGAGTGAGGTCGTGGTAGTATCGCTCAGAGGCCACGAGCGTGCGGTGGAGGAGGAGGGACGACACACGGAATAGCACCGGGCCTGACAGTGCTCAGTCAGTGGCGAGCAGATCGATTTGCTGGCACGGCCAATCAGAACTCTGTGGGGGCTGCAGGTAGGCACTGGTCTCCATAGAAAACAAAAGCCGTCATCTTGACAACATCCGGGCATTGTTTCGTCAGTTCGTCAAAGGGACGACTGTCCAAAACCGAGTCGGTCAACCTTCTTATGTGAGATGAACTTGGCCAACGGAACCGATGACCCAAGAGGATCTGCCTCATAACACGGCATTGATAAGAGAGCGGATGCAGTTGTGCGGAAACGTGTGCTTACTACTACCAACGGCGGGCGACTTGGTTTCAGTTGAGTTAGATGTTCCTTGTGCGGGCTTGAGAGCGGGACAGCTGCTCTCTCAACGGTCTTGATCCACACAAAAATAAGCTAAGTTTTTTTTTAAAAAGGAGAAAAAAAGCGTGATTACTTTGATCAATATGGCGGAGACTGTGACACAGGTTGTGGGAGCCCCTGTGCCCAATCTGGAGGAAAAGATGTACAAAATGTATAATTGTGAGGGCAAGAACAGAGACTTCCCGGCCAAGGAGTGTTCAGGCACACAAACCTCGTCCCTTCAGCTGAACGGCCGAAGGGGTGTCAGTCCTGACGTGGAAAACAAAGAAAATCGTACGAACGGCGAGGTGAGTGGAAAGTCACATGTGCTGATGTAGGGGGTTGGCGATGATGTAGACCGACATCAGTTTCCAAGTTGAGCTTTACTAGCAATGGTGTGTGTGTGGGTGTGTGTCAGTTTCATGGCGTTAGGCTAGAACCTTGAAAGGTTAGAAATGAGCGGCAGCGATTGCATGAGTGCTTCGTGCTTTGCGGAGTTAGCAATAGTGCGAAAGTGTGCGTATTAGATCTATCGATGTTCCTGTCCTGAAAGAAAAAAAAAAGGCTCGCGAGCGCTGCTGCACCTGTGATCGTAAAAGTATTGATCTGTCAGGGCGACACTTCATTATTTGGGTGCGAAAGAAGAAAAATGTTCGTCTGCTTTTCGTTACTTCTTCAACTTCTTTGCCTGCTGTTTCTTCTTTCTGTCTTTCATTCTTTCTTTCTTTCTTCTTCGTCTTCCGAGTACATTCATCGCCATCGGATAATAACTGAAAATAAATGAAACATAGCTTTGTTCATTTCTTTCTTTCTTTTGTTCTCTCTGTCTCTCATGTCTCTCTACCTGTCTCTCTGTCTGTCTGTCTGTCTGTCTGTCTGTCTGTCTGTCTCTCTCTCTCTCTCTCTCTCTCTCTCCTCTCTCTCTCTCTCTCTCTCTCTCCTCTACTCTCTCTCCTTCGTCTTTCTACTTCTTCTTCTGTCAGTAGTCCAACGACAGATCATTATTTAAGATAATGGGAACACGCCTCTTTCTGTTTCCTCTTCCTCGTCGTCAGTACTTTATTGTCGCCGTCTGCTCCTTTTTGTGTGTTCCTCGACACATTTACTCCTGCTGTGAATGGCCTTTTAGGTCAGTGCGTATCCATTTTCAGGATCGTTTTTATACAGAGGTATATACTGCGCTCTTTCTAGAGAACTCTCTCTCTCTCTCTCTCTCTCTCTCTCTC
>CM031595.1:66591703-66594203 GCA_018398815.1 Conus ventricosus | reverse complement strand
TCTTGTTGATCATTCCATTCTTCTAAAGAAACTATCTGTCTACTTGAACCACACCCCGACAATCTCATTATTCCAATCATACTTGAACGATAGGACTCAGTATGTGGCGCTTAATGGGAAAACCTCCACTTCAGACTTTGTCAGACATGGAGTCCCACAGGGCTCTGTACTAGGCCCCCTACTATTCTGCATCTTCATCAATGATTTACCATTGTCCGTATCAGATGAAAAGGTCACGACAGATTTATTTGCTGATGACTCGTCGCTCCAAACGAATGGTAGTGACCTACAGACAATAGAAACTTCTCTCCAGGAAAGTCTAAACGACGTGTCAGACTGGTGTCATTCAAACTCAATGGTCATACACCCAGCCAAAACCAAATCTATGATTATAGCTACCCGCCAAAAACACCAGTTGACTCCTCTTTGCCTAAAACTTCAGTTGAATGGCACTTCTATCGAGCAGGTAGATGAGCATCGTGTTTTAGGGTTAACGATAGATAAAGAATTGAAATGGCAATCTCATCTAAATAACGTATGCAAGGTAGTCTCAAAACACCTTTTCCTGTTATCTCAATTAAAGCGCTACGTCAACAGTAATGTGCTTAAACTTTTCTTCAATGCACACATAATGTCACGTATAAATTACGCCTCAACAGTGTGGGACGGCAGTAGTGACGTCCACAAAAAAAGGCTGAATTCTCTCCATAGACGTGCAGCAAAGCTACTCCATCCAGCTGTATCTCTAACAACAGACGAAAAACTAAAAACGCTGAACATACTTCCTCTGAATAGGCAATTGGAATTCAACAAGGCATCATTTATGTTTACAATCTTGACAGATACTATGCCATGTTATATCAATGCCCTTTTTACAAGAACGAACAGCTTTTCTGGCTCGACGAAATTCCTTCTTCCCTACCCACGCATTGATCTATACAAAACAAGTCTAGCTTACTCTGGACCATATGTCTGGAACTCACTTCCACCGAATCTACAAAACATGAATACTTTAAAACCTTTCAAGGAACATTTGCATAAACATTTTATGTCTCAGTAGTTAAATTATTCGATTACAATGATTAGCGTCCATTCGCTAAGTCTTCTGTGAACCATACTTTGGATAAATCGTCTCAACATAAAACCTACTCCGTTAAAATCGCTCATCCCCACTCCCACTCTGTCTACCATCCCTTTTCTCCTCCCCCTACCTACCATTCTCTCTTCCCCACCCTCCTCTGACCTCTCTCTCTCTGTAGTTTTTGTTTGTTTGCTTGTAAGTTTCCTTTTGTTTTACCATCCCCCATCTCATTAGTGCTTTTATGAGCAGTTTGCTTATCATTGTAGAATTAGATTATCATGTTGCTATGTTCAATTGTCTGTATGAATGATATGTGCTGAAATAATGTATGCATGACAAGGACAGATTGTAAGACTAGGCTTTGGCCTAAAATCTTCATCCTTGGGTATTAAAGATCAATCAATCAATCAATCAATCAATCTCTCTCTGTGATTAAGCGCACAGTGTAATTGAAGAAAATGTTTCTACTCTTTGCTGCATGCTGGTTCTTCTATTGCCTCAACCCCATCCTCCCTCCCCCCCCCCCCCCCCCCCCCCCCCCCCCCCCCACACACACACACACACAAGATCTGCATCTCTGTCTAATCCCAGGAAGTGCTATGGGAACACAGGCTGGTGGGCGTGACATCGGGCTAACCCAATATGGAGTAGTCAATACTAAACGCAGGAGGCCAGGCCCACTGCCGCATTTCCCAAAGCAGTTGGAACACATCGAGTGCGAATCGAACAAACAGTGCGGAACAATAGCACGGACAAGACACACTAGCATCGCAGCATTTTCCGGCATAATTGGTGTTGCCCGGCTGTATGTGTGTGCATATGTATATGCGTGGGTGGGGTGGGAGTGGGGGATATCGGACAGTTTTTGTGTGTATTTGTGTGTGTGCGCGCGTGCGCATGTGTGAGACGGAGGGTGGAGAGAGTCGGATGGATGGTGAATAGTGCTCGTGCATGTATGTAGGCTATTTGTGTACGCGTAGACTGCACCGTTCGAGTTAATTAATTCCGTCATCAAGATTGCTTATTACGTCAGTTATCCCTGACATTGTTGTCGTCTTTATTACTGTAGCCTGTGAAACATTCTGGTCTGGCTGTTGTGAGACAAGATAGAGGCCTCCGCGCTACATCAAGAATGATTGATATTGCACGCACTTTTTGCTCGGAGGGGGCACTCGCTGCACGTGTGCCGTGACGATGCAGCATCGCCGTGACAATCTTACCTCCATTACACACACAATGACACCCCTCTCTTATCTCTCCTCTTACCCTCCCCCCCCCCCTCCATCCCCCCTAATTCAACGACACCCTAAACAAAACAACTCTAGAACTTTAAAAAGAAGGGTTGATAACACAACCACGAGCAATTCCGTTTCATCCATTGAAGAAGGCAGCAAAGCACGCTTTCCGTTACGTTTGTGA
>CM031595.1:66581703-66586703 GCA_018398815.1 Conus ventricosus | reverse complement strand
AGCATTTATATTTTTTTTTATGTCAGAGCGTTAAAGTGATTGGGGTCCCCTTCTCGGGATTCATAGGATGACGGCTACTGTATCAAAAATTTGGACACACTCCCACAGGGTTACTATCTATCTCCTCCCCGGGGTAATTTAACGGTTACGATTTTAAACTGAAACATAATCTATGCTTGTCCAACCTTCTTATAACTTCTATGAAAACTGAATATATACTCTGTGCCAAACAAAACACATTAATAATACTGTCCACTGTCTCTCCCCCTTCCCTAGGGGCAAGTGTAATGGGCGCGAGAAAGATTTAAAAGATTAATGACACTGTGCCCAGTGTTCAGCGTCTTGGAAAATGTTATTCTGCGAGAGGCACCCCACGCCTGGAGGTACCAGGTGCAGAGGCCCCTTCATGCCGGCTGGTTGAAGGGTAATAGTCGGGAGGGGGCCCGGGGTTACTGTCTCTTTGTCGGTGAAGATGGTGCCACACCAGGTCCTTTAGGGTCAGGCTGCCATCTGTTGGGGATGTCCAGCCAAGGCTGCAGGGTGTGTGGATCGGGAGAGGCTGGGACGGGTTGAGGCCGAGCAGGTTGTCGGTGGCTGCCGTGTGTCGGATGTTGGCAGGGCGTCCGGGGCGGAGGCCACACGTGGAGGTGCCACTGCGGTGGCAATGGGTGCTCGGGGATGTGGTCGGACATCAGGTGGGGTTTGACTGGTGGGTGTAAGGGGTGTGGGGAAATGGTGCACGTGTGGTGAAACGGGTATGAACTTCCGCAGGTGTTGGCGATTCCGGGATGGTGACTCGCCCTGACCCATCAAACACGGATAACGTACTGATGGTTGGCGAATTTCCCAAACCACAATGCCAGTGCGTTCCCACCTCTAGGGTAGTTGCCCGCAGGTTTTGCGGGTATTCGTGATCGCCTCCCAAATGAGAGGAGGGAGGGGGAGGGTGTATGTTCACTCCAGCGTTCTTTGCTCTGAGAGTGTCTCTTCGCCAGGGCGTTTCCCCTCTGGGTATGAGGTCCCTCCAGGCTCATGGGGTGTTTTATTGCCCGCGGGATGGGGATTGCATCACGCATGGGCCCGCCAAAAAGAACCATTGCGGGGATGTCCTGGTCTCGGGATCGTTTGGGTTTTCCTGTAAATAAGATGGCCCTTTGGAATTTGTCCACATCCAAAGAACCAGTTGGGCCGATGTTGTCCAAAAGCATGGTTTTACAGTTTTCACAGCCAACTCAGCCCGGCAGTTACATGAGGAAACCCCAACAGAATGATCCTGTGATGGACTTCCCAGGCTTCAGGAACTCCTGTGTTTTGCCTGAAGTAAAACGGGGGTTTCCTCCGTCGCTGGTGAGTTCTTGGGATGCCAAAAGTGGAAAATGTTTCTCGAAGGCGTCGGATGAGGCCATCAGCTCCGATTCGGACCTGTAGCCCATTGGCCAATGGGAGTACCTGTCCACAAGGGACAACGTAGTCTGTTTTTTGTTGTTATGTGAAGTAGTCACTGCAAACCATCTGGAATGGGTTTAATCGGGTTTAGCCGGGTTGTGATGGTGGCTGCATGGGTTGGATTTTGCCATGCGGTGACAGGGGTGCACTCCTCTCGGACAGGGGTGATATCAACAGTGATGTTCGGCCAAAAAACAAAAGTCCTGTGCTCGGGTACACATGATGTTGACGCCCTGGTGTGCCGCATGGAGGACTTGCAGGATGGTAGGGCGGAGAGGGGGTGGAATGCGACCCTCTGGCCCATCAGAACAACACCGTCAAAAACACAGAGGTTTGCTACTGAACCTGTGGAAGGGGCGCAGAGTAGCTGGGACTGTCTGCAGTTGGATGGAAAGCCATCTTCAATGAGCTGGACGAGCTGCCGGAAGGTGGGTCGGAAGCTGTGGCCTCCTGCACTTTGTCCCATGTAACAACTTGGGACTGTCCAGGGCACACAGGGCGACAGCTGCAGCTGTGATTGTGGGGGGTCATTTGCTTCATCCATGCTGTCGCCGTCTCTGAGGTGTTTCAGGGCTTCCTGGTTGAAGGAACCGAGTTCAGCTCCGAAGGGTCACCGCCCAACCCGGGTGCCTCAGACTGATCAGCTGGGTGTCTGGAAGCGGCATCGGGGCCCAGGTTCTTTTTGCCTGACACGTACCATTTTCAATCGGTATGGTAGGGTTTTCTCTTTAAGGTTTAAGGACGTCTGTTGTGGATGTCGCATGAGATTCGTCATTCAATTTGTAAAAAGCGGGTTTGTGGTCCGTGGCAACAAAGAGGTCAGTGCACCTAAGATGTAGTAACGTCTGGTGGAGGGCATATGCGACTGCTAGCGCCTGCCTTCAATGGGAGCATAGGGCTCTCAGCAGGTGGTGGTGAATCTGCTGCCGACCAGACACAGCTTCCATCCATCACGACAGCATTTCGGGGTGGTAGGCGCACAAGAGCAGTGTTTGGAGTGTAGGAAGAAGCCATGCCATCTTGGACCGTCTGTGGCGAGCAGGTGGGGCGTGAGGGTCAAAGAGTCTCACTCCTTCCTTTTTCTCGTTGATGATGCCTCCTTGGACTTCTGGAAGAGCCGTTTCCAGTTCCTCCGTCCATCGAAATGGGGTTGAAGGCCTCCAGCAAGTGGCGAAAGGGTTTCTTTCTGTTTCGCCATCGAGAAGGCATAGCTCCTTGGTTCACCAAGCCAAACCTCCCTCTGGCGCCTGAAATGTCTGAGGGGGTGGGGTAGTTGCGAATGGCGTAAAGGGAACTTGGGGCTTGGGCAGATGTTTGTGGAGGTGATAGGGAGCTGCAAATTGCACAGGTCTTGGGCAAACTGAAATTTCTTGGGATTGAGTGTGATCCCTTTGCGAGCACACGGTCTAGCCAGCTGCAAGCTTGATGAAAGCAGTTTCAATGTCCGGTGACCACATGCGTTCATCCAACTTTTGACCTTGTCAGGGAAGTCGGCTATGATGGCATCAAAACGCTGGGGTAGCCATCGCCGCTGGCAGGAACCCTTGGGGTGCACTTTGTAACGGAAGACCCCATGGAGTGATGAAGGTTGGTTTTTATGGCGGTCCCTCTGCCCGAATGGGGATTGAGTGGTACCCATTCCATGCATCTGTGACAGTCTTTATGGTGGCCTTGTGGGACGCGGTCGGCGAGATTAAAGGGGGGTAGGAACTGATGAGTTTGCCGAACAGACTGACGGTTTTGGGGTTGGGGTCCACTGTGCGCCGTGGAGAGCCATCCGCTTTGGCAGTCAAACATCCGTGAGCACCAGTAACAGGGGTATTGGGGTCAACACGTTCAAGGACGCCTAAGCGCCATCTCGTTCCAGTCTGCCTTCACCTGGTCTTGCCAATGGATGGGACAAGAGCAGGTTTGTGGATGGCGACAGGCTTGGCATCGGGTTGCGTGGAGGCTCCAAGGGTTCATTTGACATGAGGGGAAGGGCTGATGTTCACAGTGTTTTGAAGGTCGTTGCGCATAATAATCCAGGAGACACTGTTTAGGGCCTCTACATGCTTTCGTGGGGATGGGCCCGGGGTGGGAGCTGTGTGGGTTGGGTGGTGGTTGTTACTACTGCGCTTTGGGCAGAGCATGTTGTCTCAATGTCTCTGATGAGGTTGCTATGCAGCGTGGGCTTGGCTCTGGAAAGGGATGTAGGGAGTATAACGCCAAGCGCAGACAATGCTTCCTACAGAGGAATGCCTTGGAGATCTGTTTGGAGACATAGCCATAATTGTTTTGAGACGACAGCAGGCCCGTCACATCGCAAGCTGTGATGGAGACAACAATGCACCCAGGACTCCTAGATCCTGATCATTAGCACCCTTCATCTTGAGTGTCACAGGATCAGGTCACTGTCCTCAAAGCCTATATGCGGGCAACTGACAAAGGGGATGACAGTACCCGGCAACCCGTATCTGCAAACCATGGATTGTTGCAGACTTGGTCTTGAGGGGTTGTAAGGGGCTCCGAACGCAGGGATGTTCTTCGGCAGCACGGACTTTGACGGCACTGGGGTGGGTTTTGGGTGGAGGCTATCCACTGGCCAAAGAAGACGTGATGATCTGACAGATGGGGTTTCGGATTTTGTTTTGGCAATGGGCGTTTTAAGAGCTGCATTGCTGGTGGCCTGCTAGTGTCAACAAGAGGGGTTTTTTTTGAAATCGGCCTTGTGATGGCCTCGAGTCCCTTTTGGTGGTGATTTGAAGTCCGGGTTTTGACCCCCATGAGGGCACACCCGGGTTCTGTCTCTATCCCCAGGTGCCACGCTGAGTGATGGTTTTTGATGAGGTGGGACCTGTTTTTTTGCCCAATTTCCTGCTAGCCTCCCCTGCGCTCTGTGCTTTGCCTTCCCTTTCTGCGCCAATAGCTGATCAATCTCAAACCAAGTCCCATCAGTTTGGGGGCCAAGGAGGTCAGACTGATTTTAGGATCAGCAAAGCCGCGTAAAGAGGTGGTCTTTGATTTATCTCATTTGCTTTTTCAAGACATGGTCGCAGTTTCCCCTTCTCGGGCATGGTGGGGGTGTACTGCACGGGGCTTTACCCTTTTATCGGCGAGGAGGTCCGGGTTCCTTGCCCGGGGACTGGGGCATTTACTGTGAGTTGCGTGGATAGTGCCTTCATCCTTACAGCAGGGCCCTTTGATTGCGGCCAAAGGTACTTCTGCCATATCTGGACGTTGCCACAATATTTACGCTGAGGTCATGCGCAATCCGAGTCACAGCAGTAGAACAGGCGCTGTGGCAATCGGCTCACTGTAGCCATGCACTCTTGTTACATACTCCATTGTCGGGGTTTTAAAAAAGACCACTGATCAGGATCACAGCGGCGGCTATTTGAGGGGGGTTCTACTAAACTTAGGGTTTTGGATTTGGTCGGGGTTTGGGTCTGGGGCGGGGTGCACTGTGGCGTTGTGCATCTGCAGAGCGTGTTAGTGCCCGCGCAAAGGCCCCTCAAGTCTGAGATTCCAGTCACACCCCTTTAAGGACATTGTAAACGTGGCATGTTGTGATG
>CM031595.1:66566703-66576703 GCA_018398815.1 Conus ventricosus | reverse complement strand
CAGCACAGTGTCCAGTCCGGTATCCTGCCACGACGCCAGACCTGGGCAGAAGGAGCGCAGTTCAGGGGGGACAAGCCGAGGGTCAGCTGTATCGATCTGCAGCAGACCAGTGGGCCTCGTCACCATGACGGGGCTGCAGGTTATACAGCATGACCTACCGCGCATTTCAACGCTGAAGAAGAAACGCTTTGCAAGCGATGAATTGGGTCTAAAGTTTTATCCCATTTCAAATCATTATTGTGTCCGATTTTAAGTTATCGTTGTTGTCCAGTGAAGATGGGATAGTTTTTGCTTTTTTTTTTTTTTTTTTTTTTTCTTTTTGGGGGGGAGGCGGGGGGGGGGGGGTAGGGGACGCGGGGGGGGGGGGGGGGTGTTTTGTTAATTTGACTTCTCAAACTTCTTCTGGAAAGTATTCACATGTACGTATTTCCGCAGGTTTTCGTGGCGAATGAGCGTCTGCTATCGGATCTAACTCCCCTACAAGTCGGAACCGAGTCGTGTGCACTGTTCTGATCTGAAGCCATTTTAGTGTACTTTTTGGAGTGTTGTGGGTAAAAAGAGGCAGAGTTTTTTTGTTGTTGTTAATGTTGTTGTTGTTGTTGTTTTTCTTGTTATTCCAGGGAGGTCGCAAAGCAATGTTTTGTTGTGCGTGTGTGTGTGGTGTTTTTGTGGGGTTTTTTTTAGGATGGGAAGGGAGGATATGGACGTGTGTGGGGGGGGGGGGGGGGGGGGGGGGGGGGGGGGGATTACTTATTCCGTATGCTGAATTGACCGTCCTAGGCTGCCCCGTCTTCACCTCCTCCCTCCCTCCCCCCCCCCCCCCCTCTCTCTCTCTCTCTCTCTCTCTCTCTCCTCTCTCTCTCTCTCTCTCTCTCTCTCTCCTGTCTGTAATCGATCCGGTGATCCTGTCCAGCCAGTGAAGGGTGAAAAACGAGTCGCATTGACAGATGTTAGTTATATGGGCATGAGAAGGGAAAAACAGATGGACATGTTCATAAGGACCGAAGGGTCGCGGGAGGAGGGAGTAGAGTGAGTGAGTGTGTGGGTGTGTGTGTGTGTGTGTGTGTGTGTGTGTGTGTGTGTTGAGAAAGTAGAATATGTGTGCGTGCGTGCGTGCGTGTGTGTGTGTGTGTATGAGAGAGAGAGAGGCCGAATCGAGTATTCTTATTCAAAGAGAGAGAGAGAGAGAGAAGGTGCAGGGCAGAACAAGCATTTTTGGTTATTGCTGAACGGGCACAATGTTGTGAAGAAGGACAGATTGATACGGACTTGCGTGACTAAATGGGTGTTTGTCCTGGAGAGACAGAGAGCCGTGGGCTAATATTAACAAAAAGGCACAATCACTGGCGAAGATAAGAGTAAGGACTCCTGCTACTGAATAGGTGTTCGTCCTGAAGAGACTGAGTGTTTATTCGCCCTGAAGACGAGGGGAGAGGGGGAAAATGGAGGCGGGGGGGAGAGAGAGAGAGAGAGGGGGGGGGGGGGGGGGGGAGCGCGCGCATTGGTTGGTATTACCGAAAGAAAGAGGGGGCGGGGGGGGTCATTCATTCTGTAGAGGAAGAGTGTGAATTACGTTACCGAATGGCATTCACCCAGAAGAGACGGATAAAGAGTGTTGACTGTTAACCTTGTTAATGTTCGAAAACGGAACACTTTCATGTAGAAGCGAAGCGTGTAGACATACTTTACTAAATCAGGGAACGGTTGAGAGAGAGAGAGAGAGAGAGAGAGAGAGAGAGAGAGAGAGAGAGAGAGAGAGAGAGAGTTGACTGATTATCGCTGATTTGGGTTTTGATGAAGAAGAGGATGTCGACCAGTAGGATGTATTACAGAAAATATGTTCATGAAAAGAAAGAGAGACAGACAGATAATCCAGGGGCATATTATTTTTTTTGTTCAGAAGAGAAAAGGACGATGAATGGCTAGAGGCATGGGGGGAGGAGGGGGGGGGGGGGAGGCGCGGGGCAGCGGCATGGACACACATTGCCAGATGGACATAACACTGTGGCATTACTGAAGAAAAATCACAGCCAGGCAAATACAAGTAATATGTAAAAAGACTAGAGCAACATTAGAACGGAAAGAACGTTTCCTTTTGGCAAGATTTTAAAAAAAGGAGACTAAGCAGTATGAAAATTGATATGCCAAACATTGATTGCTTGAATGTGAGGTTCGGTATACTAATGCTGACTGTGTGTGTGCGTGTGTGTGTGTGTGTGTGTGTGTCAAGTCAAGTCATGTCAAGTCAAAATTATCTTTATTGAGGGTTAAAAGAATAAGCTTTGCAGCTTTTTTTCATCCTGCCCTCACAAAAAAAGCATAAATATCAATCACAATAGTGAAAAACCAGAAACTCGAAGCAATACATTACGTATAAATCAGAAATATACAATGTAATGAAAACAATGAAACAATTAACAACCATTAATCAATGGTGTGTGTGTGTGTGTGTGTGTGTGTGTGTGTGTGTGTGTGTGTGTGTGTGTGTGTGTGTTTCTGGCTCAGTGTCTGTCTTTGTATGTGTTTATACATTCACGCATGTGTATGTCTGTGTGTATAGGAGGAAAAGAGAGAGAGTGGTGGTGGAATTGTGAGTACATATTGGGAAGAATAGGAGGGGTGGTGGTGGTGGAGAACGAGTGAGTGGGTGTGGTGTTGGGGGGATGGCGAAGTGACGGAGAGAAAGAGCGACGGGGTGAGAAACGAGGAGATATATTCACATTGGTTGGATTATTGTTCGTTGTCCACAGAACCTTATACAACCGAAAGGGAAAGGAAGATATTCGTTTTGCAACGAAAATTTTTTTGCAAATGAAAAATCTTGTAAATGATGTTGTGTGTGTGTGTGTGTGTGTGTGTGTGTGTGTGTGTGTGTGTGTGTGTTTTCAATTGGGATGTAGGAAAAGGGATAAAGAATAGGGGAGAAGATATGCATTGCAAATGGAAGAGAAAATCAAGAGAGAGAGAAAGAGAGAGAGACGCAGACGGGGTTCGACTCGCATTACCGAATGGACATTATAGCACAGGGTGAAAGAGAGGTGAGAGTGGCCGATAAGCGGTGGGGGTGGTTGATGTGCCAAGATATTGATTGATCGTCTCTGTGTGAGAGCGAGGGTGGACAAGAGAGAGAGAGGGGGGGGGGGGGGGGGGAGGAGGGCGGGGGTAGGAGAGAGAGGGGCGGTAATCTGGCGGAGACTGATGGGGGGGCAAATGGGCCGTGCAGCGAGTGGTGTGTCCGCTGTAATGGGCGACGGAGGGGAGAGAAGAGCTCCTGGCAGCTGCACCAGTGATTGCCCCTGTCAGTGCTGTCCTCGGCCCACCACAGGTATGTAGTGGTGGTGGTGTCAGGGCAGGCAGAATGGCTGCACACCACATAGTAATGCGCCAAGTCCTTGCTTAAGGAATCAAGTATTTATTGACTGGCGCACTTAGATTGTATTGACATTTAAAAAAAAGGGTTGAAAGTTGATTCTGCTCACTTTCTTTCATATGGCCATCAAGGTACAAGCCAGGTGGCTGGTTCCAAGCAGACAGGTTTACATCAAAGGAATGGGACCATTTGGATGTTTCAAGCTGGCGCAAAGACACGGTCATGGGGGTGAGAGCAAAGGCCTGAAATGTGCCGTCAACTAAGGGAAAGGTCATGTACTATTTGAATAATGTTTGTGATTTCAACGGTGAAGATACCCCCCCCCCACCCTCCCTCTTTTCCACAAACGAGGGAAATAATTGGTGGGGAGTTGTTCTTTCAATCAGTTATCAGGTTGACATTTTTAATGCTGGCTCAAATTTATGGTAGGCCTCAGAACGCTTACTCGAACTACACAGTGTTTTTAGTGGAAAATCCTAATGGTGGCGTGTGGCCAATGGCAGTGTGATCCGCCTTTTAAAATGGAAGGCCGTCTGTCTCCCTGCGGCTGGTTGGTGGCTGTCATAGACGTGTATACCGTCGTCAGCCTGCCTGTCTGTGCTTGTCTGTCTGTCGGTCGGTCGGTCTGTCTGTTTTGTCTGTCACCAGTGTTGGTGTGATAGCTTCGCAAGGCCTGCTGCGCTGTCAAGGTTTAGTGTCAGTTCTGTCAGAAGCCCAGTCTGTCTCGCGGGCCGTGTCAGGTTTGTCACCACACATGCTTTCGAGGTCAGATAGTCCACCCGACCACGCAGGGCCTTGTCAGGGCTGTCAAACTGAAGCGCGGGGGGGGGGGGGGGGGGGGGGGGGGGGATGTCACATCACGTACAAGTCAGACCATCAGCCGAAAAAAAAAAAACACCCTGAAATTAACAAAACAACCAAAGACGGTCTACGGCATTGTAACTAAAACTATTGACATAGTATTTGGAATTATGAAATAAGGCTGTGCTGAGAGTGCCAGTTTTCCCATCAGTTTATCGCGCGCGCGCACACACACACACAACACACACACACACACACACACACACACACACACACACACACAATAGCACAGCACACAAACTCACTCTCTCTCTCTCTCTCTCTCTCTCTCTCTCTCTCTCTCTCTCTCTCTCCCTCCCTCCCTCCCTCTTCCCTCCCACCCCCCCCCCTTAGAAAAAAAGACCAATATTTGTCCGGGCTCCTCCCTCCCCACCCCTTCCAGGTTGTTAATTCAATAATCTACACATTGTTTCATCATGTGTTGATAGGCCCACAAGAAAGCACTGTAAACGAAAAAAGAAAACTTTGGACTTTTCTTCATCACGTGCTTAGGTTTTATTTTCCATTGTCAGCCAGGTCCTCTAGGCCTACGTGTTCATTATACCTGGATGATTTCCGTCTTGGTTTCCATGCCAGTCAGACACCGGAAGCCTGCCGTAGTCTGTCTGTCTGTCTTAGTTTTGTTTCATTTCTTGACCGTGTGTGTGTGTGTGTGGGGGGGGGGGGGGGGGGGGGGGGAGAAGAAAAGTCCAAAGTTTTCTTTTCGTTTACAGTGTATAAATGTGTGTGTGTGTGTGTGTGATTTTTCCGTGTGTTTGTGTGCGCGCGCGTGTGTATGTGAGTGTGTGGGTGTGTACGTATTGATTGTGTGTGTGTGTGTGTGTGTGTGTGTGTGTGTGTGTGTGTGAAATGTATTCCTTATTTTTTAAGTGTTGACATTCTTTTCATAACCTTTTCTTAAATGTCAGTACTAGTACGAGTTAATACAATAATTTGGTTTCAGTCAGTCAGTGCGTGTGTATGTGGACCGTAGGTTTCTTTTGTAAGACAAACCAGTCACGCTGTGTGCATGTGAGACCAACTGAAAGTGTCCACAGGGTACACACCTTGATGGAGAGACGGTTAGACTGGGGAGCAGCAGATGTGTGTGTTTGCCTCCAAGAGGAGCAGTCTAGACCACCATCTGCCGTTGCCGAGCTAGATCCTGACGGGTCGAGGAAGTGATTGTAAGAGAAAGAAGTCTGAGAAGATTCAAAAGCGAAACTGTTTTTAAAAAAATCTTACGGTGTGTGTGTGTTAGCGCGCGCGCGCGCACGCGTGTGTGTGTGTGTTTGTGTGTTTGTTTTGCTTTTCTTGTCAAAATTCATCAAAATCTACGTGAAAGTTGAAAGAGTCCGGGTTGCTTTTTGGTTTTTTTCCCCCTTGTCTGTCGTTCTTCCTTTTTTCCCCTCCCAATCTGTCTTAAAGAACAGGGAGTACTTTAGAATGGGAACGAAGAAATGCTGTGTGTGTGTGTGTGTGTGTGTGTGTGTGTGTGTGTTGTGTGTGTGTGTGGTCAAAATGTGTTCCACTCGCTCCAGACAAAACTACTGGGTCGATCTTTCTGAAAATTTGTAGGTATGTTCATTATGGGTCAATGATGATGCCCGACGTTTTAGTTTACCGTTACAGCTGTTACTAACGGCTGTAACGGCCTGTAACGCTTTTTCTTCTTTATGGAATATCTCAGAAAGTACTTGGCCGATCTTTCTGAAATTTGTAGGTATGTTCATTATGGGTCACGAATAATGCCCGATGTTTTAGTTTATCGTTATAACCGTTACTAACGGCTGTAACGGCCTGTAACGGTTTTTCTTCTTTATGGAATATCTCAGAAAGTACTTGGCCGACCTTTATGAAAATTAGCAGGTATGTTCATTTTGGGTCACGGATGATGCCTGATGTTTTAGTTTGCCCCGTTATAGCCGTTACTAACGGTTGTAACGGCCTGTAACGGTTTTTCTTCTTTATGGAATATCTCAGAAAGTACTTGGCCAATTTATAAGCGGTTTGGATGATCTTGTGACAAATCGGATCCTCTGTCCATATGTAAGAGATGTAATGCTGAAAATGGATTAAACAACCGTTAAAAACCGTTATTCTGCCGTTATTTCTTATATATAGGTGGATTTTAATGAAATTTGGTATATAGAAAGGTTATCACACACAAATGGCACTTCTATATAGTGTTCCAAAATTTGACCGTTAAAATCCGTTATTCTTGACATATTCTCCAATTTGGATGAAATTTGATATGTACACACTAACACAGGCTTGTGAGTCATGGACGTTGAAATCAGACCTTGAGAAAAAGATCCAAACAATGGAAATGAGGTGCTTCAGACGACTCCTTGGCATCTCATACAGAGATCACATCAGCAATGTGGAAGTTAAAAAGCGCATTGAGAATGAAATTGGTCCATATGTCGATCTCCTAACCTCAGTAAAAAGACGCAAATTGAAATGGTATGGACACGTCATACGATCGACAGGCCTTGCCAAGACAATCATGCAGGGCACAGTACCAGGACAAAGGCGAAGAGGTCGACAAAGGAAAAGATGGGAGGATAACATCACGGAGTGGACAGGCCTGCGGCTGAGAAATACATTACGGAGGGCAGAGAACAGAGAGGAATGGAGAAGGATGGTTGTCACTGCTTCAGGGGTGCCCCCACGGACCGACGTCTAAGGGATCAAGTCAAGTCAAAGTCAACACAGGCTTTAGCCCAGTGAGGACTAAAATGCCGGTTTCAAAAGTGCATATCGGTTATATATCCGTTAAACCGTTGTTTTGCCGTTATTTTTTTATATATTGGTGGGTTTTAATGCAATTTTGTATATAGAAAGGTTATCACACACAAATGGCACTTCCATGCAGTGTTTCAAAATCTGACCGTTAAAAACCGTTATTCTTGACATGTCCGATTTGGATGAAATTTGGTATGTACACAGGCTTTAGCCCAGTGAGGACTAAAAAACCGGTTTCAAAAGTGTATATCGGTTATATAACCGATAAACCGTTATTTTGCCGTTATTTTTTATATATTGATGGATTTTAATGCAATTTTGTATATATACTACTCAAAAGAATTTAAGGGCCACACAGTTCATCACTCCCCAATAATAACTCATAAGTCCGACAGCTGAAATCAACCAACAAACATTTAATTCAATCATTTGATCATCGATTGGACACAATTTCATCAAGAAGTGCAAATCAATTATCGCGAAACTTTCATTTACATGGACACGCCCCCATTTTGCAAATTCAGAACAACCGATTGTCAGAATGTCAAGAGTCAATATCGTGTGTGACCGCCATTGGCGTTGATGCAGTCAAGGCAGTGCTGTCTCATGGATCTGACCAAAGTCTGGAGGGTGTTCTGGGGGATCGCCTGCCACTCCTGCTCCAGATTCCTGAACAGGACGTTGAGATTGTGTGCAGGAGGGTAGTTGTTGCGTATACGACAGCCCAGAACATCCTAAAGATGTTTGATGGGGTTCAGATCGGGTGAGCGGGCAGGCCAGTCCATCCTGGTGACTTGCTGCTGCTGGAGAAAGTTCTGTACGACCCGAGCTCTGTGCGGCCTGGCATTATCGTCCTGTAGTATGGCTCCTGGTCCCATGGCCTGCAAAGCTGGTACAGCGATTGGCTCCAGAATGTCGTCCCTGTAGGCTACGCCGGTCAGGTAGCCTTGGACACAGTGCAGGGGTGTCCTGTGATGAAGACTGAAGCCACCCCACACCATCAGGGACCCACCACCATAGCGGTCGTGCTCCGCAAGAGTGGCGTCAATGAAGCGCTCTCCAACACGCCTCCAGGCGCGAATCCTGCCGTCGTTGAAGGACAGGGTTGTAGCGGGATTCATCAGAAAAGAGCACCCTGGACCACTGCTGCCTGGTCCAGGCCAGGTATCGTTGAGCCCAAGCCAGACGAGCAGCACGGTGAGCTCTGGTCAGTGGAGGTCGCAATGCTCGACGCCTTGACCGCATGTTGGCCTCACACAGGCGGTTGCGAACAGTCTGGTCGCTGATGAGGACGTTGCTGGCTGCTCTCAGCTGCCCCCTGAGCAGAGCACGTTAGCGGTGGCGGTTCTATTGCGTAGTGCCGCCAGGGTGATGAAGCGATCCTGTCGTCTGTTGGTCGCTCTGGGGCGTCCAGGTCTGCGTGCTTCTGGAACTTTCCCATAGTTGTTGTACGGTCTCTCAGTCTTTGAATGACAGAATGTGTTACTCTAAGTCGTCTGCCAACTTCTCGGACCGCCACGCCTTCTTGTAGCCAGGCCACAGCCATCCCTCTCTCAGCGTCACTAAGTTTGCGTCTTGGTGGCATGTTTGAACACACCCCCAGAAGCGGCCCTTAATAAAGCCACTGGTCAGCGAATCAGGTTGACAAGTGTTCATTAAAGGTCCGGCTTGCATGTGCAATGCAGTTTTCAGACAGCCGAACACTGCTGCGCCAGTTAGGCGCACTCAAATTGCGACCTTTTTCTCGTGGTTTTTTAGCTTCTTTTGCGGACCAGTGTAACACCTTTGACACAGATTCGACTGAACAATTGCCAAAACCAGTTTTCTGTGAAGCACTTGTCACACTTTGAGTGAATAAATTGGCCATAAACATTTCATGTTTTATGCTACGCTGTATTATGTAAACCATATCAAAAATGAATGCGGCCCTTAAATTCTTTTGAGTAGTATAGAAAGGTCATCACACACAAATGGCACTTCCATGCAGTGTTTCAAAAACTGACCCGTTAAAAACCATTATTCTTGACATATTGTCCGATTTGGATGAAATTTGGTATGTACACAGGCTTTAGCCCAGTGAGGACTAGAATACCAGTATCAAAAGTGTACATCGGTTAAATAACCGTTAAAACCGTTATGTTGCCTTTATTTCTTATCTCATAAAGCACTTGGCCGATTTATAAGCGGTTTGGAAAACTGGGAATACGTTTATATGCTTCGCATCTTGTTGTTTGTTTGTTCGTTTCCCGAGTCAGCTCTCCCGTCACTTTGGGGCCAGGGTGAGTGGAGACGACCGCTGGGAACGTGTCACTGCGACGCGTCCCCAAGATTTCAGGGCACGCGGTACCTGCCGCAGAGCACCCCCACTTTTCTCCTTGGGAGCCAGGCCGAGTCCTCGGGGGGAAAAGCTCGTAACCCAATACTATCTGTAAACAAATGACTGTCGCAAAGATTGCAACCGACTTTTGAAGTTCTAGGCAAGAATGTCCCAAAACTGAGTGAGCTTGGAGGACACTCGGTTTTGCGAGGTCGACTTCATGCAGAGAAAAGAATTGTTTCCCGTTGAGTTGATGGAGATGGTCGGGAATTCTGATCGTGTTTCGTGCCTTGAAATGTTTCGCTTGGTGAATGCTTTGAATACATTCCTGCGTAAAAAAAAGTTTCTGGTGTTTTCCCGCTCTCGTTTTGTGGACTGATTTATTCCCTTCTGAGTAAGAGAGGGCCTAGGTTACTGATGCTGTTGGAAAACCAAGACTAATGGTATATTTTGTAAAGATTTCCGCCCGTAAAAGACAGTGGTTGCCAGTGAAAAGCATTGGTTTTCGTGTGTGTGTGTGTTGTGCGCGCGCGCGTGCGCGTGTGTGAGAGAGAGACAGAGAAGCGGGGGGAGGAACCAAATGAAATTCTAGCTCAGTGAAACAGGTGACACTTGTATCTTGTGGTTGCGCTTGGAGGCGGGATTCAGATACTTACTGTTTATTTTCCCTTCTCTCTCTGGAAAGTTAGCCGTTTGTTTGTTTGTTTGTTTGTTTGTTTTTGTTG
>CM031595.1:66531703-66561703 GCA_018398815.1 Conus ventricosus | reverse complement strand
AACAACATTACCTTACCTTATCTCAATTTTGGGTATTTGGCAATTTAGGTATGTACTATTCAAGCATCGCAGAAGCTGTTACCTGTACTCAGCTTTGTCGGAGAGAAACGAATGCGTGAATCTTTTTCCCAGAAAATGTGGAATATATAACGAGTGCCTGAGTGTGTGTTTGTGTCTGTAATTGATTCCAAAGATGCTCCTTGTATTGATAGTGTGGTAAGCATGATTCATACATCGGCAGTTCTCGTAAGAAACTCGTGCATCTGCGTGGTGACGTCTGCTATTGCTTAATGCTTTGTGAGCTGGATGACAATCGGACGATCAGTCAATATCTTTTGGGGGGTTGCTGGATTTCCACCAGTTCGGGATGTGTATGAATTTTTGCTATCTCGGTCGCGGTAGCCATGAGCTCTCTCTCTCTCTCTCTCTCTCTCTCTCTCTCTCTCTCTCTCTCTCTCTCTCTCTCTCCCTCCCTCCCTCCCTCCCTCCCTCCCTCCCTCCCTCTCTCTCAATGCGCGCACGCGCACTCGTGTGTGTGTGTGTTGTGTGTGTGTTTGTGCTTGTGTGTGTGTGTTGTAAGAAGAGCAGGATAGGAAGTGGGAGGGTATGGGCGACTCTGTCTCTGTTCCTGAGTTCTCTCCCCCCCCCCTCTCTCTCTCTTTCTGTGTGTGTGTGTGTGTGTGTGTGTGTGTGTGTGTGTGTGTACCGCCACTGCAAGACTGTCATGCGCAACTTACGCGCACGCAAATGTGTGTGTGTGTGTGTGTGTGGTGTGTGTGTGTGTGTGTGTGTGTGTGTGTGTGTGTGTGTGTGTGTGTGTGTGTGTGTGTGTGTGTGCGTGCGCGCGCGTGCGCGCGCGTGTGGTACAGTGTGTGCTGATCCGTTGGCTTCATGGTATAGAGATCAGTATATGAACTCTTATAAGCAGGATGGGGGTGGAATTAAAGGTATAAACGGCTTACAGGTGACAAATAGATACATAAATAAAGTAAATGGACTCTCTCTCTCTCTCTCTCTCTCTCTCTCTCTCTCTCTCTCTCTCTCTCTCTCTGTGTGTCTCTCTCTCTCTCTCTGCATGAATGTGTGTGTGTTGTGTGGATGGTAATTAGGGAAGAGGAGGGAGGGGAGGGGGCGAAATTAAAATGAAGAAGAAAAGAAGCTCATGAAGAGAGGAGGCAAGGAGGGGTCGGGACCACCGGTGTGACAAGATGGGATGGTGATTGCAATGCAACATTAAAGGCGATGAGAAGAAAGGGGGGGGGGGGGGGGGGGGGGCATGGGGTGGTGATGGTGGTGGTTAATCAAGGGAAGCAATTCCTACCCTTGACAGCCCCTGTCATTGTACATCGGGACATCAAAGAGACAACCCGGGCGGAGGACAGGTGACGCCAGCCTCACCATCCAAGAGACAAAGTCTGTTCTCGTTCGTCACTGATTGACGAACAGAAAGCCGCCAAGCACAGCACAGCACCAGGAAGTCTGAGGTCGCCCCCGGCGTGCGACATTTACACTGAAGAGCGGACAGCCATATTCCGGTAGAATATGTCATTAAATCTCAAGGCAGTTCCTGCTTCCGAAACAGTTTTCTCTGTTTTCAAGTTGATCTTCGAACTTTTTATTCTTGCAGCTGTCAAAGGGTTTTTGGCAAAGCGGATCTGATTGGCAAGATTTTGTTTTGTGTTGACGGTTGGTTGGGGTTAGAAGCACTGTGTATGCCTTCCGTTGCAGAATACATCTCAGGCTTCTCAAACGAAATGAACGTCCTCCCAGACCTCCACCTCGTTCATCTCTCACATGCGGTTCCTAGTAAACCGGTAGGCGTGGTTCTTTCACGAATATCTGGGTCAGGGAAGTGGAGTGTATTTGATGGATGACATTTTCCCGTTGAAAGAATGCTGGTCTTTTCTTCGTTATACCCTGTATTTTTGAGGACACAGAGTTGAAGCTTACAGCTGTGAGTCATCCTTTATCTGTAAGGTCACTGGAAATGGAGCGCACACAAATGCTGTAGTTTTATTCTGAATTTGCATGTAAGATCGGTGGGATGGAGCTCACAACTGTTGATGTTATCTTGTATTTGTATGTAAAGTCACTGGGGTGGAGCTCACAATTGTTAGTGTTTAATGTTGCCTTGTATTCGTATGTAAAGTCACTGACGTGGAGCTCACAACTGTTTATGTTTTGTGTGTGTATGTAAAGTCACTGACGTGGAGCTCACAACTGTTAATGTTGCCTTGTATTCGTATGTTAAGTCACTGGGGTGGAGCTCACAACTGTTTATGTTTTGTGTGTGTATGTAAAGTCACCGACGTGGAGCTCACAACTTTTAGTGTTGTCTTGTATTTGTATGTAAAGTCACAGGCGTAGAGCTCACAACTGTTGGTGTTGTCTTGTATTTGTATGTAAAGTCACTGGCGTGGAGCTCACAACTATTAGTGTTGTCTTTGTATGTAAAGTCACTGGGGTGGAGCTCACCACTGTTAATGTTGTCTTGAATTTGTGTGTAAAGTCATTGAGGTAGAACTCATGGGTGGAGCTCACAACTGTTAATGTTGCCTTGTATTCGTATGTAAAGTCACTGACGTGGAGCTCACAACTGTTAGTGTTGTCTTGTATTTGTATGGACAGTCACTGGGGTGGAACTCACAACTGTTTATGTTTTGTACTTGTATGTAAAGTCACTGATGTGGAGCTCACAACTTTTAGTGTTGTCTTGTATTTGTATGTAAAGTCACTGGGGTGGAGCTCACAACTATTAGTGTTGTCTTGTATTTGTATGTTAGGTCACTGGGACGGAGCTCACAACTGGTAATGTTGTCTTGAATTTGTATGTAAAGTCACTGGGGTGGAATTCACAACTGGTAATGTTTTGTATTTGTATATAAAGTCACTGGGGTGGAGCTCACAACTTGTAGTGGAGCTCACGACTGGTAATGTTTTGTGGTTGTATGTAAAGTCACTGGGGTGGAATTCACAACTGGTAATGTTTTGTGGTTGTATGTAAAGTCACTGGGGTGGAGCTAACAACTGTTAGTGTTGTCTTGTTTGTGAATACAGGTAAAGGGACAAAAGTCTGTCCCCTCTAATGGCGGACAGGTTTGAAGTGGTTGTTTCCACTAGATTGTTTGGCCAATATTTTAGCGTTGGTGACATGTTTGTGTATCGAAAACCACTGACGTCATTTTCACAAGTGTACTTTTTGTGTCATGTAAAGAAAATCGTTGAACTGTTGTTTGGTGCTTGCGGTCTACTGTTAGATCTGGCATGGCATCGGCAAACAAACAACTCACAGAGGAGACGAAAAAAAATTATTGTGTCGTTGATATACCAGGGGTTTCGGGTGTTTGAGGTGGCAGATGTGTTGAACTTGAACAGGTAATGGTTAACCGTCGGGAAAGTTTACAAACGCTATTGTGACAGAAAAACAGTGGAAAACAAACCGAGAAGTGGTAGGCCCAGAGTGTTCACAAACAGGTGCGTGTCTGCACTGTCAAAGATCGTAAAACGGGACAGATCTGCCAGTGTCTGAAATTTCAGCCGAATTCCATGCATCAACTCCGTTGAAGTCAGCCAAAAGACGATCAAGCGAAATCTGCATGGACTTGGCTATTCAAAGCATCCCCCAGTGAAGAAACTAGTCATCAAGGAAGTGAACAGAAAGAAGTGGCTGCAGTACTGTAGGAGTAAACTTCACTGGACTGTGAACGATCAGTGGAAAAATGTTATTTTCAGGGATGAAATGACCATTGTGATCAAACCCAATGGACGTGTAAAACTATGGAAGAAAGTCGAAGAGAAGTGGTCGGTGCTTTCTCTGTGCAGCGTCCATTTTGGCCCGAAGACTACATTGAAATTGATTGTGTGGGGATGCATTTCGTATGACAGAGTTGGACCACTGGTGTTCATGGACGGCAGCATGAACAGTCAGAAGTACACTGATGTGCTGGAAAACAACTTTCTGCCGTTTGTTGCCGACAACTACCCAAACAAACGTTGGTACCAGCAAGAAGACAACGCCTCTGTTCACCGCTCGGCTCACACCGAGACCTGGAAGCGACAGCACAGAGTTCCCGTGTTTTTCTGGCCCCCTCAAAGTCCACATCTAAATCCGATCGAGAACGTGTGGCAGGCAAGTCCTCAAGACTCGCGTGAGAAAAAACATTCGCCGAATCAGTACTGATGCAGATCTGCGGTGTGCAGTCACCACTGGCTGGAATCAACTGACTGTTGCCTAGGCTACCTCCACTCTCTCTACGACTCTCTACCGAGACGCTGTCAGCATGTTTTGAGTCGGAAGGGCCAGATTACCAAGTACTAGCAAGTTAAGTCCAGCCTAAAGGTAAGAATAATAAGTTTTCAGCAACAGGTGCCTGTAGGTAGTCAGCGCCGGAAGTGCCGAGAAGGGACAGACTTCTGTCCCATGAGTGTAGTGTAAGCTCACTAGGATAGAGCTTATACAGCCTGTTGATGCTATCCTGTCTTTGTATTAGTAAGCTCACAACCGTTAGTGTTATACTACATTTTGTGTCGAAGGACACTGGAATGAAACTCATAACCTGTTAATGTTGTCCTGAGTTTGTATCAGTAAGGTCACCGGTATAGAGCTCACAACTGTCAGAGTTAACCTCTGTTTGTAAGGACGCCAGAATAAACCTCACAGCCTGTTAATTTCATCCTGTGTTTGTGTTCAAGGACTCTGGAATGAAGCTCATCGTCTGTTAACGCTATCATGTATTTGTATGTAAGAACATTGTGATGGAGCTCACAGCCAGTTAGTTCCATCCTGTACATATATGTAACAATGGATTGCACTTTAATTTGCAACACATAACACCACTTTGTCCTTCTGTCTTTGTAAGGACAATAGAATGGATCTGGTAGCCTGTTAAAGGTATCCTGTAATTTTTTTTTTTAAATGTAAGGACACTTGAATTGTACTCACAATTGTTAATATTACACTGCGTGTAAGGACAACCGAACTGAGCTCATCTTTTTTAGTGAAATTTTGTATTTGTGTGGAAGGACTCTGAAATGGAGCTCACAGCTAGTTTGTAATTCTGTATGTAAGGATACCCGAATTGAACTCACAATCTGTTACGTATAATCGTTATTTCTAATTGTATTGAATGTCTAGCCTAAAGTAAGTTTCAGTCTAGTCGTGTGTGTGTGTGTGTGTGTGTGTGTGTGTGTGTGTGTTCCCGTTTTAACCCTGTTTTCTGCGCAAGTTCAAAGGCCCATTCTGGACTGTGTCTTGAGTCAGATGGTCAGTTTTCAAGCAACATGAGTCAGTGTCCTTCCTTGTGTGACCTCCTCGCTGATGATACTTCACTCGGGAAGAAATGCGGTATCGTTTTGGCGTTCGAAGTCAGCTGCGGATGTTACACAAATTCCGAGGAGCACTGTAAATACGGCCGACAGCCTGTGTGCTGAAAGTGCGCGGGGCGCAATTTTGAGGGGATGCGACAAGATGAAGGCAACTCGTTTTATAGCAGACAATGGATTGTATAAAAGACAGACATGAGAGAGAGAGAGAGAGAGAGAGAGAGAGAGAGAGAGGGGGCACACAGACAGAGACAATGAGACAGACAGACAGAGTTATTAAGGATACAAGAGTGAAAAATAAGATAACCATGTCCTCCAATTAGCGGCCATTATGCTGTATTTGCGCATTGTGGGGAAAAAGAAGTGGCGGTATATGATTAGAAAATTTTTCCTTTCTGGCTTACAGCTCTTCGGGACAATATTCATCTTGTTTGTATTAAGACGAAGGGTTTTAGGGGAAAGAAGTTTAGTTGAACTGAGACTGTGTTTAAACTTTTTAACTTTAAAAAAAATCTCCGTGTCTTTTATGTATTTATATTGAATAAGTATTAGGCCATACGATTCGCTAAATTCTGTCAACCTTTTTGTGATGCCCAGTGCCAGCCAACGAACATGTGTCGTTGACCAGTCCATGCTTATCAAACTAAATACAAAAACAGGACAGGCAATTTGTCTGTTGCATCCCGCGTGTGGTGAATATTTGCTACAGAAGGAAGAAACGCGCGGGATCGGTAAGGAAGGACGGTGGGCATCAGTGTTTCAGATCACGTAGAAATGGTTCGCTTTGGACCTATCAGTCGCGCTGAAGAAAAATCATGAAAATGGGAAGAAAACGTATTATGTTATTTTCCAGAAGTTTCATCATGTACTGATGATTGGCTGTGGAGATAAAAAGTTGGAACAAATTTTCACCAACTCCATCAGATTCGCAAGACCTGAATTCTTTTCTTTTTTTTTGTTTTGTTTTGTTTTGTTTTTGTTTTTTGTTTGCCTCAGGTCACAAAAGCTTTTTAGTCAATGAGTCTTTATCGAACCCACACACTCGCTCAGAGAAAGTAGTTTGGCTACCATTCCTTCCCTTTTCTCCACTCCCCCTCCCCCTTCCTCCATCCCTCCATCTCCTCTCATTCTACTATCCCACTTGTCAGTCCCTCTCCCCATGTCCCCGGTGTCAACAGCAGCAGTTTAAGGGCTCTGAACTTGGCTAGCGCTGCTGCTCAGGGTGTGATAGCTGAACCAGTCTTGAGAATATTTGCCAAGTGTGTTAACAGTAATCCTTTGTACTTGCTGAGAACACACACACACACACACACACACACACACCACACACCACACACACACACACACACACACACACACAGAGCTCTATCTCTCTTTCTCTCATAGTCACACACACACACACACACACACACACACACACACACACACACACACACAGATAACACAAATGCGCACGACCAGCCGCCGTGGCGAAGTGGTTAGCGTCGCGGACTCTCGGCTGGGAGGTCGTGGGTTCGAATCCCATCAGAAGTCATGTGGGTTTTTCTGCACCGACCGGCTCCTACCCAGAGTTGAGTTTGCTGCGGACTCAGTTGGGAAGACTGGGACCACACAGTCGAGTTTCATCCACTTAATGGATGCGTTTCTGAGAGTGTTGCTCAAATCTCCTGACCAACACTGCAGGTGCATGTATCTCTCGGGCCTGGCTGACGCCGGGATATATTATGAAAGGAAGCGTAGAGTACAGCCCTGTCATGTAGTCTCAGACCGAAATGGAATTCCGTAGCATCATCTTAATCATCCTCATCCTCATCTATCAGCATTTAAAAAATGTCTCAAATTCTGTGGCCCTTCATGCCCTGCTCTCATGGTGACCTCAGTTTCGATGTCCTCTCCACGTCTGTGGCCTTGGTTTGGTTCCGTCGGGGTCACCGGTATCGAGTCCATGGGGGCTGTCGTTGGACGGACGTGGTGGCGCCCTCCGGAGGGAGAGCTCACTCACGTCGGCTCCGCGACTAAGCAATTATTGTCGTCAGTAGGGGGCTTACTAGGTGGTGTCCTGCGTATGTTAGATCAAACAGACGCCACTGAACACCACCAAAGTGACTCGGCAGCAGTGCAGTGTCTTCTCCGGGGGGTTGCCTCTTGACGACTTGACATTGACTGCTCCCTGTGGATTGCCGGTGCCGGGGCTGTGGCGGGGCCGACCGGGCTGTGGCTGTGGACGGGGTGTCGGAATGAGCGGCGTGGGTGCACTGCCTCTGAGGTGGCGCAGAGGTTGGGACAGCAACAACAACAAAAAAAAAAATGCGCACACACATGTTCAGCTCAATCTGGATGATTACACAGATTCATTTTATTCCTACATATGCGTCAAAAAGGAAAGGTTTCTACCATCCACCCACACAACTCTCAGTTTGAAAGCAGATTACCAGATAAACAATAAACCCGAATGCTGTCAATCTGGATGTACCTGGGCACGTACAACTATATCGCTTTTAACTGAATCCGCGTTCATGTTATGGCGAAATGAAAAATAAAACAAAATGAAATAAAACCTACCCTGTTGTAAAAGAGGAAGCTGTACATTTCGCTGTAGTTTTAAAATGCGATTGCAACAATTAAATCCACCCGGTTCCAGGCGTCTCTTATCGTTGTTGTTTCTCCTCCCATCACAGAGAGGAGTCCTCCAAAAAACCTGAGAATTCCGTTTGGTGTCGTGGTCAGTAAGCGCGCCCCATTGTGACTTGTACTTGTTGTAGCCAGGCCGACTGCCCGGGACAACCTGGGGGGCAGGGTAACCCGTACAGTGCAGGCCATAAAATCGATCCTTGGATGGCAATGGTATCATGCAGGCGTGTACTCATGAATGATGTAGTCAGCTGAGGACCTTGGCAACCGCACGCAGACGTCCCCCCCCCCCCCCCTCTCCCTCACTGTGCCAGTCAGGAGAGTTCAGAGTGATCGTTTGAGGGGTTAGAGGGAGTGATGGGCGTGGGGGTGGGTGGGAAGGGAAGCGTGGGGGGGGGGGGGGGGGGGGGGATCTTGTCGATGACCCTTACGTCGTCCTCCATGTTTTGGCCTGAGCTGCTCTAGTTGAAGGTTTCTGACATTGTTTCAGATTGTAGCTGCTATTATTCTTCACTTAGTTAAAAAAAAAAAAAAGAAAAGAAAAGAAAGGAAAATATGAATAAGGAAGAATAAAATGTCGCTGCTCTCATTATTCGCTTAGAGAAAAAGAACGTGAATGATAGTGATGGACAAGAAGAAGGAAAGAAGAACAAGAAGAAGATAACAGGCCACCTCAAGTCCTGAAGAATTTTGTCCGAATTAGTTGTGCGATGTTTTTGGATTGTGATGGTCTCAGTTCAGTAGCATTGGTAATCAATTTGGAACTGTCACGTGCAAACGTATTTTAGTCAAACAGAGCCTGCGGAAGTGACGGTCGTGACTTTAAACCACTCGTACGTGGAGCTGGATTTTTTTTTTTTTTTTTTCGGTTTGAAAACGCTCTCAGTCCACCCAGCAGTAAACGGGTTCTGATTCCGGTCATGGAAGGTTAAAGTCCGTGGAAGGAGAGGGATGGGCTCCGCCTTCCATCGTGCTGTGTCCCAGACAAGGTGAACCTCTGACAGTTCACAGTCCGCACTATGGCGACCAGGCTAAACTGAGGGACTTTAATCTGAACCCTTTTGAACACACGTTTGTGTGTGGGGGGTGGGGGTGGGGGGTGAATCGGTAGGTAGGTGTGTCCAGCTTTAGATCCGCTGATATACATGACTATTATTGAACCAATTTTTTTCAAGCAGGAGTTACAGCACTTCAGTTTGTTAACAACACTCCTAATGATTAAAACCCGCGTTTCGCTGAGTTGATCGCAGCTCGAACGTCGGTGATGAAGAGTTTCAAGTTGTACATCAGTGGTAAGGAGTTTGTACCTCAGTGGTAACATATTTTGTAAAAAGATAGGTCGTACATTCATTAATCATAGGTGAAAGTTCTTCCGTCTGAGGACGGAATCCGTTTTATGACGTTATTTGAGACGGAATTTTCCGTTTTTTCCTAAATCTGGAAGGGGGGGGGGGGGGGGATTCAAAACAGTCTCTAAAATTGTGCAAATTACGTATTGAGTGCGTCTTACCATAAAACGGAAGTGCCGATTCGGTGGTACCTTTATTTTAGGGAACAGAGATAAGCACCATTTGGCGAAATCTAGATTTCGAGTTTGGAGTTCGTTGGAAACCGTGACAATGTCCTATCTTGAAGAAAGTGATTCTGTTGAAGAGATCGACGCTGGCTTTACTAATAAGTGGCGATGGGCTTGGCTGAACGAAATGGATGATGAAAAAAACGCCAACATCGTGTTTGGTGTTTGAAAACGAACAAACCTGGTGTAGCGTTTTGCCGCGTGTGCAACTCAGACCTCAAGTATGGATCCAATGGAAAATCTCAGCTAGCAAAGCATGTCAGAAGTCCGGACCATATTAAAGGCATGAAGGTGAGAATTTTCAGTAAAATCTTTTTCAGCAGCCCTCCATGGCCCCCCCCCCCCCCCCCCCCCCCCCCCCCCCCACAGTGACACACACACACGCACTCACACACACACACACACACATGAATGCAAGGCACAGAGAGAGAGAGAGTGAGAGACATAATAGTATGAAAAAATATTTAAAGAAAGAAAAAAAAACATGAAAGAAAAATAAATATAAGGGTTAGTTTTCTGGAAAAAGGATGGGGAAAACTATTAAAGGTTCTATTTCTCCGTGTAATAAAATGGGTTAGTTTTTGGAAGTACAGTGGAAACTCTATTAAGACCTTAGAAAATGCACAGATTTGTGATCTTGATACCCTAGTTACTGCCCATCTATGTCCAAGGCACCAACCAAGCTGTTTTTTTTTTTTTTTTGGGGGGGGGGGGTAAGTTTTTTCTTTCTCTTTTTTTTTAGAATTCAAAATGACGACTTTTGTTTACATATAAGCAATAAATATGTGTTTTTAAAACAAGCCTCGGTTCCAAATTTCCTTTCACCAGAGGCCACGAAAACTGTCTGAATTTTTCAAAATATTAATTTTGGCCCCTGGACCTCGACCTTTCAGTTTTTCAATTTTTTTCCAGTTTCACCCATGATTAATAAATAGTCACTGTAACACCCTTAACAAGTGTGTGACCGCTTCAGCGCTTGGCAAGCGCTAGCGCAAGGTATGGCTGTGGTGTAGTACACAAAGGCCAGTACGTTGTGGATGTTTGTCAGCTGTGTCGGATGTCTACACTGCACTCACAGTCTCCCACCACTTACTCGAAGCAGCGTTGGGGGCGACCCTCGAGCGCAGAGGCCCCAAGACTGGACTGTGTCATGCTACACGAACGCGGCACATGAACAATTAATGTGTACCTATGTCCACGGCTGTTATGAGCTGTTCAGCCGTGCCGCGTTCTCCACTTAGCGAGAAGTGTCAGTTTCCGCTGCCGGGCGCTAGACTAGCTGGTGTGGTGGTCAGGGCCTAACGACGAAAAGTGGAAGTTCCTTTTCGGAGGACAACTAATTGATTTTGGGGCCTGTCAATTGTCAGCGACGGGCAGGAAGGGAGCGCCTGTACGTAAGAGTGTGTGCTGGAGGATTGATGTGAGCGATCTGCATACACATTACTAGACACAGCTAAGCGACCACAGCACCAGCCAACAGATGCCAGCCCAAATGGTGAGTATGTATATAATTGTTTTTGGTTATTTTTTCTGAGAACAGGCGTATAGTATTCTTTCAAGACTAGGCAATGGCCTGACAGCAAGCCGTGCCTAGGTAAACAGAAAGAATGAGATTCCTCGTGATTCATGGTCTAGAGCCTCCTGTCAAATACAGACTGTTGGTGTCTTTTTCGGTTTTAAAACGGAAGTCTGCGGGAAGGTCACACTGAATGGGCGTGTCCCGCTTTTTTTCTTCTTTTTTTTTCTCCCAAGGGTCAGGGTGACCTACACTTGCAAATCGAGTGATCATCTCTGCCGTTTAAGTTGTAGGTGCCGTTTAGAGTAGGTCTATCAGATTCCATCCAGGGCGTCATGAATGGTTAAGGGATTAGAAATGAGCGGACCTATTTGAATCGGAGATCGGAGGGAGCAGTAATGTAATACAAAAATAGATAAAAGGAATTTCAAAATTGTGGAGAAAAAAAAGTGTTTTATCAAGTTCACTACCACAGCTCACAAAAAAGAAAAACAAATTTGGTAACCGCCTTTTGGTCTAAATAACTATTCTTTGATTGAATAATTGAAATTGAACTAGAACAGAGTGGGTAAGGAGAGGAAGGTTGTTCTCTCTCCCTCTCTCTGTCTGTCTCTCTGTCTCTTTCTCTCTCTCTCTCTCTCTCTCTCTCTCTCTCTCTCTTTGTCTGGTGGAGTAAGAAAGGAAGAATGTTGTTGAACTTAATTTTGTCCCCTCTCTGTCTGTCTGTCTCTTTCTCTCTCTCTCTCTCTCTCTCTCTCTCTCTCTCTCTCTCTTTCTCTCTCTCTCTCTCTCTCCCCTCTCTCTCTCTCTCTCTCTCTGTGTCTCTCCGCAGCCCTCTTGTCTCCGCCCCCATGTATTCATGTTGTTTTATAAGCCCACCAGCCGTAAAGGCCATGTCATGGGTGGAAGCTTGTTACCCCACCCCCACAGCTGCTACCACAATTACCATAGCCGCTGGAGCTTCACCGTGCGACGGTCTCTCATGGTCATTTCCCACTTACTGCTGGGGCGACAGTACAGTTTCTGGAGCAACAGTCCTGCTCGAGAGATTCACATCGACACGACAATGGCGCCGACCATCCTAGTCCGATAGTAGTGGAACGACCGTTGTTTACATACGGGCGCTAACTTCAAGGGAGAGAGAGAGAGAGAGAGGGAGGGAGGGGGAGTAGGGGGTAATTGCAGAGTAGTGGTTTGATCCGTTGTCAATGTTTCAACATAATGAAGAAAAGCGGACAGTTACGAACAGGCCTACTGTACGACTGTTTCACTGGAACACGTGAATTCCTTTTCTGAGCAGTGTACAGGCCCGCTTGGTGGCTTGATGAGAACGAAGACTCAAAGTCAAGAGCAAGGTTTTTTTTTTTAAATTTTTTTTAGGGGTGGGGGGGGGGGGGGGGTGGGGGTTGTTTTTTCACCAAAGCAGCAGCTTCTATTCAAAACTCTATTGCCTTCATTACGGTCGCAACTGGCCCTCTTGCAGTCTTTCCGGCCATAGTATATAACCCGCGGCCGGCCGTTTGAGAATGGCCTCCATGCTTTGCGACCGGCCAATATCAGCTGCTAGCTGCTACTACCGAGGTGTACAATGCTTTTTTTTTCCCATCGCATACCAGCTCATCCTTGCCGCAGTTCTGTGAATGAGAATTTCCCATGAAAGTCTGGCATGACCAACGAAATGCTGGTGCTGTTTAAGACAATACAGCTCCATTGGCGGTTTACCCACAGCAATGGTCTGTACAAAGAGGGATACCAGGGAAAGTGTTTTTGTAAGATATAAGTGGATGCTGTTATCATGCGCTATATAGTCTTGGAAGAATAATGCAGGTTACTTAAACTTGCGGTCTGATAACAAAAGAACAAGAAAAAAAGAAAGAAAAAGAAAGATGGTCATGGAAATGCTTACAATTTGCTGTTCCTGCATAAAGGAGGGAGGGACTGACGGACGAGGGAGAATTGAAGGTGAAGCAGGTGGAGGGGAATAAAAGGTGTATTGTCAACGACATGACTTTCCGATGATCTTGAGAGCGGTCTCGTATGGGGAGCCTACTAGCTTCATAAGCCGATGATAGCTGTTTTCACCGATAAACGGCTATCATCCATCCCGAAAACAGGCTGGAGCTGTTGTCACTGAGGATCACAACAGTTTTCATTTGGATAATAACTGTAGTTTTTTTTCCATCAGGATAATAGGCGTTTTCCTATTTCCCCGAAGAAAACAATATTATCAGTGCTGTCCCAAAGGTCCACAACTGTTTTCCCTATTTTCCCGAGGAAAACAATCATTATTAGTGCTGTCCCTAAGGATCACAACTATTTTCCCTAGGAAAACGATGTTATCGGCGCTGTCCTTAAGGATCACAACTGTTTTTCTCCCTCCAATTTTCGTGGGTAAACAGTGATTGTCCTTGAGGAAAGCCACGAAAATAGGGGGGAAAAAGGAATAGTCTGAAGACCACAACTGTTTCCCCGGATTGCACTGCCCCCAAAGGCGCGTCTCATGGTGAACAGTGGTCATAGCTGTGTTCCCCTGTTAACGACGATACATCCTTTCCTCCTGGCAACAAAGGATGATGGTAATTATCCTAAAGATAAGAGAGAAAATGATTGTGATCCTCATGGAAAACGGGGAAACAGTTATCTTCAGGAAATCGAGGATGCCAGATGCCATCCCAAGGAAAATAGTTGTGATCATGGGGTGATATTACTGTCTCTCCCCCCCCCCCCCCCCCCCCCCCCTCCCCTTTAAAAACAAACAAAAAAATTTCTCAGAGGACCATAGCTGTTTTCCGCAGGAAAACAGGCATTATCGCTATTACATACAAGTATACGCCCTCTCTCTCTCTCTCTCTCTCTCCTCTCTCTCTCTGCCCACCCCCACCCCACCCACGCCCCCGAGTTCCCTTCATCCACAGCTGTCGCGGTTTTGACTTTTTTTTTAAAAACAAGATGCGAAGCATATAAACGTACTTCCAGTTTTCCAAAACGCTTATAAATCGGCCAACTGCTTTGTGAGATCAGAAATAAAGGCAAAATAACGGTTTTAAACGGTTATTTGACCGATGTACACTTTTGAAACTGGTATTTTAGTCTCACTGGGCTAAAGCCTGTGTACATACCAAATTTCATCCAAATCGGACAATATGTCAAGAATAACGGTTTTAAAGGCCAGATTTTGAAACACTGCATGGAAGTGCCATTTGTGTGTGATTACTTTTCTATATACAAAATTGCATTAAAATCCACCAATATATAAAAAATAACGGCAAAATAACGGTTTATCGTTATATAACCGATATACACTTTTGAAACCGGTATTTTAGTCCTCACTGGGCTAAAGCCTGTGTACATACCAAATTTCATCCAAATCGGACAATATGTCAAGAATAACGGTTTTTAACGGCCAGATTTTGAAACACTGCATGGAAGTGCCATTTGTGTGTGATAACCTTTCTATATACAAAATTTCATTAAAACCCACCAATATATAAAAAATAACGGCAAAATAACGGTTTAAACGGTTATACAGTCTTTACGGTTAGAAACGCGACAAAATCAAGAGGCAAATTGCAACGAAAACTTTAATATGATACCATTTCATTCACAGTAGACATATTTCAAAGCGGTTTTTTGCATAGCATTGATTGAAATTTGATCTTTTCAGATAAAACTAAGCACGTATTGTCACTGTAAAGTTTTCAAGAGTTTTCGCCCTTGGATCCAGGCACCCGCGCAAAGGCCTCAATATCGGATGTGGCCACCTCCAGCAATCACGGTGAGATTGCACCGATTGGCATGGAGTTGACAAGTCGATCAAGAAAGGCCTGAGGGACTTGGTTCCACTGACGCTGGATCTCCTGTCTCAGAGCCACAGCATTGTGAGGGCGGTTGGGCTGCTCGTTGATGCGGCGTTTCAGGAAGGCCCACAACTGTTCGATAGGGTTCAAGTCTGGACTTAGAGCAGGCCAGTCTATCATCTGGACATTGTTCTGCTGAAGGAAGGCTTGTGTGACCTGTGCTCTGTGGGCCGGGGCGTTGTCTTGCTGGAAAACATATTGGCGGCGTCTTGCAAACAAGGGCACTACGACAGGGCGCAGGACCTGTGCTATGTAGCGAAGGGCAGTGACTCCACCGCCACGACCTGGCTGCAGGTTGAAGAACACTGGTCCAATGAGTCTGTTGCCACACATTGCCCCCCACATCATGACGGACTGGCCGCCCCACAGGTTGTGCTGCTGCACGTACTGACCAGCAAAGCGCTGGCCACGAGGACGATACACGTAAACACGCCTGTCAATCTGATCCAGACAGAATCGAACCTCGTCGCTGAACACGACAGTTCTCCAGTTTGTGTTCCTGTGCCTGTGAACCCAATTCAAGCGGGCAGCACGATGCTGTGGCGACAGATAGTGACCATGGTAGGGTCGGCGGCAGTACAGCTGGTGGCGTCTGAGAAGCTGCAGGATGATGCTGGGGCGAATTACCCTGTTGCCGGGTCCATGAATCTGTCGTCCCACTGAAGAGGCACTTTGGAAAGGGTTTGCCCTGAAGCTACGCACCACATATCGCTCCTGGCGAGCAGTGAGGACACGTGGCCGACCAGGTCTGGGGGCATCACGAACAGTCCCAGTGGCTTGATGGCGATTTGCAAGACGATAAATGTTCGACCGGTGCACATTTAGCGCCCTAGCGACGTCTTGCACTCTGTTTCCAGCCTCCAACATGCCGATGGCTCGCCAGCGCTCATGTGACGTCATACGCGGCATCCTTTGGTGTTGTGGTGTTGAGGGAGAAAGTAACCTTTTTTGCGAGTTGTTTTTTACCCACTGAAACCAAACATTGTGGCTTTGCATTTTACTCACCTGTAGTGTGTCCTCTGCTTTTGCACGAGGACACAATTTTCACGTGAATCTGACCTCAGTTAACGACACAGTGGCACTTTGCCGAGTAAGGTGAAAATGCGGCAACTTGGGGACAGGGCCATAACTCCGTCCGTGACAAAGTGATCTGCCAGGCTTTTTCGTGATCAGAACAGAAAAGGCCTAGTTGCACTCAGACACATTTTGCAGTTTGTACAATAACCTGCCAGGCTATGTCGGATTTTCCAAATATTGCAACATTTTGGAGCGGCCGTGTCGCGTTTCTAACCGTAAAGACTATATAACCGATATGCACTTTTGAAACCGGTATTTTAGTCCTCACTGGGCTAAAACCTGTGTACTTATCAAATTTAATCCAAATCGGACAATATGTCAAGAATAACGGTTTTTAACGGTCAAATTTTGAAACACTATATAGAAGTGCCATTTGTGTGTGATAACCTTTCTATATACCAAATTTCATTAAAATCCACCTATATATAAGAAATAACGGCAGAATAACGGTTTTTAACGGTTGTTTAATCCATTTTCAGCATAACATCACTTACATATGGACAGAGGATCCGATTTGTCACAAGATCATCCAAACCGCTTATAAATTGGCCAAGTACTTTCTGAGATATTTCATAAAGAAGAAAAACCGTTACAGGCCGTTACAACCGTTAGTAACGGCTATAACGGGGCAAACTAAAACATCAGGCATCATCCGTGACCAATAATGAACATACCTGCTAATTTTCATAAAGGTAGGCCAAGTACTTTCTGAGATATTCCATAAAGAAGAAAAACCGTTACAGGCCGTTACAGCCGTTAGTAACGGTTATAACGGTAAACTAAAACATCGGGCATTATTCGTGACCCATAATGAACATACCTACAAATTTTCAGAAAGATCGACCCAGTAGATTTGTCTGGAGCGAGTGGAACACATTTTGACCACGGACACACACACACACACACACACACACACACACACACACACACACACACACACACACACACAGACAGCATTTCTTCGTTCCCATTCTAAAGTACTCCCTGTTCTTTAAGAACTGGGAGTACAAAAAAGAGGAAGAAAACCATTTTAGACTCTCCAAAATAACAGTCAGAATTAACAAATCGTTTTGGCTTAGGTCTCGTACTTGAGAACTACACGAAACTAGAAACAGTTTCTTAATTTTCTTGGAGCTTAATGATGGCAGTTTTCTCAACAAAGGGAGATATGTAAGCCTATGACAAAAGCAGATGATGAGTAAATTTAAAGAGCAAAAAAAGAGGTTTTATCTGTCAGTGTGTATTTTGAAAGGTTTGAATCGTCCGAGATATTGCCATGTACTCTTGAGAGAATTGCCTCTTAGAGACGTGGAAGACGATTAAACTGTTTTCACACACACACCTAATCACATGACGGTAAAATTTGTACAAGCTGTTCGTGGCACAGATGTAACAGTGAAAAAACAGCAGGGTTTTGTTCTCCCAAGATGTGTTACTGGTTGGTTAAAGGACTTCGGACAAAGGGCGATGAAAATCTTGGTGCGGTAGCCACTATCAGTAAATCGGGCAGGCCAGCATCATTTTCGAGTGAGCCCGGATGGCCATGAGTTCAGTGAACGCCAACAGGCCCAAATGCGACCGCAACTGCACCCGTAATTGCGCCCGCACTTTCTCCCGAAGCACTGACAAAACTGGACTGGGAAATTTGCAAAACAAAGAGAATTCTCTCTCTCTCTCTCCGATAATTTCTGATAATTTCCTAGTCCATGATTTTCAGTGCCTGAAGACTAAATGCGGACAGATCAGTGCGCGCAACTGCGGCCGGCCTTTCTGGCGTTCCGCACGAATCTTCCTGTCGCTCCCTTCTTCGGCTCAAGACAGTTACTGCTCCCCCCACCCCCACCCCATTCCACCCTCCCTTTCCTTCAGTGCCTCTTTCTTCCTCGTAACTCCATCTCCCCTTCTAAATGAAGATGGCTTTGCTTTCTATCGACCCTCTTCCATACTGCAAAGTACATTGCTGCATGTCAGTCATGGAGCGCGAAGCGTCGTCTCCTCCATCCAATGAATTCAGGCAGGCAAGGGAAGTCAGTCTGCATGACTTTTGAAACGTACGAGAGAAGCAAGCCAGACCAAACCAAAATAAAACAAATGTAGGGAAAACGTGTTGGCAGCCCAACACCAACAAAAACACGCAAACTCGGATCAAACGGAGAAGAAGAAAGAACAAGATGCGCAATATGAATAGGGAAAATTGACGTGTTCCGGTCATTGCGCTTTGGTGACATTTGTTAAGGCGTGTTAGGATATTGTTAAGGCGTGTTTAGGATAACTGCGCAGCACATCACAAATTGTTTTATATAGACCGTTCTGGAGCAACGGTAAACTTTCCTAGGCCTTTGTGTGTGTGTGAGTGCTCCACTGCACTGCTCTGCATAGATCATACTTTGGCTACTAGAGTTTAGACTTGACTGTAAGCTTTTGTTGTGAGGTAGCCAGGTTGGCAACTTAGAAATAAATGCCTCGCATCACCTTAGACTCGCGCGTGCGCGCGCGCACACGCACACATTAGCATGCACGTGGAGAGAGAGAGAGGGGGGGGGGGGGAGGGGGATAAAGAGAGTGCGGGTGCGGTTATTTGGGACAAGGTAGTCTATCCAAAGTGAATCAACTTTTTTGTTTTATATTGAACTTTTTTTTTAAATTGTAAATAACTCTGTAGGTCAAGTCATTGCAAGCCCAGCCGATCACAAGGCCGCGTCAGGTTTGAAAGCAAACTGAAACCATGACGAACTACGTACACAATGAAATACTGAAATTCAACGTCAAGTCACATGTAACAAGTAGACCGATCTCAAACAACACATTTAGCTCTGTAGTTCTTGTGCAAAGCATGCATTCTCTAGGCCTGCCTATGGTGACATATAGTATCAATAAACCATAAAACATTCTGTCTTTCGCGGGTTTTTACATCATGGTTCAGATATCAAATGTAACTTACCGTCATAGTGTACAGTCAATGATGAGGAATACTTAAATGAACGGGAGTTTCATCGGCTGGTATCGATCTGTAACGCATATGTAAATCAAGTAGCCCCTACCTCCCACGCTCCCCTCAACAACCCCCCCCCCCCCCCCCTTTTTTGTTTTTTGTTTTTAATGGACTCTTTTTTTTTCCCCTTAGCCCCGTCCCATCGAACCCGCCCCACTACCCGCGCCATTCCCTTTTTTCCTTCCCTCAGTTACATACCCCACCCCCACCCCCACCCTAACACCCTTTAACACCCTTCCCTCCCTGTCGCGTTTGACTGCAGGCAGCATGGTGAGGGAACACCAACACCCCAAGGAAAAGTGAGTGCCCCCACCCCCAACCCCCTACCCCCATCTCCTCCTCCCCCCCCCCCCCCATCCCCCAGCACCCCTACCTTCCCCCTTTCCCTGCCCTGTCGCGGCCCCCAGTAATTGGATTGTCACCCTGCTGCGGACAAAGGCTGCCTCGGCCCATCAACATAAAGCCAGTCATGCAGTCTGCGACAGTACGGTGCTGATCTCCACTACTGGGGGATAGAGTTTGGGCAAAAAGCGCCACACCAGCCTGGGTGGGGAAGGGGAGGGGGAATGAGGGGTTGGAGGAAGAGTTGGGGGGGGGGTAAGAGGGCTGGGGGGGGGGGGGGGGGGGAAGAGGTTGGCAAAATAATGATCTTGCCAGAAAAAGATTACATAGATTTTGATGTGTCGTTTTCATCTTTGATTTTGCGCTTGTCGCTGGTTTTGATGGGGAGTAGGGTTTCATCTTTTCAATGTCGCTGTTGTTAACGTACACACATGCAGTGAGGCCAACAGATGTTTGTAAGATGAGATTTTCCTGCCAGAACTTTAACCGTTTCTAGACCTTGCAAGAACTCCGCTGCAAAAAAGTTTAAGGCCAATTTGGAATTAATTTCCTGCTCGGCACTAAAAGGAGAGGAAGACGCAGGAAATACATGACAAAGTCAGGCTCTGCAATAATCTTTATGACGCTGTCAATGATTTGTGTTGGGTTGGGTTGGGTTGCTGTCTTCTTTTTAAAACAACATTGTAATTACAAGAACTTTTTTTCTGTCATAAGCTGAAGTGGCAAGATCTTCTCTATGTCATAAGCTGTACCGACAAGAACTTTTCTATGTTGTAAGCTGTAATGGCATGATCTTTTCTATGTCATACACTGTAATGACAAGATCTTTATCTGTGTCATAAGCTATAATGACAAGAACTTTTCTGTGTTGTAAGCTGTAATGACAAGATCTTTTCTATGTCATACACTGTAATGACAAGATCTTCATATATGTCATAAGCTATAATGACGAGAACTTTTCTATGTTGTAAGCTGTAATGACAAGATCCTTTTTATGTCATACACTGTAATGACAAGATCTTTTCTATGTCATACACTGTAATGACAATATCTTTATCTATGTCAAAAGCTACAATGACAAGAACTTTTCTGTGTTGTAAGCAGTAATGACAAGATCTTTATCTATGTCATAAGCTATAATGACAAGAACTTTAAGTTTTCTGTGTTGTAAGCCGTAATGACAAGATCTTTTCCATGTCATACACTGTAATGACAAGATCTTTATCTATGTCATAAGCAATAATGACAAGAACTTTAAGTTTTCTGTGTTGTAAGCTGTAATGACAAGATTTTTTCTGTCATACACTGTAATGACAACATCTTTATATATGTCGTAAGCTATAATGACAAGAACTTTAAGTTTTCTGTGTCGTAATCTGTAATGACAAGATCTTTTCTGTGTCATACACTGTAATGACAACATCTTTATATATGTCATAAGCTATAATGACAAGAACTTTTCTGTGTCACAGCTGTAATGACAAGATCTTTTCTGTATCATAAGCTGTAATGACAAGATCTTATCCATGTCATAAGCTGTAATGACAAGATCTTTTCTGTATCATGAGCTGTAATGACATCTTATCCATGTCATAAGCTGTAATGACAACATCTTTTCTGTATCATAAGCTGTAATGACAAGACCTTATCCATGTCATAAACTATAATGACAAGATCTTTTCTGTATCATGAGCTGTAATGACATTTTATCCATGTCATAAGCTGTAATGACAAGATCTTTTCTGTATCATAAGCTGTAATGACAAGATCTTATCCATGTCATAAGCTATAATGACAAGATCTTTTCTGTATCATGAGCTGTAATGACATCTTATCCATGTCATAAGCTGTAATGACAAGATCTTATCCATGTCATAAGCTGTAATGACAAGATCTTTTCCATGTCATAAGCTATAATGACAAGATCTTGTCCATTTCATAAGCTATAATGACAAGATCTTTTCTGTGTCATAAGCTGTAATGACAAGATCTTATCCATGTCATAAGCTATAATGACAAGATCGTTTCTGTGTCATAAGCTGTAATGACAACATCTTATCCATGTCATAAGTTGTAATGACAAGATCTTTTCTGTGTCATAAGCTGTAATGACAACATCTTATCTATGTTATAAGCTGTAATGACAACATCTTATCTATGTTATAAGCTGTAATGACAACATCTTATCTATGTTTTAAGCTGTAATGACAACATCTTATCTATGTTATAAGCTGTAATGACAACATCTTATCTATGTTATAAGCTGTAATGACAACATCTTATCTATGTTATAAGCTGTAATGACAAGATCTTATCATGTGATAAGCTGTAATGACAAGAACGTGTGTGTGTGTGTGTGTGTGTGTGTGTGTGTGTGTGTGTGTATGCATGTCTGTTATGCTTGTCTGTCAGTATGCTTGTCTGTCTGCTTAGCAAGAAGAACAGTGGAACTTTTAAGAAGAGGGAGGGTGTGGGATGGGAAGGTGTTACCAAGGTCTGCCCGGGACGTAGACTATAAAGACTGTTCAATGGAGCGAAAAAAAGGAAAATTGTCCAGGGATAGGCTTTTCACCAGTGACGACACGCTGTAGTGTGCTGCCGCCCGACTTCAGGCAACCACGGACCGGCTATGGGACGTTGTTGGTTGCCAGAGATCGACATTGCTACATTTTTCCTCCGAAAAGAAAAAGACAGCTCACTCACCACATATGTATTATGTTAGTGTGATGGTGATGATTGTCTTTGCAAAGTGAAACAAAATGTGTCCAAATTACGGTATTGAAGGTCAGCTGTTAACAGTGGGCTAGATCACTGGACATTGTCTGAAAAGGTACAGAGCAACAATGAAACCTTGCACAATCAGACATCTGCCGTAAAAGGGATGACGCGGAGGATGCGTTTAAGTAGTGACTCACGTGCATGCGCGTGAATCATTATTGTTTCATACCATGTGCCTTTTATGGCGTGATACAAGTATCAAAAGCAGTGTTGTTTACCGTCGATGGAAATTAATGTTTGAAACTTTGAAAGGATGTATTGTAAAATTGATACTTCTTTTTTTATCTAGCCTCAGCATTTCTTTTATATTTTGTCATCACCGGCTCTTAGTATGTAACCGTAGTGACTTGTATTAGTTTAAAGAAGACTTCGGTTGAAACTTGTCCCGGTCAGTGGGAAACATTCTTTTTCAGCAGACAGACGGAACGCACTCCCTCACCGGAAACCTAATCAGACGTGCACTCGTGTAGGTGTGTGTACTAGGGGTGTCGCTTAGTCCTGCGTGCCACTTTAAATGAGGCAGTGAACAGTACCATCGGACATCAAGGTCGATTAGAACCCTACATTGTTGCCATTCCAACCTATTTCGCCCTAGCTTGTCGTAGCAGCTGGAGAGAGAAAGCAAGACTTGTCCTAACAGCTGTTCTGTCGTTTTACGACGGAGAGGCTGCTGTGGGGGGGGGGGGGGGGGGGGGGGGGGGGGGGGGGGTTGTGGAGAGAGGGATGCTGATAAGGGTGGGGTGAGGAAGAGAATGAGATGTGGGAGGGTCGAGGGGAGGAGGGATGGAGGTGATGATGAGAATCCAGGGGGCAAGGGAGGGGGGGGGGGGGGAGCTAGGGTAATAATGGAAATGAAGGGAACGAGAGAGAGTGGAGGTGGGAGGGGAGACTGGACGAGGAGAAAATTAGAGAAAGAGTGGGGAGGGTGGTTGAGCTGGGTTGGAAGCGAAACAAGTGTGTCAACAAAACGGTTCCCCGGGCTCACCAACCAGCATAGTTAGTATTCGGGCGGTTCAGCTTTCACGTGTGACCCGATACTATTTCCAAAATTCAGTGGGTATATTATTTACTCTGAAAAATACAGCATAAAGATCCAGCATCTCTCTCTCTCTCTCTCTCTCTCTCTCTCTCTCTCTCTCTCTCTCTCTGCCAGTCTGTCTCTCTCGCTCTGACGTGCATGTGCGTGTGTGTGTGTGTGTGCGTGTGTGTGTCGGGAGTGTGCGTGCGTGCGTGGTGCATGTTCCTGTGTGTGTGTGTGTGTGTGCGCGCGCGCGCGCGTGCGTTCGTTCGTTGTGTGTGTGTTATGTCGTGTTGTGTTTGAATGGTCTCTGATAGAACACCACCCGCACAACGACAAATGGGCTGCTGAGCGTGGTGGATATTAAAGCCCCATTGTTGCCAAGGCGACGCTGGGGGAAGATGGTTGTGTGTGTCGGCGACAAAGGGGACGAAACAGCTAGCTGGCTGGTGCGGCCGAACTCGTGTCACCGTCTGCTGGCTTCACTCCCTTTGTTCAGGGGGGACACCCCCAGCCGAACAAAAGATGGGAAGAGAAGGGGTGCCCCGCATCATGATGACTCACGAAATGGGACAGCGCTGGGGATTATTCTTTTGCTTAATAGTCAAGATATCTGCTTAAGTATTGTACCACTGAGTTTTGTTCAATGATTGCTTTTACTACGAGGTCCTCATATCTGTCCATCTTTCATAAGGCAGTGTGGTATCGGTATTTGATTCAACTGTTCTTGGTGTAGCTTCGATTAATGTCTCCTATGTTAAACATGATATCTTGTACTTATGTTAAATGCATGTAATGCCTGGAAGTCGATAGATAAGGACAGGGCTCTCATCTAACGGATGCGAAGGGAAGAAGAAAAGAAAAACATGTTCTGCTCTGTCTCTGTCTCTCTCTCTCTCTCTCTTCTCTCTCTCTCTCTCTCTCTTCTCTCCTCTCTCTCTCTCCCTTATCCTGTCTGTTCTCTTTCTGTGTTGTCTCTGTCTCTCCCCCCTCCTCTTTCTCTCTTTTCTTCTCTCTCTCTCTCTCTCTCTCTCTCTCTCTTCTCTCTCTCTCTCTTCTCGTCAGTCTCCTATTCTCATCCCTCTCTCTCTCGTTCACTCTTTCTAAGTGTGTGCTATGCATTGCTGTTAAAAAGTGTATGTGGTAATGTTTACAGTGTTTTATTCCTTCTATTCTAAAACACCCAATGTGTTTAACATATATAGACGTTTCCCATCTTAAAAACTGAAAAAATATGGCATGTGTAAATTTTCTTTTAGCATCATACTCAAATACTCTGTCATCTAATCTTTTGGAACAGGTAAGTAACCTGGATTTAGCCACTTTCGCTATCTATTTTTGCCCCACAGGTCATTTCCATTTTTCCCCATGATGTACTTCAGTTTAAAAAAAAAAAAAAAAAAAAAGAATGCATACAGAACTGGAAACCCCCCAGAGTTACAAGTGAGAAATGTCTACAAGAACTTTTAATTTCATATACATGATGTAAAAAAAAAAAAAGTTGTAGTTTAAATTTTATTAGATTTTGTGAAATGATTAGGCATGTCTTCTTTTACATTGTGTTGTAGCTTTTGGGTAGAGATACTGTAAGGTAACAGTATCAGTCCTTAGCCAGCGCTGTCCCCGGGGTGGATAGCATTGCAGGCATGCTGACTAGGAGGTCATTGGTTTCAGTTCACATAAAAGTAATTCTTTTGGGTAGAGTATTTCACCCCTGATAGGCTTCTAACCAGAGTTTGGAGTTTGCTATGGGCTCAAATGGGAAGACCAACCACACGACTGAGCTTCATCCACCAAATGGATGCATCTTTGAGGTGTTACTAAAATTTTTCTAATCACCACTGCAGGTGTCTGTAATATTTCTCCCAAGCATATTAAGGAAGGTAGGAATTTTTCATTTTGGGTATCTGCAACATGGGGGGGAAGTGGGACACATTCTGCTTGCATGGTGATAGGCTGTACGAAAAGGAAAACCCCTCTAGCATCTCTCAGTGGGCATGGCTGCTAAAGGCTATTGGATGTGTTACAGAATTTCCTGAGGTACACTGCAGGTGTCTATCTCTCAGGCCTGGTTGACACAGGATACGATAAAAATAAGTGTAGATACAGCCCTATCATGCAGTCTCACATTAAAAAATTTCTATTCTGTGGCCCATCATGCTCTTCTCTCATGATTGACCTCAGTTATGTTGCCTTTATCTGCATCTATGCCTTTGGTGAGTTTGTGTCGAGGTTTGCTGATACAGCAAGTTCACAGGGACACTTTTTAGATGGATGTGGGGTGGTACCCTCCAGAGATGAACGCTTGCTCATGTGACTCGCCACAAAGCAGTTATTTTTTTGTCAGTAGGGGGCTTTGTAGGTGATGTCCTGCAAATGTTTGATCAGAACAATCACCGCTGATCCCACGAGTGACTTAGTTGCAGTTGAGTATCCTTCGGGTTTTTTGGGCCCCTTAATGACTTGCGGTCAATGAATTGCCCCCTGTGGATTGCCAGTGATGGAGCGCAGATATGAATGATCTTGAATGAGTCACATGGGGGATAATGACACTGAATGGAGATTGAAAAAAAAGAAGAAAATAAAAGAAACTTCTTTAGTATTATTATCCACATCATCCTCGTCTTCATCCATAATTTTTCTTCTTTTTTTTTCTTAAGTCACAAATTTTGCGGCCCCTCATCAAATTTATGCCACACTTTCTAATGACTCAGGTTTCTTCTCAATGTCTCTGTCTGAAAGTGAATTTGCGTAAAAAAGTCGTCTGTACGGGGACTGTTGTTAGATGAACATGATGGAGTTCCTCTGGCAATAATGCACTCATGTTGGTTTTGTGACTGAACAGTTCTTTTCTTTAGTAGGGGCTTTGCAGGTGATGTCCTGCAAATTTTGGATCACAACAAACACCACTCATCACCATGTAAATGACTGGACTGCTGTGGAGTGACCCTTTCAATGGTTTTCTGCTTGACAGTTTGCTACTGATTGCGCCAGGTGGACTGCCTGAGTTATGGCTATCACAGAGCAAATTTGGGACGTGGTTGTCTTTGGGAACAGGGGAGCAGGTACCATTGAGGAGACAAGGAAGATGAGAAAAGGAAAAAGAAATGTGTATTATAACTTCACCAGTTGTTTTTAGTAGGAAAACTGATGGAATATGTGTAAATGTCTTTGAGCTCGGTGGTAAATCAGTGTTTTATCTGTAAACCAAAGTAACTAAACATGGATTTAACCACTTTCACGTTTTAAACTGTTCAGCACTTTAATTGTTCCAGTGGAACTGCAGTTATAAAAGAAAAATTAAAATAAATTGTACCTGTTGAGAACTGGTTAAAAGAATACTGAGAAAAGCTGAAACAATTAATTTCATATGATATTAAAAGTCTAAAGCTTTTTAAGCAAAATATATGTTGTGGCATAATTCAGTCAATCAGTTTCAGTGGATTAGTGTTTCCTTGGTAGGATTTCGATTAAGGTAGAAAGTCCACAATACAACACATTAAAAACAAAGAACATCACAAAACATTACCGAGCATGTTCCATAAAGATACATTGCATGATGTTTGCAACCATGAAATGGTAACAAAGTTAGATCTCATCATGACTATGCAATGGAACAGCCCTCACATGCATGTACTTACATGGTATGGTAGAACAGTTCGTTACTAATAGACCAGACATAACACCATGCACATGGCTCGCACACACGCATACACATACACACACACAAGCACACTTTTGCATGGGCTTGTGTTTGCATCTTGCGCACGCATGAGCAGACTGTAATTGTCTAGTGGAACCACAATATTGGGATAAACGTTACTTAAGGGCCACATGCTGTGAAATAAAGAGTAAATCTGCTTTCATTGACATCATGAAAAACACACAAACAACAACAGCAAAGCAACAACAACATAAAACACACAGAAACCCAGAAAAAAAAGGAAAAATTAAAGTTAATAGAAAGCACATCAATACTTTATCCTTTAATTACAATAATTTTTACAACCTCAACATTCATTACTGTTTTCATCATCTCATCATCCATAAAACAGTTGTTAGCTGTGGAAATCAAAAATAAGATAAAAAAAAGAAACAAAAAAATCACTACAAAACTTGTTAACATTCATGTAAGTCGTTGAAACTACTTAAAAGGCTTAATCTTGAGGACCTTTTTGTAGGACTGAAAAAGCCTTTACATGATGTCTTCGTACTTATTAATATTTCAGATTGCCTCGAAAGGGCTTAAAAGTTTTGGGAAAGGGTTTTGATGGATTGATTTGTAATTTTAAGAGAAATTGAGAAAGAGAATTGAAAAGAAAATCAAGTTCATTTTGTATCTTCCAACAGTTTTCCCCGTCACTTTTGTCTTCAGCTAAGTAGATTTGCTGAAGGACTGTCAGGAGCAACTGAAGTATGCATAATGGCGTATATTTTCTGTACTATAGTGCTTGAATTTGTGTTTAAAGTCCTTTTGAAAACACACACACACACAAACTTTAAATGTCTGTGAATTTTTGTGTGTGTTAAAAATCCCGTATGAACCCAGCCAGAGGGTTACCGCCCCCCCCCCTCCCCCCCCCCCCCCCCCCCCCCCCCCCAAGTCCTTCAGGACAGTTCTGTGAGTGTATTTGCAGGGATTCAAGTTTTTTTGTTTGTTTTTCCCCCGGCGAAGCCCAACGGAAACACTTTGAGCTCATCTACGAACACGCATGACACGTAAGCCGATCCATGCGCCCAAATTCACCCCAACACGCCTTCATGCACGTAGGGCCCACTCTGCATGGCCAACCAACAAACTAAAACCGTTTTGGGGAGAGAGAGACAGAGAGGACAGTGTGTGTGTGCGCGCGCGCTCGAGCGGGCGTGGATTTGGAGAGGGAGTGGGAGGGAGGGAGGGGGGGGGGGGGGTTTTGTTCGACAGCTTCGAGTATGCAGCGATTAAAAACTAATGGGCGAAAAATGATGTAGGTTTGGTAACTGTTGAACTATTTATGACCAGTGTTATGCATGGGGAGTTTCCTTGACTTTTTGCTTTAGGTTTTTTGAACAAATTCTATATGATGAAACGAACGAGATAGAAATACTGCCATTTAAAATATTCAGTTCGCTGTAACTGTTTAAAACAAACATGAAAAACTCTGATTTCCATTTGATAAACAGAGTGCGTAGAGTTTGCATCAAATTAAATTTTTAACATGATTTTGTCAATTTCACCTGCGGGCTGTCTGTCAAAACATGTCGTTTTGCCACATTTTCAAAAGTCTGATTAAATGAAAGTATTTGTGTCATTTTGTTTAATGGCAGTATCCAAAATTTGATCCAAGTCAAAGAGTATTTAGAGATCCACCCAGGACTGGACAAGAAATTCATTGAACAAAAGTTCTTGGGAACTGAACTTTGTTTACATTATTTCAAATACATTCCCCTGGAATTTTTTGGGAGAGCTGCATGATGACAGTTTAGCCTCAAAGTTGGTTTTGGCAAAAATTATTGTGTATAAATTGCTTAAATTTGTAATGTTCTTTCAATTGCTCACTGCATGATGAGTTTTGTATATTAGATAAAGGGCAGATGGGGAGGGGAAGAGCGAGAGGTGGGAAGGGGGGAGAATAAAAGTAAATCGGAACATGACGTGCGAGAAACATTAAATGAAGGTGATTGTTACTGTTAGGGGAGGAGGTGTGTATCTGGTTGCCATAACGTAACCGCATAGGTTGAAGTTTTTGGTCTGGTTCAGATAAGTTGTATTGAGAAACTGTTCTTTTGAGATTTACATGAGTTTAAATCTGTCAGCCAAATATGTATTGCGCGCGCGCGCGTGTTAGTTATGAGGATAGGTCTACAATTCTTTTGTCTACTATAACTTGTTATGGTTATTATTGATGGGTGTTTATAATGTACAGATCTGCTCCGGCTTCTTACTATGTCCAAACTCTCTCTCTCTCTCTCTCTCTCTCTCAAAGGGAGAAGCGCGAGCGCGCATGCACCTTCGCAAAAACTCGCTCAAAAGCGGATTCACTGCATGGACTGCGAACAAATCGCATGATGTAGCACGTACCAATACTTGCTTTGACTGATGATTGGCATGAAAGGGGAACAGAATTTGACAAAACAGACGGGTACCCCGATTACACGTCAGGGTTGGTGACATGGCAGATTGTACTCGCCCTCATTTCTTTATTTTAAGAAGGGGAAAAAAACTTTGAATCAATTGTCCAGTGAAGCCCTCAAATGTATTTTGAACCTTTCGAATTATTTGTCGTTTTTGTTTAGTGTTTTGATTAATGAGAACCACGAAGTGGGCCTATTTTGCTGTGATTGTTGTGTGGTGAGTGTTTTGTTTGTTTGTTTTTAACCGAGTTTATATTATAAGTCGACAGTTTGCAAAATATTCTTGCATTTACATGGAATCATGCAGACTTATAGAATACAACGTATAGATTTTAAAAGGCTTTTTTTAAACAATACTTTGGAGCATATCACACACCATAACTATGCAGATAAAGTAGGCAAATGCAGCATATGCGATTTCAAGCCTCTCAGAAAATACTTGTAGTTGAAGATAACAAGAAACTTCTTAGATACTATATCAGTTAATAATGATAAAGCCTAGCGATATTCAGCTTTTGAAATCATGACTTGGGACGCATTTTCCTAGTTATTTGTAATGTTGATTGTACTTGAGAGCATATTTTTCTTCTGGATATAATTGTAAAGAAGCAAATAGATGTATTTGATGACATTGTCGTTGATGAGAGATACACATATTAAAAATGAGCTCTGCGTGTTGTGTGTGTGTGTGTGTGTGTGTGTGTGTGTGTGTGTGTGTGTGTGTGTGTGTGTAGTGAGCAATTTGCTTCAAATATGGCCTGCGTTCACCATTGTGAA
>CM031595.1:66506703-66526703 GCA_018398815.1 Conus ventricosus | reverse complement strand
AGAGAGGGAGGGGGTGGACAGAAAGGCGGGGAGGGTGGAGGATGAGTCTCAGACAGTGACCTCATTTTCTGTCTTGGCCGAATGTATACGCAGGCTGACTTGCTCTGCTGGCAGCATCTGCGGGATTGGCGTGTAATCAGCACTGGCAGCATGCGAGCTGTGTGTGCTTCGTGTTAGGCCTACAACGTTCGACACTGCTGGGGAAGACAGCACATGTACGCTCGTTCTACTAACTTACGCTCACAGCTCATGGGCAACGCTAAACCGACAGACCTTCGAAGGGGGGGGGGGGGGGGGGGGCGTATGTGTGTGTTGACTGTTATTTTTCTTCTGGTCCAAAATGATGACCAAATTTAATATGCTCTCTCTCTCTCTCTCTCTCTCTCTCTCTCTCTGTGGGTGGGTGGGTGCGCGCGCGTGTGTGTGTGTGTGTGTGCGCGCGCGCGCCAAAAGATAACGCATACACTAAATGACAATGACATCTTAGTTGAAGTTGATGGTATATCCCGCCCGTCGTCTGTCACTCACTCGCTCGCTCTTTTCTCTCTCTCTCTCTCTCTCTCTCTCTCTCTCTCTCTCTCTCTCTCTCTCTCTCTCTCTGCCTGGTGTGTGTGTCGCGCGCGCGCGCGCGTGTGTGTGTGTGTTTTGCGTGCGTATGTGTGTGTAGATGTGGATTTGAGTGATAATGAGATGCACGATTCAGTAGCCTGTAATGGAGTCTAGTCTCTTTTGAGATGCTTTATTTAGGTATGACTGTTTTGTTGTTGTTGTTGTTTTTAACTCTCATACTTCAACTTTTCAAGGTATTACGGATATAATGTAATAATGAGAAGATCTGGATCTATGTGCGTTGATAAATCTAGTCCATGCATATCCCATGCAAGTGCTCTTTCCTCTCAACATCAGCTTGTAAGCTTAATTGTCTGGATTCAGTGTTTCACATCTAATTGAATATCCGCATTAAAATCAACCAATGAGCATTAATTCATTGTGTGGTTGTTATAGTTTTATTTGTTTTGACTTTTAATTTTATGAAGATTGAATCGCGTATGCTATGAGAATATCCCAAGTAAATTTTAGTATCTCTGGCCTACTTTAAAAGTATGTGTGTATACTAAATGTAATCGTCTGGAAAGAGTCCGTGGGAGGCTTGTTTCCTAGCAAACTCAAACTGATAAATCGGCTGTAGGCTGTAGAAAACTTAGGTATGATAGAAATGGTACAAAATCAGCTAATTAGTTTATTGATTCATTATGTGTTATGTGTGTGTGGTAAGCATAAGAGGCCGCTAACTCGTACCCCCACTCCTCACCCGCACTCCATCTTCTAACACCTCCCTCTTCCCCGCTGCCACCCGCCCTCATACCATCTCCACTCTTCCCCCTCCTCCCCGCGTCCATCCCCGCACCCACCCCACCCCAGTTTTCCCCTCTTCAAAGTTTGGTTACTGTCATGTCCGGCGGGTGCTGGGAAAAAACTAGCATACGCTGAAGCGCAGTGTTTCGTTGGTTGAACCTTCAGTGTCCGCGCCATTGTGCGCATCGACACCCAGAACCTCTTGTTTGGGTGTACAACGGGTAGTGTGCATCATCCGTCTCTGGCCATCTGGCAACCCATGAAAGTCGAATTTCTTTCTTTCCAGATCATGTGAACCAGACAGGAGAAAGGAAGCGCTGGAGAGACACTTAGCCGTTTGTTGTAGGCAATGTTTCGGAGCCAGTATTGATCGGCAGAGGACGTGTTCTTGGGGCCTGTCGGGTTTTGGAGTGCTTCATGAGGGGACTGGCTAGAATTAGCAGTGCGGGTGCCTGGAAGTGACCGACCGCATCTGGACCGTGTGTGGTGTCAGTGCCTAGATGCAGAGCCCTGCCTTTGTCTTCTGAACATAATATTTAGGAACAGTGTATTTGCCACATACCTCTTTTATCATATTTACACTTGGTGGACACGGCAGTGGCTTAGACGAACATCATCGACCGACCGTCAGCGTGTTAGTTCATCACATGTGTTGGTTTACGACCGCAGTTTATGACCACAACACTGCACTCGCTGCTGTTGCAGGGGAAAGCAGATAGCGGCTTCAATGTTATCAGGCAGCTGAATTAAATATCAGACATAATGAACAACTTGAAACTGCCGCTTGGTGAATACTGATTTGATTTGATGGGAAATATCCACAAGATTTAATATCTTATAAATTGTCCTCTTATCTGGAGAAAGCGAGCAGCCAAATTCATCATGATAAAAACAGTGTTTGCTGCACCTCTGGCATTGCCCCAGATTGGCCTTCAGAAAGTGTTGCTTGCCAAGGTTGGAATCTTTCATCATCATTGTTTGTCGAATGTTGATGATGACATTGCAGATCCTGTTTCTCAGAGCAATTAAGGAAGATGTTTCTCTCTCTCTCTCTCTCTCTCTCTCTCTCTCTCTCTCTCTCTCTCTCTCTCTTCTCTCTGTCTGTCTCTCTCTCTCTCTTCTCTCTTTCTATCTCTCTCATTTTGTTACTGCTTGTATTTTCATGTTGCTTTCCTTCAGTTCAGACTGCATTACAGCTGATAATACAATTTTGATGACACTGTATTAGATATTTTGTATTCAGTCTCAGCAGTGTAAATTAGCATTGATTTTTACTGACCATGTGAAGATGTTGAAAAAGTCTTTGAATTTAATCCTGTTCATATTGTCTGCATCATGCTCTCTTTGCATATTTATGTTTATTTTCTCCCATTAAACTTGATTTGTTCTCTCTCACTCTCTCTCTCTCTCTCTCTCTCTCTCTCCTCTCTCTCCTCTCTGCGTCACTCTCTCTGTTTTCTGTCTTAAAGGTTTGCTTATTTTGTTTTGTTTTGTTTTTATAAACGATAGTTTTACTTTACAAACAAATTACACAACAACCTCTACGTAGTTAAAAGTAGTTTTGACAATGTAGTTTGAACCATCCCTGTCCTGCTCTTGGTCTTAACCCATATTCATGTCCCTGCCTCCAAATGTGCCTTGAAATTTTATTGTTTGATTATTTATGATGGGTCTATAACATGGTAGTATTAAGTTTGTCCATTTGCATACAAATATATGTTGGTAGGTTTATGACAAGAGAATATTAAGTTTGGACATTTGCAGACATCTTTATATTGTGTTTTGTGGCCTGCAAGTTCTGGGGAAAATGAATACAACAAAATATAAATCAACCAATATAATATATATATATATATATATATATATATAAGGGGAAAAAGGGTGAAATTGCAATGAGAAGTGCCTTGGTTTCATTCTATGGTTTCATTTATTGAAAAGAACACTTCTTTACCTTACCATGATGTTGTACTATGGAAAGAAAACTTTAAGAACCAATCAGCTGCAGGGCTAGAATTATTTTCAGTAAATGCATGCAGTAACATTCACTGGTCAGGGTGGTAAAATGCTCCTCCTGCTTTGCAGATAATATGACTACTGTTAGGAGATACAGGTAGTCTTTGTTTTGCCCATTTGATTGTAATGCCAGGGTCCCCCACCCCAATCCATCATCTGTAATGCCGAAAGTACACTTCAATAGGTCTAATCTTTGGTCATATGGAGATTTCAGCAAATGACATCAAATCAAAATGAGCCTGATGAAAACAGTTTCTTTAAATCATATATGTTAGTGTTAGATATTGTCCACTGCCATAATCTCTATGTATTCATTCTGACCGTCACTCAGAAATATAATTATATTCAGTGAGTTTGAATGGTGTTGGTGGTAGGGATGACAGAGATAAAAGGAAAGATAATTGACTGTTCACATGCTAAAATCAGAAGTAGTTATTACTTGTGATTTGTTTTCTATGTCCACACGTGGTGCAGAACCAGATGACCCCTACCTACAGTTATCCCCAGGCAGGTCCTGGAGGAGTACCATCACCAGTGGTGAGCCCTGTATCGGCAGGTTCCGGTGTGGGGTGGTGGTTACCAATGTGTCTTCCGAACCAGCACCCCTGCTATCTATACCACCGCGCCTGCTGCGTCACTGTCACTGCCAATGGGGCTGTGGAGCAGCAGACGGTAAGGACCCACCCCTTCAATGTACTTACACTTTCTTCATTGCATGCAATCTAGGTGTGATGCTTGACAGCGCTGGGCTGGCTTCTACTGTGATGTGCAAGATTCCTGCCTTTGTTTTTTTTTTTTTTTCTTTTTGTTTTTTTTTGGCCAGCTGTCGAGTTTGCATAGTTGCAGTAGTCCAGATTATGCTCAGCTGATGCATATCTTTAGCCATTGATGTCAGTGAGTTTGGGTGTGTGACCCCTTGGTATAATTTGAAAAATAAGATATTCAAGAACAATGTTAAGCGTCTGTTGCCTTGTCTTAGATTTAAAGGAAAATCGGAAATGAAATGAGGTAGGGAACAGTAAACGATAAACAGTAAACAAGTGGGGTATGTTTTGCTCCCATAAGGAAACCTAACACAGAGTAACTTTTGAATAAAAGTTACTCTGTGTTAGCCAGTCTTGAATAAAAGTTACTCTGTGTTAGGTTTCCTTATGGAGCAAAACATACCCCACTTGTTTACTGTTTAAAGAAAAGTCCTTTTGTGTTACTTTTAGTTTGAAATGCTTTATATTAAATTTTACTAGGCAACAAGTTCATCCATGCAATGAAAACAAGAAAGTGAGCATATGAGCGCGCGCACACGCACACATGCACATGTAGTGCACTTTTGGCTCTTGAAATATCAGGCTCACCATGAGTTCCTCAGGCAATAGTGAGCATTTGCTCATTTTGAAACTGTTGCAACCATTTTCAGTCAATTCATAATCATAGCTGAACACTGGCTTTGATGCTGATCATGTTTTGGAACACCTTTTTCAGCTTCTGCTTCAGAAATTATTTTGCCATACCAAGGTGTTAGAAGCTTTTAATATGAGTTTTATCTCTGCCTTCAAAAGCTTTCTTCTTTCCCTTAACTCCATGGGAAGTCATTGTTGTATCACTTTGAAGTACAATTCACCTAGTTCCTCCAGTTCTGTTGGCTATATGCCAAAGCCAGATTCTTTGCAAGTGGTTTCCCTGTTCACCATGCAATGTTGTCAGTTTATCATTTCCTTTTTTTTTCTGTCTTCTCCATCTCCCTCCTTCCACAGTTTTTGGTGGATTGTTTTAGCAAGACCATTGGATCTTGCTACATAGCCCTACCAATACAGCCTTTTCTCCCTAACTGATGTCAGTCGATCTTTGTATGGTCATGTGTGTGGCCTGATGGTTTGATGCACTTTTTGACTGGTGATGTGATCAGAATATCTGATGTTTTATATATTGCTATTACATCTCATTTCCATGGCTTGGATTCTTCTTTCCTGATCTAGTGTGAACATCAAGTCTTGCATTGGTACAGGAAGGGGGAATATGCCAATGCGCGTAGGAGCCTTATCTTCTGTTTCATGGAGGATGTTCTTGTCCTTCCATACACTTAATCTAGATAGTACTGTGGTTTTTTTCCTGCTTTTGAGAGGATATGTGGTTTGGATCCCTCACTGGTAATAATGGATCCCAGGTAAGTGAATTGTTGAACAGATTCTGACCTTGGACATTTACATAGGTGTTGATTTGATATTGTGGCTGACCATCAGTTTGGTCTTTTTGGTGCTGATTTCTATGCCATGATATTTCAGCCAGTCTCTGAATAAATGTGGTTCTTGTTCACTGCCTGCCAAGCCATCGGTATCATCAGCAAATGGAAAATTTGTGATAGTTCTTCCTCCAATGCTGACAGTGCTGACATGATCTTCAAGTGTATCAGTCATGATGTTTCCGGAATATGTTGAAAAGTGAGGGAGTTTCAAGGCAGCTTTGATGAACTCCAACCTCAGTATGGAATCATTTTCCAGTGCATTGGTCACTTAGGAGTACAGTTTGCTGGATTGTGTTGATAAGCTTCTGCTCCCTCTGGTGCTGGGAAGTTTTTAGCAAAGATTAATTATCTGTTCTGTGGTACTTCTGCCTTTGTGGAAACCAATCTGTTCTTCAGCAGTGATGGTATTTGCTTGTGGTTGAAATCTGTTCAGAATGATTTGAGCATTACTTCACTGGTATGGCTGATGAAGCTTATAGTGCCGCAGTTCTAGCAGAGTTGGAGAGTTCCTTACTTTGGTAGGTTAATGATTACTGACTGGCATGGGCCACTTTCCAGTGTGCCAGATTTTGTTGCAGATGGCAGTCAGGATATCAATTATTGCATCTCCACTATGTTTTAAGGGTTATGCAGGGATATTGTCATTGCCTGCAATCTTCCCACATTTCAGCGATTTCACTGCAGATATGACTTCTTTACTGAGTATTGGAAAGTCATCCTTATTTGAAGAATCCTGTGCAGTTAGCCCATTTGGATCTCCAGTGTTAGATTTATTGTCAAGTTCAGAGCAATATTCAGTTCACGTATGATGCCTTCTTCGCATATGAGACAGTTGCCATCTTTGTCCTCTTGTATGGTGGTGACTTTGACTTAACTTTTGTTTGGTCAGGCCTTTCACAACCTTAAATGCTTTATTTGTGTTGTTGTCCAGTGTTTTTTCCAATGTCCTCACATTGTTGTTGAATCCACCTTTACATAGCATTACTCTTTTTTTGGTGATTTTCTTTTTTATAGCACTGTATTTCTATTTGTCTTCCTCTGTCTTCTTGAACAATTTAAAAGTCCTTGCAGCGTCACCTATCCCCTGGGATGTTGCTTGAAATCCATGGTTTCGATTTCCATCTACTTATTCTTTGGAACGTCTGTTGCTGTTTCTGTCAGTGTTTTGTTGAAAGTGTTTGTGAGGTCTTCAGGGTCTTCTAAGAGAATAAGTGGGGCAGATTTTCCTCCTGTGACTACTTGGAATTGGTCAGCAATGTCAGGATCTTTCAGTGTCTCAAGACTGAATTTGTTTTTCACTCTCCTTTATTTCCTCAATGGTACTTCGAAGTTCGTCATAGGAGATTGTGGTCATGAAGAATATCAGCTCCCGAAAATGTCCTTGATTTAGTCATGTTGATGTCAACCTGTACAAGGATAAAGTCTCTATCTAGTTATGGGACTAACTGGGAAGTGCCATGTCCATTGTCAGGATGCTTCATGCCTACCAAGAGTGTTCGCAAAAACAAAGTCCTTATCACTGACAAATTCTAGCAGACATGATCCTCTCTCATTGATGGTCTCATTACAAGTGGGGTCAAGGAAATTCTGCCAATCTTCTGAAGCATTTGCATTCCAGTCACCCTGAACGATTAGTATGCCTTGCTTGTCATCCTTACTCATGATTGACTGGACCTGGGAACAGGATTCTTTAATCTGGCACACTATCATAATCTGATGGGGGAGCATATATTTGGACTATCATGATGTTGAATGGTTTCATTCCCTGACGATAGTCACAATTTTGCTGGAAATGTGGTAGCATCCTAGTGTAAAGGAATTTAGGACAAGATATGTTTTCTTTTCTCTGACTTTCTTTCACTCTGCCTTTTGAGACATTTTACTTTTCTTCTCTCTGTTGCTGACTCTTTTTCAGCCTTTATCAGTTTATTGTTCAGCATTAATTTATCAGTTTATTGCTCATATATCTTTGCTTCCAAAAGTTTTCACACTTTATTTTTTATTATGTCACAATGTATGACTGCCTGTTCAGTCGGTGCAGTTTGGTTACTTGATCGTGATGAACATTGTTTTGAGAGGACACAAGCCATTCTGCAGTCAGTTTGCCTCTATGATGATTTTACATATTTTTTTGTTGCACATGAATTTGTTCTATGATTGGTTTTAATCTGGTGGCGATAAATTAAGGAGAATCCCTGGTGCTCACACCATAGACTAGTTTTGCCCACCGTGAGATTTCAGTAGTTCATCTTATTGTTAATTGATCTTAATTAGGTGATGATAATTCACTTGTTTGTTGATTTTTAAAAAATCATTTGATTGACAGATGATGGAATGTGTATTTCATGTAAAATTTGTAAGACTTGGAAGTTGCGATTATAGAACATCCTTATTTCTTCTTGGTGACCGCAGTGTACCACCATGGTGCTGTGGTAAAGCCATTAGCTGTGGTTAGGAAGTAACTGATAAAAACCCATAAGAGATATCTATAATGATTTATTTGTGAGGTTTATTAGCTCTCTGCTGCCTCGCTTCTTAAGCTATTGAATGTACTATGGGCTCAAATGGAAAGAATGGAACCACAGTTTAAGTTTCATCCTCCTTACCACCTCTACAAGTATCTCTAAAACCTGTTTTGCATTGGGATATTATGAAAGGAAAGTACAGCCCTGTTGAATAGTTCGTAATGGAACTGTATAGCATCATCTCCATTATTTGTTATTGTCCTTTCCGATTGTATGAAAAAAAGAGTGCCTGAATTCTTTGATTGTCAATGGCTTGACCTTATGGGAGACTCAGGTTTTCAGTTTCCTTGTACACCCATGCCTGTGGTGGCTATTCATTAAACTGTCAAGTGTTGGCAGGTTCATGGTAACTGTTGTTGGATGAATCTGTTGGCAGTCTAACTGTTGTTGGATGAATCTGTTGGCAGTCTTTCATCTGATTTAAGATTTTACGGAAGAAAGATTTTTAATGCAATTTCTGGTGCGTTTCTAGACGATGTCATTTAATGAGATGTGTGAAAGTTGTTTGTTAGGTGTTTGTTTGTTTTTTTTTTTTTTTTTTTTTTAAATGACTGGTGAGTTGATTTTAACGTGGTGACAGCCCTGATGTGGCCCTTGCGGTCGGCTGGGCTATAAGCAACATTATCTTATCTGGCAGTCTGCCTCAGGAAAGGTTGCTTATCTCCCTGAAAATGTAATGAGAAATAAAAACTATAATTAGAAAGTCAATAGGCACTCTTCATTCATAAAGTGATAAATTGTACAATCATAATGTACAGTATTCATAATGGGTTTTTTTTTTTTTTTGGTAACTGCCAAAGTATAACAAAAACAAAAGATAAGTTCATAATATCATCTTTCATCCCCAGTATTGGAGTCAGACTAAGTATGACATCACAGAAAGTCAATATCCACTGAAATGATACAGTCTTCTGCTTGAGGGCATGCAGGAAGTAACAGCAAGCATTCCGTCTTGTCTCTAGTTGCTTGATGGTGACCTAGTGAATAGTTGTTTTATGGTGACTTGGTGAACAGCATTTGTGTTGTAGTATTGTGATTAGCTCAAACTGAAAAAATATTACAATCTACTGTAGTCTTTTTATTTTTTACCCACTGAAATTTTTTGTGAAAATCTTTTTATTTTTTACCCACTGAAAACTTTAGTTGCACTTCATAGCCTAGTGTAATGACGTTTTTGCTTATTTCAATATATTTGTTTCTTTTCTGATTTGTTAATTAGTAACCCCCTAGTGCATGTCATTGATTTGTTTCTGTTTACATATATCTTTAATTGGAATATCTAAGATTGTTTCAGCTTTCATTTTAGAGTTGTTAAAACTGTAATTTGTTATATAATGTGAAGAATTTTGGTGATATTCCTATAACCCTTTTTCGACAGTGTATTACCCTTTCCATTGATAGAACAGTGGGCTGTTGTATTAAGAGGGTTGGAAGGAAAATGGCACGTTGGCAAGGGGGAGATTTTGTTACTTGGAATCCTGGAAAGAATAAAGGAAGGTAACCAAGTGAAAAATGAATGATGAGACAGGTTTAAGAAGATGAATATCCAATTAGAAGGAACTTTGAAAATTGAAAATGCAGAACACAGACCTACTGAAATATTGAAGAATGATAATGTACGGTACAAGAAATAGTAGGGTTTTTTTTTTTTTTTTTTCAGTGTTTACTTTGGTGCTAACGTCTTACACACAAGAGGTGTTGGTTGTCACTACCATAATTGGTAGAAGAATTCAGAGAATGCGTAAATTTGCATTGAGAAAAGTCTCCACTCTGCCATCCATAGGTTAAAAAAATTCTGAGATGTATTTAGACTGCATACATAGGTAACTAATTTGTACTTGAAGGTGATTTTAGAATATAAAAGAACTGTGAATTTCTGTGTACTAGACACAACTCTTTTTTTTTATGATGACCCCTCTGCCTAAATTGATTATTGCATCTTTTAGCTTGATCAGATGGAATTCCAGTTTCTGTAATAAAAAAAAAAAAAAAGAAGAAAAAAAAAAGGCAAGTCGCAGTGTTTAGGCCAATGAAAGTATGATAAAGGGTGTAAAACAACTTTTCAAAATAATTGTAAAAGTAACAAATAAACTTCCACATCCATGAACAGTGTGTGATAGCAGCCCATCTGGGATTTGCCAAGACAGTCTTGCATTTGTTCAAAGGTGAAAGATTTACCACATAAAAATTCATTTTAAGGTCAGCCTATATCACGCCCCAAACAAAAGAATGACATGCAATGGAAAGTTCAAACTTTGCACCATTGAAATGGCAAAAGAGAAGGGGGAGGTGGGTGGGTCCAAAACCTGTTCTGGAATTTGGAATTTAAAAAAAAATGAATGACAAGAAAAAAGTGCAAACAGGAGATCTGAAAACTTCCAGAAGAGGTGGAAGATGTTTTCTTTCTGGGAAACCCAATGCAATAGTAACAGCCAACAGATGATGAAACCAAGCCTTGACCTGACCACAGAGCCATTAGTGAAGCTATTCGCAAACTCTTCATCCAAGGTTCAGAAGAATCAGACTATTCTGGTTTTTAATCTGATGAAAGTGAGAGATGTGTAGCCCCCCCCCCCCCCCCCCCCCCCCCCCCCCTTCCTCTAGTACTTGAACATTTCTTTTCTGTCAGCTAAAGTCATATGTGTGTGTGTGTGTGTGTGGTCAGTGTCATGAAATGTCTTCATGTAAAGCCAAATAAATGTGTGTGTGCTAGATTTTTTTTTTCAAATCGGTTGAAACACTTGTGATAATTCATGGTCCATTTGGACATAACTTGCATTAGTTGGTTTGGATTTTACTTTCACTGTTTCAGGTGTTGAATTCTTTATTGTTCCAAACAACTACATGGCAATTGTTGGTCTTCTGTTGTGTTCTAAATCATACTGTTTGATCAGCATTGACTTTGCGGTCGGCTGGGCTATAAGCAACATTATCTTATAACTAACTGAAACACACAGTTGTACACACACAGTCATGTAATTGAGAAAGAGATCAAAAGGAATATTTGGAAGGAAGAGCTCAGGAGGAATATTTGGAATGAAGCAGATCTGTTGTTGGTGTTACCAGAGTTAATGTACTGTGAAATTGTCATCCAGAAAAGATAATTCAGCAACATTCACAATATATAACACTATTATTCCTTCATCCTGGCTTTTAATTTAAAATTTTTATGGATCTGTGACTAATCTACCATGTATTGTACAGTTGTGACATTCACTCTACACGCGTTCATAGAGAAATATATTGATAGCAATTTGGTTTTTAATATTATTATCATTTTTCTGTACTGACTTACCCCTAGCCCATCCTATCTCTGATGTACTCTCCCTACTGCTTCATTATTATATATATATATATATATATGTGTGTGTGTGTGTGTGTGTGTCAGTGTCATGAAATGTCTTCATGTAAAGCCAAATAAATGTGTGTCAGAGTTGTGTCTGTTGCTGCCATTTTTTATGACTGTGTGATTAATGCTTGGGGCTGTGTCTTATTTACACTCCCAGCACCTTGTAGCTTGCTAAAATTGAATTGTTGTTTACGATGGGTTTTACCTTGTCTTATATTGTGCCTTTTACACAGAAACTTATGGTAAAAACAAAATACCAGAGTTCATAACTTGTGGATGAGTGTGAGATAAATTTGAAGGAGGATTGTGCTAAAATAAAATGCCTGTAAGCTGCTGTTCACTTTAGTAAGGGTCAGACAAAATAATTTTGTTTCTGAGTACTGTACCTTTACAATATTTTGATGAAAGGGCTAATAATGTTTTAAACAATGTGAGTATATTTTGGTGCAAGTTTTTCTGGTTTCAGAGTGTGCATGCATGTACGTGTGCACAAGCACATTACACTGGCCTTTGTTATAAAAACAACTAGTGGTTGATCAGTTAGCATTTGGTATTAAATCATCAGCCCAGAAAAATCTTCAAGCAGAGGTTTTTTGGACCTGACATACACCCATGTGTAATAATAATACATAGGACACAGTCACAGTCAAACTTACACACAAGGTGACTGGACTGACTCCTCTGTAATTTTCAGAGAAGACTTCAATCCTTTTTTGCTAGATTTTTTTTTTCAAATCGGTGTGAAACACTTGTGATAATTCATGGTCCATTTGGACATAACTTGCATTAGTTGGTTTGGATTTTACTTTCACTGTTTCAGGTGTTGAATTCTTTATTGTTCCAAACAACTACATGGCAATTGTTGGTCTTCTGTTGTGTTCTAAATCATACTGTTTGATCAGCATTGACTTTGCGGTCGGCTGGGCTATAAGCAACATTATCTTATAACTAACTGAAACACACAGTTGTACACACACAGTCATGTAATTGAGAAAGAGATCAAAAGGAATATTTGGAAGGAAGAGCTCAGGAAGAATATTTGGAATGAAGCAGATCTGTTGTTGGTGTTACCAGAGTTAATGTACTGTGAAATTGTCATCCAGAAAAGATAATTCAGCAACATTCACAATATATAACACTATTATTCCTTCATCCTGGCTTTTAATTTAAAATTTTTATGGATCTGTGACTAATCTACCATGTATTGTACAGTTGTGACATTCACTCTACACGCGTTCATAGAGAAATATATTGATAGCAATTTGGTTTTTAATATTATTATCATTTTCCTGTACTGACTTACCCCTAGCCCATCCTATCTCTGATGTACTCTCCCTACTGCTTCATTATTTTTGTTTTTCTTTTTTGTGTGTGTATGTGTGCACAACTGTTAGTATTTCATTGATTAAACACTTCTGTCTGTGCATTTCTCTTTGTTTTTCATGTAGGCTTTTTGTCTTCTTTCCTGTTCAGGACTGTTTAATGGGTGAGGCACAGAAATGGTGTTGAACTTTACCCTGCACTGTTTGAAACCAATCACACACACACAAAATGTCATTCTGAAGTTTAACAAAAAGATATAAGAAAGATAACATTCTTTTCGCTTCACAGAAAGTTGATGACTTAATTGCTGTGCAGACAAACACATTTGCAGTTTTACCCAATTTTTTTTTTTTTTTTAAAGATGAGCACTAGGACACTGTTTCACTTGTTTGCGAAAGACAGGATCTGCTCTACAAAGACATTTTGATCGAAAACAAATCAAAAGGATCAAAGAGGACAGAGGAAGGGATGGATGGGATGGGATGGGATGGGGGGAGGAGGGGGAATAGGATGAAAAGAGGTTGGAGAAGGGGGGGGGGGGGGGGTGAAGAAGAATGGAAGGAGGATATTGGGGGCAGGGGGGGGGTACACATTGAGTATTACATAACTTTATATAGGGGCTGAGGTCTGTCACTATTTATGCTGTGATACATGTTCACTCTCTTGGATAGTTTATCAGTTCTAGTGCTGATGATCAGTTAACAATTATCATGGAAGTAAGTAACAAATTTGAATGCAATTGGACACTGAAAAGCTGCGATGCATGCAGGAGATGAAAATTAGTAATACAGTAAAATAATGCCTGACCAGGACAATCATTTCTATCAACATGTTCTGACTGCTTCCAGTTTGCAGAGTTAAGAAGAATTCAGATGTCTGCTTTTGAGATAAAAGTGGTTTAGGTGAGAAATAACTGTTACATGGAAAAATTTCAGGAAATCAGACAGGACAAGGAATTGTCATTTTAATTCATTGTAATACATGTACCATTCCCTTGCAATGATGTTCCTAATTCAGTAACAATGTATGCACACCATCCATTGAAAGTATTAGGCATTTGTTTGAATGATGACTGTTTTAACTGCAAGAGTGAAAACATAATAATTTTTGTTAGTGAAAAAACAAGATAAGTTACTTTGTTGCATTATTGAATTTCAAAATTTGCTTAAATGTTTGTGTTTTTACACAATTTTGTCTTTCTATGACACCTCTTGTATTCATTTTAAATTAAGATACTCAGTCGCAAGACTTAGAGAGAGAACTAATAGTAAAATTCGAAGACATTTTGGACATTCTGTTCTGAATCATAACCTTTGGGAAAAATCCAGATCTGACAAGTCACTACAGGTGCTTGGAATGGGGAGTGTTTTGAATTAGTTTTTTTGAATTTCAGGGTTTAATTGATTTTTTTTAGAATTTTTTTTTACCTTTTTCAGTTTTCCTGCAATACAATCTCAGGGTGTTTGTTCAGGCAGGATGATCTTATGATTAATGTACTTTTGCATAAATGAAGACAAATACAGTATATTGCAACGCCAATTAGTTTTGTCTTGTGTTTCATCTTGACTTTATGTCTGCATACATGGTGGGAGGCTGCATGATGTAACACACACCAGTTAATTTTTCAAATGCATTTCATTCCTCTGTCAACGAAGATAACAAATGTATTGCTGCCAACAAATAATTTGACCTTTCAACAGGACAAATGCAAAACTTTTACATTCTTCATTATTCACTCAAGTATTCCATCTATAGAATTAACATCCTTTCTGAAGTGATAAGATGAGAGGGTGAAGAATTTGTTAAACTCATTGATTCTGTGTGTTTCTGTACTTCATCAAAAGTCTAAGAAGCAAAAAACATGTTGTTGCATTCCATGACTTTTTTTGATGTGATGTTGTGTTGCTGTATTACAGGTATTTTTGGAGCAGGTATGCCTGAGCATGAATATACTTGTACACATATTCCATCACTTGTGTTGGATTTTTGGTGTTGGCGCAAACATTTTAACCGTTCAAAACCATCCCAAATTTAGATGACTGTCTTCTGTTAATTTCCTTATCCTTGATAGATTCCTCTAATGATCTAGAGCCTCAAAAATGTAACACTTTGTAAGGTCTAACACTGGACTAAGGCATAACTGCTTATGTGTTGTTTTGGTATTTGCTGATTTTAGTAAACTTTGAATAATGTGTTCAGCTTTGTTAATGTCCATGATCTTTCTTTTTTTTAATGTTTAGTTTGATTTATTTTCTTTAGTGATTGTTTTTGTGATTGCATTTCCATCTTTTGTGTGTACAAGATTATGATTCTGACATCATTGAATAGTTCAGCTTTGAAATCGCCTTTGTGTCAAAAATGATAGGGAAACAATGTTAAGATATTTTTCCCCAGAAGTATTACAGCTTATCAGTCTGTAATTTCATCATCACAAGTTCTGTTGTTCTAATTTCTTAATGCATGGTGTGTAGAGTCTTCAGTAGTTATTTAGTGTTAAGCTCTTGTCTTAACTCTTCCAGTTATACAGTTTTACAATCAAATGCATATAGTATAAAAAGAGGTTTCATAAACATACGAATGACTTATATTTGCCACCTTTATTGATCCCTTGCAGGATTGAGTTAGTCTGTGTTAGGGTTTCTTATTGTTGTTGTTAGGTTTAGATAATTCATTGTCAGTTGTAGATGTGACTGAAACTAATATGTTATTCAGCATTGCCATTTTTGTTTAGCCCCAGACACAGTACTTTCTCTCAGCCCTATTAGCATTCTGAACGTAAAGTAAAGCTTATTGTGCCAGATTTCATCAATATTTGAACAGTGATATGTTGTTTTCTTATACTTTTGCTTTTGAAACTTCAATGTATTTGATTTAGCAGAATCTTATCGACATTACTTGAGAAAAGCAAGCCATGCACATAATGTTCAGTTTAATTACGGTTAAAAATTTGAAGAATCATACACAACAAATGCATGGGCAGAAGCCAAATAGAATTTGTACTAAATGCTACTGATTAGAATTATTCAGATGCTATGCTTCAGAGCACATGAAACACCACTTCAGCTGTTTTTGAAAATTAAGGATGAGATAGAAACTGTTAGAGGAATAGATGAATAAGTTAGAAAATATAAGAGAAACACATTAACCAAAAAAAATATAGGAGTTGTGTTCATTTTTAAGGTTATTATACATGTGGGGGGAAAAAAGAAAATTAACAAGAAAACGTGCTGAATGAACTTAAAAGCTGATTTTCTTAGCAGTACAGCTTGCTATGTATTAAAGGTGACTACTGTTACTATCTGACTTTCCCTCTTTTTTACTTACTAGAGTTGCATATGAATTTTATACAATCATCTCTTATTTCTAAAACTACAACAAAATTTCAGAGGACATGGAAGGAGTGTTATGCATGCATATTGGATAATGCTGGATAAAATTAATGGTGAAGTTGTGTTTGCTTTTGTGGTTGAAGTGGTTTTGTAGTGGTTCAAAGTATCATACACAGTGGAACAAAAAACATCTGCATGTTACCTCATGTTTCTGCTATGGAAGGGGTGTTCAGAAATATGCTTTTCCCCCCAGTGGATTTGTTCTAAGAAAACATTTGGTTGTTTTTTATTCACACTTGTGAATATACTGAATTAGCATTTCTGATACTCCATTGCTTGAAACTTAAAGTTTGCTTCAATCGTGCACAAAATCAAAGGGTGAAGAAAAGTCACATGTTGTTATTGATTAGATCACCTTTATTGGATAACATCTACAGTCACTCTTCACTGTTCACAGCCACTTCAGAGGTTGTAATTTAAGTTTGTGGACTACATCATGAAATTGAAGAAATGACAATAATACTGTTATATGAATAAGATTTCCAGTACAAGGCCATATCAGACTGAGTAATTCTTATTCTAAATGACCAGTATTCTACGGACCGTGACATGCATTGCAATAGTACTTGCAGATGGGGGAAAAGAAAAGTTGAACAGACGAGGTTAGTTGGGAAGGCTGCCTTTACATTGTTTGTTTGCAAAATGTCTTTCTCACGCCCTTAGTGAGTCCACCTTTTTTGAACACCCCTGCCTTTGCATGACTGTAAGATGCTTCCACTAAAATACAGGCTAAGCTTGGAGGCAGACAAAAGTAGCATTTCATTTTCAGTTGTTTTATATTTTTTGCTTAGATGCATATGTTTTTATTAACAGTTATTTTATTTCATGTTCTTATATTTCTTGGTGCATGATTAAAAATACAATATGATGGGTTTTGTTGAAATGGTATTTATGTGGGGAATGGGGGTAAAGTAGTTTGGTTTTCTACAGAGCACAGAGAATTGTAATTGTGTTAGATTTGAGGAATATGATGCAAAAGGAGACTGAGTAGAGGAGGGAGTAAAACATTGTATTTTACAATAACAACTAGCATGCCAAAATAAGAATGGCAGTTATTATTATTGATGAATTTATCAAATCCATTGGATAAAACTGTCATTTTAGTATGTCCAAATGTAACTGCCCGTCCATTCCCTTCCCCCTCCACTCTCCCCTCCCCCCCATCTCTCTCTCTCTCCTCTCTCTCCTCTCTCTCTTCTCTCTCTCTCTCTCTCTCTCTCTCTCTCTCTCTCTCTCTCCCCCCACCCCTCTCTAAGTCTCTCTCTCCATCCTTCTCAATTAGGATCATTACTTTCATCGTGCTTAGTGTACTTTTTTTAAAGAGATGTATTTTATTTACTATTTGATTTGTTTTTGTTGTGTGTGAAATGTTGTGCTCATGATGCATACTTAGTAACCTCTTCACTGCGCTGTTGACGAACGGCGTTCGTCATAAAAAGTGCCATCTGCAACGCTCAGTTGACGAACGCTGTTCGTCATGATTCAACACTCTTTCTGTTTCGTTCAGCATGGGACTTAGCAAAATATGATAGCAGTGAAGGGTTAACAACTGTAAGGTTCGATTTTTTTTTTTTTTTTTTTTTTTTTTATGTGCAAGTTTAAGTGCTCAGTGATACAGTTGGGACTAATCTGTTAGATCTCTTTTCATTGTTAAGGGTTAAGTCCTTGAGAGTTGTGGATCAGCTTTGGACACACATTATTGTCATTTAATGCTTTCTTTCACAGCAGACAGACTTTACCATCTGCAGAAGGAGAAGTTCAGTCCAGCCAGGCACAGCCAACAGCTTCAATCTCACCGGCACAGGACCCAAGCGTTTACATGTGTCGAACATACCTTTCAGGTTCAGGGAAGCTGATCTCAGGCAACTTCTTGGGTAGGTGCCTCTTGATGAACTGCATGCCTCTGAAAAAAATGTGATAATATTTATCCATGGCTTGTGAGAAGTCATGTGTGGTGTGCTGTTAAATACAAATCATCATGAAGATGGTGATGATATGAGGATTGGTTTTGTTTTTCATGATCACACATGCAAATCAAGCAGGTCTTGGAGTCTGAACGTTTATTAAAACAAAAAATACCATTCTCAAAACAGAGAGAATATTGTGCATTCTATCAGAAAGAAAAAGGATAAAGCTGGGCAGGTCAACTTCTTGTGACAAAGAAGCTCTTCAGATTCTTTAAAGATTTGACATCCTTTACTGCCGTAACTTTACATTCATAGCTATTGATTATATGCCAAACAGGTCACGAGAAAGTAGAGACCCACAAATATTTTATGAGGAAACTTCTGCAAAATTATTAATATGAATAATTTGAATGATTATTGATACCAAACTTTTTAAACATGCATCATATGTGTACACTCTTACATCACAATGTCTGATTTTGGACTTGCAAACTTTACGGGTAATTGGTACATTGTACAAATCACAAACTTTCCTTTTATGATAACCCCCAAGACCATTTTCAAAATCTTTTTTTCCCCCCTTGTTATGATTGAGAAAACCAAATTTAACTAGTCAACATTACTTGGTTGACCAGTGAAGTTATAACCCTAGGAAAAATTGTTTTTACAAGATTCCTTCAGAACAGTAGTCTTTGGTTTTCATATTCTTAAAAGAGTGCAAAAGATCTATTACAATTCAGGTGACATAAACCTTGAAGATACGAATATCAGAAATCTTGTATAATGCATGAGGAACTTGCTGGAACTCTAAACTCTGACAGTCTGAATGTTGAGTGCGAAACCCATCTGCTGTCTTTGCTTTTCATCATTCCTGAATAAGAGATCAGAACATGTATCACTTGTAGAAGTGCAGGGGTGAAGTGCGAAACCCATCTGCTGACTTGTTTTTTCATCATTCCTGAATAAGATCAGAACATGTATCACTTGTAGGAAGTGCAGGGGTGAGGAAGTCACTATTCCCCCCCAATATAGCCAACCAGGCATGTTTATAGAAATAACTTGTAGCAAAATCTGAGCCTTTGATTTATGCATTGCTATGCGGGGAGTGCTCAGAAAAAGAACAGAAACCGTTTGGAAATTTCAGTAGTATTGCAGAACCATTGAGAAACTAAAAAAGGTTGTGCCCAAACACCATGAATTGTCCAAAAATACCTTGGAAAAAATGTCACCAGGGAATGCTCTTTTTGTCCATGTATTTTCAAGAGTCCAAGCAGACGCAGGCTGCTCTTTGTCTTAGATGAAGGGGAGAGTGAGGTGCAGTGCCAAGTAGCAGAAAAACCATATTGACATCTGGTTAAACCCATGGAAACTGTTGCCATCTGTCCGATTTTCATAGCATATGGCTCCCAGACTTGAGTTTTATTAACCCTCAAGTGTCACAGAGAGAGAGAGAGTGTGTGTGTGTGTGTGTGTCTTCCTTATTGATATGATTTCATTAATAGTTAAGAGTGCAAGCCTGTTGAAAGTTTCCAGAAAGGGATGAATGATAGCTTATGTGGCCACTCAATATTAAGTTTTTATATGTCAGTTTATGTGTGGTAAGGTTGAGAAAGGACATTCTGTACAGTCATATTTATTCATCCAGGACTTCAGTCTGTTACTGTTGTATTAGTGTTTGCTTGCAAACCCTTACAATAAGTATAGTGTTCCCAGTAAAAACAGAATTCCAGACAGTCAGGGATTTCATTGTGAAGTGAGCAAGCAGTTTGGTGTATGAATTTCTTGTCCATGTTTTCAAAGTGATTATTATGTCAGCATCTTTTTTGGCCACATGTCTTGACACTCAAAGTGCAAAGTCAAGGAATGAATTAATTTCTTTCATTATGGGATTTTTTTTAG
>CM031595.1:66456703-66499203 GCA_018398815.1 Conus ventricosus | reverse complement strand
ACACACACACACACACACACACATGTGCGCACACATACGCACACACACACACATCACACACACACACACACACATATATACACACACACTGAGGGTTTCTGTCTGTCCGTAGGTTTGTGATACACTATCATTTGTTCACATGTCCATGCATGCACACAAGCAAGCACTAACATACGCTCACACCATATGTTTCTTGATCAAGGTTTCATACTAGTAAGTTTTCTGTTCATAGGGGCCTTCTAGGTCCTTCTTTGCAAATGGGCTTGATTTATTTGGGGGGAGTGGGGTGGGAAAAGGTTTGTTTGAAAAGTTCAAGATTGCTTTGTCTTAACATTCCCTCCTTCCAGCTGTATGGTGAGTGTTTACAGAAAACAAAACAATAAAGATTTGGGAGTGGGGGGAATAAAGGAGTCTGATTAGCTTTTGCAAAAGCAAAAAACAGAATGTCATGTTTATAATACTGATGATTTTTTGCCAAGCTCAGAAATTCCACTAACAGTGTTAAGCAATTTGTTCTTTCATAGTCAGACACAAAATTCGCCAATATACTCCAACAGAAATGACAGATTGATTGTCAGGAAGTCAAACAAGTAAATTTCATATGATGTAACTGTACTTTAAAACAATAAGCCAGTTCTCTTGGCAATAAACACAACTAGCATGAATCTATGAAAGGGAAAATACTCTTTATGGTTTTGTATTGTTTTTGTTATGGCTCATTCTCAGGTGAACTTTGCAGTCAGTTTTGACTTGGGATGTATATGAAATCTTCAGGGTTCTCTGCCTTGTGTGCATTTGTTGATTTGAACTAACCATAGTTATTTTTACTGATCCTGAAAAATTGGATAGCATCAAACATAATATCTGCCATCTTTATCGTAATACGGAAATAACTTTTAAATTTTTTGTTGTAAATTGTACTATTGATTGGGATAAAGTGAAAATGAGCATATCACAGTATGCAGTCATGAAATGAGTGCAGAATCATTGGATGTTGACTTTTTAACTACCAAGTTATGTGGAGTTCAAATGTGCCAGCTTGCCAGAATAATTGCCTGTTATATGGTTTTAGCTGTTTGTGGAGTAATTGTACCAAATTTTGAAGAAAATCTATAATGGGTGCAGTTTGATGAACACGTGTCTGTGTGTCGCTGACCTTTGCAACAAATCCTTGTGATCAGTTTTGTAGTGAAGGTAAAGCACATCCCAAGCAGACCCCGCATATGGGCCACAAAGGTCATTGTCACTTTAGACTGTATTGATTTTAGTCCCATTCCTGTAGTCTATGCTAATGTCCGAGTTGTCATTGTTTATAAGATACCATGGACTATCAGTAATGAAACTTTGCTTTTGATCCACTTCAAATCTCTAAGGGGGGGAGTGTCTTAACCTGTAATGGAACAGTTGCATTTTTTCAAGTTAAGATTAGATTGTTGGAATCGCACAAGTTAGTGTCATCCACTTAATGGAAGAATCTTTCAGTGTTGCTCAGATTTCCTGATCAGCACAGCAGGCATCTGTATCTCTAGGGCTTGATTGACATCAGAAGATATTATGAATGGAGACATAGAGCACAGCACTCTCTTGTAGTCTCAGACCATAATGGAACACCATAGCATTGTCTTCATCAATTTCATTGTCATAGATCACATTAAAAAAAAAGTCTAAAATTCTGCAGCCCTTCATGCTCAACTCTTGACTTGTGGTGACCAAAGTATTATTCTTCCCCACATCTATGCCGTTGGTAATTTCTTCATGTTGTGGCTGCCTGTATCAGGAAGTCCAAAAGGATTTTTTTTTTTTTTTTAGATTGGTGGTAGCGCTGTCCAGAGGGAGACTCCATCATGCTGGTTCAAAAAATATCCAACTATTGTCAAACAGGCAAAAACTAAATGCACCAAAATGACTCGGCAGTAGAACAGTGTTTTGTTTGGCAGGCTGCCTTTGACAACTTGATATTGAATGCTCCATGTTGATTGATGGGACCAGACTCATGGTGGGACAAACCAGGATTTGGCTGTAAACAGTGAGCTGGAATGAGCAGTATAGAACTAATGCAACTGAAGATTACACATGCATACCCACATATACACACATCAGGAACATGGATGTTCAGTCTGTGATGTAGCAGTCCTGTCACAGGTACAACGAATTTCACTGTTTGTTTGCTAGTAATTGCTGTACCAAGTTCTTGAAAACATTGTTACTCCCTCAAATATAGATAAATAGAAAAAATTTTAGATCTAGATTGATTTTGATCCCCAGGACTGCAATGAAATCATCAGCCAGATTTTGCCACGTGGTTTATTGACCAAAAGGTTGCATTACACTTCTGAGGCACTGGCAAAAATGACCCCTATCTTGACCAAAAGGTTGCATTACACTTCTGAGGCACTGGCAAAAATGACCCTATCCTTACCAGTTCAACATTGTAATGTCACATGCACTATGCAGTGGTTAGAAGAGGAAACAAACTAACTGTAGAGAGGTGTTTTGTGAGAGAAAAGGGGAACTTGCTGTATTTATGCCAGCATTTCACCAATGATGAAATTGTGACATACACCTTAATTTATGTTTCAAATTGCCATTATGACATGGTGACATTTAAAAAAATGATGCACTTCCAATTTCTAAAGCATGCATCAGTTGCAATCTTTTCATATTATTTTAGGGACCAAAATTTTCTTTCTTTCAGGAGAATTAGAATGTTGGAGTACTTTACAAAAAATAGGCATTATTAGCACCTCCAGTGTACTTAATCATGCGAAAAATACACTTTGGAAAAAAGAGTTAATTTTTAAAATACACTTTCAAAAATACATCCATAATATATATTTTAACATATCAAGGAATGTATTGGTTAATCTTTATTATAAATCAAGAACTTAAGTACCGAGCCATAGTTTCTCAATAACCAGAGACTGGTTTTTTGCTTTTTCTTTAAAAAAAAGGATCTCATGCTGGCATGCATACCAAAAAAGGGAAGGTTCATACCTATGTGCAGACACAAGCAAGCTTAGGCGCTCATACACACATCAAGAATTCTAACACAATTCACAACTCACCAAAACAGTTTGCTGATTATCGGTGGTTTATCATGGAAAACACACAAGATGAGATGCCACCTTCTCTCTCTCCTCCCTCACCCCCTCCTACCACTCCCCCCCCCCCCCCCCCCCCCCCCCCCCCCCCCCCCCCCCCACCATATGGAAAGTTATATGAAAGAATACAGCCTTTATCATTTAATGACGTCTTCAGTAAGCACATGGCTGGAAGGGACTTGCCAATGTCAAATGTTCTGCAATGTTTTGCTTGCACTTGAAATTGCCTGGAAAGTAATGTCTGAAATTGGAAGAAGAGAATGTAAGGAGTTTTTTTGCTATTATGACCCTTGATCAAGTAATTTTTGTTTCTAGCTTTGTTTGTTTTGTTCTTGTGTAAGAAGATACTTATTATCTGTTGGTGAAAGATTACTGTTTTATGTGTGAAAGTTGTTGCTGTGGTGATGTACTTTAATAATTCACAAATATGGATATCTGTGGTATTAAATTTTTCATGAGCTGAAATATCTGCATAGCAGGAAAGATGAATGAAGTAAAATGAATGTGTCTCATGCAATTTGTGAGGGTTTCTGATTTCAGGTCTCCGAAGAATATTAAATCAGCATTCTTTTTTTTGCTATTAGTAACTGCAAATTTGTAGACATTGGGATTGAGACAGAGACTCAAAGTTGACAGCAACAAATTGATGTCAGGTTAACAGTTGGTTCACAGTAATTCCTGTGATAGTAATTTAAGTTGAAGGACAAGGAGACATCATTAAAATGAGATCTGGTTTGAAAAACTAATTATTTTGAAAGATGCACATGCAGATCTTTCAGCAGAGGTTTTGTTGTTATAATGTGTTATGTGAAATCTGTTTTTGAACAATAATGTGTTGGATGCAGAGCAGACTTGCCCCGAAAAAAAAAAAGGAAGAAAACAGGTGAAAAAATGAATACTTCACTACACACACACTGTGCACACACACGCAAGCACACACACATACATATGTGCACACACTCACACACACACACACACACACACACACACACACACTCGCACGCGCATACACACACTCGCTGACACACTCACACATGCACATGTTTGGGTACATGCACTGACGCACTCTTACACACAGATTATTTTTTGATGTTATTGAAAGTACTTTTGGTTTTTTTTAAATAATGCCATTGGAATAGTACCTTTTCTTGCTGTAGCTGTATATTGTATGACTGTCCTGTGTTTTTGTCAGTCTTCCTCTTTGTAATGGAATGGCAGACAAAGTTGTTTGTGATTCCCTCCTGGCCCCTAAATGGTGACGTAGTTGTCTGCTCAACATTTGTCCTCAGTATATGTTCAGAGTGGCAACTGAAGTACATGGAATGTGCCTTGGCATTCATTGTCTGTTGTTTGACTTGTGGACCATGATGGTTTTTCTTCATTGCATCAATATGCACCATATTCTGCTGTCTGTGGCTCCTGAACAGGTTTTGTGCATCGTCAGATGATCCATGATGACCAAGTGTGTCATGTCCGCATGCCTTCAGAGTACTGTTTTGTGTCTGCCTAGTGTTGACGCCCCTGTGGGAATCATCATGACGGTCCAAGCTTTAGTATGGTGTCTTGCATTCCGCTGTGCGGGCTAATCCAGGTCTTTGCTCTTCCCACCCTGCAAAAGAGGATGGCTTGTTGCATTTCACAACTTATCTGCTACATCTTTTGTCACTCATACACATCCAGTACTAGTGAATACAAGTCTTCCCATCTGTAGGGAAGGATTGTTTGCATTGTAATATAAATTTTTGAAGCAAATTTTTGAAACAAAATCGACTTTTGTGGAGTTAGGAGTATAACAAATTGAAAGTGTTTTACTTAAATCTACAAAGCTGATGTCTGTAGCTGTTTTGCCATTTGTGCTTAAAAATCTGGTTTTAAAATTTGTGTACTGCAGCCCATTTGTCTGCAATATCCTATTCTACCAAGTCTTTTTTGCTCACCCTTTTTTTAAAGACGATGGAGAGCAGAATATTGGCTGTCATGAACTTGTTCCCCAGTTCAGAAGGAAAGGAAATTTTGAAGCATTGAACAGTTCCTAGATTCTTAACATGATGTTTGCTTTTGTCCACATTTGAGAAACTTTTGGTTTGTAGATTTTCAAACAGGAATTAATGGGAGGACAAATTCTTCCTTACCCCTTCCCAACTCTCACCTAGTACCACTCTTTCCCTCTTTCTCTGTCACTTGTACAAGAGAACAAACATTGATCTCAATAAGAACACAGCATGCAGTCTCTTGTGTCTTAATAAATCAGTAATCCATGTTTCTGTTGAAAAGAAATCCTCTGCTTAGAAACAAAAACCTGTCATCAAATCCAAAGCATAATGATTGATTGATAAATCTCACAGTTAATTATTGCATGATTGTGAACCTTATGAAATTATGAAAATAAAAAATGAAATGCCATACGATTTATGTTGATTTGCACGATTTAATGCATGCTCCTTATTTTCCTTGTGCATGCAGGGATTCGGTTTCGTAACTTTCGCAAATAGTGCGGATGCTGACCGAGCACGAGACAAATTGAACGGCACGGTGGTTGAGGGACGAAAAATTGAGGTGCCTGCATGATTATTTACCATGTGTGGTAGCATTACCTAAGACAGTGCAAAGTACAGTTATGAACTGTGATCTGTGCAGTATGAAGAAATGCCTGCTCATTGTTTGTGCTCGGTGTATTTGAATGTGTTTCCTTTCTTTGTTAAATGTTAGAGATTTTGTCCCAGTGTAGTCATCAGTCTAATTTGAATCTGTTCAATTTTTTTTAATGCTGTCAAGGAAAGGTAGAGTAAACCAAAAGCGATTCATCCTTTTAGAACCCAGTGTTTGCGGTCTTGCAGTTTGTTGGAAGTTCTTATTAAATGCACGCAGTGAGTTATCTGGAATTTTGCATCATATGTGCATTGTATATACATGTTTTTGGCATTTCTTGATGCTGTCCTTTCAGTTGTATTGATATTGTTAGTAATGTGTAAACATTTTGCTAGTTTACTTATAAATGAATGTGAATCCAATTTGAACACAGGTCATTACATGGAAAGCAGAAAAATTAAGAATCTAAGGATTTGTCTAATTTGAGTGGAAGTCTGAACTGAATAGGTAGGTGGTAGTGAAACTGTACTTAAAGTAACAGAAAAAGTCTCGAAATGAAAAGAAACCATCCATAATGTCAGATGAAATACGTTTTGAATAACCTGATTTATGTGAGATAAAAGGATACCGACACACTTTCTTTCATCAATGTAATACAATCTTGTACTTTGAACAATTGATAAATCTTAAAATTGAAACAGAATTGTTTAAACTTCTGCTGCAGATTTTGTCTAGTTTATTTACAAGATGATAAAATGCAATGTATGGTTATAAATGAACCACTGCAAAGCTCTTGAAGCTACCAGCAAAAATATTGAAGAATACTGCAATGTCAGTATTTGTGCAATATATGCAGTCAGCTGCCTTGAATCCTTGATCCATGCAAAGATTTTTCTGTTTATCTTCTGAACTCTCCAGAAATGGGAATTCCATACACATTCTCATCCAAAGATGGCATGCTAAAAACGGTTTTCAAAGGAAGGCACAGTAAGGCTTTAAAGCAATATGTGTCTTTGACAGCAGAAAATTTTATCTTTTATAGGAAGTAGATCATATATAAAGATATTCAAAGACTGGTGATTTCATGTTTTTTGTACATAATGATCAGGCTCTGAGTATGATTTGGTTTCGGTTTATCCTGTTGCCTTGTCACTGTAATGCTGATGTCCCAGTTATGCAAAAGCATGGCTAGCCACCAGCTTATTGACCAACCCAAGGGATTACAACAAGACTGAAAACTTCTTCTTTTGATGTGTAGAGGAAAGCCAGTTGTTCACAAGACTATTACTGTTTTCAAGTATTTTACCCAGATGTTGCAAGTAAATACATTTAGAAACAATGGTAAATGAAGCAACAGAGAGTTGCTGTAAATTTAGCTGGACGTGGGAAGTGCATTTCAAAACAGATGATTTCAACAGGAGTATGTAAGCAAATAGAAATAAAAGAGATTTAAGGGGAAGGGGTGTTGGACACATAATCGAAGGAAGGGGGGGAAGGATTGGGGGATGGGGGGCTCATTTCATCTCTTAGATTTGTTTATTACGATAGAGTTTTGAGTGCGATTAGATAAATGCTTCTTACAACAACAATAAAAGTGAGGAGATAGTTTGTGAAAGAGTATTACTGAAAAATATTATTTATGTTATTGTTTCGGTAATGTTTCATTTTGTAACTGTCCTAAAATGATGATTGTAGTCTGCAAAAGTACATTGCTGAAAAGATTATTTACATCATTGTTTTGATAGTGTAATAGTTTTAAACTTATGAAAGTGCACTATCCTTTTTATTATAATAGATTATAATACTTTATGTAACTGGTAAGATGTGAACATTATTACTTTGTGTAAGTGCTAAGTTGTTGGTTGACAAATTAATTATCATTTCAAGTTATTTACACTGCCAGTTGCTTGTGTCTTTTTTTCTTTTATGTATGTTTTTCAAAGAAACATTAATGCCAAATTTTAATTAACAAAAACATACTCAAGTGCTTCTTTACTCCACAAATTTGATGCCTTGTCTATCTCTGCATTGATGTAACACATTTGTCCTGCATTGAAATGTACATGAGCGTGTAATATTTTGGGCACAGTATTCATTTTCAGTATTTTTGTTTGTATTTTTTGATCAGATGCATGATCAACCTTGGGAAATCCTTCACAGTTTGAAAGGAATATATTTAATGGAAGCATCATGATCTTCTCTTGAGATGTGTTCTCAGAGAGAACACGCCTAACAGGATGTCATTATCTCTCAGTAGAGGAAGGCTTGGCATTAATGTTCCTTTGAATCAGACCAATGTAAAACCAAAGCACTCTGTTGTTAATCCAGTCTGAATCTTGATCATGAGTCTTCAGTAACTTGTCTTTCTAAAGTGCTAAAGTAGGTTTGATTTTGCCATGTTACCAAATAAACATTTTACCTTCTGAATAAAGTAATATGGTGAGTAGCTTTGGTTTTACAGCTGTTCAGATTCTGTAGCAAAGTGGACCAGAAACTTTCAGTTGAGTTTTGATCTAAAGAAGGTATTTTCCATAGCAAGAACTATCTTTTTGTTTTTTTAATCTATATCATTTTGATGTGCATAACTTTAGGTCTTTGAACAAACCAGTAAAATGGGCAATGTTAGAGGCAGTATTTTATTTTTGCAATGGGGATTCCATATTAATACCTTGTGAGATATGTGAATGCTTACATGAAAAATACATAATCTCAACAATCATATTGTATTTATTTCGTTTCATTGTTAAATTGATATCTTAAGTTTTTTGTTGTTTTTTTTTTAATTTACCAGCATGTTTTCTTTCCCAAAGGAAAATTACTCGCAGAAAATTATTCACATGGATTCATGACTTCATTAAGCTGAACATCAAATGCATGAATGTTTAAAAAGTGTGAACAGTGATTCATTTTGACATATTTTTGGGGGGAAAACGACTTTTGTGGTTTTCTTTCTTTGTTTTTTCCCCAGTACTTAATGAACAGATATCCTTTTCCTATCTTTTTATTTATTTAAAGCATGGGAAAGTTAAAACAAGTTGGTACTGGTCCACTTTATTATTCCTATGTCTTTGGGAGTATGTGTGTGTAATACATGATTTGACAACTAAAATGTAAAATGGTGATTCTAGGTTAACAATGCCACTGCTCGTGTAATGACCAAAAAAGCGACTGCACCCACTATTCCCAATGGTAAGCTGTCATACATACAGGTTCCACATTCTATAGATAGAGTCATGACATACAGCCGATTTTGTTGACTTGGGTCATGTCAATACAGAAAATTGCTGGGATGTGAAGGGGTTGACAGTTAACACAGTTCTGCACCGTTCACTTTGGTATGTTGCATGTCCATAGATTACATGCAACAGGAGGTTTTGTTCATTGGGTTGACCAGTTGGCTGTTAGAGTGATTATTCTTTTAACTTGAATGCTTGCTCATGTGCATTTATTCAAGAACTGCATGCTGTATTTCATGAACCTATCTGCAGTTGTCCATAACAGATTCAAATCTTGACCAGTCTCCATCCGTTTAAACACTAAGGAAGTAAAAAAGAAAAAAAAAAGAAGAAATGCTATCAACATATCAAGAATAAAGTTTTTGTATGTAATTACAGTGTCTTCTTTTCCTATTGATTTTCACCCTGTAATTAATGCACTTAGTTCTTTGGGTTGGGTAAAAGAGAGGGGGACAAAAAATGTGTTGCATGTTTTTAGTGAACATAGCTATCAAAACAAGAATTTTTTTTTTAACCAACTCTTTTTGTCTCTTTATCTCTCTCTCTCTCTCTCTCTCTCTCTCTCTCTCTCTCTCTCTCTCTCTCACTCTCTCTCACTCTCTCTCTCCCTCTCTCTCTCTCTCTCTCTGTTACCAGAATTTTTTTGTGTATGAAGAAGGTATATGAAAACTGAAATTGCAGGACCAGTTTATGGTCGATCTGAACATTTCTTCAATGAGATTAATGGCGTTCAGCTATTTCATTTTCAAGATCGTTTGATGAACTCTTTTCTCCTAATAATAACTTTTGGTATTTGCTAGACAATCACTTTTTTTTTTTTTTTTTTTACATGTGAATGCACATGGTATTTGGCATGCTTTATCAAAAGCTGTGTGACTGAATGTGTGCTTTGTGTTCAGTGAAATTTCTTAAAGTCCCAATGTTTAGTCATAATAGATTTAAGTTAACCAGTTTTCTGTCATGATTGTATGTGTGTGTGTGTGTGTGTTTGTATTTCAACCTATTTGAATGTTCTGGCGAAAATGGCATGGTCTTGGTAAAGGAATTGACATTTTCCCCTTCCTTTTCTTTTGCTGTTGCCAGTGTTAGATTTGCAACTTGCTTTGAGCATCCAGTCAAATTAGACATAACCTATTGAAGAAATGATTAAAGGAATATTGGTGACGGGAGCGCTGCTTACCTTTGTATGAAATGCCCACCTGTGTAATGAGATACTGAATGCACTACATGATCTACTGTGGTATCGGAGTGAGCTTGATGTATTTGGATATTAACATGTCTTGAAGGTAGAAGCACGGAGCTGTAAAGTTTGAAACCACCCCTAAGGTTTTGCGGAATGTGCCCTCTTCTGAATGTGGATGACTGACCACCTGTTGTAGAATCTAAGCTATCTTACGAAGGGAAAAGAAAAATTGATAGAAGATGGCTGTGTACTGAGTATGTGGTGTGAAATTTAACTAGCCATGCACTGTATACAGCTGCTGCTTTGCGGGGAGTGGCTCTGACACGGGGAAGGGCGGCAGCAGCAGTGGCTGCAAGAGGAGCATATGTATCAGCAGCCACAGCGGCTGCAGCAGCCATGAGGCATCCCACAGCATTGACAGCTGCCCCAGCTGCAGCTATTCCATACGCTCCGTGAGTATTGCAGTCTTGGACAACCCATAAACATTTGCTGTTTGACTGCTATGTTCCAACATTGTTGATTTATTAAAGATAATGAAGAACTTGTTATCATGATTTATTTAAGATAATGAAGAACTTGTTATCATGAATGTGTGCTATATAATTGAACTGTGTAAAAAAAAAGTAACTGCTGTCCATTGCTGACCAAAAAGTAACAATATTATAACTAACCAGGTAGGAGCAGCAAAAGCAGAATTTCAGCATTGGTTATTACTTTTGCTTTTTTTCATAAAATATATATTCAAAGCAAATAAGACAACAAAGATACCTGTCATTGAAAGTTCTGGGGATATTGTCATTTGAAATGTGTAAATTGCGAAATAGTCATGGAGCCTTTTGAACTGAAGCTATCAAATAAAACAATGAAGGCAACCAATCATGGATAGACTTGGAAGTTTACCACATGTAATTCTTGTTACTTAAACATATTTACAGAAGTGAGGAGGAGATACTTGTTCAGCTAGAAACCACTGTTGGATGCCTTTTGTTCAGCTAGAAACCAAACTTGGACTTGTTCACATTAAGAAATTTGACAAATGTGCATGAAAAACTATGGTTGAGGCCACTCCATTACAAGAAATTGCTCAGTAGCATGTTGTTTTTTCCATTTGTGTTAAGACCCATATATGTGATCTATATCTTTTGTTTTTTAGGCTTTCTAGAATTCAACATTTTGAAACATTGAAACCTGTGTATCAAGAATCTTAAAAATGCCTAGTGACTTACAGATTTCCGTTTTCCTGGGGTTTTTTTAACCCTGAAAGATGCTGCTATGATAGTTGGTTGTGTAAACAGATAGTGATAATGGTAATGGACATTTCAAGAGCGCTTTTCACCTTGTCAAGGAGCTGAGAGTGCTTTATAAGGAAATGCTATTTATGTAATATGTACATAGATACAAAATATAATACTGACATACGTACTGATAATGGTAATGGACATTTCAAGAGCACTTTTCACCTTGTCAAGGAGCTGAGAGTGCTTTATAAGGAAATGCTATTTATGTATTATGTACATAGATACAAAATATAATACTGACATGCTGATAGTGATAATGGTAATGGGCATTTCAAGAGCACTTTTCACCTTGTCAAGGAACTGAGAGTGCTTTATAAGGAAATGCTATCTATGTATTATGTACATAGATACAAAATATAATACTGACATACATACACTGAAAACTAAACGTGATAGTACAATTTACACATGCATTTAGTGTTAATTTTAAGCCAAGAATGGCCACCAGTAACTATAACTGGCAATTGTCAAGTGTGCAAAAGTCTCCAGTCTCCATTTCATAGTAGTTACCATCACAAACTCACGGCTAGATGGTCATAGGATTGATTTCCCTCAGAGCCATTTATATGTGGGATTTTTGTGTCCCAACCAGCTCCTACCTGGAGCTGAGTTTGCTATGGACTCAGTTGGGAAGACTGGGACCATACAATTGAGTTTCATCACTTAATCGACACTTCTTTGAGGATGTTGCTTAAATTTTCTGACCAACAATGCAGGTGCATGCATCTCTTTGGACTGGTTAATACCAGGATATATTATGAAAGTAAGTGTCGACTACAACCATGTCATGCAGTCTCAGACCAGAATGGAAATCTGTTGCATCATCTTCATCATCCTCATCCTCATCAGTCAGCATTAAAAGAAAAAAAAGTCTTAAATTTTGTGGCCCTTTTGTGTCCTGCTCTCTTGCTGACCTAAGTTAAGATTACCTCTCCATGTCAGTCCCTTTGGTTTGCTTTTGTCAGGGCCACCAGTATCAGCAAACTCATTGGACAGACATAGTGGCATCACCGGAGGGAGAGCTAGCTCACACTTTGGGACTTGGCAGTCATTGTTGGCGGTAGGGGGCTCAGTTAGTGGGTCCTGGGTATGTTGGATCAGAACAGGCACCACTGAACACCACCAGAGTTACTCTGCAGCAGTGCAGTGTTTATTCTGGTGGGTTGCATCATGATGACTTGACACTGGCTGCTCTGTGTGGAATGCTGGTGCTGGCTTAGGAGGGACAGCCAGGGATACGGGGATCAGAATGAGTGGCAGGGGTGCAGTGTCACTGAATTGGCGTGGAAAATGATGAGAGTTAAACCAAACAAAATGAAGCAAAACATAAGAGAGTCAAAGAAAAAGTCCTGAAGACCAGAAACAGGTACAAACCCTTCTCCCTCTGGAATAAACTTTCAAAGTCAAGCCTCTGGTTTGAGAACCCTTAAGTGCTTATCAGCCCTCTGACCTCTGCCATTTTCCAGTGTGCTGGCCAGTCTCAGGGTCTTGTCAGTATCTTATTTTATCAGTATGCAAAAGAGTGTTGTTGTGTTTTTTTTAAATACAAGACAGATGGTGATGATATTGAAATTATTTTCCCTGTATCAAAAAAAAAAATCTTTAATCTGAGCTCGAATACAATATTTGAGTTAGATTCATGAAACATGTCAGACACAGCAACAAAAAATGCAATATTTCACTGTGTGAATCACTACGATCTGTACATAATTCAGCATTACAGACAACCTGAACTGAAGTAAAACAGTAAAAAGATATTTAGTAAACAATATTGAAATGAATGAAATTATGTAGATTATGTCATGGACATTAACGAACATGACTGACACTGACATTGCATTGAAATCTGTGATAGCGCCACTTGCACTATCACCATTTTACATTCCAAATCAAATTGAAATCTAAGTCTGTAAACAAGTACTGCAGTCTCTGGAATCAAATAGGAACATAGATTTTAACTTGTATCAGCATTCAGTATAGTAAAAGTGTATGATAAGTATTTGCAATAATTGATAAAAATTGATTAGCTACCAAGTTCAAGATTTGAAACTTGACCAAGCCAATACTTTATTGCTCTAAATAAACATAGACATGTTGCGAATTTCCACTTAAAATGGCCGGTTCACCATTATAATCTCACCTTCTTCAATGTTCTTAAGTAAAACTTCATATGTCTGCAGTGTCACATTTGAATCGGTGTGGCTTTATCATAAACTTCGAGTTGGCAGCTGGGAGAGATTTTCATCTCAATCAGATTGGCTTTTGTCAGTATCAGTCTATGGTGTTTACACAAAAATGAATCTGTTTCCACGCAAAGAACTTCCTTAACTTAATCGTTAGTTTGTATTTCTGAATAAAGTAGCTGGTTTTTTTCTTTTTGTATTTCTGAATAAAGTAGCTGTTTTTTTCTTTTATTTATTTTGATAGTGCTGCTGTGACTGCTAGACAAAACTTCAGCATCCGCCATTGCAATCAGCAGATTGTGTGCTTGATGAAATAAAAAATGTTCAGTCAAATCCATTTTCATTCTGAGTCCAGGTAACTTCATATAAAAATTGTTGCTAAATTATCGCTGATTGCAGTATCTTAGCTAAAGTTTGTGACGAATAAACATCTTGAACTTCTCATTTGAATAACAATACCCATGGGGTGCATGTGAATGCGTATCCAGAATGTTGTGGCAGGTGCAGTCCTCTAGGGGAAGGACTCAGAATTATTTTTCTATTAGAAATAGAGTAGTTAGCAAATCAAAATATCACCTCTACCCTCTCAGTCTGTCTTACTAGTGATGGAAGGAGCATTTTTCTGGTGCTAGTCATCGAAAGAAATTTTTATTTTTCTCGGGACTGTTTAAAATGCTCAAGAATGCCCACTTAAACTCATCATAAAGACAGGGGATGTTTTAATAACTTGATGTCTAGGGGGTTCTTGTTTTACTTAGCTTTATAGCTAGAAAGGTATATGGATCTCTTTCCAGTTGTTGGTGACTGGTCCACCAGTCCTGTAGGTAGGCTGATCAGTCACTGCTTGGCCACATGGAAGCCTTGATTCTTGATCTTGTGCTGGGCCAGTAGCAGGGACCCAAGTTTCGATGGACAGTAGTATAGAATCAGGTTTGTAGATAAGTGTCTTGAGAGTCCAGCTTGGTTAGTCCTCACACATGCCCTCTGCCTTTCAGTAAATGTGTGAGTTCTCAGCCGGCAAAGGATCAGAGTAGCATAAATGTATCTGCCTTAATCATCAGTCGCCACTTTAGGTCTTCACACAGGTGTTGAGTGGATATTAGTACGAGGCAGTAAGAAACTGCTAAACAAATGAAGGGAAACAACTCTTTCAGTTTAGTCAAAAGTTCAGCAGAAGTAACTACGTACTGGAAGACACTTAACTCAAGTGTGCCTGTTGATTAGAGTCACTTACTACAAATCATGAAGGCAATCAGTGTATAAACCATTGTAAGAGTTTTCACTCAGTATTGGCGTAATGTTATCCTGTCAGAGTTTAGTATTAAGTAATCATATTAACAGAAAGCATGAAGTACTGACAAAAAGTCATACTGTTAACAATACATGGCATAATCACAAGTATTGCATAATCTGAAGACTTGAAACTTAGTTTCAGCTTACATTTCTACAGGGCTGATCAGTGAACTTTGATGCAGGATCTCAGAGTAGGGAACATGACACAGGATCTCAGAGTAGGGGAGACGAACGTTCCCCTCTCTAGTGTAGACCAGTGTTAGTTGCTGGTTCACTGACTGTGATCAGTCTTACAGCCTTTGGTGGGGCAGTAAAGTGAGGAGGTTTGACCTCCCCTTTTTGTGTGCTTAGCTGCACATCTGGTCTCTGATATTGACAGGCTGTCAAAGGAAGAGGACAGCCAGTGGTGTAATAATAAAAAAAAAGAAAGGGGGAGGGTGTTAATAATCTGAGGGGGGAGGGGGTGATTTGGAAGGAGACCACCACTTCTCAACACTTGTAGTAAGACATAATGAAGTTGGGATCAGAAATGACTTTCTTTAAGATCCTGGTGTTGGTCAGCATATATATTAATGAATAACACTACAATGTTCACAAATGTGAGATATGTGCGAGCACAGACAGCAAATGGAACATTGGTCTAGTCCATGGGAATCACAAAACATATCTGGCAAAGTATGGAGCTTGCCATTTTCCTGTGTAGGCAGACCGACAGCAAAAGGGAGACAAGGGGTCTGGCAGCCTCTCTACAGTAGAGAGGGAGGATGAGGGAATCCTTTCCCAATCCGCGAGTGATTGCTGAATGATCAGATAAAGAGAGAAAGGACTGGAGCATGATGGACAACCCACACTACAGTTGCATCAGAATTCTCAGCCCCATTGTCTTCGTCATAGCTCACCCATCACGGTGTGGGCTTGAATCAAAGAGACTGACAGACATACGGAAGAGAGTGAGAGGAGAAGGGGGCTGAGGGGGTGAAGGTAGGCATTGAAAAAAATTATGTAAAATGAATACCCTAATTGCAGTTTCTGCCTAATTGCAGTTTGTGGGACAGAGAGAGAGAGAAGGTGGGGGGGGGGGGGGGGGGGGGGGGGGGAGTGGTGCTGGCAATTGTCATTTATTTGTAGGAGTTTGTAAACTTTGACTTCGAATTAACAGTCACAGTGGAATTTTATGATTTCCGAATACAGTGACACCAAACAGAGCAAAGAAATTTTGCGTCGGTGAATGGTATCAGTGTAAAATAGGTAACAATATTTTCTTTAGCAAAACAAAAGATCTTATTCTTATGATTTCAAGTTATTGGTAGAACAGTCACCAAAACAAGTAAGCATTCAATAAAAGAGGAAAGATGGAACTTAATTTTGATCTCATTCAGTCAATAATCCACTGATCAGGAGAAATGCAGTAAGAATGCGAAATGAGCTATAATTTGGAGTTGGTCAGTACTGCTGGTAGTGACTATCCATGCCAACTGTTACCTGCTCTAACCCAAAATCACAGACATGCGTGCATTTGTTGTAAATTTTAGTGAAAGCATTGTTTCTTGCACTACATACTTCACCATCCAAACTTGGCACTATAACATAGATGTGATCTTATGAAGCATATTTGTTCGAATGATTTTCTTGAATTGATCTCTGTGTTAGCAGTGAATACACTGTAGTTCAGATACTGACTGAAATCTTGATGTGATGCATCACCCATGTATTATGGGAGACTTGATTACCTTTATGATGACAGTGATGCTTTGCTCTGAACAGGGGAGTGTATCAGGATCCACTTTTCGCAGCGTACACAACTGATGGGGGGAGTGAGATATCAGGTACATTTCATGTGTGTTAGTTACTTTGTGAGTGGGTAAAAAAAACTACCAACAAACTATGTCTGTTATTTTGTATTTACTTGTTTGTTTGCTGAACTATCTTGTGTAGTAACAGGAGTTATCATTCCTGTTTGAAAGTTGCAATGTTATGTGAAGTAGAAAATCGGTTTCATTTTGCTTAACTCCCTGCAGTTCTTTCCCTTGATTTTTTTTGTGGGGGGGATACTGGTGATAGAATTTTTTTTATGGTAATTATTAACACATTTAAAAACTTGTTCTTATCTCTACTGAAACAAACCTAAACAAACACAATTAATGAAGGAAAAAAAAGGTCAGAGAAACTCCAGGTCTTGTTGCATAGTTATGGCTCAAAAAGTGTGAATAACTCGTTGAGAGTTATGTGTGTGTGTGTGTGCTGGGAGGAGAGATGTGGGGGTTGGGGGTGAGTGAGAGAGCAAATTTGTGACTTGTTTTCAAGAGTTACTTCGCTCCATTCTTGTCATTTAAGTCCCCCGAGAAGACCTTGGAAGGTCGGTGTATTGAGAATAGTTTGAGTCGCACACACACAGTCACACACACACACTCTCTCATATATGTGTGTGTGTGTGTGTGTATATATATTCTTTCTATCATGTTCCAGATATGTATGTGTGTGTGTGCATGCACGCAGATCTGAGTTGCTACCCAGAAAATTTGAAGGGGATAACTGCTGCTAACACTATGTCTAGAGTTACTAATTCTGCCACTGCTGTTTCTCTTACTGTTGAAAACAAAAACAAGTGACAAATTCAATGATTGTGGTTGCTCAAGCTGGCTGATTGTATGTCTCCCAGTTGGTGGCAACAACCCAGCCCTATGCTGCGCCTGCAGGTTACGCTCCTGCAGCAGCTGCTCGCTATGCAATACCTGCTGCTGCAATGGCCTCCCCTACACCCTATGCACCAGCAGCGTATGTACCTGTCCATTGCACTTATTTTAGAAGCTTTTTCTTAACAGGAAACTGCTCAGACTGGTTGAATTTAAAGGAATTATCTTTAGAAAATGTGTATGTGTGTGGTATTGTTCAAACATCCAGCATAGAAATGACTTTGTTTCTAACTTCTTAAAGATAAGATGTAAATGTACAGCACTGATAAGTGAAGTCTTGATTATACTCTTTTCTAGTTTAGCCAGCTACATAGAGTGCATAGGCAGATGTATCATTTTGTTCTTCTTTTATTTTCTCAAGTCATAAATAACCATTTTTCCAATGAAAATGATATGCTAATGAAATGTGAGCTTTGCTGTATATACTTACCTGTACATTTGTTTACATATTCAGTTGTGCTAACACTTTTTTCTTTCTTGCAGCATTGCCGGCCGAGATTATGCTGCTGAAACATACATTGGACACAGTATTGGGCCAGTCCCTGGCTATGGGGTATTTATTTTTCACTTTTGTTGTTGTTTTTTTCCTATAGCTATTTCTACGTGTTTCGAAGTGGTCAAGCACCTTTTTTTTTTTCAATGAACAAAATTCTAGACTTGTTTAGACCATCCTATCTTACTTTCAGGCAATTATTCTTGATTGAAGAACTATTCATTAGACAGCAAGACTGCAGACCTATGGCTATTCTTAGTCTCTTTCAGGATTTAACACGTCAATCCATGATCTTGCTTGTACAAATCATTATACTGTGATCAGGCACTCATTGTCTTAATTGAACAGCCGTTTCTTAAATGACAAAAAGAAATCTCCATATTCTGCAAATTACTGCTTGCTTGTACTTGGCTTCAGATCGTTTGTCTACTGAACTAGAATTGTTTCAATTTGGCTGTGGGATTTTTGCATTCTCTGTATCCAAAATTTCAGCCATATAGTTTCAACCAGATATCTTTAGCATTGCGGCTCACTGGGTTTGTTGTTTTTGTAGATATTGAGGGTGCAAATGTAGGTCAGCCAACCACAAATTAATTTTCACCATACAAGAGTTTTACATAATGAATTTCCTGTGCATGAACCTTAATGTTTTCCCTACTACTTGTTGAGCAATCCTTTTCTTAAGTGAACATTGGGTCTCCTATGTTCTGTATTTGAAACAAAGATCTCCAAGACAATGTAACTAGACCAGTGAGGTTTTACAATCTAAAACTTCATTCAGTTAAGAAGAACACACTTAAGGACCAGTGAGGTTTTACAATCTAAAAGTTCATTCAGTTAAGAACACACTTAAGGACCAGTGAGGTTTTACAATCTAAAACTTCATTCAGTTAAGAACACACTTAAGGACCAGTGAGGTTTTACAATCTAAAAGTTCATTCAGTTAAGAACACACTTAAGGACCAGTGAGGTTTTACAATCTAAAAGTTCATTCAGTTAAGAACACACTTAAGGACCAGTGAGGTTTTACAATCTAAAAGTTCATTCAGTTAAGAACACACTTAAGGACCAGTGAGGTTTTACAATCTAAAAACTTCATTCAGTTAAGAGCACACTTAAGGACCAGTGAGGTTTTACAATCTAAAAGTTCATTCAGTTAAGAACACACTTAAGGACCAGTGAGGTTTTACAATCTAAAGTTCATTCAGTTAAGAACACACTTAAGGACCAGTGAGGTTTTACAATCTAAAGTTCATTCAGTTAAGAACACACTTAAGAGAAGGAATGCAATTCCTGCAGATTCTTTGCCAATATTTTGTACCGATTTTAGATGGACCAAATCTTCGTTAGTCAAAAAATGTCTTTAAATTTTGACTTGGTGCTTATAAACCTCAGGAGTACTTCGAAGTGCTTGAAAATATAAAGATTTTGATGGAGCAGTTTATATTTTGGTAAGAAAATCAAATTGTGCAGCGAATTAATGCAATGTCTATATTTTATATTATAGACCACCCATTGCGATGTTTTGCAGACACGCATTCTCTTGAGAGTGCCAATCCATCTCGCTTGCATATAGCCCAGTTATGTTGCTTTATGATTTCAAATCGCTTCAAGCAGTCTGAAAGTATGTATTGTCATTTTACTCTCATTTTTTCCTTTTAAGGTGGCGCATGGCATGAAAAAATGTGTCAAAATCGGTTCAGAATGTGTTTTGGGTTCTTGGGGGAAAGCCCCTATAATCTCTCTAGATCACACCTGTGATGTTTATTTTGCATAAATGTTACGTTTTGTGTGAGAAATAAATCATTTTATAACCTAGGTGTCTACAAAATGTCAAAAAACAAACCCAAAGTGAAAATTAGCAAGCTTCAAGCCCTAGTTACTGCAAGTTTTATGAAACGGACCCGGCATGCCATGGTCGTTGTAAAGCTTGTGATGTGACCTAGATTCTGACGTCAGAATCTTATGCAAATAAAGGTCGCCAGCAACACGCGAAGCTAAAAAAAGAGGTAGCCCATTCCACAATTTGACCAATGACAAACCAAGTTACACAGAGGTCAAGGTCGATATCTGAAACGAGCAATTCCATTGGCTAATAGCCACGTGCATTGCGCGTGCTTCTGCATGATCGCTTGCCGAGATCACCCGAAGAGCACTTTGGCACTTTCCGACCTGAGCAACACAGCGTCATTTCGGCACCCTCATCGATTTTGACAGCTGATCGACAAAATGCCGCAAGAAGTGGTGAACCAAGCACCAGTTTGGCAAAAGGAAAAGAAAAGGCCGTAAAAAGACTGCTGCAAAGGAAAAACCTGCAGAAACTGAGCCTGAACACAGCCTGGGCCGTCGCGACCTGATAAAGTAAGTCTGCAAAACTGGAAAGTTTGGGGAGAAAACGGCCTTTGTCCCCACCCCTCTCTTCACCCCCAAGTGAAAAGAAGACACAAATAGAAGAAGAATGGACTACGGAGGGGATTGATCGTGGAAAATCAAAGCATTGATGCTCTGTTCGATGGTTACAAGTGTCCCAAGTGCAAAAAGAAGGTGAGAGATTGTGTTTTGCTTATCTTCTTCCTTTTGTTTATCTTCTTCTTCATCGTGATCAGCATCTAATTTTAGAATCTACCATGCAAGTTGTGTGTGAGGGTTGTGGGCCAAGCCTGCTCTGTGTGTGTGAGTGTGGGTGTGTCACTGTGTGTGTTGTTGTTGTTTTGTAAGCATGTGTGTGGCTGTTTGTGTGATGTTGTTGGTGTGTGTGTGTGTGTGTGTGTGTGTGTGTGTGTGTGTGTGTATAGGTGGTGGGGCTGTGTATGATTTGTTATTGTTGGGGGGGGGGGAGGGGGGGAGAATTTGTGTGTGATGTGTTGTTGTTGCATGTGTGGTTGTTGTTGTTGTGTGTGTGTTGTTGCTGTGTGAGTGTGTATGTGAAGGGAGGGGGGTTGTGGGGGATGGAAGGGGGTGTGTGCTTTTATTTGTGTTTTTCAGTTCACTCTCTGTGTGTGTTGGCCACACATCCACATTTGACACTTGACAACAAATTATTTTACTTCTACACTTTTTTAAATTATTCTTCCTTTCTTTTTGCACACATGCACGCGGCGCGCGTACACACACACGCATGCACACACACACACACACACACACTTGATTTCAGAGTTATTTATTCTGATTTCTATTTTGTTTTTTAGGTGCAGTTGTGCGAAGACACATCTCGCCGGATCGGTGTCTGCTGTTCACCTGGCAGTGAAGTGCAAGGCTGTGGGAGGTGATGTACGAGACCATGTCTTCATCAAGACGGAATCCTGTATCATGGCTTCGACATCAACAGAAGACTTGTGTCAGGTGCCAGTATGAGCGGCATTAGTTTCACACAGCTCAATCGCTTCTTGCTGTGTTGAACTTGCCGCCTGCCATGAATCTGAAAACTTGCAGCACTACCAGAAGACCCTGCACAAAAGGGGCTTCCAGAGCAGCTGACATCCACTTACAAACAGCAGCTGACCATGTGCGAGAAGTTTACAAGGAGATGGGAGCCGAACCTGATGAAGAGGGTGTCCTCAACGTTCAATAATGGTTCTGGTGCTCTTCTGGATGTCCTGGCTGAGCTGGAGATTGCTGGTGGCTGCCACACAGAGGACTTTGTGGAAAAAGCAGACACCAAGAGCAACCAGGAATACTTCTGAAAAGGCCAAAGCCCGCCAAAAAACAATAGAGGCTGCAGACCGACAAGAGAGGGAGACTCTAACTATGGTGGTTATAATGCTAAGTGTGAATGTGTAAAGGTTCATGATGAAAGAAAAAATAACAACTTTTCAACCCCTGATGAAAAATAGTAATAGATTTTTCAGAAAACTGAAATGGGTTTTATTGTGTTCTTTGACCATGTTTGTCTACTTTTATATAAATAACTAAGGAAGTGGAGCCTTGGTATTGTAATAGTAGCTGTCCCAAAAACGTTAGTATAGAAAAAACTAGACCATCCAATAACTTGTCTTTTTTGTCAGATTGACTCAAAAAAAAATAGGCAGACTACTGCGTAGATACTGCAGTTGTGTGCCAAATTTTATAGTGTACCTTGCATCAAAGCTGAGAAACAAAAATAAACGATTTTGCACGCCATGCGCCACCTTAAAATATTAACTTGTAATGCAGATTACAAGTGCACCCCATCTTAATAACGTCATTCAAAAGTTGTGGCAAAATCTCACCAGTTTCTTCTTCATTTCCTGAAGTAGTCGAATAATTTGGTACATGTCTGGATCATTGATAATCTCACATACTGGTTCTTGAGGTGTAAATCCTCATAATCGTCTTCAGTAATAATTGTTGTGTTTATTAACTGCAACACAGGCTGTACTAGACTGGTGAGGTGAGTGGATAGGACTGTAACATACAATCAGACATCTAGGAGAGGGATGTTCCCAAAGCCAAGAGTACTTGCTGCTTGTTTTGGAATTCCTTCCAGTTAATTATAATAAAGCAGACTGCCGTATTTTCCTGGTTTTATCTGCCCAGAAACCTGTTTATGGTTAGACATGCATGGATCACATTTCAGCCCAGAAAATTGTTATAAATGCAAGAGAGTGCATGCTTCAGCCCAGAAATGTGCCGTTACACATGGATAGACTCATGTGTTTTAGTTCCAAAGTGAGATGACTGCAGGTGGAAATTGAAACGAATTTTTTAAGGAATTTAATGTAAATCCGCCAGTTAACAGAGACAAACAATTTACAAGATAAAATACGATGTGTTTTGACCTCTTAGGTTTTCTTCAGGCAAGATAAAAAATATTCAGGACAGTGATAAGGAAGAACTAGCTATCACTTATCTCAAATTGGGCACAAGATGGACATTGAATCATGTGTTTTAACCCCCAAAATCTTCAGGTCGAAAGCATATGGAGTAAACATTTTAGCATGGAAAATAGAGTGCTTACAGCTCATCCCTGACATGAGGATTGCGCCTCAGCCATGCAGATTCCTGGGCTGAACAGTGGTTGAGGGGAGACAATCACTAAACCCAATTTTTATCTCATCTTTTGAATTGATCAGGATAATGAAATTTGATATAGCAAAACGTTAGGCATATATATGAAAGAATTATGCATGCAAATAAAATGTGCCTTTCTCTGTTTCAAAGTGTGTAGTGAGTCTTGTTCTGTCATTGCAAGTTCATGTTATGTTCAATATGAGTCATTTGCATTACTAGCAGACATTTACTTTTCTGTTCAATAGTTGCTGTGTTGAAGTTGGTATTACCTGGTATTTTTTGTTTGCATATTCTTTCAGTCTGTCTGCTAAGCATATTTTTGCCATAGTGATGTTACAAGAGGATTGTAATAAACGTGTCTTCCTGGCTTGTGTTCATAAGATGATCAGTATAATCCAGTATTGTCGTCAGAAGCATCACTATTTCATGGTAAATATATTCATTCTCTTGTCTTTTATTCCCTCTGATTCCAGGCAACGGTGTACAGAGGTGGATACCAAAGATTTGCACCATACTGAGTCAAGTCTGGACAAAATGAAGAAAGGAGTTCCATTTCTACAGTTCTTCCACATTGATGGCATTGACATCATAGCTATTGTGTTCATAGTCTGTTGTTTGTTGAAAGCTATGATGTTTCTTATGAAATGTGGTCCAGAGAATATGTTCCTGCCACACATGTGCAATCAGTATCTCTACATTAAAAACTCTCTCTGTCTTTCCTTCTCTCTCTCTTTCTCTCTCTCTCTGTCTGGTCACTTGTCCCAATTCTCTCTCATGTGTTTTCAAGAACGATACCAACTGTTCCTAAAAATTTGGTATTGGACTGCTTGATTCATGCAACACTATAGGCCCAAAAGAAGCACATGAGAGAGATTGTCCTGTTCCTGAAATACTCAAATGATATTGGAAGCTTTACTTTGAACAAGAATATCTAGTCATATTTGTGTATCGTTTTATACCTCCAGCTGTTTATTGAACATGTAGTCTTGGATTTAGTCAGTTGAATCTGCTGTACATTCTATCTTTATGTATGTGCCCGGTTCATGTTTAGTTTCTTTTTTTTTTTGTTTATGCTTTCATTTGTTTGTTTTTCTTCAAGGGTAGGTTCTTGATCTGCTTTACATGAAAAATGGTTATCTCAGCTTTGGAGGGGGAAAGGGGAGAGCAGCTGGACATGGTAGTTAAAAAATGACTGCTTCATACTTGGACATTTTTTTTTTTTTAATAGTGTTTTCTGACCACAGTTCAGAGTTTTGGTGGCAAAATCCACCTTCATCAGAAAGTGGATAACAATATGGGTCTAGTTATGTCCGTGGTTGTATGTTCAAGAGGTAAAAGTTCGAAATCTTTGATCGTAGTGGTTTTTTTTGTACAATTTGGCCATTGAAAGTTTGAACAGTGATCAAAGATATTTTGTTTCTTTAGGAGGTGTTTTAGTTTTTTTTTCAATTCAGCTTTAAAGCATTTTCTGTTTGCCCTTTTTTTTAAGCTTCTGAAAACTTCTGGTGATAGTGGTATCTCACAAGTTTGCACTTGAATGTTTACATCCATAAGCTGTTGGTTAAAAGCAACAACAACAAAAATCACGCCATAAACAAACTGACTCATATCTGTCAAAATAGAAATGATTGCAAAATATATTTGGGATAGGACATTGCCTTAAAAAGGTAGCCAGTGTGATGCCTGATCTTATCTAGCTGTAAAAATAACAGAATATAGCACCAACTAAAATAAGTTATAATACTTATTAAATCAGCCTTTATGGACTTATTTCATTATACATCAATGTCATACTTATGAAATCAGCCTTTATGGACTACTCTTATCATTCATTAAAATAAAATCTCTCTTTAACATGTTTTGTTAAACATAAAGTTATGCTCTTTGAGCATTTATCCAAGTAAGAGAAGACAGTTACTGTCAACAACAGCCTACTGAATTAGTCTTTGAACTTCTTTCTCCCAGTAGGTCTTTGCTGAAAATTGAGATAATCCCCACCACCACCCCACCAACCTTCAGGTATAAAGCAGGGAAATGGTGACATTTGGTTCTGAAATTTTAATTAGGCAGTGGAAAGTTTGTGTCAAGGACCTGTGGTAAAGGCACTAATGGACTGAAAATTTACTTTTTTCCCTCACTGAATCCATTTTAAGAAATCCTGGCCTCCAATATAGGTGTGGAGCTTTTCAGAACATGCTTATCTCTAAGAAGGCTGAGACAATCCCTTGACAATGACATTATCTTACACTTTCTTCTGATGGTATCAAGCTCTTCCTTCTTCAATGCTTTGTTTTGTTGAGCCACTGAAGTATTTCTTTCACATGTACATATTATTCATTGTCACGATTCATGATGTTTTCATCACAAAATTAGTCAGGGGATGTGTGTAACATAAATGTTGCTGAAGTCAAACGTACATATATCCTGTTAAAAGTGTGTGGAAAGGTCGTTTTGCACATGTTCTGCTGGCATTGCATTTGATGCTGACTTGGCAGCAGATAAAGACTGCAAAGGACTTGAACTGCTGTTTTTTGAATCTCTAAACTTACATTTAATTTGAATTTTGTTGATGCCCATGACCCCCACTCAGGCCCACCCAGGAGAATGGAAATCAAACGAGTGTACAGTTTGTTTTTAATCGATGTTCACATAGTATTTTAGACTGCCAGTTGAATGTCTTGTATCATTCGCACACATCCACAAACATCTGGGATTTCCTGTGAAAGATTGGATGTGTAAGCTTGTCATATACTCCAAGCTGCGAGTAGTTGGGAATGTCTGAACTCTTGACTTGATATGTGTATGTGTGATATGAATGTATGTGTGTTTGATTGTTGAAAGCAGTATTGTTACGTCGGGATGCCATGTAGGTTCAAGTATTATAAATTTGTTTATGTTCAATGGAAATATTATTTTTTAATGGTGCTATTTTGTTAAGTTTTACAAAAGTGAACAAACAAGTAAAAGCTTCCAATTGAAGTTAACTGTTGAACTCATTATTTCCCCCGAACTTGTGATTGGTGTCATCAGGTGTGTTAGGTCGGAATTTGTGTTCAGATATTTGGATTTGCCAAAAGAGTCTTGCCTATGTCTGGTAGCCATACAAATCGATCAAGTCATAATTGGAATTACATTCAACTTGCTAAATTGTAGCTGACCAGAAAGGCATGAAGAGTTATGTGCACTGGATTTTCATTGATATTGTGTACAGACATCCACATCACATGGTTAGCATCTTGGTCAAAATAACTGTTGCTGTTCTTTCAGGTTACTTATTGTTAACAATCTCAGTGTTTTATTGACAGTTGTTTGTCAGTTTGTACTTGCAATTTTTTTTATTTATTTATACAATTTTTGACGCTGTTTCTAAAGTTGATATACTACAAAAATCAAAAGTTTTAATTTATGCATTAAAACAATTGAAAACTGAACAGTTTGTTCATTCTAGTTTTGATGTTTCTTTCCATGCCCCCTCCGGATAGCAAACAGAAACCAAAAGAAATATAGATAGTAGAGAATTGTTTGATGGAATGCCTGCATCATTTTTCATAACTTATTTTTTTCTATGTAGGACTGTGTTTGGAATGTGTTGGTTTGAAAGTGGGTATGGCAGAGCATGATGAATGACTCTAGTGGTCATGTTTGTCCGAGCGTGACTGAGTGTGCAGACTTGTCCTGTCTGCTGGGCACTGCTGTACTAGGTTCTGTGACTGCCTCCACTCATTGTCTTTTCACCTCTGCTGATGCTAGAAATGGGACTTCCTGTCCTCTCCTACAGACACCACTGTCACTTGTGTCAGTGGCACACACTCCGTCAACAGTGATGGCAAATACAATAAATAATATCCTTTTCATATGTTGTAACTGTCTCGCTGCTGACTCCCTTCTCTGCATAGCAACAAGAGCAAGAAAACCTGCCTGAGTGTTATTTGAGATGAAATCAAAATGAATCATAAGAAATATTCTTCATGCAGTGTCTGCAACCATCTTTCTTGTTCTGAAAATGTTTAGTGTCAAATTGATCTAAAAGATTTACCTGCTGGCCAGTAATCGCATTGTGTAATATGTTATCCACCAGTGTTCAAGGTTCATTAAGGCTGGACATTAAAATATTTGCTGTGTGCAGGTTGCCTTTAGTAGTAGCAACTATTTTTTAAAGAGAACCAAGACTTGTTATCCTATGACAGGGTCATCAAAGTTAAATGCTGGTCTTGTCAAGGAGTAAAGTAAAAAAAATTCAACAGCCTTGTTTATTAGTATGTATGACCAAATTTAAGTTTATATTTAAGATTAGTCTTGTAGGAGTTTTCTTTTTTACCTTCTTTTTTCTTTCTCTTTTTTTTTTTTTCAAGATTTGGGATTGGATTTAACATGACTTCAAAACTTAATGTCACTGAATTTGAGATCATTCTACAGAAGATGATGAGGTCAGAATAAAAGATGGGTTTGCCTTCAGAAGAAAATAAAACTAGAACGGGCTGCCTTGTTGGGCCCCTGTAGCCAGAATTGGAGTTAACCTCGTCAAGAAGTCAGTGAGTGAGTTATACTAAGTAGGCATTCATTCGTCAAGAAGTCAGTGAGTGAGTTATACTAAGTAGGCATTCATTCGTCAAGAAATCAGTGAGTGAGTTATACTAAGTAGGCATTCATCCACTGTTGGACTAAATGTGGTGTCTCAAGTTCTACATGGTCTGTTAGAAAAGAAACTGTTTTTGTAAGAGCAGTGCAAAGAGTACATACAAAGAGTTTGTTATGTTTGTATATGATCCCATGCACTTGACAAAGAAATGACTGCCCTCTAACACGCATGCTGAGTGGGTTGCTGCTGACCCCAGGATGACACAGTTTCTCTCAGACTGCTATGTCATATGTTTGTACTATGCTTGTCTGTTTCTGCATTGGTTTGGAATTTCTCGTCAAAATAGCCGTGTACTGGACAACTGTGGGCTTGCCCATTGACATGCATGGTACAGATATTGTTGCTGTTGAATGACTTTCATTTAAACTCCTGGAAAGCATGATGGTGGGTTTTATACCTAATGTATTGGTATTTCACTTGTCCGCACCTTTTTTTTTTGAGTTTATAAAATGAATAAAGCATTTTCCCCGTAAACTATATAATCCGCATATTATTCTGTTGGTTACCCAGCATTCAACTTCACATTGTGTAGAAGTACCTAAGTGGAGGCATTAACATATTCATGACAATTGCTGTGGTTTTCTTCCCTTTCTTCCCACATTGCCGCCTTGCCATTTCTTTTGTATCATACATTGGACATTTTGCTTGCCCTAGTTAACTAGATCTGAGGCTGCGCCATTTGGGACTTGTGCTTATACAGTTTGTTTGTTTATTATTGTGTGTAACGAAACTTTTGTTGTTCTTCCCTTTTCTCCCCATTTCTGGTATGCTGCCTTTGCACTTCTTAATTTTTCTGTTCTAAGTTTGTAGATGTGGCACGAATTTGAAATAAACTTTGTGTAATCTTTACGCTCTACACTAGTCTGTACTGGCCTCTTCTTGGCACGCTGAACTTCCCATCTCGCTGTGATAACATGAAATATTGACAGCACACCTCGGTTTAAGTTGGGGAAAAAAAAACAAAAAAAAAAACCTGTTGTAAATGTTGAGAAGGACTTTTTCATTTCAGAATTTTAACATATGAGTTATCATTGCAATAGAAATTAGTAAAACTTGCTCGCATATACCTATAGAGTTTATCATCTGAAAATCAATGTCCCAAACAAAAACTTGCATACACTGACAATGTCAAGCACTGCTTTAAAAAGAGAGGGGGTGGGGTACATTACACAGTTGAGTAAGGAAGTTCTGTGCCATGTGTGCTGAATGTTGTTGATGCATGATGGAAATGATGACCCAGTTCATTATTTGGATCAGGAATGTGCATGAGAATTGACTGGCATGACTGATGGTGATTGGTGTGGGGTTTTTGGAGCCAGCAGTTTGTACTAACTGATCTGGAAATGGTCCTTGTGTCTGTCTGACTCAGCTTGTTTGTCGTTTGTTTCTGTCGTTTTGTGACTCGACTAACAACTGGATGCTCATCCTTCTGTATGTCTGTGTTTTGCTGGGTACATATATCCAGTGTTTGGTGGCCTTATCTTTGTTTTCATTTTCTCTCTCTCTGTCTCTCTTTTTTTCCCCTCTCTCTCTCTCTCCCCATCTCTCTCACTCTCTCTCTCTCTGATCTCCAAGAACGTTTTACCTCCCCATCCACTGGTCATCTGGTCATGCCACCTGAAAAAAGATTTTGCTTTCTTTTGGTTTTGTCTGACTAACAGACTTTAGTTTGATCCACAAGGTTGTAAAGCATGTGGAAATGCATTCACTAAGGGAGGGTGGCATTTGAGCAACTGATGAACAATTTGTTTGGCGCGGCTGACATTCACTCCAGCATGCTGCATTACCACACTGCTTGCTTTGCAGGGAAGCTGGGAGTAGACCATGAAGCAGTTGAGGTCATTTAATATGTTTTTAAATGACTGTAATGTTTGCAACTAAGAGAAAAGATTGGCTTTTGTATCAACAAACCATGGTACCAAAGAAAGCAAATTTTACATTTGTGATGCCCGTGTAATTTTGAAGTACAGAGATTTTCTGTACAGAAAATGTATAACAGATGAAATGGTTGAGATGTTGATCACTGCTAAGAGTTTCAAGCAAAAAGGTGGAGTAAACAGAAAAAAGTATGGACTGTTATTAATAATGGTTGAGATGGCTATTTCAGCCCTGATGTGGCCCTTTGTGGTTGGCTGGGCTATAAGCAACATTATCTCATCTACAAAGTATTTCAACAAAAGCGACACAAAAAAGACGGTATTTCAAAATTTGGAAACATTTATTTATCCACTATATAAGTCGTCAAAAGCTACAAGAAAATTTTAATAATTCTGAAAGAACAAAAGCCATCGTTCAAATAGTGGAAATAAGTAATTATCTACAGAATAGTCAAACTGAATGTTAGTTTTGGATCTAAACGAGTCATCATTTTGCATTCATTAAATGGATCCAAAACATGTGACTGACAGTGGATACACATAAATCACAAGATCTGGCAAAATTTATTCACATTTTCCTTTGAGAGGATATCGTGTAACTGTTGATGCTTGTATGCAGATGAATCGTCCTGATCTGATTTCATGTTCCCACTGCTGAAAAGCATCTTTAAAAAAACAACAGGTGCGCTGCATTTATCTTCTTTATTTAGAACTGGAAGTGGCCTTATTTTCAGATCATATCCAGCTCTATTTTTTAGATAGTAAATTCTGACAGTATTCATGTTTCTGTAGCCACCCAAAATGGATAAATATCATAGGACATGATAATGTGCATATTTGATCCTTTGCATTGATAATGGAAAGAATTTAGGCAGCAGAAGGTTTTCAAACTGTTTGACTGGAATATCAGGTGAATATCTAACCTAAATGTCACATGATGCGCGAAACTGACAAAGGATGTTGGGAAAAGTCTCCACGTGTTTAACCCAGGCTTGCTGCTTGAACATCGTGCAGTAGTCTTTAATAATTGGGTGATGTATTTTCATGACATGCAGGATTTCTGTGACACGTGCATGCTCCTGACTTCTCAGGCTATCCCTCCACTCATATCTTTGTCTCTGTCTCTCTCTCTCTCTCCTCTCTCTCTCTCTCTCTCTCTCCTTTTCTTTACATTTTTAATCTTCTTTAGGGTGTCTTTCGACCCAGTCACTAAATACACTGGTCCTGTTCACCTCCCTCTCTCCGTATTTTCATCTATTCAAATGATCCAATGACCACTATTAGTAATAAGAGTTACAACACAAACCTGTTGTCTATCACGAGCAACAGATGGTGGTTGTCGGGCAACGGGTCAGTATGTATACCAGCAGATGAGAACTGAAAGTCTATATCACCATGGTATGAGGATATGGTTCCCAGTATCTTCTTGTCCAAGTCCATGCACATTAAGAGATGGATCAAAGAAGTCCTGGTATGCTAAACGAGGAACTGCGCAGGTTTTAGCCCTTTCAGCCCTTTGACAGTCACTGGCTGAGTTACCCTCTCTGCCTGACATGTTTTAGCTGTTCAAATGGAAGATTGCTGTTGCTTTATTCAGTCTGTTGTAAAGCTGGACCGACGCCTGGTTAGGGTGCATATTTAAATGAAATATATTTCCAGCACAGATTAAATGTCTGAACAGTCCCGGGACACATGGTTCCCTGGTAAATGGAGGCTAAAGAGAGCATTCAGCACATCATCAACACTTGCTCTGACAGGTGGTATTTTTACAAATGTGATAAATGCTTATAAAACTACTCTGTCATGGTAAAACATTTTCTACTGTATGAAATGCTATGGCTATTGTACTTAACAGTTTTACAGTCATGGTCAAAAATTGTCCACAGAGATTTCAGTTTAGCACCTGCCTCACTGTAATTGTAAACTAACTTGATGGCTTATGTTTTTTGGGGAGGGGGTAGGGGAGAAAAGCCTAACAAAATAAATTGCCAAATCATTCGGTTTTTGCTTTCGCAAAACGGCAGATGATCTTATAAGGAAAAAGGGGAAGGGAGGAACTTTGAAGTTTTATCATCTTGCACTATACTTCTTATAGGTTAAGGATCAGACAAACTCGATTTGAAGCAAGACTTGATACTACATCAGAGGTCAGCCGCAGGTTCAAATGAGCATTGTGTGTGCCCAACCAGGGATTGGGCGCTAGGTTGAAAGAGTATCTGTCTTTTGAGGCATTTTGAAGACAGGTCTGAACAGCTGGCCCAACAACTGTCTGCAATGGTATGCTTTCAGCTCCTGTCATGATAATGGAACAAGGATGACCAGCAGAATGCGGTGGTAGAGAATCTTCAATTAATTTGTCCAGTGCATTTCTATTGTGCATATAGCCCTGATGTGGCCCTTTGCGGTCGGCTGGGCTATAAGCAACATTATCTTATCTTATCTCTAACACTCTCTCTCTCTCTCTCTCTCTCTCTCTCTCTCTCGTTTGCTCTCTCTTTCTCTGTCTCTCTCTCTCTGTCTCTCTTTTTTTTCCAAATACAGAGCAGTGTGCTGTGTAGCTGTTAATATGCCATGTAAGTTTTGATTTCAGCACAGTATAAATAATAACGGGGGATAGTTCTTCATGGACAGGCAATTAACTAATAGATCATAAAAATGCAGTATAATACAGCCAGGTTTCATCACTCGTATTAGTCATAACCACATCACAGGGAAGCCCAGCCATAATTTGCATATATCCTTAGGAGCAAGTTTGGGCCAATTACCCAATTCATATGCTTTTGAAGTATTGTACAGAGAATCTGTATAAGACGTCACAGCTGTTTTCAGTTGTGAGGTGCTATCTAGAAAGACTGTTTACACAATTCCTTAGGTTTGAGAGGTACTCAACGTCTCGGGTAAACATTTATGTAAACCTGCTGTGTTTAACACTATCAGCATGACCCACTATTTCCATCTATGTGCACTGAGAACACTGCTGTTTCCTCAGGACAACGATTTTGGTCTTTGTAATTTTCTTCCTTCTAGAATATCTGTCGAACATATTGGCTGAGAGTTCACATTTTAGAGTAATTCTCAACATTTATCTTTTTCCAGCTCAAATTTGGCTAAAATTGCCATTTGCTGCAATAATGCTCGCAGCATGTGGTGAAGCAGCAAGACACCTGCTGCGAGAGACGCATAGGAAAAAGTTGCGTTGTATTCCATTGCCTCAACTTCTTTCCTCAACATTTGCAGCCCCACATAAATATGTCTTTTCCTACCTCCCACCTCTGCCTTCTGTCTCTAAATGTACAACACACACACAAAAATATATGTAAAGACTACTTCATTTATACATGCAGTCTGTAAATGGCATGCACAGAAGATGAATGAAAGAATAAACCACACTAAGAAGCAGATTCGAGATAATACTTTAATGAAAAATGATTTCTCAAAAAAAAAATCATATTTAAAGAAAAAATCTCATTCATTCAGATGGGCTGCATCACACTTGTTGGGCAATGTCTAAACTATAGGGTGAGGTTCATGTTCTATACAAATTTTGGTTTCATTTAGAAGGTTTTAGATCCTGTAACATTTGTTTAAAAGAAAGACCATGGAAAACAGCACAGTGGTTACAAATCACACAGTATTTGATTTCCCCCGAGTTCCATAAGACCCTATATTATTAATGTCAATATCAGATCGAAGTAATACTTGGCAATTAAGGCATTAACCAATTGGCCAGGAATGCTGCTGTAAGTGCTCTCTTTATAGCCAAAGAATATGTGCAACACTGAAATGAGGTCAGGGGAAAGTGGTAAAAACCTGCACAGTTTGACACCTGAAATGTTACAATCTCGTAGAAGTGGTAATATTTTCATTATACACATCAATATTATCATTGATTGAGAGTACGGTGGTGGTGGTGTTTTTTCTAAGTTATCTTCACAAAAGTCGACATACCAGTGGTAGCAAGTGTTATATTCTAGATGGATGTGATTTCTTGCAAAACTTGATATTTACATAATCAGTTCAGTAGATGTATAGTTCCCCCATGCTAATTTGACAGCTTATCATTGTTAATCATGTGTTATTAGGATCCTTAATTAAGCGACACTAAAAGTAGATTGATTGTGATCACTCTTTGGAAATCGAGAAAAGTTCATCTATCCCTACAGATCTGAATGTATCTTGTTATGCAAGTAATATGTAAAACAATGAAGGGAACAGTGTGTGGTTTGGTCCAGTAAGGATCAGAAGCATGAATTTCATATAGATGTGATGAGAAAGTTGTACAGTACAGCACTAAAGTACACTCGAATGCTGTGCAATTAAATCACTTGCACATAAATCTTAAAGAGTTTGTGACGTTAATCTCTTACTAGTATGAACAATAATCAAGCCATCAAGTTTACCAGTGTCTTTGTTGTTGTTGTTGGCCTTGCAGGATTATCATCTTGATTGTTTGGTGTCCTCTTCCTTCTGTATGTTTTATGTTGTCTTTTACTTTCTATAAAGGTTAAATACTCGGCAACGCATAGTAAAGAAGAATTACTGATATCATGACTTTGAAAATTGCCTTAAGAAAAGATGAAAAATAAACAAATTTTTATTTTTAAAAAAAAGACTGATCAAATATCAGTATAGTATTGGTCATATGGGTACATTTGGCTGATCAAAAACCGGTATAGTGTTCTTAATATGGGTACATTTATAGCCATACGTTAACCATTCACTGCAATTTCTGGCTTGTCAGTATAAGGTTATGGAATGTCTTCAAAGAACACATGGGAAAAGAGGGAGGGGGTGTTATTCATTTGTGCATGCACAGTATTTGAGGTTGAACGTCCACCTCCACCACGGCAGACGGGGTTAGGACCATCATAGGGGTGGGCAGAGAAGGCCCATCTTTTACTACACAGGCACCACTGAACAACAATAGCTGGGAAAATGGCAGTTTTTAAGTTGGGTGCTAGCATGATTCAAACGCGCAACATTTGACGTGAACTCGATGCCGACCAGCTGAGCCAACCAAGGGCTCTGAATTCACAGAAGTTTTTATCGCCATTTTAACGCCTGATGCCAACAATAAGATGGATAGCCAATCTACATACAGGCCAGAATCAAATGTACTGTGATCCTCGGCAGGCATAGAGGTCTACATTAAGACATGACGATGACGGAGACTAACCCAGACGGATTCAAATGTGCTCATCGTTCCACACAAAATCTTTTGTTCGTGTGGATGTGGGTACGCAATTCTAAATAAATAAGAGCTTCCAAGAAGGAGCACACATTTGTGCATGTGACATCATTAATATAAACGTAATCGATCAAGAGTGGAGAGGCTAAGTGGCCTGCTTGTGCTTTTCTCTTGGTACAGATCCATGGCGCATTTTGAAGGCATGCGCTGCTTCCTGTTGATCAGACTGGTTCTCAGTATGTACCTTGCTCATGTGTTGGCAGTCTGTTAGCTACACATTACCAATTATGTGTTCAACTGAGTTTGAAGCATACACATGGTGTTTCCCTTGCAGGCTTAGGTTACATGTTGTGGTTCAAACTCTGAACAGAAGACAAACATGCTTGGCTACGTTAGAGGGCAGCCCATCCTAACGATCATTGTTCCTGCTGCATACAGTTAGTATGGTACCTGGAAGTGGTAAAAGACGGTCCCTGCACGAACAAAATTATTTAATAGGACTCTGACAAAAGCAAAGTGTCAGAAAGCAAGGAAGGATACTAATTCTCTTCTTAATCTGTGGACGCATTGAATAATTGTGCGTTATTCGATTTTCTTGTTCAACTTGGTTTTTACCGTCAATTCCAATGTGGAGCCAGAGAAGTAAGGGGAGGAGGGTGTGTGTGATCAGGAGACATTGTGGATTTTTACCTGATGTTCTCTCTCTCTCTCTTTCTTCCTCTCCCTCCCCCTCCCCCCCCCCCCCCCCCCCCCCCCCCCCCCCCATCTTTTTTTTTCTCGGTCTCTCTCTTTATAAATAAGGGAGACTCAAAGCCACAACGCTCCATTCTGTACGCAGTCGGTTACTCCGTGTAACAACATTGCCCATGTTTGGGCCTGTTTGGTGATGGTATAAATATTTTCGTACACATGCAGTTTTTTGGGCGGCAATCGCAGTAGGATAAGTCAAAATGAATTCAAGCGTCGATGTTCTCTCTTTCTCATTGAGAGCATGTAAGTAACTAAGTCGCCATCGAAACGATACAGATGAGCGTTTATCTCTGAAAGGGCTGTGTGCTGCTTTGTTCAAGTTATGGCAATAAACGCCACTAAAATCACGGAAAGGTGACACAGGTAAGGCAGCAGGGGCAGGCGGTGGAGGAAAGCATTGTAGTCATGAAAGACTGTTGCCACAGTAAATAGAGAAAGGGGCTGGGGTTGGAAAAGGGGATGTGTTAATGCACTTGATTGAGTCAAGGCTGTGCTGTGGTCGGCAGCAATGAGGACATTACTATCAAACTCGGGGAGGGGGGGGGGGGGGGGGGGGGAGTTTATTGGGTGCACTTTACGTCTGTGTAGCGTTAATGATACGCCATACTTAAGCGGACCCTTCACTCTCTGTTGTTCGCCGTCGGTTGCTGTGAAATGGTCCATACTTGGGTAGCGACTATGTAAGTATTCTCCCACACGCGCAGTTTATCGGGTGACAATCGCTAGAGGATTGGTCAAATTTAAACATGACCGATCAGTCAGGCCTTCTTGATTTGACTTAAAAGAGTATGGGGTGGAAACGGTGCGGGATTATAGACCGTAGCCTTTCAAATGTTCTTTCTTTTCGCTACGAGAGTCGTCGTCAGTTCCCCGCGAGGTAGCATAGCATCGACCAAGGGAGAGATGGCACCTCTTCCTTGAGGGACATTGGCGTGAGAGGTATCAGTGTCAGGCGGCGCAGCGAACCTTCCAGGCATATGGGTGACGGCAGGTCTAGCCTGTGTAGCCGGGAACGGGTCTTGGAGATGTGGGACAATGGAGCGCAGCCTTACTACGATTACCGTGGCCTGGGGTATGCTTTTGAGGGCAGGGCATGGAAACACCCTCTCGGGGTTTAGCTGAAAATTTGCCCTCTCGGCCGTAGTCTGCGTGGACCATAGACAAGACTCGTGCAACGTTCCAGCGACTCTCATCCTGCTCCTTTTTTTTTTTTGCGGCGGCCTCACGTGGCACAGGACCATCGCCACCCGAGCATGAAGAAGGCCGCTAGGTGGCCCTGAAGACACGCGTTTCGAGGAGGGGAAAGAGGCGAAGAAATCCGACGCCCACCGTCGGCCGACCAACATCGCATAGTGAACCGGAATTCACACGGAATTAGAGCTGAGAGAGCGACAGACGACAGCCCCAGTTCGGAACCAGAAACGTCACTGCCAACGACAAATACTGCCACGAAAAATACAGACTTGAGTCTGCGAGTACACCTTGGCCTTAAGGACCTCCGGCTAACAGGACGTGAATCTCAACATTCCGCTTCGACCTCCCTTCGTGTGAGAGACTGAAATTGGCAAGTTGCTTTGCTTAGCTATGTCGAAATAAAACATACCGAAAATCACTCCAAGTGACCTTACTGTGGAACAACACACACACACACACACACACACACACACACACTGAGAGAGAGGAGACTCTTTCCTGTGCTGTCCTGTTTGAGTGTGTGTGTTGTCGGTTTAATGTCCTTCCACTACAGTGATTCAGACAGTTTTTATGTGTGGGTGAATGAAGCATGTAAGTGATTGAGTGTATTAATACGTTAATAACATACATAACATAACGAGTGTGAGTGTGTGTGTGTGTGTTTTAGATTGCATCCTAGATATACTGAAATCTCCAGATGTTTGTGTGATATCACAGTAAGCGAATTCACACAAGCACACGCCCACTGACCGTATAAATACTAGATAGTGACATACGGGCAATGACGCTGACCGACCAGAGGACTTGAAGCGGATTGCATCTGTATACTGAGACTGACGTCACTGGCTCTGGTTGACCCCCTGGGATAGGACAAGATGGGGCTGGGGGCTGGGAGGCGGATTGAAGCGGATGATGTTAGTCTACTGACTGTGTCTTTTGATTGACGTCACAGAATCCAGTTGACTGCAGTACACGTGCCTGTTTTCTAATTAGTGATAATGGCCCTGAAGTTCATTATGGCAATGGCTCGTACCCAATCCATTTGCCATCACCGTTGAACAACAACCTAATCCCGATAGATCTGCTCTACCCACTCTGCCTTGGAAAATCTCTGCCAGCAAAATACAGTGAAAACATGCATAAAATATTCGCCATACGCAGACAGCAGTCCTTTACCAAACAAGTCAGAGCAGACCACGACTGCGCCAGCTACGCCCACTGTTTTCGAACAACCAAACGCGTTTTGCACAGCGTCCAAGACCTTGTGAATATTCAGGTAGACAAGACAGAAAGCCAGGAAACATTCACGCATAGGTGAGCTGTCCTCGGATATCGAACAACTCCCCCCTACTCCCACCTCGCGTAGTTTCAGGATGAAAGAACCCAGGTTACCATTAGTCACTAAGTAAAAACTAGAAGACCTGCGCGTTATGAACTGCTGTGGCCTTTTGTGCCCCAGCTGTTGCCGTGGTGACCTCAGCCAGTTGGCATCCCCTCTTCTGCATCTTTGTCTGTCACGGGATGATATCAAAGTCTTCAGTGTTGCCCAGTAGTAGTAGCAGTAGAAGTAGGCCTAGTGGTACTGGTGGGGGTGATAGCAACGGTGGTGGTGGTGGTGATGGTGGTAGTAGTATCACTATTATCAAATATACATAACACGACTAATCAAGTAAATGCCGTAGGCGTTTACGCTCTACAAATATGGACATCAAACAGCGCAACAAATAAACTAGAAACTGCAATGTACAAAATGTGTGCTGCAACCTAACCCTCGCACCACATCCAGTCATGCCACCACCCATCCCGCTATAATGTGCTGTAATCACTGCACAGTCAAAATCACTTCCTGGCGGCTGAGAAGGAGCATGCGACACACACACCCTCCCGCCCCGTCCCCCTCCCACCCACACACACACACACACACACACACACCTCTTTCCCCTCTTCTCCCACCGAGTAAATCCAGACCACCACCACCACCCTTTTTTTCAAGTCCATAATCACTTACCTCCTTAAAAATTCTAAAAGTGCCACAAAAAAGCAAGCAAACAAACAAACAACAGTATTGACATCAACAATATCAACAACAACATCAACTGTATCTACAACACCAGCATGTCAACCAAAGCACATAGCCCTTAAATTTGGGAGGGCAGTGATTGTGGACCTGAGCCAGAACTATCACTGCCCACCCTGTTCCAAAACCACTCCTCGGTGAGTGACCTGGGGCATGGTCTAGAACACCCATGGCCGAATGATTACAGGCACATGCCCACGCTCACCCGCCCAGTTTGACCGGGAGGCGAAGATAGGCACGAGGGTGAGTTTGCCTATTTGTTTGCCCATTTCTCACAGTCACCCACCGGGGAGTCGGATTTGAGGAGGGGAGGCGTTTTCGTCACGTTACACCGGCCTCCCTCCCTCCGTCTTTCCAGCTCTCGAATGATAACGATTTCCAATCGTGATTTCATACGTAACACCCACATCAAAGCACACATGTATCCCACTCCTAAACATCGCCAGCATAAAATGAAATAATGTGTAATCTACGTCACTCAAATAGTCCCAGAGTAAAAAGACCAGTTTTGACATATCACATGAAAGATGGCAGGCAGGCAGAGAATCTTACGTGTGAAAGTCGATTCCAAAACGAAAGGGGTTAGACAGGTTAAAGCTAAAATGGCTTGATAAAAAATTTCAAGTTTCAAATGATATTGCCTGCAGACAGAAGTTAAAATAGGAAAATATATGTTGAAGTTCTGAGCCGCCAAGCGAACGCAACAAACATTGAAGTAACGACCTTGACCCGTTGGTCTTCTTCGAGCAGGGCAAGAACAAGCAACAACGACAGAAAATAAACGATAGGAAAAAAACAAATGCAGATAAACAGATCCTCGTTCATTATGTAAAATAATGACTCAATACGGACTTCAAAAAAAAAAAAGATTGTGAGAAGAGGGTGTGGGAGATAAAAGACGACGTTAAAATAATAGATATTGAGTCCTTCGCTGATAGCAGCATGAACCACTGGGCTCTGCATTTTGAACAGAATCACTTGTTCATACCCGTTCAGAGTTGTCTTTGGTCTCTGAGTGAGAACTGTTCAGTGAACACGGCTGGTTGCAGTTTCGGACCGTCCACCCGTGATTTCTAACGCAGAAGATCACTTACCATGTTGTGTTATTTTCAGCACCTCGAGGAAAACAGCACAGTCCAATAGATTATCAAAGAAGCAAATGAAGAATTTTTTTAAGCGGGATGTGTGTGTGTGTGTGTGTGTGTGGGGGGGGGGGGGGGGGGGGGGGGGGGGGGGGGGGAGGGGGTGGGGGGTTGGAAGAAAGCAATACAGCTGAAAATGAGTTTTAAAGAATAAGCCACGAATTATCAAAATTTTTGGGGAAAAAAAACTGTTTAGGCCTGTTCTTCAGAATCTAAAGCAAATGAAATGAGAGCCAATGTACGTGTGTACAAGGTATAATGACTGCAAGTGAAAGTTAAAATATGAAAATGAATGCTGAAACACTGAGCCGCTAGATGAACCCAACAAACACTAAGGTAAGGAGCCTCTACCTCATAGTTTTCAGGCAGGACTAGAGTACACAAGCAATAAACAACGGAAGTAAGTGGATGATTTGAGGGGGGGGGGGGGGGGTGGGGAGGTAAACAAGCCCTCGGCTGTTATAAAAACTGATTCACGAGGAACCCCAACAGGACAGGTTGGGATGAGGAGGGAGAGGAGGAGAAGATATGAGATGAAAAGGATGATGAAGTCTGAATATCAAATCGTTCATCAACAGCAACTAGAACCATTGAGTTCTGTATTTTTGACAGAATCATTTGTTTGTGCCCATGCAAAGTAGCTTTTCGTCTCATAGATGAGAATTCTTCTATGGACGCAGCTGGTTGAGGTTGTGACAATCCGCTCATCGTGATATCATACAGAACAACACATACAATTTTGTGGTTGATATTCTTAGCTCTACGGGGTAAACTTCTCAACCCAGTTGCCAAAGTGGCCAGTGATGGATTGGATAGGGAAATGGAAGGAAGAAAGCTGTATGAACAAATGTTACCAAATAAGTCATGAACAATCAAAATGGGAGGTAGAAAACCGATGTTTGAGTCTGTGCCTAAGGATCAATTACAAAATAAATGGAAGAAATGTTACTGGGATACAACAGACAACACAATAAAAGACACCAGTCCGTTTAAATAAAAGTAAGTTTTAAAGTATGATGATTCAGGCGGACGTTAAAACATCAGATAAATTTTGGGAAAACTGGGTGGCCTAGTGACCGCATCAATCAGAAGAGTAACTGTAGTGATCCACATATATGCACTATACATGTTAGTTTGCCCTTTAGTCAATACAGGAGTGTGGCCAACAGTACCCCCATTGCAACAGCCCTAAGTATAGACCTGGCACCGCCTGTCAACATCAAAAACAGTCCCTACTGCTGTTGGTGGGAAAGCCCCTCTTTGTCTCTGCCAGCCAATGCTTGCATGCTACCATCTTCTCACTTCCACCCTGATTCACTTTGTGTAAAGATATAGTTATTTCACAGTCTCATGGCAATCTAACCTTGGCTGGGATTAAAGCGTTTTATAGTCCAGCCATTGTTCTCTCTGGATGTAATGAGTGAAAGAACCCACAACAACACAAACCAACATCATTACAATAATGAGCTTCGACCTGTTGGCTTCTTCTGCCTGGAAGGACAAGAATCAACAAACAGCAGAAGCAAACTGGAATGATAGGCAGGGAAAGTAGGTGTTTCGGGTCTCTGGAGTGATCTTCATGACGACTGAGGACTTGTGTACCTGCTCATGCTGCAAACTGCAGTTCAGCATCGTCGATGGTAAGACGCCAGAGTTAATCCAGACAAATTCATTACAAATTAGGTGGATAAGAAATACATCACAAAACCAAGGCGCCAGTCAGCGAATCGACGTTTATGCACCACGGAATCACGAGTGTACGATGATATGCTGACACCATTTTTCACGCCACGTATGTATAGAGAGAGGAGTCTTCCTACCAATATCAAATAGTTGTGAGAAGAAAGGCAACAGCAATATCGCCAATGATTCAGACTGAGGTCTACTACATTGAAAACAAAGTAAATAACCCGTAGAAATGGTCAGAGACGATGACTTTCAGCGCATCACCAGAGCATGCCGTAATGACTGTTTCGACGGTGGGCAGCGATGTCATTTGGATTTACCCCAAAGTAACAGAATGCTAGTTTGGTCAGGAATAAAACACGACTTCACGCTAATGTGTCATTATGTGATGAATGCCAGCGACAACCAAATAAGATGATTTTGGAGAAATCAGCCTTTCCTGCAAGTCCAAAGTCCGGTCCTATAAATACATGATACCAAGCTGGAATGGACTCTATAGGGCCGCTATCAGAAACGTATCGAGGGAACAAATATACACACGGATTGTCTCGTTATTTCAGTGATTGGCCGACTTCAGTACCACTGATAACGAAATTCACACAAGAGGTAGCAGACTGACTGATCAATAAAATATGAGTGCTTTTTAAAGGCTTATAACAGACTGAGGACGTGAATTCAGTGACGAACTCGGGGACATTTCACTGTGCAAATCTCAGCAGCGATCACAGAATGGCAACAACCAACCATCCGCATCATAAAGGTCTGATGAGTCGCTCAAAGTCATCTGCTCAGACCACTTTTGCAGGTTATTTACGTACAGTTGTGCAAATTTCAAACAACACAATATCGGTGACAGTTCATCAGATCTCTCTTTTGGAGGAGAGAGAGA
>CM031595.1:66446703-66451703 GCA_018398815.1 Conus ventricosus | reverse complement strand
CGGGGCTTTCCTTGTTTGTGAATGGGTACAACAATTGACTGCTTCCATACGTTTGGTAGTTGTCATTTTCCCAGCATTTTTGAAAGATAAAATGTAAAAAATTCAACATATTTAGTGATAAATGACCTAACATTTCGTTGGAAATACCATCCAGCCCAACTGATGTTTTCTTGCTGCCGAGATTGGAGATACATTCTTTTAATTCTCCTATCGTAATTGCAGCATTAATAGATAGATTTCTGGTCTGTTCCGAGTCTTCATCACAAAGCTGTAATCATGTTTGCTCTGTACTTTCTATCTTTGTCGTTAGTCCATCGCTGCGACTGTTATTTACAAACATATCAGCAAAGGCTTCGGCTTTTCGTAATTAGTTGGCAAATCACAATGAGACAATTGTACTGGATATTGTGGCAGTTTTACGCCATTCTTCATTGTTTTCAATTTTTCCATACTTTCTGAAGATCTTTTGATTTGAAACTTCATTTGTACAAAAAGATGACCAATATTTTTTTTTGGCTTCGTCTATTACTCTGTTACATTTATTTTTGGCTTTTTGTACTCCCAGGGAGTACTTTAGAATGGGAACGAAGAAAATGCTGTGTGTGTGTGTGTGTGTGTGGTGTGTGTGTGTGTGTGTGTGTGTGTGTGTGTGTGTGTGTGTGTCTGTGTGTCCGTGGTCAAATGTGTTCACTCGCTCCAGACAAAACTACTGGGTCGATCGTTCTGAAAATTTGTAGGCATGTTCATTATGGGTCAAGGATGATGCCGATGTTTTAGTTTACCGTTACAGCCGTTACTAACGGCTGTAACGGCCTGTAACGCTTTTTCTTCTTTATGGAATATCTCAGAAAGTACTTGGCCGATCTTTCTGAAAATTTGTAGGTATGTTCATTATGGGTCACGAATAATGCCCGATGTTTTAGTTTACCGTTATAACCGTTACTAACGGCTGTAACGGCCTGTAACGGTTTTTCTTCTTTATGGAATGTCTCAGAAAGTACTTAGCCGACCTTTATGAAAATTAGCAGGTATGTTCATTATGGGTCACGGATGATGCCTGATGTTTTAGTTTGCCCGTTATAGCCGTTACTAACGGTTGTACGGCCTGTAACGGTTTTTCTTCTTTATGGAATATCTCAGAAAGTACTTGGCCAATTTATAAGCGGTTTGGATGATCTTGTGACAAATCGAATCCTCTGTCCAAATGTAAGTGATGTAATGCTGAAAATGGATTAAACAACCGTTAAAAACCGTTATTCTGCCGTTATTTCTTATATGTAGGCGGATTTTAATGAAATTTGGTATATAGAAAGGTTATCACACACAAATGGCACTTCTATATAGTGTTTCAAAATTTGACCGTTAAAAACCGTTATTCTTGACATATTGTCCAATTTGGATGAAATTTGATATGTACACAGGCTTTAGCCCAGTGAGGACTAAAATACCGGTTTCAAAAGTGCATATCGGTTATATAACCGTTTTAAACCGTTATTTTGCCGTTATTTCTTATATATTGGTGGGTTTTAATGAAATTTTGTATATAGAAAAGGTTATCACACACAAATGGCACTTCCATGTAGTGTTTCAAAATCTGACCGTTTAAAAACCGTTATTCTTGACATATTGTCCGATTCGGATGAAATTTGGTATGTACACAAGCTTTAGCCCCGTGAGGGACTAAAATACCGGTTTCAAAAGTGTACATCGGTTATATAACGATAAACCTTTTATTTTGCCGTTATTTTTTTTATATATTGGTGGATTTTTAATGCAATTTTGTATATAGAAAGGTCATCACACACAAATGGCACTTCCATGCAGTGTTTCAAAATCTGACCGTTAAAAACCGTTATTCTTGACATATTGTCCGGTTTGGATGAAATTTGGAATGTACACAGGCTTTAGCCCAGTGAGGACTGAAATACCAGTTTCAAAAGTGTACATCGGTTAAATAACGTTAAAATCGTTATTTTCCCTTTATTTCTTATCTCACAAAGCACTTGGCCGATTTATAAGTGGTTTGGAAAAACTGGAAGTACGTTTATATGCTTCGCATCTTGTTTCATTTTCACATGATTTTCAATAGATTGGTGCTTTAGATAGCATTAAAATTTTTAACTTTTTTTCGTCTTTTGCTTTCTGGCAAGCCTCATTCCACCAAATGTTACCGACATGCTTTTTGATGTTATTGACTTATAATTCGGAATGGATTCGTCCCAGCGGCATGCAGAACAGCTTTAGTAAACATCATGTATAAGGTTGTCAACATCCTGATCAGAAGTTTCGAACTCATCATAAGGAAGTTATATGTTTGTAAATTTGTTCCAGTCAGCACGTTTGTAATTATATTTTGGAACCTTGTTTTTGTTGAGTCTGTAGGGAAGGTTGATCTAGTTCAAACCTGGTCACAAGTGGTTTATGGTCACTGTTCAGAGGATCATCTATTGGGTTCCAGGTACAAAAGGGGTTAACTCAGGTGATGCCAGTGTTAAGTCGATGGCGGTGGCTCTGTGATTGGGGTTATCGGGTATGCGTGTGATTCGCCCATCGTTTAGAAGACAGAGGGAGGAATCCACAAGATTTTCAACAAAACGGTTGCTTGAAAAATGTTTGACATTCCTTCTCCTAGAAAGGTGAGTGAGCATTAAAGTCACTGTGATAAGAATTTTTTTATTTTGTTCTGCTTGTTAGCATACGAATCCATTCAGTGTTCTACTCATTTGGACCAAGGGGTAGGTAGACAGAAACTATGGTTAACAGTGAAGAATTGAATCCGACAGTAACAGCACAAGAATTTAAGTTAGGTATATAGATTGGTGCAGGACTGGGGCAGAGAGTGTAAGAAACCCCCTCACGTACATAAATAGCCGTAGAGACTTTTCCGTGGGTATCATCCTTTTGATGGATTGGTGGATAATAGTAATTATCTATCTTTGGCAGCTTTTCTTTTTTAACATTCAAGGACTGAAAAAGACAGAATCTTGTGATCGTGTTCTGCAAGATGTTGAACTAAACAGTCTAAATTTTTGACAATGGAACGACAGTTCCACTGGAATATATCAAAAATGTTCTCATTAGTTCTACTCATTATTGGTAACCAGTCGTATCAAGTTAAATAAAAGGTAGTCTCAGAGATTTACATACACTGAGAGGAGAACAATTAAAAAGAAAAAGTGAAGCAAGGAAGGTGCGTGAGAAAGAAGTAGAAAAGTATGTACAAAAAAAGTAATAATGATAGTAATAATAATAAAATAATTAATGAAATAAAAATCAAATTTCTATGTGCGTTAAAAAATAGTTCTGTTTATACTAAATGTACTTAGATGTTTATAGGCATAAAGTCAAATTTAAAGGCGAAGAACAATGGGAAATGCTCAGCTTCGTAAATGTCAGTGAATTTTTGATCTCTGTGACAAAAGTTATCACAAGTGTTGTGTTGAAACATGTCCCAGTCATTCAATGCGTAGAAGCGGTTATGCCAGGCGTGGTGTTGAGGGCCAGGGTAGGACGGGGTAGGTGGAATCTGGGCTGACGTTAAGGCCGTTTCGGGGTTTCCCACACCAGGTTTCGGACAATGTTGCCGGCCAGCATGCTGGTGCCTCTTGTAGTGGGGTGAATGCCGTCCCTGAGGTGATGTTTCTTCAAGTTGTCGTGTTTAATTATAAAGATGTTACGTATCTCCAATAGTTCTAGACGTGATTGGCAGCATGAATAATTCCCTCTTTGCCTCCAGCGTTAGTCTTTTACAGTTTTTTCTTTTCTTCTTGTGACATTGCTTACTACGAACTGCGTTTTGGTTGTTTTTTTTTTTTCTTGGCAGTGTTCCTTCAAAGCAGTAGCAAATGACTTGCTTTAATTCGATTGCTGTTCTTAGATTTCAAGTCGTTGATTCCTGAGTGTATTAAGACAACATCTATATTTTCTTGAGTCGGAACTGACATCTTTCAGGGAATTCTTCACGTCGGTTTACAGTAGATCTTTTTCATGGAGGTTTTGAAATTGTATGACCTCCCCAATCTGTCCCCATGTACGCGTTCAGCACCGAGTTGTGCAGAATCAAAAACTTCAGGCATATTCTCACGTTTTTTTTTGTTTTTTTTTCCGAGTCGTGTTTGTTGCCGGAGTGTTTTGTTTGACGTCAGACGTACTTACGTCATGGGAAGATCGGTGGCGTTGTTTACCAGATCTATTCTTCTTTGACTTGACTTGGACTTGAAGATACAAGATTCAGGTCCTTTCATAGGACCATGTTCAGGTTCTCAACTAAACTGATTGACCTGGGTGGTTTGAGGATGGTTTGCCAATCAGATCACTTACTGAAAAATTTTTTAAACTAGGCATTCTGGGTCGTACACTGAAGGTTAGTGCTGCCCAGTGCTTGTCCAGTCTTCTCTTGAAGGCGTTCTACCGTGTAGTCGGTTTTGTAGAGGCCTTGCTCCGCGAAGGTTCCCTGCTGCGCGGTTTTCGATGATGGCTTGGACCCCCAGGAACAAGCAGATGGTCTTGTTTACCACCTCAGCTTAATGTCGGGGCTGCTATGCTGCCACTGCCCGTTTGTGTCCCTATTGTTGTCAAGGAGATCGGTTTCTTTTCATGACACTGGGCACAATTCCTTTGGGCCCGGTGTAAACTTTTCTCCAGGGAGGGGAAACACGATCGCAGAGAGCCGAAAGGGGTGTTTTGAGGTCCCCCGGTCGATTGAAGCATTTCCCATTCTCTACAGTCATAGGTTCGGCCTGGGTAGGAGGCCTAGGTGTAGCTTCATTTCTGGTATTGTGGGGCAGTTGGATGAGCTGGTTGCCCGCTTTGTGAGATTGTTTAAAATTTCCCTCGGGAAATGTGAGGACGCCCAGGACGTTTCAAGCTGTTGCTTTCGGTGCTTACTGAAGTAGCAGCACGTAAGCCTGCACTTCTGGTCTTCATCTTTCAGAACACTCACATAGCGTTTTGTCGGAGAGAAAAAAATTAGGAGTGAGTGTCGTCCCATTTTGAAGTGT
>CM031595.1:66417177-66440703 GCA_018398815.1 Conus ventricosus | reverse complement strand
TATGGAAACCCAGACGCTGACTTCTGTGTCGAATCAGAGAAAGGAATCACGTGAGGAAAAGGCCCCAGGCAGGCAAACACTCCAGAAAGCACTGGAGCGTGTCCGGTGAGACTAACCCCCTCACTTTGGGGCAGAACAAAAGGGCGATCACTCGCTCAGAAAGCTGTTCGGTTTTGCTCATACAAGGCAGAAGAAACGTGTTAAGGAAGGGACAATCGGTTTTGAGATAAAGGATGGGGTATTGTACCGAACGTTCACTCACTCGAGTTCGGGGAAGACAAAACGACAGATCGTTGTGCCTATAAAGCGCAGAAAGGCGGTGATGTCAGAAAAACATGTGACGTCAGCCTCGGGCCATCTCGCTAAGAAGGCCTCACAAAAGGCAGTGACGCAAGAGTACTACTGGCCCGGTATCCTTGGCGATGTCAGGCGTTTCTGTTCACAATGCAGCACATGCCGCGGGGTAGGCAAGGTGTGTGTACAGAAAGGGGGATCAGACTGGTCTTACCAAAAAGTTGGCCAAAATAAAATGGTCGGTCGAGAAGTCAGGTAGTGGGTGCGTGTGTCTTTGCAGTGTCGCGTATGCGTGACGTGGCTAGTTGCGAGCCATGTGTATGAAGAGAAGGGGAGAGAATTTCCGTAGAAACATAATGGTTTTATGGCCGCACGACTTTGAGCTGGTGGAGATTTCAGAATTATGTTGATATTTGCTTTGATAGTGTGTATGTATTGATTTTTCTCTATAATTTTTGTTGCAAGACAAATCTTGCGTGCGTTCTCTGGTGTAAAGTAGGCTTATGAGAGGCCGATATTAGCACTGGTTTAAATGGGAAAATTATGAGTTTCATCTCCTTGAATGTTAAGTTTTAGCCAATGCAGGGCATTGTCTTCGAGTGGGGGGAATTTGTCAAGGAGCGTGAAACCTCTCAAAAGGCATTAGACGCTTGGAGACAAGGGACAGTGTACGTGGTATACAAATAAGTAATTGACCAATTAACCAGGGTACGTTACCCACCGCACACGGCCGAAGTGGTCAGATGACAAACAACACCTAGGAGAGAGTTCGGACCTGCCCAGTGGCGAAAGGGGAAGGGTTGTAACCACTACGACCTCGGGGCCCCAAGTGAGTGCTAAATGCTCGGTCAGCTGAGGTTCTTGTGTAAACAGTCAGTGAAGAGCAGGGGGGCCTTGGATTTGTTCAGATGGTATTGCCGTGGGTCACTGTGTTGGTTCTATTGTCAGGCTAGCTGAATGCGTGTGGAGGTTGTAGTAACCCTCCTTAAGATAATTACTGTGTTAACTGACCACCGAAGTCGGCGGGAATGTTCGATGTCCATCTGGGGCTAAGAGTGTGTTTGCTAATCAATTAGGTAGGGGTGTGTGTAAATGCTGATGTGTGTGGAATGTAGCGAGTGGAGAATTCAGGGTACTTGTGAACTAGGGGCTTGAGAAGCAGCGTGGACAAAGGCATGGCCCGAAGGGGAATCCTTTGTTTCCCTCCCTATATAAACTGAGGGAGAACAACGTGTCGGGGAACAACACCAGGAGAGAGAGAGAGAGAGAAGGAGAGAGAGAGAGAGAGGAGAGGAGTGAGCAGGACAGAGAAAGGGTCGAGAGAAACGTGGTCTGGGAGATAGAAGAGACAGCTAAGTCTTAGGGTTGAAGACAAGCTGGAAGAGAAGGAAACTAAGTTTGAAGCCCAGAGGTGGGTGAGACAGACAAACTGAATTTGAACCCAGAGGTGGGTGAAGAAGACGAAGAAGAAGAGTTCGACGTCGAGATCCCAGAGACAACCACGAAGACCCAGTCCTGAAGCCTGGAGCCAGTCAACCAAGGGCATCACCATCAAGCAGTGCTGAAGAAGACGTGAAGAGACTTTTTTCAAGAACTGGTGGGTGGGTGTGAAAGCGTGGTTGTGTGTGTGAAACCTGGCCAGGTAAGAAGTCATTTTATTATAACCCGGGATTAGGAAGTATTGATCTTTTATGTGTTGATTTGTGCATTGATCTTTTAATGTGTTGATTTATTCATTGTGTGTAATTGATTGTTCATGATTAATTATAAGTAGCATAGAAATTGTATTTCTTGTTCTCAGTCGTGTTCGGAAAGAAACGAATGCGTGACATCCCATTCCCAGAGAGAGGTGAATGTTTGGTGGGTGCATGAGTGTGCATATGCGTGTATGAGTGCAAAGATAACCTTGGTGTGTTAAGCCTGACTAATAATACATCAACTTAGTGCACTTAAGCAATACCATCACGATTTCCCCCGTCCTGGACAACTGTACTTGGGTTAAACTCAACAAAAGCTTATGGATTCTTACGTCCAGCTGGGTGGAGGCCTATGCCTTTTTGACTGATCACAGGGATTTTTTAACCTGAAAGGCACAGACCGACACGGTGCTTCTGATTGGTTTATTCTGCAGGGGCGGATCAGTCAGTTTGTAAGGGCGGTGTACTTAGATGTTTATAGTATAAATCGAGAGTGCAAAGCGTCCGAGGTTGCCAAAGAGTTCGAAAGTATTCCCTCCCCATCCATCTTCTCTCCATCCTCCACCCCCCTCCATACCCCATCCTTTGTTCATTATTTACTGCACATGATTCCCAACCCCACTTCAGATCATTGTTCTTGACTTAACAGCTTCGATAGAGCTGCTAGATACAAGGTAGATCCTAATGTCTATGCTGGATATAGGCCTAAGGTTATGTGCATAGTGGACCCGGACCCGGCCGTGCAAAGCACGGCCCTGCCCCATCCAGCTGTCCGGGTCCCCCAAAGTATGCATAGAAGACCCGGACGGAGCCGGCTGCTTCACACACTTTTCTTTGACACTCGATGTAAAAATGGCGCTCACAAGAAAGCAAAAATTGATATTGTGGTGGTGGTAGAGGTAAAGTGAAAAAAAGAAACACTGGACACACAACACGCTGTTTTTCTGTGCACCCGATCACACACACACACACACGCGCGCTCGCACACACACCACACACACACACACACACACACACACACACACACACTCACACACACACACACACACACACACACACACACACACACACACACACACACACACACACACACACACTCCACACACACACACACACACACACACACACACACACACACACACACACACACGCATGCACGCACGCACGCACGCACGCACGCACGCACGCACACACAGATAAACATCTGAAAATTTGGCTATGATAGTTATGTAAGAAAATGGATTGAATTAAGAAATTGATAATGAAATCAGCCAAAAAATAGGAAATACATAAAGATCAACAATCTTAATTGTGAGAATATTGCAATTATGTTGTGCATGTACGTGCACATTCACTTATACAACCAGACACACACATACAGATGTTTTACATGTAGATGCACGCACCAACACCCACTTTCTCGCACCACCACCACCACCACCGCACATCCACACAACCACACGTCTGATCGTGTGCGCATATAGTAACAGTTTACAGTGTAGACGTGTATAATATAATTTATTCAAAAACTCTTTGGGCTTGTGGATAAAACTTTTTGGTGTTCTATGTGTTCTGGATTTGGAAAACCGAAATATAGCAATTCGTAATAGGCCTATATTGGAAGAGGATGACTATGATTATTCATTGTCTTTCTAGCACTCTCACACAACGTTCAAACAGTTTAGTTAGATTCATCTGTGCCACACTCACCAACCTACTGATGTTCAAGACATTCTTATTCTAAAGCGTAACAGAAAACGTCAAAATGGATTGAATAAAACAGTGATTAAAAACCTTCAAGGACTTACGAATCAATGTGGATGTTTCTTAGTTTTTGTAGAAATATATCCGTGATTGGCGCTTTCTGTTAATATGAATCAAATTTGAAGATTTGTTTGCAACTTTGTTCATTTGGTGGAAAAAAAGAAGATAGCATTTTCACTACTTACCATTCCCTCCCACTTCTCTTGATATCTTGTCCCAGGCAGCAGTGAGAATCTCTCTGTTGGCATGATTATGGTCATTTGTGTGTGTGTGTGTGTGTGTGTGTGTGTGTGTGTGTGTGTGTGTGCGTGTGTAGATCAATTATCTTAGCCTCATGGCAGCGATCAGTTTCGCGGCGTCAATGTTGGACAGAAAGTAAATAGTGTAAAAAAAAAAGATCAGAGAAGTTCGCGGTCCCTTCACCCGGACAAAGTACGTCAGACCGGCAAAATCACGGCTCTCTTCACACGGGTCGGGCCGGGTGCATTATGCACGGCTTTGGCCGTCGCAGTAAGTTGGAATAGAGATGAACCGGAGCAGTTGTTTTTTTTTTTTGTTTTTTTTTTTTTTAATCCCGGACGAGCGGTGCACGGCCGGTTCCGGTGTCGCGTGAAATCTGGGAACGTGATATCTGGGAACGCGTTCCCAAAATGTACTGTGATATCTGGGAAGGCCCGTGATATCTGGGAACGTGGTCTTTCAGAGCTCAGAAGGGCAGAAAGAAGACGAAAAAAAGAATGGATTTTCGAGATAAGGTAGGAAACAATTTATTTTAAGTGCAATTGAGATCTTTGGCCTTCTTGTCACTTTTTTCCCCCCATAAATTTCTTGGCATGATTTTCACAAAGTTAACAGATTTCACGATTGGAAGTTCAGGAAATCTGAGAACGCGTTCCCAGATATCACGGTAAATCTGGGAACGCGTTCCCAGATATCACGGTAAATATGGGAACGCGTTCCCAGATATCACGGTTCCCAGATATTATACGACACCGGGTCCACTATGCACACAGCCTAAGTGTTTACAAAATCCTCAGAAATGGGACAAACTCGCAACTGTTTCTGATATTTTAACTAGGCTATTAAATGCAGTTTTTGTAACTGGTGTCACAAATGTTTATGAGTATCGGTTACTGTTGTTTTCAAACGATGCAGTGATCTGTTGGTGTTTATTTATTTACATTTATTTTTTATATTTATAATATAGGCATGCTCATGTTATTTTGGATCATGTTGGTGTTTATCTAAGTATATTTACATTTCTTTTCTTTTTTAAAGTACTGGCCAACACCGACAGCAGTGGAAGCCAAGCTGTACGGCACCCTGGAGGAGCTGCGACGGACGGCAGCCTTCATCGAGGACACCGGGCTGCTCATCTAACGGATGGCGAACGAGGAAGAAGAAGAATTTTTTTTTATTATTTGTACTATAAGCATACTCATGCTATTTTGCATCGTGTTGGTGTTTATTTATTTACATTTATTTTTTTGTATTTGTTATATAGGCATAGGCCCTACTCATGCTGTTTTACATCTATTTCATTTATAAAATTTCATATTCATATTTACTTATTTGTTGTGTTAATTCTGCTTGTACCATCGTTAATTTGCATTGTTATTGAATTAGTTTCAACTTTGGTAATTCCACCCAATGTGCGATATATCACTGTGACGTAGCCTAACTATTCATTCCTGTGATTTGTTGCTTTTTCTCACAATACTTTATCATATTCATTTCTTACTAGAGCAGCAATACATGTGTGTGTGTGTGTGTGTGTGTGTGTGTGTGTGTGTGTGTGTGTGTGTGTGTGTGTGAGAGAGAGAGAGAGAGAGAGAGAGAGAGAGAGAGAGAGAGAGAGAGAGAGAGAGAGAGAGCTATTGTGTATTTAGGTTTTGCGGTCTGGGTGATGAACAGGTGTGGCAATGTGTGTGATTGAACTCCTATTTATCAGTGATGTGTTTTACTGCATACAGCCAGTGTTCGATGTTTTTCAAACAGAACTTTTCATCCTTTTGTTCTTGCCTTTGTGTCTTTGTTGAATGAGGAGGGAGAGGGTCAGTCCTCCGGAAGGAAGGGGAATGACCGGGAAAAAAAAAAGGGGGGGGGGGGGGAGGAGGGGGCTGAGTGGGAGGGTGAAAAGATATTATGCAGCTGTGGATGAGAGAGGCGAAGGAAAGAGGGACAGTGTGCGTGTGTGCATGCGTGCGTGCGTGCGTGCGTGCGCTCCCGCGCGCGCGCGTGTGTGTGTGAATTATAGTTCATGTACATACTTTCTTATCTTAATCTTAAGTTACTCTGCCAGATCATTTGTATTTCAATCATGCTTATTATACTGAAGAAGTCAGTTTCTTATCCTAACTTACTCTGTCAGTTTATTTGTATTTCAGTCATGCTCATGCCGAAAAAGCCCATTTTTGTATCTGTGTATAGAAAATAAACCAGTGTGGAATCATCAGTTTTGCGACAGACGGTAATAAGCACTACCACGACAATTTTCATTCTCTTGAGGAAAAGAAGAAAGAAAGAAAAGAAGAGAAAAGGGGAGAAAGAAAGAAAGAAAGAAAGAAAGAAAAATTAAGATGGGTCCCTGAAGATGGAATGAATGTGGTTGCGTGGCTGCCTGTTTGCCTGTTTGCGGTAATCGAACGCGGCCAATACAATCAAGCCTCCGTCTTATCAAATACACTGTCACCTGACATTCCTCAGTCGCTCGGTTTCAATTTCATCAAGGTATCACAGCGTGCGGACTAGTCATTATGCTCTACGCCACATCTGCTGAGCCACGAGACAACAATGCACATAGCTTACAGCTACATTGCGAAATAAATAAACAGCGAAAATGAACCGATTTGACAAGAGGGTCTCATGGACAAGATCTAGCAAATGCCTGACCTACATGATGACCCAGCGTGCAGGTCAGCTTTTTTTAAAATATAATATAAATCTTGCTGATGTTGCTTGCGATTCTACTTCACTTGTGCATGAGCATTAAGTGCCTGTGTATGAGTTTGCATGTGCCTGTGGACGTGCGCGCGTATGTAGGCCTATGAGCATGTAGCGCGCGCGCGCGCGCCACACACACACACACACACACACACACACACACACACACACACACACACACATAGATAGATAGATAGATAGATAGATAGATAGATAGATAGACAGAAAGAATAATGTAGAAATAATCTATAGGCCTGTATGATCTAAGACCTTATGCCAGCTGTTTGGATTGATGTAAACACTGCTGGAACAGACGAAAGCTGAACAGCAAAGACTCCATAAATAATCTCCAGAATTGTTGCTTTGACCTTTGCTCTAAGTGATAACTAAGTCAGCAACAATCGACCCTGCCCTTTCTTTTCTTTTTAAAGACTTGTCAAAAGTCAAGGCCACAAGGAAGGCGGGGGTCGGGTGGGGGGTGGTTGGGTGGGGGAGATTGGGACAGGATGTGGGTGGGGGCGGGAGGGGAAGGGCGGAGGGAGCTAGGGGATTCAGAGGGTGGGTGTGACAGGGCTTCTGACAGCTTCAGCTTGCGCGAAAGGATTAGACTTTGTCATAAACAGATAGAATTGGCCTTGCATCCTGCAGTGAATGGTTCGGATCAACGAGCTGAAAAAGTTGTTGGACGTTTGCGAAAATGTGTCCACGTTACATTAATTTATCAGATGACGTAAGCTGAAGCGACAGGAACGTGTAATAATTCTAGGATTTTCTTGGAAGTTGTAGAACCTCTCGGAAAGTGCAAGAACCTTCCAGAATGTTCTAAGTGTTGTAACTGGCTACACAGCGTTATGGCTCTCGAACATTCTAGAATGTTCCAGTCATTCTGGTAGGTTTTTGTACTACATCATGATTCTGCAACTTTCGATTTCATTAATTGCATGGATTCAGTGTTATGGATGTTTGAGAGAGAGAGAGAGAGAGAGAGAGAGAGAGAGAGAGAGAGAGAGAGAGAGAGAGAGAGAGAGAGAGACGAGGGGGGGCGAGAGAGACAGACAGACAGATTGATTGACTGATTGAAAGTCTTTAATCCCAAAGATAACGAGATAAGCAAGAAGATGCTTTTTTACATCTGGTCTTCGTCTCAGTTCAGGGACTAAAGATAACAGAACACTAATACACAATATAGAACTAATCATAACAAGAACAGTGAAGATTCATATTAGTATTGAAGAAGGAGAAGAAGAAGAAGAAGAAGAAGGAGAGAGAGAGAGAGAGAGAGAGAGAGAGAGAGAGAGAGAGAGAGAGAGAGAGAGAGATCTTTAAATTATTATGGAAATAATGGGCACGTCTCTACTCTGGGACCGTTGTAATGATCATATGAAGACTGAATTGTGAATCTTTTGCTGGGAGCATATACTTCACGTTTGTTCCAAGAATCGGTCTTTCCTCTATGGTACCGAGACTCAACGAGAGATGATAAGCAAATCAGTCTTTGTCATTTATCATTGCGAGCGTTCCACGTCCACTAAAGTAACCTTGAAAGAACCGGAGATTTTTCTTCATCGTAATGAAACACTTCTCGAATGTTGTCAGAAAACCGACTCGTCTTCTTCTTCTTCTTTGTTATCTGCCCGCCTTCATCAAGTTGAAGATTCTGGCATCAACAAGGGGGTTCCGGTTTGCTGTGGAAGTTTGGGTCAATTTATGCAGCCAGTGCTCACTACCTAACTGCATGGACAGTGGGCAGGGGAAGTGGGGGCCACCACACTCACTATTTCAGGCCTCTAACCATACTTTGGTAGGCCCTACTTTGGAGTGGGTGGGAAGGGTTTGTACTCTAGGCATGGGGTGGGAGGGGATGGGTCGGGGAGATGGGGGTGGGGGTGAATGGGGAGGGGGGGGGGGCAAATCAGAGGTAGGACTGAAAGTCCACCACCGAGGCTGATTGAATTGCCTCAGGTGGGAGCTTATTAAACCCTTGGTGGTGCGGGGAAAGAAGGAGTGTTTTCTATAGTTCCTGCTGTTGGACTCCAAGGCACGTGCTCATGAAAGTGCCGAGTGGCGTATCCAGCTTTCAGGAGTCTTGGCGCATGATTGGTCTCGATCGTGATGTCACCATGGTGGTATTTGTACAATGTTGTCAGGCGGATTCTTCTTCGCCGATCTTCCAGTGATGTCCATTTCAGTTGGTCAAGCATTTCTCCTAGAACCTAGAATGTATCACGTTGAAGGCTGAAATCGTAACAGGTCACGGTTGGTAGTTTCTCCATGGCAACAAGTATTGGTAACCTTTCGCGCGTATGACTAACCCAGGAAGACTGAGATATGGCACTGCAGCTCTGACGATGGCACCACCGATCAATGGTTACAGACCAACTGACGTAGGCTACCAGACCGGCCCTGCGGGCGGCGAGAGTCATCACAGGGGGGAACGCTTTCAATATCTTTGATTGCCGCACTGAATCCAGATAATAACGTCAATGCAGGACTTCACTGACGGTGAAAATCAATCCGCGCGATTACTTGACGTTTCACAGTCATTCATTGTTAATGCCAAAATGACTCCCTGGAGATGCTGCTTTCGACTCGCTCATCATGTTTCAGTGGGTCTGCGCTGACAGACGTGGGTGGCGGTTTTTGTTTTGATCTGGCGAATGGTTTCTGAGTGGGAATATTGTAAGTTATCTTTGATCTGCGCGATCCTTCTACAGAACTGTAGTTTGGGACAGTGCTAGATCAGCATTGATGTGGTTGTGGACACTGGTTTGTATCCTGTCCAGTTTCTACTTAGATGGGCTGGAACTGAATGACGGTGAACAACAACAACCACCACCCACAAAACAACAAGAACAACACACACATACACACACACACACACACTTCAAAATGGCGACGACACTCAGCTCCTAATTTTTTTCTCTCCGACAAAACGCTATTGTGAGTGTTCTGAAAGATGAAGACCAGAAGTGCAGGCTTACGTGCTGCTACTTCAGTAAGCAGCCTGAAAGCAGACAGCTTGAAACGTCCTGGGCGTCCTCACATTCCAGAGGAATTTAATCAATCTCTACAAAGCGGGCAACCAGCTCATCCAACTGCCCCAGCTAATACCAGAAATGAAGCTACACCTAGGCCTACCCAGGCCGTACCTATGACTGTAGGAGAATGGGAGATGCTTCAATCGACCGCGGACCTCAAAAACACCATTTCGGCTCTCTGCGATCGTGTTTCCTCCCTGGAGAAAAGTTTACACGCCGAAAGGAATTGTGCCCAGTGTCATGAAAAGAAACCGATCTCCTTGACAACAATAGGCACACAAACGGACAGTGGCAGCATAGCAGCCCCGACTTAAGCTGAGGTGGTAGCAAGACCAGCTGCTGTTCCTGGGGGGTTCCAAGCCATCATCGAAAACCGCGCAGCAGGAACCTTCGCGGAGCAAGGCCTCTACACCGACTACATCGGTAGACGCCTTCAAGAGAAGACTGGACAAGCACTGGGCAGCACTACCTTCAGTGTACGACCCAGAATGCCTAGTTTAATTGTTCAGTAGGTGATCTGATTGGCACCATCCTCAAACCACCCAGGTCAATCAGTTTAGTTGAGAACCTGAACATGGTCCTATGAAAGGACCTGAATCTTGTATCTTCAAAGTCCAAGTCAAGTCAAAGAGAATAGATCTGGTAAACAACGCCACCGATCTTCCCATGACGTAAGTACGTCTGACGTCAAACAATAACACTCCGGCACAACACGACTCGGAAAAAAAAAACAAAAAAAACGTGAGAATATGCCTGAAGTTTTGATTCTGCACAACTCGGTGCTGAATCGCGTACATGGGGACAGATTGGGGAGGTCATACAATTTCAAAACCTCCATGAAAAAGATCTACTGTAACCGACGTGAAGAATTCCCTGAAAGATGTCAGTTCCGACTCAAGAAATATAGATGTTGTCTTAATACACTCAGGAATCAACGACTTGAAATCTAAGAACAGCATCGAATTAAGCAAGTCATTTGCTACTGCTTTGAAGAAACTGCCAAGAAAAAAAAACACAACCAAAACGCAGTTCGTAGTAAGCAATGTCACAAGAAGAAAGAAAAAACTGTAAAGACTAGACGCTGGAGGCAAAGAGGGAATTATTCAATGCTGCCATCACGTCAGAACTATTGGAGATACGTAACATCTTTATAATTAAACACGACAACTTGAAGAAACATCACCTCAGGGACGGCATTCACCCCACTACAAGAGGCACCAGCATGCTGGCCGGCAACATTGTCCGAAACTGGTGTGGGAAACCCCGAAACGGCCTTAACGTCAGCCCAGATTCCACCTACCCCAGTCCTACCCTGGCCCTCAACACCACGCCTGGCATAACCGCTTCTACGCATTGAATGACTGGGACATGTTTCACCAACACTTGTGATAACTTTTGTCACAGAGATCAAGATTCACTGACATTTACGAAGCTGAGCATTTCCCATTGTTCTTCGCCATTAATGACTTTATGCCTACTAAACATCTAAGTACATTTAGTATAAACAGAACTATTTTTTAACGCACATAGAAATTTTGATTTTTATTTCATTATTATTTTTATTATTATTACTATCATTATTACTTTTTTGTACATACTTTTCTACTTCTTTTCTCACGCACCTTCCTTGCTTCACTTTTTCTTTTTAATTGTTCTCCTCTCAGTGTATGTAAATCTCTGAGACTACCTTGATTTAACTTGATACGACTGGTTACCAATAATGAGTAGAACTAATGAGAACATTTTTGATATATTCCAGTGGAACTGTCGTTCCATTGTCAAAATTTAGACTGTTTAGTTCAACATCTTGCAGAACACGATCACAAGATTCTGTCTTTTCAGTCCTTGAATGTTAAAAAAGAAAAGCTGCCAAAGATAGATAATTACTATTATCCACCAATCCATCAAAAGGATGATACCACTGGAAAAGTCTCTACGGCTATTTATGTACGTGAGGGGGTTTCTTACACTCTCTGCCCCAGTCCTGCACCATCTGATATACCTAACTTAAATTCTTGTGCTGTTACTGTCGGATTCAATTCTTCACTGTTAACCATAGTTTCTGTCTACCTACCCCTTGGTCCAAATGAGTAGAACACTGAATGGATTCGTATGCTACAAGCAGAACAAAATAAAAAAATTCTTAATCACAGGTGACTTTAATGCTCACTCACCTTTCTAGGAGAAGGAATGTCAAACAGTTTCAAGCAACCGTTTGTTGAAAATCTTGTGGATTCCTCCCTCTGTCTTCTAAACGATGGGCGAATCACACGCATACCCGATAACCCAATCACAGAGCCACCGCCATCGACTTAACACTGGCATCACCTGAGTTAACACCCTTTTGTACCTGGAACCCAATAGATGATCCTCTGAACAGTGACCATATACCACTTGTGACCAGGTTTGAACTAGATCAACCTTCCGCTACAGACTCAACAGAAGACAAGGTTTCCAAAATATAATTACAAACGTGCTGACTGGAAACAAATTTACAAACATATTACTTCCTTATGATGAGTTCGAAACTTCTGATCAGGATGTTGACACCTTATACATGATGTTTACTAAAGCTGTTCTGCATGCCGCTGACGAATCCATTCCGAATTATAAGTCAATAACATCAAAAAGCATGTCGTAACATTTGGTGGAATGAGGCTTGCCAGAAAGCAAAAGACGAAAAAAAGTTAAAATTTAATGCTTATCTAAAGCACACAATCTATTGAAAATCATGTGAAAATGAAACAAGATGCGAAGCATATAAACGTACTTCCAGTTTTTCCAAACCACTATATAAATCGGCCAAGTGCTTTGTGAGATAAGAAATAAAGGGAAAATAACGATTTTAACGGTTATTTAACCGATGTACACTTTTGAAACTGGTATTTCAGTCCTCACTGGGCTAAAGCCTGTGTACATTCCAAATTTCATCCAAACCGGACAATATGTCAAGAATAACGGTTTTTAACGGTCAGATTTTGAAAACACTGCATGGAAGTGCCATTTGTGTGTGATGACCTTTCTATATACAAAATTGCATTAAAATCCACCAATATATAAAAAAAATAACGGCAAAATAACGGTTTATCGGTTATATAACCGATGTACACTTTTGAAACCGGTATTTTAGTCCTCACGGGGCTAAAGCTTGTGTACATACCAAATTTCATCCGAATCGGACAATATGTCAAGAATAACGGTTTTTAACGGTCAGATTTTGAAACACTACATGGAAGTGCCATTTGTGTGTGATAACCTTTTCTATATCAAAATTTCATTAAAACCCACCAATATATAAGAAATAACGGCAAAATAACGGTTTAAACGGTTATATAACCGATATGCACTTTTGAAACCGGTATTTTAGTCCTCACTGGGCTAAAGCCTGTGTACATATCAAATTTCATCCAAATTGGACAATATGTCAAGAATAACGGTTTTTAACGGTCAAATTTTGAAACACTATATAGAAGTGCCATTTGTGTGATAACCTTTCTATATACCAAATTTCATTAAAATCCGCCTACATATAAGAAATAACGGCAGAATAACGGTTTTTAACGGTTGTTTAATCCATTTTCAGCATTACATCACTTACATTTGGACAGAGGATTCGATTTGTCACAAGATCATCCAAACCGCTTATAAATTGGCCAAGTACTTTCTGAGATATTCCATAAAGAAGAAAAAACCGTTACAGGCCGTTACAACCGTTAGTAACGGCTATAACGGGGCAAACTAAAACATCAGGCATCATCCGTGACCCATAATGAACATACCTGCTAATTTTCATAAAGGTCGGCTAAGTACTTTCTGAGACATTCCATAAAGAAGAAAAACCGTTACAGGCCGTTACAGCCGTTAGTAACGGTTATAACGGTAAACTAAAACATCGGGCATTATTCGTGACCCATAATGAACATACCTACAAATTTTCAGAAAGATCGGCCAAGTACTTTCTGAGATATTCCATAAAGAAGAAAAAGCGTTACAGGCCGTTACAGCCGTTAGTAACGGCTGTAACGGTAAACTAAAACATCGGGCATCATCCTTTGACCCTTTAATGAACATGCCTACAATTTTCAGAACGATCGACCAGTATTTGTCTGGAGCGAGTGGAACACATTTTGACCAGGGAAACACACAGACACACCACACACACACACACACACACACACACACCCCACACACACACACCACACACACACCAGCTTTTTCTTCGTTCCCATTCTAAATTTAACTCCCTGGGAGTACAAAAAGCCAAAAATAAATGTAACAGAGTAATAGACGAAGCCAAAAAAAAATATTGGTCATCTTTTTGTACAAATGAAGTTTCAAATCATAAAGATCTTCAGAAAGTATGGGAAAAATTGAAACAATGAAGAATGGCTAAAACTGCCACAATATCCAGTACAATTGTCTCATTGTGATTTGCCAACTAATACGAAAAAAGCCGAAGCCTTTGGCTGATATGTTTTGTAAATAACATCGCAGCATGGACTATCGGACAAAGATAGAAGTACAGAGCAGAACATGAGTTACAGCTTTGTAGAAAAACTCGAACAGACCAGAAATCTATCTATTAATGCTGCAATACGATAGGAGAATTAAAAGAATGTATCTCCAATCTCGGCAGCAAGAAAACATCAGTTGGGCTGGATGGTATTTCCAACGAAATGTTAGGTCATTTATCACTAAATATGTTGAATTTTACATTTTTACTTTCAAATATGCGGGGAAAAAGGGAAACAACTACCAAACGAAATGGAAGCAGTCAATTGTTGTACCCATTCACAAACAAGGAAAGCCCCGGAAATGATAAAAACAGTTATAGACCAACGCACACACATGTAAACTTAGGGAAAGAGAATTATATTAAGGAGACTTAATCACAATTGTGAGAAGTACAAGGTTATTCCAATTAATCAGGCAGGTTTTAAAGAAGAGTAGATCAACCCATTGATCACCTGATAAACTAACTACTCAAAAACCTACAGTTGCCAACGAAAGAATGTTCTTGCTACTTTTTTTGACGTCAAAAAGGCTTACGACCAAGTGTACGGGGCCCACAATCGACTACTGACAAAGTTACGAAAAGTGGTATTGTGGGTAAAATTTGATTTTATCAAAAGCTTTCTTTTTAATCGATCAATACAGCCCAGGATTGGGAATACGTACTCCAATATTAGATCCTTCATATGGGCCTTCCTCAGGGACCAGTCATTGCCCCCATTTTAGTTCAATATTCTAATTCCAGATCTTCCAAGGGGTTATCGAAAGATGCAGTTGTAGTTCAATAATGCCGACGACATCTGTTATGGATGAAAGTACAATGAAAAGAAAAACTCCAACCAGAGCTCTGAATTACACCAAAAAGTTATACCAACACAACACAAATAATATAAGTAAATATAATGACTGCAAATGGTCTTTCATTATCTCTTGAAAAAACCAATATGATGCTTTCAATTTAGGATACAACCCTGAAAAACTTCCTGTATTTTCAAACCATGGCAGTCATACGTTTAACTCAAACGACTAAGTTTTGGGGTTTTATCTCACGTCAAAACTTTCCTGACCAGCCATATTGAGCACATACTAACTAAAGCAAGAAGGAGCTTAAACTTTTTAAAAATCATTAGCAAACAAAAGTGGGACAGATACAAAAATATTAATATTACGGGTCAACGTCACTTGTGCTTTCCAAATTGACGTATGCACAGGAGTATTCTTTAGTGCTCCACAACATTTACTGACTAAAATGCAAAGTGTTGACTGCAAAGCCTACAGACTTTCCCTAGGAGTTCCATTTCATGCATCAAATTTAGGAACCTATAAAGAAGCAGGTGTTTTAAACCTCTTGATGAGCTAAGATTTTTTTCTGCTGCCAAAAAATTTTTTTACGAAGCTCCTCGTCGAAAATTTCACAGAGGCCGAAGTTTGCATGAGGTCCGATCTTCATTTGCAAAAAGGGCTAAAATCCATCCAATCTTTAAAAAACCATAAACGCATTTACTTCAGATCTCTTAAAAAAATCAAAATTAAACAGAAAGGAAATAGCAACAAAACCTTCCTACTCACCTATACCTACATGGGAGATGAACAATTTGGAGCTTGCCCATAGATCACACAAACTTATCCAAAAATGAATCACCTAATAACCTGAAAAGTTCCATCAGCTCCCCTATTGATAACAAGTATCTGAACATTTTAAGATTTATACAGATGGGTCTGTACTTAGGAACAGAAAAGTAGAGCTGCCTTCGTTATTAAACCAGCCTAGAAATAGAGAAACGGTTTTCACATATGTAAAAGTTTCTAATTTTACTGCTGAATTAATTGCAATATTGAAGGCCCTGAATTACATTTCTATTTCCGAAAAACAATTTCAGATTTTATTGTGTGTTGATTTCCCAAAACGGTCTTACAGGCACTTAAATCTTTAAACCAAAAAAGCGATCGGAATTGATAATTGAAATAAAACCCCACTGTTCATCTCTTATCATTGAAAGGAACCACGTCACTGTCTGTTGGGTGCCTCCCACTGTGGAAATCGTTTTTTTTAAATGAATGGGCTGATCGAGCTGCAAGAAAAAAGCAACAATCATGAATGTTCATTCCAGTTAAGATGCGGTTTGATTTACAAGAAGGTTACACATGTTTAGTCAATTCGTCATACAAAATGTTTGACAGAAACTAAAAATCTAAAAATGTCACTACAGTCAGCACTGCATTTAAAAGCAAAGAACAGTGGAAATAATTTAAACCTCTTTTAGTGTTCTTGTCCGGAACTTAATCCGAGGTCCCGTTTCCAGCCTGATTATAGGTTTCGTTTAAATGCACTCCGCACAAAATACAGCAAAAATGTCCAGTGCATGTGCGGAAGAAAATAACGATCAGTCAAATTTTCTTGTTCATTGCTCCAAAATCAAAGAACTAGTATATCTGAGAGTGGGACGACAGTTTTTATCCGAGTCTTCCATTTCTCTTGAAAATGTTTTGAACAGTTATTCACTTTCTTCCCCCCTTTTTTTCGGAGGTTTGATTAACTGTCCAGCTCGTAATTCCTGTGATTGACTCAGTTTCATCATCCCAAACCCCATTTTTTGATAGTAATGTCGTTTCTAACACACACACCACACACACACACATGCCCCACACACGCACGCACGCGCGCGCGCCGCACACAACGCACGCACGCACGCACGCAGCGAATCTCTCTCTCCCTCCCTTTCACATACACACACCCTTTTACACATACACGCACGTACACAAATACGGATGCAAGAACGCACGCAAGCACGCACGCACAGGCATGCATGCCCGTGCATGTACGCACTCATACGCGCGCACGCGCGCGCGTACACACACCCCACACACACACACACACACACAACGCGCGCGCGCGCGCGCAAAAATATTTTCATATATGTAAATATATAAATATATATAATATAAAATATATATATATATATATATTTTATATATATATATATTAATGACATGCAAATGCATGTGTTGGCTGTTGCTTTCTTAGTGTGTTATTGGCTAATTCGATGTTAAAGGATTAATGCATTTTTTTTTCTTTCTTTTTTCATATTGATAGATCCTCACTGATTTTCATATGTCCATAGCTTTGATTCTCATTGATTGGGAATTAAGGAACATTTTCACCCATTTCCTTATGCAATAATTACAGCTTAAGCTCTTTTACACACCCATGCAAGTACCGACATACACACGTACTTCCCTATCAAACTTAACATGCATCAACCCCCTTCCACTCTTCCCACCCTTCCCTTTCCCCCCCTCCTTCCCATCGCTAATACACTTTTAGTGAACAGACTTAAACAGAATAACAACAACAACAACAACAACAACAAACACACACACACACACACCACACACACACACACACACACACACACAAAACACACACACACACCACACAGCGGGTGGGGGAGGGGGGGGGTGGGTGTAAAGCCTATTTTTACTTGCAGTCGTAATCGCTACCACAACACCGTAGGTGTACTCATAATAGACAATAGCCTCCGGGGGAAATTCAGGATGGACAAGCTGCTTCTGACCTTTTAAAGCAAGAGAAGGGTCGCCCATTTCCCCTGAGAGAGAAGAGAGAGGGGAGGAGAGGCTGGTGCGAAAAATGTCAAATAAAATGTCAATGAGTGTTTAGTTTTGATTGTTTGTGCGTAGTTAGTTTTCTGCCAGTGTCACAGGGTTATGCCCCGGGGACCTGGTCTCCTGACTTATGTTTCCCAGCTCTATATTTACCCCAGGGACCGTAGTAGGGAAGGGTGAGGGAAAAGGGGAGCGGTCAAGACAAGTTCCTCTGTGTATCCAAAATGTCGGACAACCGTGGGTTGGTGTCGTAAAGAAAATTTCCTACCGTTCTCAACTGACATCAACGTTTTGCCAAAGATATCGAAAACTTCTCATGCTTAAGTCCAGCAAGCTTGGGAATGACGGTGGGATGGTGGGTCTTGTCGTGCCGTTCCTGGTTGCACGTTGCAAAAGGAGAAAAACACAGACTTTTCCCTCCACAAAATACAACATAAAGGAAGAAATGATGGAGATGGACGGGCGTACTGATGCGGAAGATCTGCATAGTAATGTGTCGTCTGCTCAAGAAACTCAGTCGTTAATAGCTGTAACAAAATCATTAATGTTAATATCATTATCATGACGTTAATGTCATTAAACCTATTGGAATAGACTCTTCATAATGTCCAATTGAACGTAGTTTTGTACAGAGAAGCAAGATCACTCTTTAACGTCTCCTACCGACCATAATACGTGTAACATAGACTAAAAAAATATGATAATATGATATATAGTGTAGGTCGCGTTATTTATGTCTGTGTTTGCAGGTGCCATTTTGTTCTCTGCAGCTGTTGTATTTTATTTGCAAGGCCAAAAGTTCCCCGAATTTTTAGTTGTCTTGGGGATAGGTAGATAAAACAAGCTACTTATCCTCTCAAATTTATAATTGCCCGTCTTGAGTAAAGAGACGATTAATAAAACAGCTACACGTAGTAAAAATAAAAAGTCAGCCGACGAAATTCAACATGGGACTGCCTGCACACACGTGCAATTCATGCAGAATATGAATGGAAAACATGTTTCTCTGCGCATATAAGAGCGTAAGCTAAAAACAAACAAACAAAAAAAAAAAAACAAAAAAACATTAAGAGTCACAGTTACATTTTTCTCTCTATCACACCATTCCTGGACGGGATTAAATTGATATAGTATCAATATTGTTCTTAGTTTCTCTATGCGCTCCATAAACACTTCCAGCGAGTACAAGTGCAGACTACTTGTTGATACAGACTTGATCACCTAACACTGAAAAATTAAACTTATTTACATTCAGAAAACATTCATATTTCAGCTGTCTTTCCTACCCTGACACGCCAGAGATGCCATGTGCGCGCGCGCTCGCGCGCGCGTGTGTGTGTGTGCGTTCGTGCGTGCTTGCGTGTGTGTGTGTGTGTGTGTGTTGTGGTGTGTGTGTGTCGCGCGCGCGTGCGTACGTGTGTGTGTGTGTGTGTATGTGTGTGTGTGTGTGTGTGTGAAATTAAAGAAGAAGCTAGCGTGATTTGGAAAGCGCTGCAGTTAGTGTCAAGGTCTGCCAAATTCTTATGATGAGTACAAAGGGGCCTGGTGGGGGAGGAGCTTTAAAACAGCTTTCTCTCTCTCTCCCCTCCCCCCCCTCTCTCTCTCTCTCTCTCTCTCTCTCTCTTGCTCTCTCTTTCTCTCTCTCTCTCTCTCTCTCCTCATACTCTTCCTCTCTCTCCTCTCTCTCTCTCTCTCTCTCTCTCTCAAAAGAGAGATCTGATGAACTGTCACCGATATTGTGTTGTTTTGAAATTTGCACAACTGTACGTAAATAACCTGCAAAAGTGGTCTGAGCAGATGACTTTGAGCGACTCATCAGACCTTTATGATGCGGATGGTTGGTTGTTGCCATCTGTGATCGCTGCTGAGATTTGCACAGTGAAATGTCCCCGAGTTCGTCACTGAATTCACGTCCTCAGTCTGTTATAAGCCTTTAAAAAGCACTCATATTTTATTGATCAGTCAGTCTGCTACCTCTTGTGTGAATTTCGTTATCAGTGGTACTGAAGTCGGGCCAATCACTGAAATAACGAGACAATCCGTGTGTATATTTTTCCCTCGATACGTTTCTGATAGCGGCCCTATAGAGTCCATTCCAGCTTGGTATCATGTATTTATAGGACCGGACTTTGGACTTGCAGGAAAGGCTGATTTTCTCCCAAAATCATCTTATTTGTTGTCGCTGGGCATTCATCACATAATGACACATTAGCGTGAAGTCGTGTTTTATTTCCTGACCAAACTAGCATTCTGTTACTTTGGGGTAAATCCAAATGACCTCGCTGCCCACCGTCGAAACAGTCATTACGGCATGCTCTGGTGATGCGCTGAAAGTCATCGTCTCTGACCATTTCTATCGTGGTTATTTACTTTGTTTTCAATGTAAGTAGACCTCAGTCTGAATCATTGGCGATATTGCTGTTGCCTTTCTTCTCACAACTATTTGATATTGGTAGGAAGACTCCTCTCTCTATACATACGTGGCGTGAAAAATGGGTCAGCATATCATCGTACACTCGTGATTCCGTGGTGCATAAACGTCGATTCGCTGACTGGCGCCTTGGTTTTGTGATGTATTTCTTATCCACCAATTTTGTAATGAATTTGTCTGGATTAACTCTGGCGTCTTACCATCGACGATGCTGAACGCAGTTTGCAGCATGAGCAGGTACACAAGTCCTCATCGTCATGAAGATCACTCCAGAGACCCGAAACACCTACTTTCCCTGCCTATCATTCCAGTTTGCTTCTGCTGTTTGTTGATTCTTGTCCTTCCAGGCAGAAGAAGCCAACAGGTCGAAGCTCATTAATTGTAATGATGTTGGTTTTGTGTTGTTGTGGTTTTTCACTCATATACATCCCAGAGAGAACAATGGCTGGACTATAAAACGCTTTAATCCCAGCCAAGGTTAGATTGCCATGAGACTGTGAAATAACTATATCTTTACACAAAGTGAATCAGGGTGGAAGTGAGAAGATGGTAGCATGCAAGCATTGGCTGGCAGAGACAAAGGGGGGGCTTTCCCCCCAAACCCAGCAGTAGGGACTGTTTTTGATGTTGACAGGGGGTGCCAGGTCTATACTTAGGGCTGTTGCAATGGGGGTACTGTTGGCCACACTCCTGTATTGACAAAGGGCAAACTAACATGTATAGTGCATATATGTGGATCACTACAGTACCTTCTGATTGATGCGGTCACTGGGCCACCCAGTTTTCCCAAATTTATCTGATGTTTTAAACGTCCGCCGAATCATCATACTTTAAAACTTACTTTTTTAAACGGACTGGTGTCTTTTTATTGTTTGTCTGTTGATCCCAGTAACATTTCTTTCCTTTATTGTAATTGATCCTTAGGCACAGACTCAAACATCGGTTTTTCTCCCTCCCATTTGATTGTTCATGACTTATTGGTAACATTTGTTCATACAGCTTTCTTCCTTCCATTTCCCTACCATTCCATCACTGCCACTTTGGCAACTGGGTTGAGAATTTTTACCCCGTAAGCTAAGAATATCAACCACAAAATTGTATGTGTTTTTTCTGTATGATATCACGATGAGCGGATTGTCACAACCTCAACCAGCTGCGTCCATAGAAAAATTTCTCATCTATGAACGAAAAGCTACTTTGCATGGGCAAAAACAAATGATTCTGTCAAAAATACAGAACTCAAGGGTTCTAGTTGCTTGATGAACGATTTGATATTCAGACTTCATCATCCTTTTCATCTCATATCTTCTCCTCCTCTCCCTCCTCATCCCAACCGTTCCGTGGGGTTCCTCGTGAATCTTTTTTAAATAACAGCCGAGGGCTTGTTTACCTCCCCACCCCCCCCCCCCCCCCCCTCAAATCACCACTTACCCCCGTTGTTTATTGGCTGTGACTCTAGTCCTCCTAAAACCTATGAGGTAGAGGCTCCTTACCTTAGGTTTTGGGTTGGTTCATCTAGCGGCTCAGTGTTTCAGCATTCATTTCCATTTTAATTTTCACTTGCAGTCATTATACTTGTCCCACACGTACATTGGCTCTCCTTCATTGCTTAGATTCTGAAAACAGCCTAAACATTTTTTCCCAAAATTTGATAATTGTGGCTTATTTTAAACCATTTCACTGTATGCTTTTTCTCCAACACCCCTTTCCCCCCCCCCCCCCCCCCCCCACACACCACACACACACCACATCCCGCTAAAAAAATTCTTCATTTGCTTTTTTTGATAATCTATTGGACGTGCTGTTTTCCTCGAGGTGCTGAAAATAACACAACATGGTAAGTGATCTTCTGCGTTAGAAATCAGGGGTGGACGGTCCGAAACTGCAACCAGCCGTGTTCACTGAACAGTTCTCACTCAGAGACCAAAGACAACTCGAACGGGGTATGAACAAGTGATTCTGTCAAAATGCAGAGCCCAGGGGTTTTCATGCTGCAAATCAGCAAAGGGACTAAATATCTTTTAATTTTAACGTCGTCTTTTATCTCCCACACCCTCTTCTCACAATCTTTTTTTTTTTGAAGTCCGTATTGAGTCATTATTACATATTGAACGGGGAAACTGTTTATCTGCATTTGTTTTTTTCCTATCGTTTATTTTCTGTCGTTGTTGCTTGTTCTTGCCCTGCTCGAAGAAGACCAACGGGTCAAGGTCGTACTTCAATGTTTGTTGCGTTCGTTTGGGCGGCTCAGAACTTCAACATATATTTTCCTATTTTAAATTCTGTCCCGCCGGCAATATCATTTGAAACTTGAAATTTTTTATCAAGCCATTTTAGCTTTAACCTGTCTAACCCCTTTCGTTTTGGAATCGACTTTCACACGTAAGATTCTCTGCCTGCCGCCATCTTTCATGTGATATGTCAAAACTGGCTTTTTACTCTGGGACTATTGAGTGACGTAAGATTACACATTATTTCATTTTATGCTGGCGATGTTTAGGAGTGGGATACATGTGTGCTTTGATGTGGGTGTTACGTATGAAATCACGATTGGAAATCGTTATCATTCGAGAGCTGGAAAGACGGAGGGAGGGAGGCCGGTGTAACGTGACGAAAAAAGCCTCCCCTCCTCAAATCCGACTCCCCGGTGGGTGACTGTGAGAAATGGGCAAACAAATAGGCAAACCACCCTCGTGCCTATCTTCGCCTCCCGGTCAAACTGGGGGGGGTGAGCGTGGGGATGTGCCTGTAATCATTCGGCCATGGGTTTTTCTAGAACCATGCCCCAGGTCACTCACCGAGGAGTGGTTTTGGAACAGGGTGGGCAGTGATAGTTCTGGCTCAGGTCCACAATCACTGCCCTCCCAAATTTTAAGGGCTATGTGCTTTGGTTGACATGCGGTGTTGTAGAACAGTTGATGTTGTTGTTGATATTGTTGATGTCAATACTGTTGTTTGTTTGTTTGCTTGCTTTTTTGTGGCACTTTTAGAAAATTTTTTAAGGAGGTAAATGATTATGGACTTGAAAAAAAGGGTGGTGGGTGGTGGGCTGGATTTACTCGGGGGGAGAAGAGGGAAGAGGTGTGTGTGTGTGTGTGTGTGTGTGTGGGTGGGAGGGGGACGGGGCGGGAGTTGTGTGTGTCGCATGCTCCTTCTCAGCCGCCAGGAAGTGATTTGACTGTGCAGTGATTACAGCACATTATAGCGGGATGGTGGTGGGAGC
>CM031595.1:66404291-66406791 GCA_018398815.1 Conus ventricosus | reverse complement strand
ATGTCTCATTCACCCCCTTGCCTTCTGACCTGAATGATGTCTCGTTCATCCCCTTGCCTTCTGACCTGAATGATGTCTCATTCCCCTTGCCTTCTGACCTGAATGATGTCTCGTTCATCCCCTTTCCTTCTGACCTGAATGGTGTCTCGTTCACCCCTTGTCTTCGGACCTGAATGATGTCTCATTCACCCCCTTGCCTTCTGACCTGAATGATGTCTCATTCACCCCCTTGCCTTCTGACCTGAATGATGTCTCATTCACCCCCTTGCCTTCTGACCTGAATGATGTCTCATTCCCCTTGCCTTCTGACCTGAATGATGTCTCATTCCCCTTGCCTTCTGACCTGAATGGTGTCTCATTCCCCTTGCCTTCTGACCTGAATGATGTCTCATTCCCTTGCCTTCTGACCTGAATGATGTCTCGTTCATCCCCTTGCCTTCTGACCGGAATGATGTCTCGTTCACCCCCTTGTCTTCTGACCTGAATGATGTCTCGTTCACCCCTTGCCTTCTGACCTGAATGATGTCTCATTCACCCCCTTGCCTTCTGACCTGAATGATGTCTCGTTCACCCCCTTGCCTTCTGACCTGAATGATATCTCGTTCACCCCCTTGCCTTCTGACCTGAATGATGTCTCGTTCACCCCCTTGCCTTCTGACCTGAATGATGTCTCGTTCACCCCTTGCCTTCTGACCTGAATGATGTCTCGTTCACCCCTTGCCTTCTGACCTGAATGATGTCTCGTTCACCCCTTGCCTTCTGACCTGAATGATGTCTCGTTCATCCCCTTGCCTTCTGACCTGAATGATGTCTCGTTCCCCTTGCCTTCTGACCTGAATGATGTCTCGTTCATCCCTTTCCTTCTGACCTGAATGGTGTCTCGTGCATCCCCTTGCCTTCTGACCTGAATTATGTCTCGTTCCCCTTGCCTTCTGACCTGAATGATGTCTCGTTCATCCCCTTTCCTTCTGACCTGAATGGTGTCTCGTGCATCCCCTTGCCTTTTGACCTGAATTATGTCTCGTTCATCCCTTGCCTTCTGACCTGAATGATGTCTCATTCACCCCTTGCCTTCTGTTCTGTTTTGTGCCTCATTCACCCCATGCTTTAAAACCTGTTTGTTGTCTCATTCACCCCAATGCTTGGTGACCTTTTTGGTGTCTCATTCACCCCTATGCTTTGTGACCTTTTTGGTGTCTCATTCACCCCTGTGCTTTGTGACCTGTTTGGTGTCTCATTCACCTCCATGCTTTGTGACCTGTTTGGTGTCTCATTCACCCCCATGCTTTGTGACCTTTTTGGTGTCTCATTCACCCCAATGCTTGGTGACCTGTTTGGTGTCTCATTCACCCCAATGCTTGGTGACCTGTTTGGTGTCTCATTCACCCAATGCTTGGTGACCTTTTTGGTGTCTCATTCACCCCTATGCTTTGTGACCTGTTTGGTGTCTCATTCACCCCATGCTTTGTGACCTGTTTGGTGTCTCATTCACCTCCATGCTTTGTGACCTGTTTGGTGTCTCATTCACCCGCATGCTTTGTGACCTGTTTGGTGTCTCATTCACCCCCATGCTTTGTGACCTGTTTGGTGTCTCATTCACCCCTGTGCTTTGTGACCTGTTTGGTGTCTCATTCACCCCCATGCTTTGTGACCTGTTTGGTGTCTCGTTCACCCGCATGCTGTATAACCTATTTATTGTCTCATTCACCCCTACGCTTCCTGGCCTGTTTGGTGTCTTATTCACCCCCATTCTTTCAGAGCTAAATTATGGTTTTATCCCATCATCCCCTGTCCTCCTATCTTCGCTTTCCAACCTGTCTGATAGCTCACTCACGTCCATCCCTTTTGACCTGTCTGGTGGTCCATTTACCCCATACTATGTTATATCTCTTAGGTGTCTCATTCATCCCGAGGCTTTTCGACCTGACTGAAGGCTCGCTTAACTTTGCTTTTTGACCTCTTTGGCGTCTCATTCGCCCCTTGATTTCTGATGTTTCTGGTGGTCCATTCACCTCATCATTTCTGATCTCTTCAGTCCATTTACCTCACCCTTTCTGATCTGTTTGGTATTTCATTCTACTCCCCCACCCCATTTTTTAAGCTGACCGAGGACTGTCCCATCATGTGCTTTCTGACCTGTGTGGGTCTCCCCTTTTTGATCTGTCCGATGTCCCTTTTAGCCCATCCTTTCTGACTTGGCTGGCGTCTCATTGACCCCTATACTTTCTTTGACCTGATTGAGAACTCACTCCGCTGATCTTTTCCGACCTGTTTGATGTCTCATTCGGCCCTTGCTTTCTAATCTGTCTCTTGCTTTCTGATCTATCCCTTGCTTTCTGATCAGCCCTTTGCTTTCAGATCTGTCCCTTGTTTTCTTATCCGTCCCTTGCTTTCTTATCTGTCCCTTGCTTTCTAATCTGTCTCTTGCTTTCTGATCTATCCTTTGCTTTCTGATCAGCCCTTTGCTTTCTGATCTGTCCCTTGCTTTCTGATCTGTCTG
>CM031595.1:66399291-66401791 GCA_018398815.1 Conus ventricosus | reverse complement strand
GTGTGTGTGTGTGCGCGCGCGCGCGCGCGTGCTTGTGTTACAAATCGTTTAGAGCAAATGTTTGAATACCGCTCAATATAAATGTTCACCACCACCACCAACACCATCATATTTCATTATCATTATTATTATTATTATTATTATTATTATTATTACTATTAATAATATTATGGCTATTATTATCTTTAATATTATTATTACTATTATTGTTAGTGTGCTGGCATTGGTACATAGTGCTTGTTTGAGGCGTGTTGCATTCGCCCGCACACTGGCACTGACAACTCCCATAATCGTTGTTGTGGTTGTTGTCATCGGTGGGGCATAGGTGGCGATGAGGGAGCGTCCCCGTCTGATCACGGAGGCAGAGACGACGCAGAGGGCGGCCCTGTCTGACGCCGAGATCATCCTCAACAAGGCGCAGTCCGATGCCAGAGTGCTGGAGAACAAGTGAGCGGGGAATGAAAAAACAAACACACAAACAAACAAGCAAAGAGAAAAAACATGCTGGGGTTGTGATTCAAGGTGTAGTTGGTGGGTGGGAGTCGGGACGTGGTAGGTGTTCTCTCTGTCTGTCTGTCTGTCAGTCTGTCTGTCTGTCTGTCTGTCTGTATGTCTCTCTCTCTCTCTCTCTCTTCTCTCTCTCTCTCTCTCTCTCTCTCTCTCTCTCTCTCTCTCTCTCATTCCCCCGCTCGCATTACAAGGATTCTTGGCTAAAGTAACAACTATGATACACCAGATCCATGGGCTGTGATAGATGGGACAATGTAGGAAGCTAGTGGACAGTTGGAGAAGGAGGGGGTGGGTGACTGGGTGGTGTTGGGTGGGCTGGAAGCGGTAGGGGTTGTTATGATGTGAGCGTGCGGGGGGGGGGGGGGGGGGGGGGGGGGGTGACGGAAAGGGGAATAACTCGGTAGGCTTTCCCTCACGGCGGCGCAAAAAAATCAGTATGAAGAAACCCTTCTCTTGTTTATGTACACCCCCTATGGTTGTACCAGAGATTCTTGTGTGCTTCCATGTGGATGTGCCATGGTTGATGTTTAGATTAAACCGAGGGAGGTAGTCTGATGACCCCCGATGAGTTGCCCAGTTGTGTGGCGATTAAGGAGGCATCCCTTTGTAGGCACTGACCGGCGACGGGCCGGAAAAATTCCAAAGAGGGAATACTCTCTGCTAGACCGGGGAAGAGACGGGGAAAGTTTATGGGGGTGCCAGCCCCATTATGTAAGAGGGAGACCAGTAGTTGTGGGATGGGCTTACTATTTAGGTTGTTGGTCATCCTGCACTTTTAAGGAAATAGTTCTGATTACTATTTTTTATTTCAAACTTGTGAGACCTAGGATCACGCAATGTTTGAGAAGATGTTGTATGCTTAAGTTAGAGGGACATGTAGGTGATATGAAGTTTGTAGTTAATAGTTGCAGTTAAACATGTAAGACCCTTATAAATATTCATGAGGCGTAGGGATCTGACAGATGGCGTCCTTAGGTGACGCTAGGGGAAGCGTGGGTGCTCTGGAAGTTACGGAGTTATTGAGTCAGGCCCCAAATCTCAAACGGAGAGGACTACACCTTAGTCTGTGAAGTGTGGTGATGGTGTTCTGATGGCACCAGAAATGCCACGGTTGCTAGAGCCCTTTTTCTTTTCCCCTTTGTCGTTACTTCTACCTTTAGTTTCCCTTTTTCCCCCTTTACCTTTGTTTTTTTTTTCCTATTTCCTTTTTGTTGGGCATTGTCACCAGCCCATTTCATGTGCAAAAAGCTGTAGACCAAATTAAAAGAATGAAAATCTTCACTGGGCCTGACTCTTTTTTCTTGATTAGATGAACCTAGTCCAACTTTCTCCCGAACCCGATCTCCCCTTGTGCGTTTCTTTACAGTAGGAACAAGGGGAGGTTTACATTTACAACGAGAGAGGGTACCGGCGTAGGAGGGCAGGTACAAACGCTGTGGATCGGTGTAGTGAGAGAGGATCAGTGTGGTTTGTGGGTAGAGATAACATAAGGTGGTGGTGGTGGGGGGGGGGGGGGGGGGGTAGCGGTGGTGTTAGTTGTCTGGTTAATGGGTATGTGGACAATTCTGCCTTGGCGCGCCGTCAGTTAGTTGATTGACTGGCTCAACTGGTTGATTTTATTTTACCTTCCCTTCCTCTCCCGCTTCCCCTCCCCGCACCCTTCTCCCCCCCCCCTTCCCTCCGTCATTCCCTCCCGTCTGTTTCTTTTTTTGTTTTTTGTTTTTTTGCTGACTATGCTGACCATATGGGCCATACCCATCCGGCACTCGTTCACTCACTCACCACGTCTTCTCCGACTAACTCGTTGGGGTATTGGAGACAACAACGCACCCAATTTTTTTTCACCCACTCGCTGAAGTACAGGAGATAGCAACTCATCCAGTTTTTCTTCTGCTGGCTCACTGAAGTATAGATGACAGGAACTCATCCATTTTTTTTCTTCATACTTGCTCACTGAAGTAGAGAAGATGGCAAATCATCCTCGTTTTCT
>CM031595.1:66389291-66394291 GCA_018398815.1 Conus ventricosus | reverse complement strand
TACATGTTTGACATTTCGTATTTCCCATATCCTACTTTTGGAAAAAAAAACAACCCAAACAAACCCAAACACAAAAAAGACAAAAGAAAACACGGTAAAGAACCCATGCTGTCAGTGTCTACTACTTACTCTCCTAGCCGCAAATAATCAGAATTCCTTTTCACTGGTCTACAGACTTTCCAACAAAAGTTCGGAAAAAGGAAATGAAAGCCTGCCTATTGCCAATGTTACAGTAAACACGCATTGCGTGTGTGCGTGCATGCGTGTGTGCAGGCAGGCGAACTGTGTGTGTGTGTGTGTGTGTGTGTGTGTGTGTGTGTGTGTGTGTGTGTGTGTGTTACACTTCGGTGCGGATCCGGATCAATGGCGGCTGTAGGATTCGTTCGACGTTAGATGAGGTCCAATCCACTCTCTTAGTGCTCTGTTTGTATTTCCTTTCAGTGTTTGCTTGCCTACGCCTTTTGTTCCATCTCTTGTCTACCTTGTCAGTTCAACGTCGATGTGGGAACTGAACGGTGTTCACTGAACAAGTTTGTTTTCGGGTGGGTTTGCATAATATAAGATTAGCTGGTTAGCCGATCGGTTAAGTTAGTAACTGGTTAGTTGACTGGTTAGGTGGCTGATTAGTTGACTGGTTGGTTGGCTGGTTAGTTTACTTGTAAGCTGCTAGTTGGCTGGTTGGTTGTCTGTGGAGATAGCTGACAGGTTGGTACGTTGGACTGGCCGGCTGTTTAGTGGGCTGGTTATCAGCTAGTTGGTTAATTTGTCAGTTCGATGGGTTAGTTGTCTGTGTTGGCTAATTACTTACATGATGGTTGGCTGGTTAGTAGATTGGCTACCGGCTACATCGTTGGTTTGTAAATCTGTAATAGGGCTACCGGCTACATCGTTGGTTTGTAAATCTGTAATAGGGCTACCGGCTACATCGTTGGTTTGTAAATCTGTAATAGGGCTACCGGCTACATCGTTGGTTTGTAAATCTGTAATAGGGCTACCGGCTACATCGTTGGTTTGTAAATCTGTAATAGGGCTACCGGCTACATCGTTGGTTTGTAAATCTGTAATAGGGCTACCGGCTACATCGTTGGTTTGTAAATCTGTAACAGGGCTACGGCTACATCGTTGGTTTGTAAATCTGTAATAGGCCGCTTTATTTTGGATTTTAAGGGAAAAAAGTTTTATGCAACAAGTCGGTGGGATTATTCATCGTGTGGCAAGGTGATGCAATTATACAAGCTGCATGTAATCAATCTGACATGACGAGTGTCCAGAATGATAGCAACAGCTGTCTAAAAACACCAAGGAGCTTGAATCAGCAGTTTCATAGTACATCCTTTCTACGTATGGCAACATACCTCACGCCTACAAATCCATAGCTCTTCTCCCATTGGAAATTCAGACCATGCTACTATTTTCCTTTTGCCCAAAATACAGACTGACCCTATTATTACTAAATGTTGTGAAAGTGTGGACGCCTGAAAGTGTAGAAGAATTGAGAGGATGCTTTGAATGTACTGAATGGGAAGTTTTTATAACTTCATGTGACACTGTTAGTGAAGCTACCGATGTCGTGTCGAGTTACATATCTTTTTGTGAAGATCTGATCATCCCCCAAAAGATAGTAAAAATATTTCCTAACAATAAACCTTGGATTACAAAATCCCTCAAAGTGATTCTCAATAAAAAGAAAGCTGCTTTTCAGACTGGTAGTAAACCAGACAGAAAATTGGTTCAAAAAGTACTTGCTAAAGAAATTAAAGAACAGCGGAATGTTTATAAAGAGAAAGTAGAATCTCAATTTCAACAAGGAACATGGCTGATGCATGGAAAGGGTTAAAAACCCTCACAGGTCAAACAAAAACAAACAATCCCGCATCAGTCATGGCTTTAGAAGAACAGAAAGAGTTTTCGGAAAAGCTAAACAAATTTTATTGCCGCTTTGAACGTGACGATTTGAAAGATAATCTAAAGAAAGTAACAGAAAACTTGTACGAACAGTTACATGATTCTAGTAGTGTTTCTAGAGAAACTGATAATGAAAGTGTAAAGATTGAGGCACAAGAAGTAGAGACCCTGTTTCTTAAGCTAAAAACAAAGAAAGCTGTAGGTCCTGATAATATTGGTGGGCGGCTTTTAAAATCCTGTGCGTCACAGTTGTGCAATGTTTTTAGTGTATTGTTTTCATGGTCTGTAAAAGATTGTTGTGTGCCTGACTTGTGGAAAAATCTTTTATTTGTCCAGTGCCTAAGAAAACCAAACCTGTCTCTCTCAATGATTACCGCCCTGTTGCTCTCACTTCTATTGTTATTAAATGTTTTGAAAGACTCATTCTAAAACAAATTATTCTAGAAACTGCTCCGTATCAAGATCCAAATCAATACGCATACAAGCCAAACCGAAGTACTGATGATGCCACTCTCACCCTCCTCCACAATGCGTACTCTCATTCAGAAAAGCCTGGTTCATTTGTTCGCATATTGTTCATCGATTTCTCTTCTGCCTTCAATACTATCCAGCTTCACTTATTGGCCCCAAAACTGTTGTCTTATGATGTTAATCCTCATCTTGTTCTGTGGATAATTAGTTTCCTTGTCAATAGGTCACAGTCTGTTCGATTTCAGCAAGCTATTTCATCTATTTGTAACACATCTACTGGCTCTCCTCAAGGTACTGTTCTTTCACCTGTGTTGTTTACTCTATACACAAATGATTGTGCTGGCAATGATACTACTCCTCTTGTGAAATATTCTGATGACTCTGCTCTCCAGGATCTGTCAAACTCTCATTCTATGTACTGTGATCGTGTGAATATGTTTGCTGCTTGGTGTGAAGACAATTATCTCAACCTAAATGTTCAAAAGACAAAAGAATTGCTGATCGATTTTAGGAAAAATCCCCCAGATGTTCCGGACCTTTATATTAGCGGTGAGAAAGTTGAACGTGTGAGTGAGTATAAATATCTAGGTACAATAATTGATGACAAATTAAATTTTATAGCAAATACTAATTTTATCCACAAGAAATGTCAATCAAGGATCTTTTGCCTTCAGAAGCTCAGAAGCCTCAATGTAAATAAAAAAAGTGCTGCAAGGATTTTACAGATGTTTTATTGAGTCTATCTTGACTTTCTCTTTTATCTGTTGGTATGGAAGTCTAACTGTGAAGACCAAGAATGTGTTGAATAAGGTGGTGAAAGTCTGTAGCAAGATTGTGGGCGAGAGACAGAGTAGTTTGAACATGTTGTTTGAACAAAGAGCAGTTCGAAATGCGCAGATGATTGTGAGCGACAGCAGCCATAATCTTAGTCGGTATTATGAACTTTTGCCATATGGAAGACGTTATAGGACCCCAAAATTTAGACTGTGTAGAACAAAAAAGAGTTTCATCCCCATGTCCATCCAACTTTTATACAAATGATTCTATTTACATGTGACGAATGAAAACATTGAGAACTTGAACTGACGTGTGCGTGCGCGCGCGCGCGCGTGCGTGCGTGCGTGCGTGCGTGCGTGTGTGTGTGTGTGCGTGTGTGTGTGTTTTGGTGCATAGTGTTGTGTTGAAGTGCATAACATAAAATGAGATAAATAGAATGCTGTTTATTGGATATGTAATTTTTTTTTAATTATTTTTTTTATTTTTTTTAAAATTTGTTGTTGTTGTTGTAATAATTGTGTTATGTGTTTTAAAAAATCAAAAGACGTTGCCACATTGAATTTCACGTTTGTGATAATAAAGTCGTTTGAATGTGAATAACAGGGCCCTAAACCAGTAACAGTCGATGCCGCCGGTTAATTTGTAGAGAAAATGACCAACCCATGTCCCTCTGTTCGAGAACTTAAGTCTTGTGAGCTCTTTAAAAACACGATACGACAAACTATCAGCTGTGTGACTCAGAAGAAGAAAAAACGAAGTTGATCTTTACACCAGCAGTAATGAGGGAGCTCAAGATGACGATTTTTGTTTTGTTTTGCGGATGTTCTTTAAATAACGTAAAAGAAGCATTTGACAGCAGAGACTCAGATTGAAGTGTCAACAGTAAACTGGGACTGGCTGCAAGTGACGAAGATGAAGTGAAGGATTTTGATAGAACACAACTCTCAACTCTATCAAACAAATACAATATAGATCTACGGTTTCTGATTTTTAAAATATATCTCACCGAAAAGATAAAAGATGACACTACAATATCTCACTGTTCAAAAAATAAAGTCACCGTCGGCAGTTTTCTGAGAAAACTATTTCTAAAAAGGCGGCAAATCGGGTGTTTTGGTGCATTGTCTGTGCTGTTAACAGTGCACACTGAGAAGCAGGGAGGGGTGGGGAGGCTCGGAACTTTTACAGGCATGAAAGTGACCAGCAGTAAAAAAGGCTGAAAAATCGGTGGGGGTCTGGGGGCCACCGTAGGCCCCCAGTGGGGCCCAGGGCAACGCCCCGGCGGGGGTCAGGGGGCAGAGCCTCCTGAAGCTGAAGCTTTTTTATGAAATAAAAGGCCTAAAACTGTAAATAAACCCCTATTTCAGCGCTGTTAAGAAGGGCAAATAAGCCACATTTTCATGTTTTCAGTAATGAAAATAATACTTCAAAAGATCATATAATAATATACTTTTATATGTGCATACTGACTCATTCACTCGCATTATTTTGTGTTATTTTATTTTTACTTTTTAACATGCGCGCTGGTGACCTACTCGTTTTTGAGTGAACCAGTATTTTAGGAAGAAGAAGAAAATGAGGCAGCCTTCATCACAACATTGATTCAGTCGGTCAATCTTTCCACATGGAACACAAAATGCAGCGCCTTTTTCGTCTAATTTGCGAAACACATCGCCAACTCGAACATCGTCCACTTCCTGGTCTAGCCAGTCCCACCTCCAATCGTTTCTCATCCCTTTTTTTTGGCGTGAAATCGCGACGCGCTTGACAAACTTCGGCAACTTAACGATGTCCGACGTTCGACAGGCGCGAAAAGACCGGATGTTGATTGACGGCGGAAGTGACCG
>CM031595.1:66361791-66384291 GCA_018398815.1 Conus ventricosus | reverse complement strand
CCTTCCTTCCTTTATCCCTACACCCACTCTCTCATCTCCCCAAGCGACAATGATATGATAATCATCATCATCACCATCATCATCATCATCGTCGTCATAATAGTAATCATAATAATGATAATAACAATAATAATAGTAAACAGTTCTGATAATAATCATAATAAAAAACAATAATAATAGGAAAAACAACAATAACTACAATAATGAAAATCTACGACGAGTTCTACCTCCTAGATCCTGAAACACGGGGCTGGAGAGCTGACAGTTCCGAAACGGACAGTTGGAAGGAAGATAACAGTGGATGAAAGAGGGGAGGGGAGGGGAGGGGAGGGCACGGAGGGATGGGGGAGGTTAGGTAGAGAGAGCCCTGGAAAACAAAACCAGCTCGAGACAAGACATCGTAATCAAAGGAAAAAAGCAGGATAAAAAAAAATGCGCTTGAAAAGACAATGATGGTAATAAATGAATAGCTGAACAGAAAACAAACAAAAAGAACCGTGAACAGACAGAATGAATAAGTACAAACGAAGTAAAATCGAAGGGTAAAAATGAGCATCGAAACAAAATAGTATGCAGGTTAGTTTCAAAGTGAGTTAACTGTCGGCGGAAACTGAAGCAAACTTAAAAGAAAAATTACCATGCTTAAGAAACAAACAAATTTTACCTAACAAATACGACACGTTTCGACCTCTTTGAACTCCTTCAGGAAAGACAAACAACAATTCAAGACAACGAAAACGAAGCACGAACAGACAGTCACTTATCTCCCTCCTCAAAATGGGCGCGAAATTGATGTGGAATAGAAATAATATTATAATGAATGAACAGCTCCAGAAAAAACAACATTAATAACTAAATAAGTAGACAACGCAAAATTGATGTGGAATGAAAATTATATGTAATAAATGAATAGCTGAACAACAACCATAAATAAGTAGATAGCAGACAACGCAAAATTGATGTGGAATGGAAACAATATCTATTCAACAAATAGCTGAAGAAGACCCCCCAAAAAAAATCAACATAAATATCTAAATAAGTAGACAAAAGGATGAATAAAGAAACGAATTTTAAACGAAAGAGGTGACCGCAGCCCCCCCCCCCCCCCCCCCACCGCCACCCCCCAGCCCACAGACCCAGGTAGGAGACGTGGTCAGCCGTGGTGGGCATGGTGTCGGCCAGGAGGGTCATGAGCACGACGAAGGCCAGCAGAACGGTCAGACTGTAGCCCATCTTCTCCCCGGACTCTGCCGGCAGCAGGAAGATGAAGACGCTGAGCAGCCAGCACATGATCACCGGCAGCAGCAGGTTCAGCCCGTAGTAGGCCGGCTTGCGCTTGAACTCGAACTGGAAGGACACCTGGCAAGACGACAGAAGTGAGTGGATGAAGGGACAGTGAGGAGGACGCAGACACAGCGACAGGAGAGAGAGAGAGAGAGAGAGAGAGAGAGAGAGAGAGAGAGAGAGAGCAGCGGCTTAAGATCATAGGTTGGGTTGGGGGGTTTTTCACTCCGACCGCAATAAGATATCCAGAAAATCATTACCGTCACGAACACCAGTCCTTCAATTGAAAAGGAAGAGCACTATTTAACATGAAATTGTTTGTCAGATTGACGGGCCACAGTGATAGCAAAAGCTTTATATCTTTACAGCTGGATGATTATTTTACAGTTTGAATGTAGGTTGGACCAGTGTTCGAGTGCGTGTGTATGGTGTGGGATTGTTGGTGGAGATGGGGGAACCCCGAGGTCGTGCGAGTTATTAGAGACATAGGCATACAGTTGAAAAGGAAAGAAAATCTCTCTCTCTCTCTCTCTCTCTCTCTCTCTCTCTCTCTCTCTTGACATCAGGAATGAAATAAAGAGAAAAAAAACATCAGCTTCCACATCCTACAAAGGAATAGACCACACACACACACACACACACACACACACACACACACACACACACACACACACGTTCACACACATATACTCTCTCTCACACTCACACACAAACACACACACACACACACACACACACACACACACACACACACACACACACACACACACTGATATCAATGAATGCAAATAAAAAGAGAAAAACGATCCTCTCCGTGTCCTACAAAGGAAAAGAGGGCGGGTTCGCTCTCCGTGTAGATCCTCTCTAGGATCCACTCGCCGTTAGCAGAGTAGAAGGTGGTGTCCACCTCACCCGGTGTGACGGACAGCTCCTGGATGGTGTACCCAAAGGTCGTGATCTGCAATCATAGCAATATGCCATCTGTCTGTCTGTCTGTCTGTCTGTCTGTCTATGGTGTACCCAAGGTGGTGATCTGGAATCATAGCGATATTCCATCTGTCTGTCTGTCTGTAGTGTACCCAAAGGTAATGATCTGCAATCATAGCGGTACCCAAAGGTAATGATCTGCAATCATAGCCATAGCACGTCTGTCTGTCTGTCTGTCTATGATGTACCCAAAGGTTGTGATCTGGAATCATAGCGATATGCCATCAGTCTATCTGTCTGTCTGCCTGCCTGCCTGCCTGCCTGCCTGTCTGTCTGTCTGTGGTGTTTCTAAAGGTAGTGATGTGGAATCTTATCGATATTGCATCAGTCTGCCTGTTTGTGTGTGTGTGTGTGTGTGTGTGTGTGTGTGTGTGTGTGTGTGTGTATGTGCATGTGTGTGTGTGTGTGTGTGTGTGTGTGTGTGTGTGTGTGTGTGTCTGTGTGTCTCTCCCTCTCTCTTTCTCTCACTGGTTTACTTTAAGGTAGTAAACTGGAATCATAGCAATATTCTGTCTCTCTCTCTACCTTTCTATACAGTGGAGAACAGGGCTGGATCAGATACACCAGAAGGGAGGTTTCGAAAGAGGTGGGATGGAGTAGAGTGGCGTGTGTGGGGTCTGGGGTCTCTTCCGATCGGGGTAAAGGGGTGGGGGTGGGGGGCTGGAGAGAGAGAGAGAGAGAGAGAGAGAGAGAGAGAGAGAGAGAGAGAGAGAGAGAGATTCTTTGACTGGCCTTAACCGTTCCAAATTGATACATATCACACGCACAGTCACACAAAGAAACACAGAATTAGAAAAAGATACTCTCTCTCTCTCTCTCTCTCTCTCTCTCTCTCTCTCTCTCCAGCCCCTCCCCCCCCCCCCTTACCTTAATATATGTGTGTGTGTGTGTGTGTGTGTGTGTGTGGTGTGTGTGTGTGTGTGTGTGTGACATGATGCGCTGAATTTACCTTGCGATTTGGAGCAAGGACCATATGATTTGATCAACTGAAAAGTCACGCTTCATCCGCGATACTAGCGCTCCCAAACCACCCGTCCTTCGCTTCCCACCCGTTCTCCACCCTCCTCACCCTACCTGAATGCCGCAGATCTGGGTGTCGAAAGGGAAGAAGCTGATGTCGGTCTGGCAGCTCACTTTCAGAATGCCAGGGGGGCTCCACAAGATAACTCCAGCTGACGAGATGCGCAGCGGTATCGTCTGCTCATTCAGAGCCGACAGGTTGTCGATCCTGGTGGAGAGTGAAACAAAGGGAAATAATTCTGTCCTCCGGTGAAAAGATGTTTCTATTTATAGGGTAAGTGAGTGGAGTGAAATGATAACGAAATATAATTAAAAGAGATTCTATGGCACCTTTTCCATTTATGTTGCTCATAGCCCAGCCGCCCACAAAAGGCTATTTCTGGGCTGTCACTTTGTCGAAGTCAACTTTCTCTATAGCTTTTTAAAATAATGCACACATAACTCATTAAAACATCTTTTCAACACGCCAAAATTGCTTTGAAATATCTTTCTTCCGTAAAATCTTCGATCGTATGGAAAATGTTCATCTCTTTCAGGAAATAAAATATCACATCAGATGAGACATCTCTCAAGAAAGTTTTCATAGAGTCTGCTGTTCAGTGTTGAAAGACGACTTTTATCTCGTTTGCATGGAAGGTTAGGAGAATTTTTAGACGAACAGAATGTGTGTGTGTGTGTGTGTGTGTGTGTGTGTGTGTGTGTGTGTGTGTGTGTGTGTGTGTGTGTGTGCTGGAGGTGGGGTGTTACGCGATTCCTCAAAAATTCTGTAAACTTATTCATGTAAGTAGCCAAACCTCGCAAAATAAGAAGACCAAAATAGACTGCATCGTTACTGAAAATAAAACAATATGGAAATAAATACAAAGCAAGCTGCAAAGTAACACTCATTTTATACAACACGCGCGCGCGCGCGCGCGTGCGCACGCACTCACACACACACACACACACACACACACACACACACACACACACACACACACACACACACACACACACACACACACACACACATGCGCCCGCGAGAGCATACACAAACGTCGTCGTCGTTGTTGTTTACTCACGAGTTATAGACGATGATGGGCGGAGTCCAGACCTCATGTTGGTACACATGGGTTTCAGCGATGTTGTCATAGGCTGCGGAGTCCCACGTCAGCCGACTGTCGTTCCAGGTCTGTTCCAGGAGTTACCACCACAATCAATCAGTGACATCGACAAGGCCAGACTGACTTTGCTTGAATTATAATTATTTTGTGTATTTCAATCCTGTAAAACAAAAGAGCTATCACCACAATCAGTCAATAACATCCATAAGGCCAGACTGACTTTGCTTGAATTATAATTTTTTTGTGTATTTCAATCCTGTAAAACAAAAGAGCTATCACCACAATCAGTCAATAACATCCTTAAGGCCAGACTGACTTTGCTTGAATTATAATTATTTTGTGTATTTCAATCCTGTAAAACAAAAGAGCTATCACCACAATCAGTCAATAACATCCTTAAGGCCAGACTGACTTAGCTTGAATTATAATTATTTTGTGTATTTCAATCCTGTAAAACAAAAGAGCTATCACCACAATCAGTCAATAACATCCTTAAGGCCAGACTGACTTTGCTTGAATTATAATTATTTTGTGTATTTCAATCCTGTAAACAAAAGAGCTGTCACCACAATCAGTCAATAACATCCTCAAGGCCAGACTGACTTTGCTTGAATTATAATTATTTTGTGTATTTCAATCCTGTAAACAAAAGAGCTGTCACCACAATCAGTCAATAACATCCTTAAGGCCAGACTGACTGGTTGAAGTATAATTATTTTGTGTATTTCAATCCTGTAAACAAAAGAGTTATCACCACAATCAGTCAATAACATCCTTAAGGCCAGACTGACTTTTGTCGGACTATGATTGTTTTGTGTATTTCAATCCTGTAAACAAAATAAAAGATATGTACTTGAAGCTGCGCTTAACTTGTATCGGTCTGTTTTGTTGTTCATGCATCATTTTAATGTTAGAACCTATTTCACATTATGTCTGTCACTCGCAGCGCAAACACTTTGGAATGCATAAGCCTACGGTTAATTGCAGTTGAGCCGTTCTTGAGTATTTGTGACAGTCCCAAGGAAAACAAAAATTTCTGTCGACGGCTAGTGCCGCAAAGTTACGCCTTCTACCACTAGTAAGACAGAGGGTGGAGGTAAATTTCGATTTGAAAACAACAAAACAAAAAAAAAAACCTTGATAGTTTTTCAAATAAACAGACCCTGAGTCCAGGCCTCCAGAACACCTCTCCTTCCACCCGTACTCGTCACAGTACGCTGCTGGCGCAAGGGAAAGAACCATTCGACAAAGGAGTTGTTCCTGGCCAAACGTAATGGTAAAATAAACAATCTCCTCATAGCGTGATAGGTAAAGAAAAACATACCTCGACAAAAAATAGGAGGGAGATGAGGCTAAGGGCTGGGGAACGAACGAGATCTTTGCAAAACTGCACGCCCACCCCCCCTCACCACCACCCCCCCTCCACCCCTGCCTTTTTAGAAACAAATTCTTGTTCCCTGTCCCCTATCTTTTTCCTTTACAAAATCAGTGCCTTCTTTCTTCCACCCCCAACGCCACCCCACACCTTCCCTACGAAGTCCTTCTGTCAGATATGCACCCCGCTCAGCACAGCGCCACCCCCACACCTTCCCTCCCCAAATCCTTCTGTCAGATTAGTGCACCCCTTTCCCGTGGACCCTTCCATCCGCCCCTGCAGTGCGATGCAATATAACACAAATACTATATGATACCACAGAATAAAAATGCAGTTCAGTATAGTACAAATATGCTATGCCCATGATTGATAAAAATGCTTTGCAGTCAATACCATTCAATGCAACACAATGCGATGCAATTCGGCACAGTAATAGTGGTACCATACCATGCAAGACGGTGCTGCACAATACAATGGAATACAAAAAACACACACAGTACACTATCTGACACTATAGCAGAAGCGATCGATCAGTTAATAACTACAGTAAAAATTTTCACCAAGTCTCTCTCTCTCTCTCTCCCCTCTCCTCTCTCTCTCTCTCTCTTCATCTCTCCTCCCCTTCTCTCTCTCTCTCTCTCTCCCCCGTCAACAAAATCCCCCCTTTAAACCAGTTCCCTTCTGAACATGTCGGTCAGAGGCCTGTGCCCTGGACAACACGCTCCACCCCATCAGTTCCCTTATCCCCAGGATTTCCGACAGAAGTCTTTTCCCATCATCGTGCCCCTCCCCTCCATCTCCCTCGTTCTGGGGACAAAAGGATGTTTCCCGTCTCTCTCCGGGGAGCCCCGTCCCACCCATTCCTCTACCCCTGAAGCCATCAGAGAGCTGTCCTCTCCCCACCATCATGGCCCGGCGCCCAAGTCTCTCACCCTACAGACCAAAGACAGAAGTCCTTCCCCCAGCACCCGGCCTTTCCGTACCTGTTTCCTCCCCTGTGAATGTTAATGAGAGAGCCATGCAGTATCCTCAGATTCCAAGGGTCTCCTATTCCGGTGTAAACAAACAAAAAAATTAACCACATGCATCATAACACGCAAAGGATTCTCCCTCTGTTTCCCAGTCACGAAAAAAGTTTTCCCAATGTTTGAGAACACAAATTTTGCCAGCAAATGTACAAAAATTTCCTGAAGTCCTCCAATATCCATGTGCAGACCCCCCTGCCCAAAGCTCTAGCATCAAAGGGGACTGCTTCAACCCTTTTTGCTGTGCAGCTAATAACAATTTTGCCCTCTCCAATTCAAAGCACAACAGCAAGCTTTTAAAAACCTAGTACCTCGTGTTTTCTTGTGTGGGAAAGAAACGTATGTATTTCAATGCTATTTGTTCATGTAACAGTAATGGATTTGCATGTGATATATACTATGGTATATTCATTGCGCTGATCGCGAAAAACAAATTAATCCTTTTCATTCCATTTTTCCCCAGCCCCACTCCCCTCTTCTGCCTTATCCCTACCATCCCCTTACCCCCAGTATTATTATCATAGCTGTTGCTAGTAGGTGGGCGGGTTGGTGGGGGTGGATGAAAATTCATCAACAGAATGTGTAGAGGTAGTGCTGCAAGCTGTTCGCCTGAACTGCTTTCGAAGAATCGATCTTTCAATTGCCGGCTGTTTTTGGACCGTCGATGTTTCACTGTACACAATAGTTAAACTTAATTTAATGTTTTTGTGATTGAAATTTGTATGCTTAATTGATTTCATGTTTGGAGCGTTTGTAAATTTTTCTATAATTCAATCATTATCTTTACTAAAACTATTTCTATATTTCTTTGGAATTTGTACCCCTCGATAAGTTTGTGCGTGGTTGTTCCTAGTCGTGCTTACTAATCTTTTATTCTTTTGGGTTCTCGTTCATTAGTTTTCATGATGTCTACATTGAGTATCTGGCCTTGTAAAAGAAGGACTCCGGATTGGCTATCCAATATTAACCGTGTATTACGCAAGCTAACTGATATATCAGCGATCTTGGAAAATTCCCGGGGAATCCCTTTCACCGTTTTGTTTTCAGAATCACGATTTACAGACTGTACATTAGATTCTGAATAGCTTGCCTGGTTATAAATTTATTCGCCTAGATCCAAAAGCTAAAATGGACACAGGTTTGTTAGTTTACTATAATCAGTCGATAACTATAAAACAGAAAGGGAATCTGGAACAGTTTGGTGTCGAATCAATATGGCTAGAAATAAAAATAAAGCATGTCAGTCCCATACTTGTTGGTTTTCATATATTGAAATCCGGCTGAAAGAATATATTGGTTTGATAAACTTTAGTAGAATGATGGACGCCGCTCAAACTTGACAATGAAGAAATGTTTATTTTTGGTGACTTCAATATTGACTTGTTAAAGCCTCAAAAACAATGGACCGAAATGTTTATACCTCATTAAATTTACACCAATAGTGGATCAAACCAACACGAATTACAACTAATTCCAGTACTCTCTTTGACCACATTTATGTCACATCTAAACATAACATTGTGGAAAACTCTTCTCCAGCGACTGGGTGCAGGATCACACCCCAGTCTGTATTACTTGAGGAAAAGGGGGTACAAATTCCAAAACCAGTCATAAATCAAATCCTATATAGGTGTTTTAAAAAGTTTTTAAACGAAAAGATTTTTTATTTGACCTGCTACATTCTCCTCTGTCCCAAATAATACCATTATACCGATCCTGAAAAAGCAACAATGTTTGGATAATGTATTTTCCAATATCTACAATAAACACGCACCCATCAGAGCTAAACGAGTAAAAATACCATCTTAAACCGCCGGGATATCAAAGGAAATAGATAAAGAAATACACATCAGAGAATTTTTAAAATCAAAAAACGACGTTGGTTTTGCAAAACAGAGAAATTTTGTGACGTCAATGAAACGAAAAGCAAAGTAAAAAATATTTCAAGAAATGGTATCCAATAAAAAAGACTCCAGAACTATTTGGAATGCAATCAACAAATGACAAACAAAGGGTATTCACAAACAACTTAACAATAAAGATATTACCCCTGACGCAGTTTAACAACTATTTTGTTAACATTGCTGAAAACTTAATAAATAATGATGAATGGAAAGAAAATGATCGGGAAAATTAGTTACTGAATATGTAAGTCAAAGAAAATTAAATCTTATTGTCAATCTCTTACATAAAATACCCGAAGTATTTGCATACTTAATGTCACTGAAACAATCGAAAACCAAAGATATTTATGACTTGGACCCAACATAATCAAGTTTTTCTGCCCCAGTCATAACAGACTCTCTTACTTACATATATAACCTATGTATAGAGAAAAACTTTTTTCCGGAATGTTTCAAACAAGCAAAAGTTTTTCCGCTGTACAAAACTGGAGATCCGCCCAAACCCTTTGTAACTACAGACCTGAAATCTGTTCTGTCAATTCTTTAAAAACCGCTCGAAAAACATATCCAAAATATTTAGCTATCCATTTAAACAAATATGATTTGATTCATCCTAACAGTCGGGTTTTTAGGGAAAACCATTCCTGCCAACCGCGCTTCCGCAAATGTTTGACAAATGGCCTTGAACATTAATAACAATGAACTTACAGGAGCTTCTTCATTGATCTAGCTAAAGCTTTTGATATCATAAACCACTCTCTTCTCCTAAAAAAGCTCGCTTTATAACGGACTCTCTGAAAATACTCTTCAGTTCATGTCCTCATTTCTTTCTAATCGAAAACAGGTAGTATGTGTTAATTCCTTAAAATCAATTTGCAGCCAGAAAATATGGTGTTCCACAAGGATCTGTTCTTGGCCCTTTACTCTTTTCGTTTCTATATAAATGATTTACCGCTACGTATCCATGTGACTGCAAATTTATTTGCTGATGACAACTCTATGCATTCTAACCACCCTTGCTTTGCAGGTTGTGACGTCCGATCTACAAGATAGTTTAAACAGTGCCGTCAAATGGGGGGAAATCAATCACAAAGTCTCTTAATGCAAAAAAAAAATAAATGCATGGTCATTACTAGCAGACAAAAACGTCAAAATATGCCTGTTGATTTTTTTCAATATTGTTTCTAGTGAAAAAACGAAGTAAAAACACACAAAGTTTTGGTGTTGTCATTGAAAACAACTTATCATGGGCCGATCACGTAGCTTACCTATGCAAAAGAATATCCCAAAAAATATTCCAGTTGTCAAAATACAGCATTTTCTGAATATGCAAAGCTAGAAAACCAATTCTTTCATGCCCCTATACAGTCAATTATAGACTATCTTCTACTTTATGGGATTCAGCCAGCGCAAACAAATTTTGAAACCTTAGCAAGATTGCATAGGCGCGCAATAAAATTAGTTCTCTTAAAATCTAGTTCAATTAACTCTAAAACGATTATAAATCCTTGGATATCCTTCCCCTAAAGCAAAAACTCGAATATAATAAGGCTATATTTATGCATAAAGTGGTAAAATGGAAATGCACCTCCCCCCCATTGTAAACAGTTTCCGGACGAATGACAATAGACACGTCCACAAGTTAATAATGCCTCTGCCCAGACTTGACCTTTACAAATCAAAGCCTCGTATACAGTGGTGGTACGTATTGGAACAATTTGCCTCCATTTCTGAAATAAATCTCAAGTCTTAATATTTTCAAAGAGCGCTTAAAAAGGAATATCTGTTCAGTAAGTTAAAAGATAATATGTTTTGTAAAAAAAACGTACTAGTTGATTCCTAAATCAATTAAAGACTCAGTGAATAGAAATAAAATACTGTACGATTACAAGCCTGTGTTAGACGGAAATCTTGCACGTGTATTTGAACCACAGCAAAATGGGTTAAGCTAATTGACATGTTTTTACATTGATGATATCGCTCAACTGCATTTTGTTATTTGATGTATTGATGTATTCAAGTCTATTTGACTCTTGTTTCCCCGTTTGTATTTGTACTTTACATGTTTTTTTCCTCCCCCCCCCCTCCCCTATCCCGCCCACACCCCATACCCCCGCTTCCGCTCTCTTTTCTCTCTTTTCTCTCTTTCTCTCTCCCTTTTTTTCTTTTCTCTCGCACATGGATTTCTTGCACGATCTTGTCGTTTGCTTTTGTAGTATTAGTCTGTTACTTCTTACAGTTTGGGAAGTTGACTGGTGTATTTTTCTTTTTTCCTCTTTTTTGCCATATTGACTTGTGTGTTGTCCATGTGTGTGTGGTTTTTTTTTTCTTCCCCAGGGCTGGGTGGGAAAAAAACATGTGCAATTTGCTTTTCTCATTACCCTGGCGAAATAAAATTTCGTTTGTTCGTTCATTCGTTCGTTCTCTCTCTCTCTCCTCTTTTTCTCTCTCCTCTCTCTCTCTCTCTCTCTGTATTCTCTCTCTCTGTATGTCTCTCTCTCTGTAAGTTTTCTCTCTCTCTCTGTATCTCTCTCTCTCTCTCTCTCTCTCTCTCCTCTCTCCTCTCCTCTCTTCTCTCTCTCACCTTTTACATCATTACCATTGTGTATACATTTTTTCTCTGTGTATTCGATATATCATGTCTGCCTCCTCTACATCCCCCCGCCCCTCCCTCTTCCTGCCCACCTCCTGTGCTCTGCTCTCCGTTCTATCCGTCCCTTTCCTCCCCTCTCACTCTACGTCCCGTTTTTTGTGGCCCCTCTCTCTCTCTCTGCCGCTGTGTCTGCGTCCCTCACCCTCCCCCCCCTCTCTCTCCACCTTCCTCCTCCCCCTCCTCACCTCTTCACAGTGTGCGCTTCCAACAAGCTCATGAACTTTTCATCTGAGCTCCATTTTCCAAATGACATCAATACTGTTACAAAAAGATGTGCTCACTTTGACGTCAGCCTTTTAAATCACTGCAGTAGTGACACGAAGCGCAAACATTTCCCACCCATTACCCCGCAAATTGTGCCATTTGGGTTTATTGTCACATCGCAGCGCTTGACAAGCGATCAAACTTGTGGCACCATCCTCAGAGCGCTTTCTGCCTAGGGGGCGGGGTGGGGGGAGGGTTGGAGGGGGAGGGGGTTTGCCCACAGAGAGACTGTGCTATTGGCGGTGTGTATGCAGAAAAACGATGTTTTTAAATGAACGAAAGGGGAAATTCGGACCAAGTGCCCTTTCCTCTTGTTTGTCGAACGTTTGAAGAGTAAACGTTTAACAGTCTGTTGGTTTGTATATATTTTTTGGGATTTACGTGTGAGGGATGAGCACTCGGGTGCTTTGTGCTGGCTTCTCTCTCCCCTCCCCTTCTCCTCTTCTCTCTCTCTCTCTCCTCTCCTCTCTCCCCTCTCTCTCACTCTCTCTCTCTCATTCTCTTAGCGATATTAGCAGTAAATTTTTAACACGATTATTAACAAGCGGTGCAAGAATGGGTAGAAGAAAACGATATCACTGGCCAGCATCAGGCTGGTTTCAAGAAAGGAAAATTCAACTATTGACCACATGTTTACCTTGTTTGCCCTTTTTTCAAAAACAATTCTCTTACAAAACGCAAATTGTATGTAGCATTTATAGATTTTGAAAAAACATTCGATTCTATTAACAGACACTTGCTTTGGCCAATTTTGTTTAAAAATGGTATTAAGGAAAATTGTACAAATTTATTAAAAATATTTACAATGTATAAAAGCGAGAGTTTGATGTGGGCAAAATTTACAGATTGCATTGAATGTAATGCTGGACTAAGACAGGCGACGCTTGCAGTCCAATATTATTTTCTTTTATTTATTAATGAGCTAGCAACTGAGGGATTAGGAATGGAAGACATGGCGCTATGCTGGTCTCCCGGAGGCATTTGAATTATTTATTCTGTTATTAGCTGATGATATAATCTTACTAATCTGAGACAGTAACGGACTACAAACACAGTTAAAACCAATTTTACAAAGAGCATCTGCTTTTCTTCAGTTAAAAGTTAACATGAATAAAAGTAATGTCATAGTATTTCGAAAGGGTGGTTATTTAAGTATGAAAAAGAAAGATGTTTTATGATGGGAGTAAAAATACCTGTTGTTAATGTGTATAAGTATTTGGGAATACTTTTTTTCCACCCGTCTTAGTTTTGGGTTTTGCTTGAAAAATCTGGGCGAGTCGGGCAAAAAATGCGCTGATTTGTATTATGAAAAAATTGCATACACTTAATAATAACTCTTTCGTTTGTTTAAAGAAATTGTTTGGGCTCGCAAGTTCAGCCTAGGTTCAATATGGGCAGAATATGGGATTAAACAAGGCACTGTTCATTGTGAACGGTGCATTGCTACGCTTAAAGAAATTCCTCAGAGTAAAAGATGAGAAAACCAAATGACCTTGTCTATGGTGAAACTAACAGGTATCCTATATATATAAACTCAGCTGTGAAATGCGTACGCTACTGGTTTAAGTTATTACAAATGAACAGCAAAGAATTCCACGTAAATCATATAATATGTTGTATGATTAGATCTGAAAGGCAAAGTAAACTGGGTGACTCAAGTGCGAACCTGTTTGTTTGAATATGGTTTGGGTTCGTCTGGTACAACGGGTTGGAAACGTTAAACGATTTTATTTTGTACATTTTGCCAACGTTTCTAGACTGCAGTTTGGCAAAAATGGAATGAACATATTCAGACCAGCAGCAGAATGACATGTATAGAAATTTTTGTGATACGCCTTCTTTGAAGCCCTACCTATTATTGGATTTAAATCACATTTGAAATATATAAAACAAATTCAGGCTTGGAATCTCAGGTTAACGGTACACAGCTTAGATACAGAACGTCAACAGAAGTTTTTTTAAATTTGTCCAATGTGCAAAGAAGCAGAGGAAAAAGAGGTACATTTTGTTTTTTTGCTGTCCGCATTACACATAATTTGACAAAGCCATATAAAACCCAGTATTTTCCGACAACCCTCTTTGTTCAAACTCAGTTTACTAATGTCCTCACAAAAAACCTCACGACGTGCGGGAAATTTTTTAAATATTTCTGTCTAAGGCCCTTCAAGTTTAGAGAATTAGTAACGTCTTAGTAATATGATTCTTTTGGTTTTGTCTCTAAAAACTGTTTCTGTTTCTATGTATTTTTATTGGTAATTGCTGAGGTTGTTTTATGTATGAATCTGTGCCCACTTATGTTATTACAAATTGCTTATAAATTTTGTTCACCACACACCCCTTCACAAGGGGCTGTGGCCTATTGTGAATAAACTCATCCGAACTCTCCTCTCTCTTCTTTTTTCCCCCTTCTCTCCAAATTTTTGTGTGCGGGTTGTGGTGGGCGAAGGATCTTTGCAAAACTGCAGCCCACCCCCCCCCACCCCACCCCCCCTCCCCCCCTCCTTTTTTAGAAAAAAATTTTTTTTTTTCCCTGTCCCTATCTTTTTTCCTTTTACAAAATCAGTGCCTTCTTTCTTCCACCCCCAACGCCACCCCACACCTTCCTACGAAGTCCTTCTGTCAATTATCACCCCGCTCACACGCGCCACCCCACCCCTTTCCCCTCCCCAAACCCTTCTGAAAGATTAGTGCACCCCTTCATGGCCCCTTCCATCCGCCCCTGCAGTGCGAGAAATAAAACAAATACTATATGATCCCACAGAAAACAACATTCATAATACTAATCTATGCATGATTGATAAAAATGCTTTTGCGTTCAATCCCATTAAATGCAACACAATGCATCAATTCGGCACGTAAAGGGTTGGTCCCTACCATGAAGACGGGCTGCACAATAAATGGAAACAACCACACACAGTACACTACTGACACTTTTGCAGAATGCGATCGATCTTTTAATAACAAAAGAAAAAAATTTTCACCAATCTCTCTCTCTCTCTCTCCCTTCTCCTCTCTCTCTCTTTCTCTCTCCTCTCTTCTTCTCCCTCTCTCCCCCGTCAAAAAAATCCCCCTTCCCACCCCTTTAAAGTCGGTCAGGGGGCCTTGCGGGGCAACACCCCCCCAACCATCAGTTCCCTTTACCCCCGGGATTTCCGACGAAGCCCCTTTTTTCCCCCCATCATCGTGCCCCCCCCCTCACTCCCTCTTTCTGGGACAAAAGGAATTCCGTCTCTCTCCAGGAGCCCCGCCCCACCCATTCCTCACCCTGACCATAAAGGGTGCCCCTCTCCCACATCATGGCCCGCGCCTCAAGTCTCTCACCCTACAGACCAAAGACAGAAGTCCTTCCCCCACCCCCGGGCCCTTTTCCGTCCCTTTTTCCCTCTCCTTAAATGTTAATGAGAGAGCCATGCAGTATCCTAAATTTCCCCAATGGCCCTTTTCCGGTGTAAAAAAACAAAAAAATTAAACCCACTGCTCTAACACGCAAAGGATTCTCCTCTGTTTCCCATCCGAAAAAAGTTTTCCCAATGTTGAAACACAAATTTGCCACGAATTACAACAATCCTAAAGTCCTCCAAATCCATGTGCAGACCCCCTCCCCAAAAGCTCTAGCATAAAAGGGGGACTGCTTCCCTTTTGCTGTGCACTAATAACAATTTCCCTCTCAAATTCTAGCACACGAAAGCTTTTAAAACTATCCCTCGTGTTTTTTTGGTGGGACAAGAACATGTTTTCAATGCATTTGTTCATGTAACAGAAAAGGAAATTTGATGTGAATATCTATGGATATTCATTCGGATCGCAAAAAAACCAAATTTAATCCTTTTCATCCATTTTTCCCCCCCTCCCCCCCTCTTCTCCCTTATCCCCTACCATCCCCTTACTCCCCAAAAATTTTATCAAGCTGTTGTAGTAGGGGGGCGGTTGGGTGGGGGGTGGATGAAAATTCACAACAAAATTTGTAGAGGTAGTGCGCAACGTTCCCGAACTGCTTTCGAAGAATCGATCTTTCAATTCCCGCTTTTTTTGGACTCGTCGATATCACGTACACAATATTAAAACTTAATTTTAATGTTTTTTGTTGAAATTTGTATGCTTAATTTGATTTCAGTGTTTTGAGCGATTGTAAATTTTTTCATAATTAAATCATTTATCTTTTACTAAAACATTTCTATATTTTTTTTGAATTTTTCCCCTGAAAATTTGTCGTGGTTGTTCCTAGTCTTTTAAAAATCTCTTATTCATTTGTTCTCGTTCATTAGTTTTCATGATGCTACTTTGAGTATCGGGCCCTTTAAAGAAGGACTCGTTTGGGCTATCTAAATATTAACCGTGTATACCAAAAAACTGATAACCGATTTGGGGAAAATTTCCCGGGAACCTTTTTTCCCCTGTTTTTTTTTTCAGAATCACGTTTACAGACTGTACTTTTAGATTCTGAATAGCTTTCCGGGTTTTATAATTTATTCGCCTAGTCCAAAAGCTAAAATGGCACATTTTTGTTATTACATAACATCGATAACAAAAAACAAAAAGGGGAATCTGGAACAGTTGGTGTCGAAAAATAGGGCGAAAAAAAAAATAAAGCTTGTCATCCCTACTTGTTGTTTCATATATTAAAATCCGCGAAAGAATTATTGGTTTATAACTTTTTAGAATGATGGACGCCGCTCACTTGCAATGAAGAAATGTTTATGGGGGTGACTTTCAATATTGACTTGTTAAAGCCTCAAAAACAATGCCCGAAAGATACCTCTTAAATTTACCCCAGATGTGGATCGCCCAACACGAATTACAACTTTTCCAAGTACCTTCTTTGACCACTTTATTCACATCTAAACATAACTTTGTGGAAATCTTCTCCAGCGACTGGGGATGATCAAAAACCCCGCGTATACTTGAGGAAAAAGGGGGGGTAAAAATTTCCAAAACCGGGTCAAAAAATTACCTATATTTTTTTTAAAAATTTAACGAAAAGATTTTTTTTTTACCGCACTTCTCCTCTGTCCCAAAAAACCATTATACCGACCTAAAAGCAAAAAATGTTTGGTTTAAGTATTTTCCAAAAATCTACAAAAAACCGCCCCCATCAGAGTAAACAGTAAAAACCATCTTAAACCGCGTGGATATCAAAGGAAATAGATAAAGAAATAACACAGAGAATTTTTAAAATAAAAAACGATTTGGGTTTTTGCAAAACAGGAAATTTTGGACTCAATGAAACGAAAAGCAAGTACAAATATTTTCAAAAAAAGGGTATCCAAAAAAAAAGACTCCAAACTTTTTTTTGGAACATCAACAAATGCAAACAAGGGTTTCCCAAAAAACACAACTTAAAAATAAAGATTTTACCCTGACCATTTTAACAAATTTTGTTAACATTGCTAAAACTTAATAAATAATGATGATGGAAAAAAAATGATCTGGAATTGTTAAAATTTTGTAAGTAAAAGAAATTAAAATCTTATGTGCAATTCTTACATAACAAACCCGAATATTTCAACTTAATGTCACTAAAACACGAAAACCAAAGATATTTTGACTTGGATCCCAACATAATCAAGTTGCTGCCCCTCAAAGACTCTCTTATTTACAAAACCTATTAAAAAAAAACTGTTTCCCGAATTTTTTCAAACAACAAAGTTTTCCGCTTAAAAGGGAACCCGCCCCCCTTTGAAACTACAGACCTGTATCTGTTCTGTCAATTCTTCAAAACCGTCGAAAAACAACCAAAAATATTTGTACCCTTTTTAAAACAAATGATTTGATTCATCCTAACAGTCAGGTTTAGGGAAAACCTTTCCTCCATACCCCCTTTTTCCGAAAAGATTGACAAAGGCTCTGAACTTAAAAACAATGAACTTACAGAGTTTTCATTGATCTAGCAAAAGCTTTTGATATCATAAACCCTCTCTTCTCCAAAAAAAGCTCGCTTTTTGGGACTCCTGAAAAACTTTCATTCATGCCCCTCATTTTTTCTAATCGAAAACAGGTAGTATGGTTAATTTCCCTTAAAATCAGTTTGCACCCCTAAAATAGGGGTTTCCCCCAAAAAGGGATCTGTTTTTTGGCCCTTTTCCCTTTTTTCGTTTCTATTAAATGATTTACCGCTAGTACCCGTGTGATGCAATTTTTTTGCTGATAAAACTTCTAGCTTTCAAAACCCCCCTTGTTTTGCGGGGTTGTACGTCCGATCTACAAAATTTTAAAACAGTGCCGTAAAGGGGGGAAATCAATCCACCCTTTTTAAAAGCAAAAAAAAAAAAATGCATGGTCTTACTAGCAACAAAAACGTCAAATATGCCTTTTTGATTTATTTTCAATATTTTTTTCTATGAAAAAACGAAGAAAAAACACAAAAGTTTTGGGGTTTTCATTGAAAACAATTTACCCGGGTCCGACCGTATTTCCCTAGCAAAAGAATACCCCAAAAAAATTCCATGTAAAAAATACAGCATTTTCTGAAAGCATCTAGAAAACAATTCTTTTCATCCCCATATACGTCAATTATAGACATGCTTCTTTTTTTTTGGGGATTCAGCACGAAAAATTTCAAAACCTTTAGCAAGATTGCATGGGCGCGCAAAAAAATTATTTCTTTAAAATCTATTCTTTAAACTTAAACGTTTAAAAATCCTTGGTTTCCCTTTCCCCTAAAGCAAAAACCTCAAATTAAAAAGGGCATTTTTAATGCATAAAGGGGTAAATGGAAATGCACCCCCCCCATTTAAACTTTTTCCCGGGACGAATACAATAGACCCCCAAAAATTAATAATGCCTCTGCCCCCATTCCTTTACAAATCAAGCCTCGTTTAACTGGTGGGACGTATTGGAACAATTTTCCTCCCTTTCTGAAAAAAATCTCAGTCTTAATATTTTTTAAAAGGCCTTAAAAAGGGTATCTGTTCAGTAAGTTAAAGATAAAATGTTTTTAAAAAAAACGCTAGTTGATTCCTAAAACAAAAAAAAGATCAGTGAAAAGAAATAAAATCTGACGATTCAAGCCTGTTTAGACGGGAAATCTTCCGTGTAATTGAACCCACAAAAAGGGGTTTGCAATTGACAGTTTTTTAAATTGATGTATCGCTCAACTGCATTTTGTTATTTGAGATTGAGTGTATTCAAAATCAATTTTACTCTTTTTTCCCTTTTTTTTGTACTTTACAGTATTTTCCCCCCCCCCCCTCCCCTATCCCGCCCACACCCCCCTACCCCGCTTCCGCTTCTTTTCCCCTCTCCTCTCTTTCCTTTTCTTTCTTTCTTTTTCTCGCCATGGATGCTTTCACGTCTTGTCGTTTGCTTTTTAGTTTAGTTGTTACTTCTTCAGTTTTTTAAGTTGATGGTTATTTTTTTTTTTCCTCTTTGTTGCCATATTACTTTTGTTTGTCCCTTGTGGTGGTTTTTTTTTTCTTTTCCCCGGGGTGGGGGGAAAAAGCATGTGCAATTTGTTTTTCTTACCCGGGGAAATAAAAAAATTTGTTCGTTTGTTCTTTTTGTTCGTTCTTCTCTCTCTCTCTTCCCTCTCTCCTCTCTCTCCCCTCTCTCTTTAGTCCTCCTCGTATGTCTCTCTCCTTATGTCTCTCTCTCCTCTTTCTCTCTCTCTCTCTCTCTCTCTTCTCCCCCTCTCCTCCCCTCTCTCTCTCTCTCACCTTTTAATCATTTCCATTGTGTATACATTTTTTCTCTGGTTTTTCATATATCATGTCGCCTCCTCTACATCCCCCCCCCCCCCTTCCCCGCCACCTCCTGGTTGCTCTCCGTTCTACCCGCCCTTTCCTCCCCCCTCACTCTACGGTTTTTTTTTTGCCCCCTCTCTCTCCGCCGCTGTTCTGCGTCCCCCCTTCCCCCCCTTTTCCCACCTTCCCCTCCACCTCCTCACCTCTTCGCAGTGTCGCTTCCCCAATCATGAACTTTTCATCGACCCATTTTTCCAAATGACATAAACTGTTACAAACGATGTTCCTTTGACCACCTCTAAAACATGCAGTAGTGAACAAGCGCAACATCCGACCATTCCCCGGCAAATGTGTGCCAGTGGATTATTTTCAATCGCAGCGCTTTACAGAGCGATCAAAAAGTGGACCATCCCCAGAGCGCTTTCTGCTAGGGGGCGGGGGGGGGGGGAGGGGTTGGGGGGGGAGGGGTTTTCCCACAGAGAGACGGCTATGCGGGTGTATCAGAAATCGATGTTTTTTAAAAGAAAAATAGGGAAAACGGACCCAATCCCTTTCCCTTGTTTGTCGAACGTTTGAAGATAACGTGAACAGTTTTGGGTTTTTATTATTTGGTGTATCGGTGGGTTAGCACTCGGGGGCTTTGTGCTGGCTTCTCTCTCTCCCCTCTTCTCCCTTTTCTCTCTCTCTCTCCCCCTCTCTCTTCTCCTCTCTCTCTCTCTCTCTCTCATTTTTTTTTAGCATATTAGCAGAAATTATTTTAAAACATTATAACAAAACGGTGAAAATGGGTAGAAGAAAACGAATCACTGGCCAGCATCAGGGTTTTTTTAAAAAAGGATATTTAACATTTACCACTGTTTACCTTGTTACCCCTTTTTCAAAAAAAATTCTCTTAAAATCGCAAATTGTATGTAGCATTTATAATTTTGAAAAAACATTCGATTTATTTAACGCACTTGCTTTGGCCAATTTTGTTTTAAAAAAGGGATTAAAGGAAAAAATTTTACAAGATTAAATATTTTTCAATTAGTAAAAGCGAGATTTTTGGGGGTGGAAATTTACAATTGCTTGAATTATGCTGGACAAGACAGGGGGACCCTTCAGTCCAATATTATTTTCTTATTTATTAAGCTACAACTGAGGTGTTAGGAAAGAAGACAGGCGCTATGCTGTCTCTGGAGGCTTTGAATTTTTTATTTTTATTTGCGTGATTAATCTTTCTACTGGACAGTAACGGGCTACAAAAACAGTTAAACAATTTTTCAAAGGAATTTCCCTTCAGTTAAAATTAACAGAATAAAAGAAAAGTCATAGTATTTCGAAAGGGGGTTATTTAAGTATGAGAAAAGAGGTTTTATGAGTATACAATATGTTTTAATTGTATAAATATTTTTGGGGGTACTTTTTTTTACCCCTCTTAGTTTTGTTTTGCTTTTTAAAATCTGGCGAGCGGGGGAAAAAAACCTGATTTGTATTATAAAAAAATTTCATACACTTAATAATAACCTTTTTGTTTTGTTTAGAAATTGTTGACTCGCAAGTTACCCATGGTTCAATATGGGGGAGAAATTGGGGGGTTAAACAAGGGAGCGTTTTATTGTGAGACGGGGCATTCACGCTTTAAAGAAATTCCCAGAGTAAGATAAACACCAAAAAGACCCTTTTCTATGGGGGAAATAAAGGGATCCATATTAAAAAAATAGCGTGAAATGCTACGTACGGTTTAAATTATTAAAAAAGGAAAAGCAAAGAAATTTACTAAATCAATAATATGTTGTAGTTAGATCTGAAAGGCAAAGTAAACGGGACTCAAAGGGGAAACCCGTTGTTTTTAATATGGTTTTTTGGTTGTCTGGTACAATCAGGGGGGGGGAAACGTTTAAAAAGATTTATTGTACATTTCGCCAACGGGTTTCTAGACTGCAGTTGGCAAAAAAGGAATGAACATATTTCAACCACACAGATATGACCCTGTATAGAAATTTTTTTTGAACCTTCTTTTAAGCCCTCCATTATTGGATTTAATCCAAATTGAAAATAAACAACAAATTTAGGGTTGGAAACTCAGGGTTAAGGGAAAAACAGCTTAGATACAGAATGTCAACAGAAGTTTTTTTAAAATTTTTCCAAGTAAAGAAACAGAGGAAAAAGAGGTACATTTTTTTTTTGCTGTCCACATTACACTATTCGACAAAACCCTATAAAACCTAAGTTTTACCCACACCCTCTTTTTTTCAAACTCAGTTTACTAATGTCCCCACAAAAGCCCCCGACTGCGGGAAATTTTTTTACTATTCTGTCTAAAGGCATTCAAGTTTAGGAATTTGTAAGCTTTGTAATATATTCTTTTGGTTTTGTCTCTACACTGTTTCGTTTCAGTATTGTTATTGGGAAATTTCTGAGTTTGTTTTTAGATGAACTGTGCCCCCTTATTTTTGACAAATTGCTTATATTTTTCACCCCACCCCTTCACAAGGGGCGTGGCCATTGTGAATAAACCATCCCCAATCTCTCCTCTCTCCTCCCTTTTTTCTCCTTCTCTCTCAGTTTGTGTGTGCGTGTGTGTGGCGTGCGTGCGTGCGGGTCGGCGTGCGTGCTCTCGCGGGGGTGTGCTGCGTGCGTATTGTGGTGTGTGTGTGCGCGCGGCACCGTGTGTATACATTTTGTGGTGGGGGGTGTGTGTGTGTGGTGGTGTGTCGGGGGGGGGGGGGGGGGGGGGGGGGGGGGGGGGGGGGGGGGGGGGGGGGGGGGGGGGGGGGGGGGGGGGGGGGGGGGGTTATGGGTGGGTGTGTGACTCCTTCCCTCGCCAGTTTGTCGTTTTATCTTTTAGCTTTCCTCTCCCCCATCCCCTCTTCCGACCCCCGACCCTTGCGCGCCCCTCCCTTCCCTTTCCACTCCCCTCCTTTCCAAATCCCAGAGCGCTGTTGTCTAGTCCAACGCCTCATGCATTTTGCATCGGGTTTCGGCTGTCTGGTGTGGGCGGGGGGAGGGGGGGGGGGCTGTTTTGGACAAAGGACACAATGACTCGCCTACTTGGACCAAACCCAGTCAGTGTATCCAGCCAGTAACCGTGTTCACATTTGTTCATAAATTCTTCATTTTCTTTTTCTAGCATGAGTCATAAAGCTTTCGTCTCCCCCCCCCCCCTCTCTCTCTCCCCCCCCCCCCCGCGCCCTCTTCAGAGTCAACCTATTGAAATCCTAGCT
>CM031595.1:66336791-66356791 GCA_018398815.1 Conus ventricosus | reverse complement strand
GTAGGGCTGCAGTGACTGGTTTATAGACAGACTCACGATTTTGCTCAAGGAAGTAGGGCTGCAGTGACTGGTTTATAGACAGACTCACGATTTTGCCCAAGGAGGTAGGGCTGCAGTGACTGGTTTATAGACAGACTCACGATTTTGCCCAAGGAGGTGGGGCTGCAGTGACTGGTTTATAGACAGACTCACGATTTTGCCCAAGGAGGTAGGGCTGAAGCTGAGGACAACATGTGTGACTTCTTCGGGCCGGACCTCATTGTCGTAACCAGTTTTGAACTTGTCTGCCCGCAGCTCCGTCTCTTTCGCAGGAGTGAATCCATGGGTAGGTGTGGCCGTTATGATCACTGTACACACACACACAAACACACACACACACACACACACACACACACACACACACACACATACACACACACACACACACACACACACCACACACACACACACACACACACATACACACGCACACACACGCACGCATGCACGCACGCAAACACGCGCGTAAGCACATACGCGCGCGCGCGCGCGCACACACACGCACACGCACACACACACACACACACACACACACACACACACACTCACGCACGCACGCACGCACGCATGCAAACACGCACGTACACACACACACACACACACACACACACACACACACACACACACACACACACACACACCATTTACGATAATCATAACCATCGCTGTGGAAATAGCTCTGCAAACACAAAAGACAGCTCTGTATATCAGCAGTGGAGTGATGAAAACAGCCAAAATCAATGTATGATAGCACCTAATGCAACTATAGGAAAATCAGGGGGTGGGGTGGGGGGGGGGGGGGGGGATATTCTGTGTCCCTTTGGTGGACTTCGCCCAATACACTGGACTTCGCCAATCGACAGTTTTAATTGACATCTTGTTCTGACTGTGTGACAAAATGTAGGATAAAATCATGTATGTGAGCGAATGTGAGTTTCTGAGTGTATGAAAGGCTGAATGGAAAGGCAGACGGGATAGGGGGTTGGGGGGGGGGGGGGGGGGGGGGGAGGATGGCGGGTACGTGGGGGCGAAAGGTGGCTAAAATGAGTTCAGTTAATTCAGTCAGGATGGCAGCAAATGGACTTATTATATCGTAAGCGTCTGTGCATACGCAGTCTCTCTTTGATCTAGAAGCTGAATCATTAACTATAAGCGCTTTACATGTGGGGTGGATCAAAATTGTGCCACTGCAAACATGCAACGGAATACCAGAATACCAGAGAATCGATGTGTGAGTTTTTCAGTGACTCGCTGCTTGCAACGGACGACGGAGATAGCTTGGAGGCATTCTGAGATGTGCTTTGACACATTCCAATACGTGTTTTGACACATTCTGAGATGTGCTTTGACACATTCCCAGATGTGCTTTGACACATTCCCAGATGTGCTTTGACACATTCCCAGATGTGCTTTGACACATTCCCAGATGTGCTTTGACACATTCCGATATGTAATTTGACATATTTCCAGATGTGCTTTAACACATTACGAGATCGTTGCTCTCTCAGTTCAAAGGATTAGTTCGACTGCCTCTCACGTAAACATACTCAGCTATTTTTTGGCCTAAGCTAATGTTAAGTTTGCTGTTTTGAATCCATGAAATCGGAGCCTGATGAGAACAACAGTCCATAATTCGTAGTGCTGAGACAGTTGTCTGTAAACCCTATTCCTCGCTGTTTGGCAAAGGCATCAAACGATCTTCAGCCGCCTGTTCGCTTTGGAGAGAAAGAGTGTGAACAGCCCACTGACTATTGCGCAAGGTCCGCCGATCTGTGCTCCAGTTCGCAGGTATTTGCGTCAAGCTAGCACACGTCACCATGAATGAAGAACCAGCCCTGTGTCAGTTTCAGGTCCATTCAAGCCGAACCGACCTCATCAGGAATGCAGTTCAATGTGGCGTGTAACATAGCAGCACCAAAAGCAGCGGCGGCAGTAGTTTTAGCAGCAGTAGTAGTAGTCACACACACACACACACACACACACACACACACACACACACACACGCGCGCGCGCGCGCGCATGCTCGCACGCACGCACGCACGCACGTACGCGCGCGCACACACACACACACACACACACACACACACACACACACACACACACACACAGACAAATACACACACACACACACACACACACACACACACACACACACACACACCACACCACACACACCACACACACACACACACACACACACACACACACACACACACACGCGCGCGCGCGCGCGCGCGCGTGCACGGGAAACAAGTGTGAACAAAAATTAGGGACAAATATCGAAAGAGAATTAGAAAGCAGTCGTAACAACGCACGCACAACACACACACACACACACACACACACACACACACCACACACACACACACACACACGCACACACGCACACACGCACGCACGCACGCACGCACGCACGCACGCTCACACACATACACACCTTTAGCGTTCATTTGATTTTTAAAAATGTTATTCTAGTTATGTTATAGGTTGCAATTTTATTTCATGTTAACATTTTTTTCTTCCGATTCCCATTCTGATCCTCCTTTTTCTCTTTTTCCGTTTTCCATTTATACTTCTTCATCTTTTTCTATCTCCCTGTTTCTCTATCTCTTTATCTCCTTCAGTTGTCTGTCTATCCACCCCCTCCCCTCCCTTCCTCCTTTTCTAGCTTGTTTATTTATTTATTTTTGGTTGTCTAAAATCACTTATGTGTATAGACATTAAATTGAAGAACACATACACACATACAAGAGAGAGAGAGAGAGAGAGAGAGGAGAGAGAGAGAGAGAGAAGAGGAAGAGAGAGAGAGAGAGAGAGAGGAAACATGTGTGAACAAAACATTAGGGACAAACATCGAAAGAGAATCAGAAAATAGTCGTAACAACTCGCACTAGAGTAAGCTTGTAAAACGGAAACATACAGCACAGATACAGCCCCGACAGACGAAAAGCACTCATACTCACGTGTACATGGACATGCGTAAACGGAGTACAAATCGAGTTCAAAATGAGAGCAGACCATGATAGGACAGAGTAACATTTTTTTTTATGATGATTGAGAGAACTAAGATGATGCTTTAGATTTCCTCTGTGGTCAGAAACAACATGACAGGGCTCTAGGATTCTTTTCATGATCAACAAGTACATACAGTAAAGTTACGGTTGTCCCAGCTGACGTCATTGACGTTGGGCTCTACTGTCCCAAGCAAAGCTGAATCCGTCCCTGAAATCCATTGTCCAGGAGTAAACAGTGGGAAAACACAAGTTTGATACGCATGCTGGGGGAATCGGCAGACGTTGTGAGATCAGTCCAGCCCAAGCTACAGACAGCTTGGAAATGGAAAGTTTAAGGATGCAGTGAACTTTAGCAAAGAAAAGCCTACACACTAACAGGCAGGGATTGGGATAAACAGAAATGACATAGTGCTTAAAGGTAAGGGGAAAAGCCAAGAGAGACATGGTAATACAAGAGATGACGAAAGAATAGGACGGCAGATGTATCCAAACGGCAGTCCAGCAAAGCCAACAGGCGAAATAAAATCAGCATGGAAAAACTCTCTCTCCCCCCCCCCCCCCCCCCCCCCCGAAAGGTTCAGCTGGAATGAAATAGGGCACAGGATCAGCTCCATTCACAGATCCGTATATGACCCCCTACCCCCGAATGACAGACTTAGTGAAGTGGAGGGAATCCGATGACCCTACGAGCTCGCTCTGCCAGGGCAAACAGTGGAGCATGGCATGACCCCACTCAAAGCAGCGCTAACCCGTGAAAATGACAACGAGATGCTTGATTACAGATGCGATTAGCACCACCAGAGAAAACACCATGCCACCCGATGCTCCCGCAAAAAGGCTCTGCACGAGGCAGCAAATTATGGTCTGGAACAGCTGTGACATTCGGACCAAGGAAGCGGGACAAATTGGACGGAATGGATGATTGGGAGTGACAGCAGACTTTTCAATATGAAAGAAGTACTCCGAAATAATGAGATAGAGCGACGCGAGACTGGATATACTCCACCTAGGTTCCTCAAAACAAATGGTTCGAAGTGAACTTACAGTGACAGCAGAATAGGAAGAGGCTAACAATTACAAGATTGAGGAAGAAGCCAGTCTAGGCAGCAGCTTGATAACATCTGGTTTCCGAGCTGAAGTCCTGGTCATAGAAGTAGGAGCAAAGAGAAAGGGGTGGGGTGGGAGTGGGGCGTTGGCGCACATGCCGATGATCTCATGAAACAGCTGTCAATATTTCTGGTCAGAACTTCAGCCCCAAAGGCAATGACAGCAGCAGTTGCGGTGTTCCAAGTGCATGTGGTCGAGAAGGAACAAAAGCGTTCTTCGTGATGCTGACATTTCTAAGTTTACAGCTTAGGTGTTCGATATCAATGTGAGCAACAGTTCTAAGTTTATGACTCAGCTGACCGATATCTGTTGACAGCACCTCTGACTCGAGGCGACTTGACTTTTAGGTTCACAACCCTCCGGGAGTTGTAGGTTTCGGTTACACTAGCGCCAAGGTAATACAAACACAGGTGACAGCGGAAGGCCATGTAGGCGTCATGGCCTGGTGTGAGGGGCCTTCCTCACTGCAGACTATGTGCTGTTCAGTTCTTCCACGAGTTGCTCCCTGTTTCTTCACAGATACAGAACAAATGAAACTGGCCCTGTGGTCCATCATTTTCTTGAAAGATATTAAGCACAGTACTAACATGAGAAAAACATGCACCGTATGGAAACAAAGTCCAGAGAAGTTAGTAGAAAGTGCTTTCCATATTAGAAGTTATTGTTACTTGGATAAAGGAATTAGGGATATAATTCTGTAAACGAACATTATTAGTGAAGCAGTCATGAACAACCCTTATTTAATTTTTAAGGGATTTTGCTATGTTCGCTATAATGAACGACCAGCTGTTGTGGATATGAGATAAAAATGTTACAATGGGAGTATGAAATGATTAGTTCTTTCATTTATGTGGTGATGTACTTTTCGGTATTTTCTTTGAACATTTTTTATTGTAGTTGTTCTTTCTGATGTGTACTCTACAAAAATGTAAAGACATAAAGGTTAAACATTCGTCACAGACTTTTCCCAAGTTTGATTCTGAAAAAAAAGAAAATCAAGAATTTTTGACATTACGCACTGACGATGGAAAAAAATACCACCGGAAGGAACCTGGAGGGAAAGGATTGACCCAGCTGTGCAAGGTCGAGTTGTTTTTCTGCAGCTCTCAGAGCCATGCCATACGTTATAGTACTGTTCGTTCGTGGCAGGTGTTTCAGCAGTCCACAAGGTGTCGTAAATCTTGGTGGGCGTCGAGTACGTATTGTCTGTTAGGGATTTTCGCTTTAGTAAAACTGCGCTAGTGATTCTGTTTCCACCGTTATTTCTGATCAAAGTATTTTTAAGGACTCTCTCTCTCTCTCTCTCTCTCTCTCTCTCTCTCTCTCTCTCTCTCTCTCTCTCCCCCCTCCTCTCTCTCTCTCTCTCCTCTCTCTCTGATAAAGGTACTGAGGAGGACTTCCTGAGACTTTTCAAACAAAGGCTTATAGACTGTAAATGGCAGGAATGGAGCGACCATATTCAGAATAGTGACAAGTTTAGTGTGTACCGTTAATTTGATGATACTTCGCCATGTGATATGGATAGAAACTTGAAACTTGTAATTGATAAGTTTCATTTGAGAGTATTACAGTTAGCCGCTCATTATATCCGTGCAGAAATTATTCATACCCTCAGTTCTTGCGTCTACTTCGTAAAGAAACCGAGGATGAATATAATTTGTATTATGTTGCCCTTTTTGTGTGTATTTTCGAGAAAAGACCTGACAGCGGGGAAACTCTACGGAAGCCCTAATGCTGTACAATCGTTCTGTCCAGACCTGACAGCGGGGAAACTCTACGGAAGCCCTAATGCTGTACAATCGTTCTGTCCAGACCTGACAGCGGGGAAACTCTACGGAAGCCCTAATGCTGTACAATCGTTCTGTCCAGACCTGACAGCGGGGAAACTCTACGGAAGCCCTAATGCTGTACAATCGTTCTGTCCAGACCTGACAGCGGGGAAACTCTACGGAAGCCCTAATGCTGTACAATCGTTCTGTCCAGACCTGACAGCGGGGAAACTCTACGGAAGCCCTAATGCTGTACAATCGTTCTGTCCAGACCATGGCATGGTAATGTTGCTATAAAAAAAAAGAAAAAAAAAGAAAAAAAAATCAGTATACTTATGCAAAGTCTGTCAGGTAAGAAGAACATGAAATATCATAGGACTGTTTTGTTTTTCCCGTTTGTTGTTGCTGTTGTAGATGTTGTTGTTGATGTTGTTGTAGTTGTTGTTAATGTGGATTTGTTGTTTATGGTGCGCATGGCCTTCATTATGGAAGGTGTATTTCTGTGAATCAGTAATTGTAATTGTCATTTCTCTCTCTCTCTCTCTCTCTCTCTCTCTCTCTCTCTCTCTCTCTCTCAAAAGACCTCTTTGTCAAAAGACCTCTTTGGTAATGACAATAAAATATCAGTGTCAAACTCTCTCTCTCTCTCTCTCTCTCTCTCTCTCTCTCTCTCTCTCTCTCTCTCTCTCTCTCTCTCTCTCTCTCTCTCTCTCTCTTCCTTTTCCCCCCATTGTTGTGAGGGCATGATGCAAAGTGATTCCCATTCTATCTTTCAGTAGGAGTCATACTCGTTGTAGGCATGTAAAAAGACATTAAAGAGACACAAGCACGTAACGCTCTGTGATCTTCCTAGTGCTGTCGTGCAAGTTGCAGCGCTTCGTACACTGAACAGCATATTTTACGAAGAGCAAATTATATTTGTCTTCAAGACAGCTGAAAGCCGCAGTGAATTATGGGAGGGAATTCCTAATTGGATACACCAGGTGTTACGATTGTGTCGCATCGAACCTCCAGGTAGGGACAGAGTCTAATTTGATCTAGTTTGAAAATTAGAGACTGGTCGTCAGAAGAGAAGGAATCAGCATCTGAAAGGGAGTCAAACAACGAATGTGAGAAGCTGAAAGCATTTCAAATGACGAAAGATCTCCTCGGCGCATTCGGAATACAAACCTCTACAGGTAGATAACGTATTCTATTCAATTATTTTGAATAACATTTAAACCCAAAAGATTGAACTGGATATCATTCTATATTACAAATATGATTTTTTTAAACTGTGTTTATTGGAGAAAAGTTTGTTGTTGTTGTTGTTTCGTACGCATTGAAATAAATAATAATAATAATAATAAAACGGTATACATTTTGTACCCTTTGATAAATAGAATTCAAAAGCGAGAACAGCACGTTTTCACTATATTGACATTGTGGGAATAAAAATGTCAAACGAGACATGCTAACAAAACAGAACTCACACTTGAACACAGACACCTGAAAGACAGACTGAAAAACTGTCGGGAGAGTTATCTGAAATTTGTACTGTGCATATCGACGGCAGAAGGCTTAACTCCCCTTTCAAGCTTACGTATCCATTCAGCGCATTTCAATTCGTGTTATAGGCCTTTCTCTATATGCATACTTACGTGTGAGTGCATGCTCACTTCCATATGACTACATACAAATATATACGCGCTATGTTCATTATGCTTATCGTGTTTTGCTAGTCCCCCCCCTCCCACGTGCCCTCCCCCCGCCCCCCTTAACTGCCACAATCTTTCTTCAATTTATTCTTATTCAAAATTCATTTTGAGTTAGGCTGTTTCAGGCTTAACCTTTTTGCCTGGATTTAGTGTGGTCTTCGTCTCGTTTATTAGACTTCAATGATCAGTTCAAGTGTCAACACACACACACACACACACACACACACACACACACACACATATATATATATATATATATATATATATATATATATATATATATATATATTATATATATATATATATATATATATATAATATATCAACCACACTTAACAACTTTAAACACCAAAACAGAAATAGTAAACAACTGCAGGCATAAATGGAAATCGTTGTTAGTGAATACACCCAAAACAAAAACCTGAAAGCCCCCCCAAAACACGCGCAGCCAACCCGCACGTGCAAACAACCGCAAACGGGAGCCCACACGCTATATAATATCGGCGGTGGGCAAACCAAAAACCATCCTGATGACAGCGCAACGCGCTCGAAACAAATTTGTAGATTCTATTTTTAAAAAACCTATTTTAACAAATGTTGCTCCCCAAGGGGTCGAGCACTATCAAAATCATTTTGGCTATTTTAACCACACTAATCTATATATATATATATATATATATATATATATATATATATATATATATATATTATATAGATCAGGAATAGAGTTTTAGAACTTACCGCCAATGACATTGACAAACAAAGCACAAGACAAGACACGATGCATTTCAACCACTTGGGTCTTCATCAGGCGAAAAAATAAATCACATTTAACATGTGGGACAGTACAAACTACGAAAAACAAAAAAAGAGAATGAAAAATGACTTATCCGTTATTCTCCATGAAGGCGGAAATGACATGAGGCCAGGGGGGATTATGGGAGAGGAAACAGAGGGGGGGGGGGGGGGGGGGGGGGGGGGGTTGCGTCAGGGGAGGTGTGTGTGTGTGATATGATAGGGTTGTGTGTCTAGTTTATTAGGATGGTATGATATCTTTGTGATGGTTGTGGTAATGGTGGATAGATAATAACGAAAAAAAAAAAAAAAAAAAAAGGAGAAGAAAGGTGTGTGTGTGTGTGTGTGTGTGTGTGTGTGTGTGTGTGTGTGGATTTAAGGGGAAGGATCAAAACAAAATTAAGATTAGATAGATGGAGGGTTGCTGTAACTACTGTATGAAGTGAGTGAAGAGGATGTGGTGGTGGTGTATGTAAGTGTGTGTGTATGTGTGTGTGTATGTGTGTGTTGGTAGGGGATATTGCCAACTGATGTGGAAGAGGTGGGTATGTGGGTTTGGTTATTGTTGGATATTGATGCCTTGGGGGTGTAGTGTAGTATATATATGCAGACTGAGAGAGAAGGAGGAGATAGAGGAGGTTGGTTTGTTATTTTCAGTCCAGTTTGCGCTTACAATATTCATGTATCAAGTCCAAAAATGTTCTATTGATAATTCATTGTTGATTTGACTGTTAACCTGCTCTTAAATATTGCTTTTTGTGTTTTGTCTGTTTCAAAGTGTACGAAATACCAAGATAGTTCGATCGTGACTCCGGCCAACCCATATCAACATTCGGGTTAAGAGCGATGGTTCGACAGCCGCTGAGAGCCGATTAGATTTTAAGTGTCCATTCAGCTCTCTCGCCGTTAGTTCACCTGTCATCAAAAGACCATTTCTCCTGCCGCCATTCAAACAGAACATAGAGAGCAACGCTCACTTCTGTGGTCGCGAAGGGCGTAGATCGCCTATGTTGAACAATAAGTATACGTCAATACGCACACATATGTAACACACATAAGCACGCACGCACGGACAGACACACACACACACACACACACACACACACACACACACACTCACTTACACACACACACACACACACACACACACACACACACACACACACACACACACACACACACATGCCCCCTGTCACCACCTCTGATGTTTTTCTTTTTGGATCAAAGTCTTCGTGTTCAGCTTTTACTTGCCTTCACGCTGAATGGTGTTAATACACTCTGGGGCAGAATCTACATTTAATGTCGTGACACAGCGAGACTCTTTGAAAATGTCCGTCTTTCTTTCGACTTCCATTGGCTTTCCTTGTGTCTTCGAGGATCCCGGCATAATTGAAGCACATAAAAGAAATGGGTGCGACTGAGGTCATCTCAATAGACGATGGAGGTGGTAACAGGGTGGGGAGAGGGCGCCGCAGGTACGTGAGACTGCATCCAGGGGCGGATTAGGGAGTTGGGTTTTTTCTTTTTTCGTGGCGAATCTAAAGTAGTTTGCCGTGGGAATACGTGAGTGCGTCCACTGTTGAAAAGAACCGAGTTAGTTTGTTAACGATTCGCTCCCTTTGACTTAGAGTTCAGGTCAGTGCAAGTTGTTGTCTTTCTTTGTTTTTCTTTCTTTCTTTCTATTTCATTTTTCTTCTTACAGAGGCAATGCTGCGCTGCCCACTCTTCTTTCAATGTTCTTTCTTTCTTTCTATTTCATTTTTCTTCTTACGGAGGCAATGCTGCGCTGCCCACTCTTCTTTCAATGTACGGAAAAACACGGTTAGTTTCTTCATTCACTCACTCTAGCCATACTTTTTTTTTTTCTCTTCTTGTTCTTAGCTCATAGTCCGGATGATTTTCTGAAAGAAAGAAGCATTTATTCACTCGTTCGTACAGTCATTTAGGCTACTCACTGTCTACATGTCTTTTTCTTCGTCATCGTAATTTAGTTGTCTCTCTCTCTCTCTCTCTCTCTCTCTCTCTCTCTCTCTCTCTCTCTCTCTCTCACACACACACACACACACACACACACACACACACACACACACACACACACACACACACACACGCGCGCGCGCGCACACACACACACACACACACACACACACACACACACACACACACAGACACACACAACACACCACACATTCCTGCGCCTTCACAACCAACCAAAACATTTTGTTTGAGTATTCTGATGGAGCACTACATCGACCGGCATTTTCTCCTATAAGCAATGGATCCGATGAGAGTGACCATTACCTATCCTGATTCCCACAACCAGTGTATAGGTTACAGCTGATAGAGACTATACTGACAGTGACCATTACACCTATCCTGATTCCCACAACCAGTGTATAGGTTACAGCTGATAGAGACTATACTGAGAGTGACCATTACCTATCCAGATTCCCACAACCAGTGTATTGGTTACAGCTGATAGGGACTATACTGACAGTGACCATTACCTATCCTGATTCCACAACCAGTGTATAGGTTACAGCTGATAGGGACTATACATTTGATAAATGCTGAAAAGGGAGGTTGGGGGGGGGGGGGGTTCACAGAACGATAGCAGTCAATGATTTGAATGCCATTATTTCTGTCACTGCCGCCCTGTTAAATGGCATACATTTATGAAGACTGAAAAAACCCCAATAACACGGCTATGAAAGAAAAGGTGTGTGTGTGTGTGTGTGTGGGGGGGGGGGGGGGGGGGGTTGCATAATGTATGCATTATTCTTAGACTTAAACAGGCTTTTGACAATTTGCCTTTTTTTGTTTGGGGGTAGTGGGGGGGGGGGAGTCTGGGTGGATATACAACGTGTGTGTGTGCGCGCGCGCGTGTATGTGTGTGTGTGTGTGTGTGTGTGTGTGTGTGTGTGTGTGTGTGTGTGTGTGTGTGTGTGTGTGTGTGTAAAGTTGATTGTTTCTTTGAATGGTTTTAAATTCTGCGAGGAAAAGCATAGCAGTAACATCAGTCAATACATATGAACTTTTTTCATCGAAAACAGAGGCGATAAATGGCGAGTTACACACAAACACAGACACACGCGCGCGCGCGCGCAGAGAGAGAGAGAGAGAGAGAGAGAGAGAGGAGAGAGAGAGAGAGAGAGAGAGAGAGACTTTGTTCAAGTAGTGAATTTAAAGCGAAATAAAAATGTCAAGGCAAAGCTTTCAACATATCACAATGCGGCACTTCAAACAATAGCAAACAATGCCTCAAAGATTGATATGCAATATTTCAACATTAACTCATGACATTAAAGTAAACATTTATTTTGATATACTGGCTTCCGAACGTTTTCGATTTAGCTGCTGGATCTGCCACCGTAACAATTTGAAAACCGGTCTCTCGTTATTGAACTAATAATAAACTTTGAGAGATTATACCGGTCTTTCAAAAATGTAAGAACCTTTATTATCATATGCAAGTGTAAGATATATTACTTTCGAAGCACGCTGTAAAACCACTTAATGTGAGATGATGTGTTATTCAGTTTTAGACCAGACACCTACTTTCCGTATCGTACCTTAATTTGACAAGCTATAAACAGATGTCGTAATGAAGGTGTTTTTGGTGTTTTTTTCCCTTCAAATTTGCATATTCATCGATCAGCACAATTTTCAGCACTGTATATCACATCAATCATATGTTTTGCTGATTTGCAGGTCTCACTATACAATAACATATTTCTATATTAGAAATTTCTGTGAACAAGAAAACAAAAAGCAAAACCCTTGTCAGAAACAACAGTCTACATGTTGCCAATTGAATGAATTATGTTAAATTTCATGTCGTGTAAATTTCTAAAGCAAGATGCAATTATTCCTTGACTCACAAAAGGTGAACTTTAAAGAAAATTTACTCTGCCGCCGAACGAAAGAAACAAACAAATTACAAAACAAAGTTTGTCTCAATTCCCACCTGCAGTCACCTCACCTTAAAACTCATAACAAGTGGTTAATTACACTGACAGTGAACAGCAAGTTGTTTGTAGTGATTTTAATTCCAATCTGGATGGTGATCTGGAATCGCTAGTTACGCTGGCCACACGTAAATTACACTCATTCAATCATTCCAAACATGATCGTAGCTTGAATGGTACTTGGGGGGCTGGTTAACCGAAGGGAAAAGAAATGTTTGGCCAGAAGAAACTTATTTGAAGGTAAGAATACATTGCTATATGGTCTCCAGTGCCATTACAGTCAACAGTATTATCAAACATACCATTACTCTCTGCGTTTGCGGATCATTGAGGTGGTTATGGCACGATCAAAAGTTGCAGACTCGATAGAAGGCCTGGTTTCTCGAAAATTTAACAACATTCTATGAAAAAAAGAGATTTCTGCCTTAAACACACAGACACAGACACACACAGACACAGACAGACAGACAGACACACACACACACACACACACACACACACACACACACACACACACACACACACACACACAGAAGTTGTTTTTTTAAAAATCAGGTACGGTAGGAGGTTCCAAATGGGCCCTGATGGTACTCCACATGGCGAAAATGCCATTTTTCAAAGTCAGGGGAGGGGGAAAAGTGGGGAGGGGAGGGGGGGAGGGGGGAGTCCGGACATTCCGGTCTATCCCCTTCTTTGTCCGGCCCTGCTTACATGCAACAGAAGAGGCCTAAGCAGAACATCATTGTATCTAGATAGCAGGGCAAATGACAAAGAAATACAAAACAAGGTGCAAACTCTCGCAGATTTAATACAATACAAGACGGGCAAGTATACTGAACAACATTAAAAACGCACCGTTTTGATTTGCCGATTTCCCATTTGGAAAAAATGTGTATTTGGATTTGGTATGTTAACACAATTTTTAAGGGACACAGATTCACACTGCCTCGGTTTCTCCGCGCTTGCCAACGTTCGTGTGACGCCCACGTGCAACTCGCCCAAAACACTTTTTTGCCACTGGGGCCGAGACTGAACGTAGCTCATCTGTTTCTTTGTCTCAAATGGTGAGTTTGAAGTCATGCCGACTGGAAAATGGTATCAGTTGTCATTCGACCAGGCGAAGTGGTCCGAAAACAGTGCCGCGACTGTCTATGCAAGAACGCGAGCAAGCCATTGGAATGTTGATGGTCGGCATGTCATCGAGAGAGACAGCCAGACAACTGAACTGCAGTCACTCTACAATTGTAAGGCTATCACAACGTTTGGCAGCAACTGGTTCCACCACTGATCGGCGCCGAACGGGCCAACCTCGTGTTACCACACCAGCGCAGGATCGATCGATACATTCGACAGCTTCATCTTCGTAATCGATTCCTTACAGCAGCAGAAACATGTCGCCAGGTGGTTGGTCGACGGGGTCCAGTGTCTGGACAAACCGTTCGACGTCGATTGCAAGAATCAGGGCTCAATGCAAGACGCCCTCATGTTGGCCCAGTCCTTACCCGTAGACACCGTCAGCAACGCCTGCAGTGGGCCAACCAGCATCTGCCATGGACACGACGTCAGTGGAGAGCTGTGCTGTTCTCTGACGAAAGTCGCTTCGCGTTATCTCATGCTGACGGGAGAATGAGAGTCTGGAGGCGTGTCGGGGAACGCTACACCAACTGCTGCGTGTTTGAAGCCGATAGATGGGGAGGGGGCAGTCTGATGGTTTGGGGGGCATTCAGTCATGACTACCGGACACCTCTGTACTTTTTTGACAACCATGTGAATGCCAACACGTACCAGCAGGTGCTGCAGAACCACGTCGTCCCACTGTTTGGCCAGCACCCGGAGCTGCAGTTCTTCCAGCATGATAATGCACGACCCCACACCGCAAGAGCCACCGCTGCGTTTCTCCAGGCGAACAACATTGCCGTGTTGCCCTGGCCATCTCTGTCCCCTGACATGGCTCCCATTGAACACGTCTGGGATGAGCTGGGGCGTCTTGTGGCCCGTGGAAGACGTCCACAGCCTCTCGATCATTTGAGGCCCGCACTGACCGAGGAGTGGGATGGACTGCCACAGGCATTCTTGCACAACCTTGTCTACTCCATGAGGAGGCGCTGCCAAGCGTGCATCGGGGCAAATGGCGGACACACTCGGTATTAGAGCTCGCGGACGGACATGCTCGTCGTGGTGTACTTTTTGACAGGGACCCTAGTGAAGTCAACAGCTAATTTCAGATGAATTCGGCCATTCTTGTCAAGAACAGACATTTTGTTTAATTGAAAAATGGATGCGTAATCAAATATGCTTACTTTCATTAAATAATTCTGTACTACCAACGTTGTCTGGGTTTTTGGCAAGCGGTGCGTTTTTAATGTTGTTCAGGTATACATGAAATCTGCATTACTATACACCTCCTTGTGTGTGTGCTCACTCTAGTTAGAAAGAAAATGCAACATACACGCAAATGAACATTGATATACGCGCGCATGCACGCGTGAGCGATTTAGCGCGCACATGGGGACATATAGATTGGAAATCATATATGAATGTGATTAAAAGAAAAAAAAAACATTGCATACACACGCAACCAAGTCACACACACTTGGACAGCACAAAAGCCAATACGCCTATAGCCAGACGAAGTCAAAATCATAACCACAAAGCATGAAAAAAAAAAGCAAATATAGAAACACTTGCAGTAAAAAAAGAAGTGACAAAACAAAATGTCTGTAAGCGATAATCGGTAATAAAGACGGGGAGCATTGGAAAACCAAGGCACACGTAGGTAGTTGTCCGGTTTTAAAATGGATCTTTTGGAGAGAGAGAGAGAGAGAGAGAGAGAAAGGAGAGAGAGAGAGAGAGAGAGAGAGAGAGAGAGAGAGAGAGAGAGAGAGAGAAGTTTCAGTGGAGATGAAAGAGAATGCACGAGGGGTGGGAGTGAAGGGTTATAACGATAAACGACTCTTTCAAAAGCAGACACAGTGAGACATTACTTCTCAAATCACATGTAGCTGCACTTGATTTGGAATATAATTCGGACCGTGTGATAAAGTTATAAACATAGATGTCTCCTTAAAAAGCATATAGAACCAAAACAAAATTACCAATTAAACTAGAAGAAGTCTTGGAACAGCGCAGACCTCCGTCACACTGATTTCTTTTTTCAATCAGGGGAAGTAATAGTAGGTACGGACTGAAAGAGTTACTTCCTGTGTACTGTTTGTCATTGGATGTGAAAATGGCAAAAGAAAAAACTCAGCGTTTATCTCAAGGAAATGATAAGATTCCACTAAACTGTATTCTTCCACAGATAGTAATCAGTTCATAGCAACAACTCCTTATTGTTCGTGTTGACTGCAAAGGTTGGAAATAATCTTGTTGAATACTGGATCCTGAATCGGTCTTGATTCCAGTCGCGGTCGGTAACAAAATTGATGAATTTATCTAAAGGCCATAAACCTTAGCCATATTTCTGCCGAGTTTTGGTTTAAAAAACAACAAACAACAGTTCAGTAGTCTTTAGATAGTCTTGCTGATAGACAATCGAACAGACAAAGATGAAAGCATAATTCCTTTTGCGGAGGTGATAAGTCTTAAAAACCAACAAGATTGCGGTAGACTAATGAAAAACGAATACACTGACTACATTAGGCGAAAGTATATATATATATATACTCACAGATTCCATGGGCATGATTAATTTGATATAAAAACTCTATTACGACTGCTTCTACTTACTACTTTCATGATTTTCACAACTACTTTTGCTATTTTTCCGGAAAGAAAACAAATCATAATAATCACATTGAAAACCATGACATAACGCATTAGACAGTCAAAGCGATCGAAACCACCCCAAGTGATGAGTATGGAAAGGTACCCGGGTACTTACTGAACAAGAGAACTCTCATCGCCGAGGCAAACACCCCATCTCGATCGGCTGAGCCTTGGGCGGGATCCTTTAGTGCACGGACCTGTGGAGAAGTGACTGGACGACAGTCTCAGACAGACAGACAGAGCGAGAGAACCGAGTGAGTGCCAGCCTCTAAGTAGCAGAGCGAGAGAACTGAGTGCAGTGAGTCCCAGCCTCAAAGTGGCAGTGCGACAAAAAAGGCGGAGACGGCGGTTACCGCCGCTGCGAAACGAGAAGAGATCGGCCGACTGACTGACTGACTTGACTACTCACCACCAACCACAGAGAGAGAGAGACACACACACACAGACACAGAGGCTGTAAGTGCCAGACAGTCTGGGATGAAGCAGCACTGGGCCGTATCGTCCGCTTCTCTGATTTTATCGGTCTACGGTTCGCTGAACACTGTCACCGAGCGGAGCGAGCACTACCGTTTCCCTGCCCCCCCCTCCTCCTTACCGTCACCCCTCGTTCCTCCTCTCTGTCTGTCTGTCTGTCTGTCTGTCTCTCTCTCTCTCTCTCACACAGACAGACAGACAGACAGACACACACACACACACACACACACACACACACACACACACACACACACACACACACACACACACACACACTTTGTCTCCCCTGTCACGGTGTTATTCTTCTCTCCATTAACGTGCCTGACAATGGTCTTTGTACACGTCAGAATATTCTTTTGACCTGGCTCTGCTCAGGACGTCTGAAGACGAAAAGCTGATTGTTGGGTAAGTGGCATGGAGCAAGGCACCTCCGCTGCATAAGAAATATGATCTCTGAGCCTGTAGTAGGTATGACAGGCACAAAAAGTAGTCGCTAGCTGTTGAGGTCCGCCCAAGGCACTCAGTATTATAAACAGCCCAAAACAGAAATGAATTACACACCATAAGCCATGCGCAAAAAAACAACAACAAACAAACAAACCGAAAAAGTGCATTTTATCATTGCCCATTTTGTATCAAACCAGCAGCAAAACAGGTTGTGGGGCGTCATTTTCTATGTGTGCGTTCGGGTGTACATACGGTGTGCATTGAGAGGTTTTGAGAAATCTACCCGAGTCATCTCACTGACAGTTTGAGCAGACACACTGAACTGGTCTTGGAGGGGATTTCCTCGTGAGTCCAATGAAGGCACCAGTGGCACTGCACTCACGCTTCTCGTGGTCAACACAGACGTGGCAATGCCATGACCCCTTGGCATCACCTGCTTCATCTTAAAGTTATTGCCTTCCCTTTCTGTTCTCTCAAGACTTGATTTTCTGCTAACCTGGATGTGTTTGCCCGGATGACTTTTAGTAGAATTCTACATGGTGCATGTTTCAGACAGCTGATTTAAAAAAAAAAGTGAGTCAGTTCTGCAGCAGATTGTCTTTGTTTTCCTTGATCTTTCCCTGATCTCTGAAACGACACTTTTTGGAGTGGGGATACTTCGGAATTACTTTCCTGATCCTCGAGGTTTCAGAGTGTGATTGCTGTTGCCAGTCTTGGCCTCTTCAGTGGCGGTTTAGGGAGTGGGAACACACTCTGAATGATTGACCTGACTCTGTGACTGGATGTTGATGTCGAGGGGTCAGGGTGGTGACTGCTGCTTTAGAGGCGGAAGGGGTTTGTATGAAACCTCTCTTGTTGAAATCTGGGACTGATCTTGAAGTTTTCCATAAGCTTCGCTGGCCAGCACGTGTGAACTGGACCATCGAGGCCTTGGTGAGTTTGTCTTCTCCATAATGTTGCCCTACGAAATATCTGTGGGCACATTGACTGTCCAGGATTTTACTGATCGGGGTTGTGTCCGGATCTTCAGGCAGGGACAGTGAATCTGCTTCTATGTTAGCGTGATGTTCCACTGATGAGGAACGTAACCGTATTAGCAAATCAGAACTGGTGGTTTCTGCATCCAGTTCTTTGTATTTTTGCGCAAAGTTCAGCTTTGATTTCTCGTTTCATTCTTAACACTTACTTCGTCAGTTTCAGTGTCAGTTTCAGCGGTATCAAGAGGGCTTGAAAGCGTGTCACTAAATGCATGTACGCTTCACTGTGTCTGCTGAGCCATGAGACCACAGAACGCCGGGCTGACAGTGAGATAGATGAATAACAACAAATAAAAAAAGAAGATTGGGAAACAAACGCGTGCGTGCGTGCGTGCGTGCGTGTGTGCGTGTGTGTGTGTGTGTGTGTGTGTGTGTGTGTGTGTGTGTGTGTGTGTGTGTGTGTGTGTGTGTGTCTGTCTGTCTGTCTGTGTGCCTGTGTTATGAGGTGTAGAAGATTGGGAAACAAACGCGTGCGTGCGTGAGTGCATGCGTACGTGCGCGCGCGCGCGGTGTGTGTGTGTGTGTGTGGTGTGTGTGTGTGTGTGTGTGTGTGTGTGTGTGTGCGTGCGTGCGTGCGTGCGTGCGTGCGTGTGTGTGTGTGTGTGTGTGTGTGTGTGTGTGTGTGTGTGTGTGTGTGTGTGTGTGTGTGTGTGTGCATGCGTGCATGCGTGAGTGCGTGCGTGCGCGCCGCGCGCGCGCGCGCGCGTGTGTGTGTGTGTGTGTGTGTGTGTGTGTGTGTTAGATGCTCTTACGAAATATGCGACACAGACTACTGTAGTGGGGGGGGGGGGGGGGGGGGGGGGACTGAAATTCGAAAGCTAGTCGATGCAAGTGCAGACGAGCCTGCACTGACAGGAAATTGAATGAATAATGATCGATCGTTGCTCAGTGGCAATCCCCACAGTAACACTGTGTGCATTGTATCGACTAGCTCGTGTGTGCTTGCATTGTACAAACACATGTTTTTGAAAACATGGTTAGTTTTGTTCGGCAGACTGATGATGAAAGATTTAGAGCGGGCTGGCGGGAAATATAGTGTAGTGCGAGACGAAGAGCTTTTTTTCTGTCTCCCAATCAGAGAGGTGATTCGTTAGTTTCTCAGCTTGGGGTTGGGGGTCAGAATGGGGGAGCACTTAGAAGGTTAAAGTGTAAATCGATGGCGCAAAGCGTTTTAGATTGCTAATGCGACTGTGGGCATGCCCCCCCCCCCCCTCCCCTCCTTCCACTACCTTCTCCAAAAAGGCTTTTGAAAGAAAAGGAAAGAAAAAAAGCTTAAATCTGTGCGATCTGGTGATAATCCAGTGCCACATCAAACATTTAGATTCATTTCATAAGGCCGATGGGGAGGGTGGGGGGAGGACAGGTGAGGATGCGGGGTTTTAAGGGAGGGAAGGGGTTGTAGTGTACATCCAGTGCAAATCCCCTTTCTTCCCCCACCCCCACCCCCGCCTTCCCTTTCTGTGTCGTATATCGTTTTGGGATGTTTTCACGATTATTGCTCTGATTAGTTACAGACGACGATAGCTATAAAGTGCCAGTGTACTCGCAAAATGACTCCAGCTGTATAAAGAGGAAAGAAAGAATGAAAGAAAAGTTAAAAAGGAAAGAACACGAAAAGAAAAAGTAATTCAGCTTAATGCTGTCGACGTGCTCTGCTCATCAGACGTGCTGTGAAAGTGACGGGTCTAATAATCAGTGCCCATTTCCATCTCCCTGTCTCACGTATAGCCGATAAGTTTTGGCACGTGCCCATTTCCATCTCCCTGTCACGTGTAGGATGGGTAAATTTGGGCACGTGCCCATTTCCATCTCCCTGTCACGTGTAGGATGGGTAAATTTGGGCACGTGCCCATTTCCATCTCCCTGTCACATGTAGGATGGGTAA
>CM031595.1:66324291-66331791 GCA_018398815.1 Conus ventricosus | reverse complement strand
AACGATTTTTGAATGTCCCTACGGGAAGTGCTGTCTTTTGTTCTGCTCTCTGTTTTCATCAGCAAATTTAATCAGTTGACGGGCCCCCTCGCGGGCCAATGGGATCTGCGTGTCGGAACTAAACGGGTCCAGATCCCAAGCACTGTGTCCCTTCACGCCAGAATGGATCCCATGGACACGTGATTAATTTACGCTGATTACTCTGAGATTTTTCTCTGGAGAGATCGGCGCAGTTTGTGCAGTCTCACATCCTCATTCTGACTGACATCCGCTGTAAGTGTAATGGGACGAGAGAACCAGGTACTATAGGAATGTAATCAATCAACATTATGTCTGTGTTGGTCGCTCTTCACGTTATTGCTCTGTATAAACCTAGCTACTGTGATGGCGCCTGGAGATACAAATGATGGTTTCGTTTTGCTGCTATGATTTTTGGCCTCTGATATAGATTTGATAAGTCCTGGGTTAGTATTCACCACATGAGAAATATGTCTGATGGGGGTGCTTCTCCTTAATAAGGGGCGAGTCTGTTATACAAGCTCCAATGTTTGGTCATGCGCGCCAGGCTGTGTGTGTGTGTGTGTGTGCGTGCGTGCGTGCGTGCGTGCGTGCGTGCGTGCGTGCGGGCGCGCGCGCGCGCGTGTGTGTGTGTGTGTGTGTGTGTGTGTGAGAGAGAGAGAGAGAGAGAGAGAGAGAGAGAGTGTGTGTGTATGTGTGTGTGTGTGTGTCTGTGTCTGTGTCTGTGTGTATTGGAAGAGGACTGAAGAGGTGGAAGTGCAGAGAAGAGTTAATGATAGATGAAGAACGGGTGCGTGTTCATTTTGATGCTATTGTAGTAGCTTTTTCAATTACCCTCTTTGATACTGAATGATCTATTTGGTCAGTACTAATTGTCCTTTATTTGGCAGTGTGTCAAAAGTGTGGGGATAAACAAGGTTCATAACTGCACTCGCAGAAAAAGAAAAAAAGAAACAAATAAAGAAAGAAATAAACGAAGAAAATAGCAACAATGACAGAACAGCATCCTCGCGTTTGTAATACACGGCCATCATAAAGTTGCTGTTTTGTTGTTGCTGCTGCTGCTGCTGCTGCTGCTGATGTTGTTATTGTTGCTGTTGTTATTGTTGTTGTTGTTGTGTTGTTATTCTTCTTCTTCTTCTTCTTCTTCTTCTTCTTTTTCTTCTTCTCGTTCTTGTTCTTGTTCTTGTTCTTCTTCTTCATCTTCTTCTTCTTCTTCTTCTCCTTCTTAACACATGGCAATAATAGAGTTATTTGAGTGTCATTGTTGTTGTTGTTGTTGTTCTTGTTGTCGCTGTTCTTGTTCTTGTTCTTGTTCTTCTTGTTCTTCTTCTTCTCCTTCTTAACACATGGCAGTAATAGAGTTACTTGAGTGTCATTTTTGTTGTTGTTGTTGTTGTTGTTGTTGTTCTTGTTGTCGCTGTTCTTGTTCTTGTTCTTGTTCTTGTTCTTCTCCTCCGGGGGGTTGCGACCTTGTCGTGGTCGGAGGGTTTGCGTGGTCCAGTGATCCCTTAGGCTTTGCTGGCGGGGGCATCAATACTTGGCGATAGGCTGTTTTTTTCACACTGCTTCTAGGCCTGAGAGGTGCAGATGCTGTTTGGCCTAAGCGTAACGTGGTAAGGAGTTGATGCCCCTGGTAGGGCTTCCCATGTCAGATAGGCTAAGGGTGAGGATCTGACTAAGAGTAACCCGCCTTTCTCCTTTTCTTGTTTTCTGCCTCCCTTATTTGGCCTTTTCTATCTTCGTCTCCCCTTCAAGTCTTCTTTTCCACACTCCTTTCATCTCTGTGGTCTCCTTAAGATCCGCCGCGTTTGCCGTGCGGTGCGACCTGTGTCGGAGGGGAATGAGATCCTGGTGATTGAGAGGGCCAGCGCTCTCAACACATCACTTTGGCTCGGACCTCTCCTAGACAGGGAGTACACTTTGGCCCGGGTGTACTAATCGGCTCCCCTTCTTGGGGTTGGGTCAAGACGGGCAGTTCCCCAGCTGGCCAAGTAAACCCCTGCAGTGCTCAGCTCTCTGTTCCGGGAGTTGAGCATGATCGGGGGGGATAGGGTTGGTTGCTTCTGCTTGTCGTATGTCTCTCCCGAAGCCTGGAAGGGGTCAAGACATTGATTTCTTGGCCCTGGCCCCTTAGTTGGACTCCAAGGTGGGTGGGTAAGGGAGGGATGAAACACAAATTCACTCAATATGGCTTTTTCAAAAATCATCCCCCAAAAAAGAGGAAGGCAGCATCCCCTATTTCAGGGGATTTCGATTCTGACAGCGATTCGGATATGGAGGTACGACAGAAGACAGGTTTTTGGGCTTCCTGGCTCGTTATGGAAGGAACGGAGCAAGAACGACCCCTTTCAGCTTTGAGCCCTTTTGCTATCCAAAAGGGCTTTCAAGGTATAGCAGGTGACCCTCGGTCCATCAAGAGGTTGAGGAATGGTTCCTTTCTTATTCAATGTAAGTCACAAAAGCAATCTGAACAGCTGCTGAAGGCAACGAAACTTGTGGACCGGGAGATCAGGGTAACTCCCACAAACAATTAAATTCATCAAAAGGAGTGATTCGCTGCAGGGAATTATCAGGTGTTTCTGAGGCAGAGATCAAAACGGAGCTGGCATCCCAGGGTGTGACGGAGGTACGCAGGGTGACAGTAAAGAAGGGTGCAGAAAGAGTGGACACCAACACCCTCTTTCTGACATTCTGCAACCCTGTGCTGCCTCGGTCATCAAAGTCGGCTACCTGATTGTCCGGGTTCTGTTGTACGTTCCGTCCCCGTTGAGGTGCTTCCGATGCCAGAAGTTTGGCCATGTCAGAGACCGTTGTTCTGGGCAGGAGGTGTGTGGTATTTGCTGCAAGGCAACCCATGATGGGCCGTGTAAAGATCCGGCACATTGTGCAAACTGCGGTGGCGACCATCCCTCCTCTTCACGGAATTGCCCTCTGTGGATTCAGGAATCTGCAATACAAAGGATTAAGACAGAAAAGAAGATCTCCTTTTTTGAAGCCCGCAAGCAGGTTGTGGGCAGTCAGTCGCCGACAGCTTCTTCGTATGCTTCGGCCGTAAAGAAAGTTCCAACAGTTCCAACTCGGTCAGTCTGCTGTCAGACTGATAACTTTACGTTTTCGAAGACATTGCAAGGAAAAACTGTCAGCTCTGGTGGAAGCAGGTCCACCACCTCTCATCCCAAAGTGAGTGCCCCTGGTGGAGGCCAAAAATCCGCCACCCCTCAGACTGCCCAGCAGTCTACAACATCTGCTGCTGGGCAGATTAAAAAACCAGCACCCCGACCTCGAACTCCTCTGTCCAGTGCCCATGCGGGCAAGGGAGTTCAACCCAGTGTGGAGATGGTGGAGATAAGGAAGAAACCTCCACCGTCCCCCAAACCCAGACCTACTTCACCTGTTGGCAAGTCTGCCAGCAGGTCTGCAGATAGTCCAGTGAAATTAAGCAACAAATTTACAGCTTTAGCAGCAGATGTTGAGGAGGAGATGACCTGATCTCTCTCCTTTTCGCCCTCTGCACCATGGATAATACAATATTCCATTGGAATATCCGTGGTCTAAATTCCAACTTCGAGGAGCTGCAGCTTCTGTGTCAGTCTCTAAAACCTTCTGTCGTGGCTCTTCAAGAAACTCAAATTCAAAGCCAGAAGACCTTTACTCTTTCTGGCTTTAATATTCTTTCGAAACCTGCACAACCATCCACGTTGGGACTGTCGGGCGGTGTTGCCCTTCTCCTACACAAAACTTTGTTGTATAGTCCTGTCACTCTGTCTACCTCCCTTCAGGCTGTAGCTGCGAGAGTCACTCTCCACAAGACTGTGACAATCTGTTCTATTTATCTCTCACCTTCTGTCCCGGTTTGTCGTCAGGACCTTGTCAGTCTGATAGAGGAACTCCCTCGACCTTTTTTGCTGTTGGGTGACTTTAACGGTCACAACCCTCTTTGGGGTAGTACCAGTTCGTCATCCAGAGGTCTGCTGATTGAGGATGTCCTTTCGGATTTGGATTTGTGTTGTCTGAACGACGGATCTGCAACTTACCTCCATTCTTCCACAGGTTCACTTTCGTGTTTAGATTTGTCGGTTTGTGACCCCTCGCTGGTCCTGGACTATGAGTGGTCTGTCCATGACGATCTGCACGGAAGTGACCATTTCCCTGTCCTTCTACAACCTGTAATAACTGAACACGTCTCTGTCTCTCAGCATTTAAATTATAAGAAAGCAAACTGGGATCTATTTGCAGCCACTATTTCCAAGGAGTTCCAGGACACTGATTTTCTTCAGAGTCCTGACCCAGCTGAATCACTGACTAATACTATGATTAAATGTGCTAAAGCCTGTATTCCAGTGTCTTCCGACAAACTTCAAATGCCAAAAACACCCTGGTTTGATTCAGAATGCCAACAAATTTCCAAAGTTAGAAAACGGGCTCAGCGTCAGGTATACCAACGACCTTCGGGTCCCAACGCTCGAGCCCATCAGAAACTCCGTGCTAAATCAAGACACACTTTTAAAATCAGTAAACGTCGGTCCTGGAGAAGCTTCTGCTCCAGGCTGACATCACAAACTTCTAAGAAAAAAGTGTGGAACATCATTAAGAAAATCAAAGGGAAGAACACCTGTCCCACTGTGAACCATCTCAAGTTTTCGGATTCTTTAATAACAGAGAAGAAAGCAGTTGCTAATCTGCTTGCTTCAACCATTGAAAAGAATTCCTCCTCTTCTAATAAATCGGTCACTTTTGTCAAAAACAAAGCCCTAAAAGAAAAATCACCCTGCAACTTTTCATCCGACAACATGGAAGACTACAATCTTCCTTTCACATTTAAACGAGCTGAAATCTGCCTTACTCTCTTGCAGCGATTCCTCTCCAGGTATAGATGACATTCATTATCAACTATTAAAACATCTTCCGCAAGAAGGTCTGAACATCCTGTTACAGGTATACAACCACGTGTGGACTACAGGTTGCTTTCCACCCTCTTGGCGGACAGCCCTCATTATTCCCATCCCCAAACCTGGAAAAGATCTTTCTAATCCAACTAACTACCGTCCCATAGCTTTGACCAGCTGTGTCTGTAAATTGATGGAAAAAATGGTCAATGCTAGGCTCATGTGGAAACTCGAAACCGATGGCCTTTTGGCGAAAGAACAGTGTGGTTTCCGCAAACATCGTAGTACAGTTGACCATTTGATTCGTCTGGAATCTACACTTAGGAACGCTTTTTTAAACAGACAGCATGCAGTGGCAATTTTCTTTGACTTGGAGAAGGCCTACGATACCACCTGGAAGTCGGGGATACTTCATGATCTCCACGATCTGGGTTTTCGAGGTCATCTTCCGCTTTTTATTCAAAATTTTTTGGCAGAACGACAGTTTCAGGTCCGGGTTGGCACCACTCTCTCTGATGTCCACGAGCAGGAGTTGGGTGTTCCACAGGGGAGCATACTATCTCCTGCCCTCTTTAGTATTAAGATCAACAACATTGTGAAATCAGTTCAGCAGGGTTCAGATGCTCATTGTTTGTGGATGATTTTGCTGTCTACGCAACTGGAAGCCTGTACCCGAGTGTCCAGCGCAGGCTCCAGCTTTGCGTAGATAAAATCCATCGGTGGGCGGATGAAAACGGTTTCACCTTTTCTGCTACAAAAACCCAGTGTATTCACTTCCATAATCTCCGTCAGTTTTTTCCAGATCCGGAACTTCAAGTAGGGAAATCTCCCATTCCAGCTGTTAAAGAGGCCAAATTTCTGGGAGTCATTTTTGACCAAAAACTTAACTTTCTCAGCCATATTAAAAACCTCAAAACTGCTTGCCAAAAGGCACTGAATATTCTGCGGGTCGTAGCACACACCGACTGGGGCGCTGATAAGAAAACTTTGTTGCACCTCTACAGAGCCCTGGTCCGTTCTAAACTGGACTACGGTTGTGCTGTGTACGGCTCCGCAAGATCATCTTACCTCAAACTCTTGGACCCTATCCACCATCAAGGGCTTCGTCTCTGTCTTGGAGCGTTCCGCACCACCCCTGTGTACAGCCTGTACGCAGAGGCAGGTGAACCTTCACTGTCCAATCGCAGGCTGAAACTGTCTTTGAATTATTACATCCGACTGCTCTCAGAACCGCAGAATCCTGCCTATGACTGTGTTTTTGACCCTCCGTTCCAAAGTAAGTTTGAAAATAACCCGAAATGTATTCCGCCGTTTGGGCTTCGTATGCAGCCTCACGTGCGGAATGCAGGTATAGACCTGGGAGTAGTTTCCGATTTTTCCAAGTTTCCGGATCAACCTCATGGACCTTTTTCACACCAGAGATTCGTTTCAATCTCGCAGCTTTCCGTAAGGAGTCTACCAGCTCTCTGGCGTACAAGGCTTTGTATGCCGAGCTCTGTTCCAAATTCCCATCCTATCAAAAAGTTTTCACTGACGGTTCCAAGTCTGAGGATGGAGTGGCCTGTGCAGCCTACTGCCCTGGGGCTCCTTCTCAGATATTGTTGGAACATATACATTCAGATGCTTCTGTCTATTCTGCTGAACTTACTGCTCTAGTACTGGCTTTGAAGATAATCTCCCATTCTTCGAGGAGGGACTTTCTGGTTCTGTCGGATTCGCTGTCAGCTTTGGAGGCCATAGCTGGCCGCAACCTTCAGCATCCAGAACTTTTACTTTTTTTTGAACTTTTTAGCAAGTTGAAGGCGGACGGTTACAACATTACTCTTGCTTGGGTTCCTGGCCATGTTGGCATCGGCGGGAACGAAATGGTTGATCGTTTAGCCAAGAACGCCACAAGAGAGAAACTGTCCAACACTTATATCCCCTGCTCAGATGTGAAACCCAAAGTTAACGATTATGTGAGAGACCTCTGGCAGGAGGATTGGAACACACAGACGAGTAACAAACTCTATCAGATCCGTCCAAACCTTAAGGACTTCCTCCCATCCACATCGGGAGGTCGTAAAGAGGAAACGGTTCTGTGCCGGCTGCACACCGGCCATTCGTATTTTACCCATGCTTACCTTTTAAGGAGTGAAGAAGCTCCGTGGTGCATTCCATTGTCATGCGCCACTCACAATGAAACATGTACTTTTAGAGTGTTGGGACTTGCACGATGTGAGACACAAACTTTTACGGCGGAGTCCATGAAGATCCTGTTCAGGGATGTCCCGCCTGACGTGATCCTTGAGTTTTTGAGAGAGATTAACATTTTTTATCTGATTTAAGATTTTACGGCTGAAAGATTTTTAACAAAGTTTCTGGTGCGTTTGTAGACGATGTCATTTAACAAGATGTGTGAAAGTTGGGTTTTTTTTTTTTTTTTTTTTTTTTTTTTTTTTTTTTTTTAAAGACTGGTGAGTTGATTTTAACGTGGTGACAGCCCTGATATGGCCCTTTGCGGTCGGCTGGGCTATAAGCAAACATTATCTTATCTTATCTTATCTTGTTCTTCTTGTTCTTCTTCTTCTCCTTCTTAACACATGGCAGTAAT
>CM031595.1:66306791-66321791 GCA_018398815.1 Conus ventricosus | reverse complement strand
GGGGAATTTGCGAGGGTTGGATCTACACGCCCAACTCCTTTCCCATTTGTGTCACCCACTGTACTGATAGGCTTCTGAGGCCTGCTGCATTCATCAAGCGTGAGTCAGGGAGCCAGTTGCCTCACCTGTTATATATTCTGGGAGTATCATACATCTGCAAGATCAGTCTACAAACGAGAAGACTTTTTAACAAACAGACAAAAATGAAAAAATGAAGGAAAAGAACACGCACGCACGCACGCACGCACGCGCGCGCGCGCGCGCACACACACACACACGCACACACACATACACGCGCGCACGCGCGCACGCACGCACGCACGCACGCACACACACACACACACACACACACACACACACACACACACACACACACACACACACACACACCTCGCATGTCTGAGATGGTTGGTGTTTTGCTGTTAAAAAAAAAGTGTTTTGTGTTCATTTCAAAACAAACATAAACCGTGTTTACCAATCCCACAGCAGTGAGAGATGCTTTCAGTTGAAACCCACAATACTCAGAAAGACAACGGTGAGCACGACAAACAGGAAACAGTACAGCCGGAAACAGAACGAGTCCATCACCCTCGACACCTTCCTCCACGTCACTTCCGGTTCCTGCTGCTGCGGGTCCGTTCCCCAGTCGTAGTGCTCTCTCTCGCCGCGGAGGACAACTCCCTCCGCTTTCCGGACTGTGGGGCGGGGGCCTGAATTCTGACGTGGGAGGAGGCGACGAACATCTGATTATTGTCGTTAGTCTGGTTGTGTTTCTGCTGGCACATCAGACGCATGAGGAGTCGGACTAGGGCCTGGACTTTGGCGGGGACGGGCTTGGCCTCGTCCTTGAAGTGCAGTTTGAGGCTAAAGATGTTCAGCACGACGGACAGCGCGCACATGGTCAGCATCAGCACTATGTACACCTCTGACGGGAGGAACAGAGGCAGGGAGAAGATATCAGTTACTGGTTTCCGCATTGTAAACACGTCTTAAAGACTACAAAATCATATGCTTTCTAGGTGGATTCCCACCAAATCGCCAAGAGAATAATTAATGGTACTGGCAAAGTGAAAGCAAAGAGAGGAGGAATGAAGTATTTTAACAGCAGATCAGCGGTCGTAGTGCCTGATGCATACCACCCATGCCCAACAAAATCAGAGTGAAAACATTCATAATATTAATCCGTTACACTTGAAGGCCAGGCACTCCATCCAAAATTATTGTTTCCAGCAAAAATGCCTGTGTTCAATGTGCCTGAACACGTTACAATATGTTGCGATAACTGAGAATTTTAAACCACACCACCCAGTTCCATCTCTGTCCGTCTGTCTGGGTCTGTCTGTCTGTCTGGGTTGAATGTCTGTCTGTCGTCTCCGTCTCTGACTGTCTGTCTGTCCGTCTGTCACACACACACACACACACACACACACACACCACACACACACACACACAGATTATCTCTCTCTCTCTCTCTCTCTCTCTCTCTCTCTCTCTCTCTCTCTCTCCCGATTTTGAAGGTGAGGTCCATTTTGTACTTTGTTTTCCCATTTTGAAAGATCTCAGGGAACAGCTAGTCCCTACGAAGTATATAAAGCATCCGTCGTTGTTTAGATATTGCTTATTATGTCACCTAAGCGTAGAGACATCGTCAGTTTACTGTTTACTTATACAAAGCATTCACAATTCGATCTGAATGTTGCTCATAGCTCTGTTGTTCACTCACCTGTTTTTTTCCCAGTTCCGCTTTTTTTAATGGTGAAAATTTCCTGTGCCTTATTTTATGTTGTTTATGCACTCCTCCATGGCCATGTTGAATGAATACCCGTATCTGTGTCTCTCGTTTCTTTGTTTATTTTTCCTTCTTGTCATTTTTCTGCTCAATTGTTTACATATTGTATACATACGTATTTTCTGCCAAAAGAGTGGATATAAAAAGCAGCGTTACCTACGTTTATACCATTATCCTCTTTACATAAAAATTCTCTCTCTCTCTCTCTCTCTCTCTCTCTCTCTTTCTCTCTCTCTGTCTCTCTCTGTCTCTCTGTCTCTGTCTCTCTCTCTCTCTCTCTCCTCTCTCTCTCTCTCTCTCTCTCTCTCTCCGGCCATCTGCACCTGGCCTTAAGGTTGTATTTCTGAACATTAACAGCTTGATCAATCAGCTAAACAATGTGTCTCATGTACCTCATAATCATGGGGCTTATTTTTATGCATTTGGCTTCTCAGAATCAAATTTGACACAACATATTTCTGACACAGAATTTATATCACTTTGCTCCAAAGTACCCTTCTAGTCTAAAGAGGAACAAGTTTATTTGAATATTTATCAATATATAAACTTGAATCGAGTCGCTTTCTGGAAAACTGTGATGTAGTATCACTCTGAGTAGAGTTACAGAGAAAACGTCTATCCCTGTTCTCACAGTCTTCATATACAGATACCTAGCAGAGCATGCTGACGGGATGGATGACTTTACTCTGATACTGGAGGAGGCGTCCTGATTTTCAAACAAAATTATATCATCAGATGAGTTTATGAAAGATCTTTGGAAAGCAAACAAATGTAGGATTCAGACCTACAAATCATGTTATCTTATTCAGATAGCAATGAGACTATAAACCGAGGTTCCGTGTGTGAACGCACGCATAACATCTTGCACACACGTAAAATCCCATCACCAACTTTCGGAAGAGAAGGCCAGTTTGGCCGTTGGTATGGATGACACGTGACACATAGCATGCACCTTCCCCGAAGATGGAGTATGGCTGCCTTAATGGCGGGATAAAAAAGGGTCATACACACAAAACTCCACTGCCTGGCTATACAGGGAGTGTCCGCAGGAGTATCAGCCTGCGTACGCAGAAAGAAAGAAAGAAAAGATAGCAACTAAACCAAGAAGAATCACGGCTACTTTCCAAACTCTCACCTGCCATATTTACACATCTTACGTGGACACCATAATATCAATAGGCTCATCTGTCTCTTTTACTTGGTCTAAACGACGCGTTAAAGTTCTCCCAAATCGTCACAAGTATATTACATACAGAAAATTTTCAAGCTTGGATAAAGAATTGTTCCTAATTGATCTGATCAATTCCTCATTTTCTTTTTCTATCAGTTTACTAATCCTTGTGAAGCCTTGGAAATTTGGTTTCAAAATTTTCTCAATATCTATAACAATCACGCTCCATTTCAAACTGTTCGCGTCAAAAGTACCCCTAAATCCTTGGATTTAAGAGATTCATTTCTGGCACCATGAAATCGTACAGAATTTGAAAAACAAAGAAATCTGTTTGATTAATTAAAACGCTGAGCTAAGAGGAAATAAACAAGTAGGGTAACTAAGAGGAAATATTTTAAAGACCTCGTTTGTTCTGAAGCAGACAACAATCAGTTTGGAAAGCTACAATCAGCTTAATATTAGACATTCTAACACACATGTTAACAACTTCCAAAGATATATCATTTAAAATTTGAAAACACATTTCCGTAATACAGCTAAATTCCTTATAAAAACAAACAGATGCTCACAAAACAATTTAAATGTCCATCTGAACGTTTGACGGCAGAAAAACATCACATTGTCTAGAAATTCCGCTGTTATGTACGTATGAAGTATACAATGCCCTTATTCACTTAAAGCAAAGCAGTACCACGGTGCTTACTGGTGCTGACAGGAACATTTTCAAACTGTCGGCTCCTATAATTCCTGAAACACTTACTAATATTGACAATTTCGGCATAACTAAAAACATTTTCCCTAAGGCCTTTGAAGTTTAAGATTTCTCAAATTACAGGCCTCTTTCTATTTGACTGGATTTTCTAAGCTATTGGAAAATCATATAAACATTATATACTTGATCATATTAAATATTTTCAATTTATTTCATCAAAACCAGATTGGATGTGGGTCAAACCACTTTCGTCAAACAGCATTGATTTGACGTCGTTGATCAATTGCTTTGTAATCTAAATATTGACAACATTACAGATGTTTTCATGGGCATTTTTTATGAACATATTTGGTGTTCTTTATCACAATCTTCTTCTTAAAAAGCTAAAGTTATATAACTTATCTGAAAAATTGTTAGAACTCCTATCTTCATTTCTTTCAGATAGAAAACATATCTTATGCCAAACTTTACACACAGTTTTGATTATTAATAATGACAACAATTCGTCAGTTCCCGTTGTTCCTTACAGCAAAACTCTCTCTCTCTCTCTCTCTCTCTCTCTCTCTCTCATCTCTCTCTCTCTCTCTCTCTCTCTGAAAATATGTGTGTGGATTCGAGAAAAGCAATTCTTTTTATAGTTGCATATGAATGTTGAATTTAACTCCCTCCTTTCCAATTCTCTGTTTCTTCCTTCTTCATCCTCTTCTTCTTTCCTCCCTCGATCGACGTCCTTCCTTTCTTATTCTTTTTATGTATCAGCAAAGTTTGTGTATATTGGTTTTTCTGAAAAAGATTTTTTCCCGCTATTTCTTAAATTGCGATTTGAACTATAATTTGGTATTCCTTCCATGAACTATAATTTGGTATTCCTTCCATGAACTATAATTTGGTATTCCTTCCATGAACTATAATTTGGTATTCCTTCCATGGTTCAGTTTGTTCATTCACTTTTGAAGTCGTTTACTTTTTTGCCTTTTTTTGTGTTTTTGATTGAGGGCAACATGTAAAAAAAGAAGCCTGTATTGTGCTCATCCTGTTCTCTCAGTAAAATCGTTCGTTCGTTTGTTCTCCTCCCACCCCATTCCTTCTCTCATTCATCTCACCAGTCTATCATCTTACCGAAGAACGAGGTGTGGTCAGTAGTGCTGGGCATCCGGTCTGCCACCAGGGTCATGAGGACGACAAAGGTCAGCATGACGGTCAGACTGTAGCCCATCTTTTCACCGGAATCTGCCGGCAACATAAAGCTGAAGAGTCCCATCAGAGCCATTATCAACACGGGCATGATCAGGTTCATTCCGTAGAATTCCGGTTTCCGTTCGAACTTGAAGTTGAAGGTCACCTGGATGGAGAGTGGGAATTCTGGTCAAGTTATCCACCAGTCAGATGATATTATTTCTGGTGCATGGAATACAATTATGGGTTACATAATTAGAATAGAATTCGTTCCAGCCCTTTACTGTAATAAGAGAAGAAAAATAAGCATAGGAAACAGAGTGTAAGGTAGGGTATATCTATTTTATATGTATATCTATATGTAAGAAATGGAGAAGTGAGTTTTCTACCAGTATATCTTCTTTTGGGTCAAAGAACACTTGACAGATATAAAACGTTACACAAAGCAATGCTCCCAAGGTGACTGACAGTAGGACAACGGCGATAGATAGATAGATAGATAGATAGATAGATAGATAGATCGATAGATAGAAAGAAAGATAGACAGATAGATAGATATATAGATGGACAGACAGATAGATACACAGATAAACATACATATAAATACGTTGCGAAAGAGACAGACAGACAGACAGACAGACAGACAGCGTTTGTGCGTGCACAAGCATTCGTCTGTATATGCATGTTTTGGGGAGGATTGGGATAGGGAAGCAGTTAAGGAAGGGAGAGGGCGTACATGAATGTGTACACGTAGGTAAATACAGGCAAAATATTTACCTGCGTGTGTGAATGCGTAAGCGTGTTTTTATACGCATAAGTAGCCTGAGAACTCGTACATTCGTACGTGTTTGCCAATGTTGTGCTTTTACACCGGTGGAAGCTGGCCGTTGTAACTGATCGCCACAATAGCTTTCGGCCAACGCAGCTGAAAGTGTTGATTCTCCGATCATGTCTAGAAGTGAACTGATGCAGTCTGGAGTATCACAGTTGTCAGAATCTTCACCTTATTTGTTGTGAGCCGTTAGCTGTCTTTAGGTGAATTCCGGTTATAAGTGGCAAAGGGCGGGAACTCTATAGCTGATCACTTTGCAGACCATTATCGTGCCTTTATGTAGTACCGCTCTGGGTCCTTCTTTCCCCTTTTCTTCCGCTCACTCCTTCCTCCCCCTTGTTCCCTCCCCCTCCCTCCCCCTCTCTCTCATTCTCTCTCTCTCTCTCTCTCTCTCTCCCTCCCTCCCTCCCTCCTCTCTCTCTCTCTCTCTCTCTCTCTCTCTCTCTCTCTCTCTCTGTCTGTTCGACTGTGTATCTGTGTGTCTGTCTATCTATCTGTGTGTGTGTGTGTGTGTGTGTGTGTGTGCGTGCGTGCGCGCGCGCGCGTGTATGTATGTGTGTGTTTTGTGCTGTGTGTGTTTGTTTCTATCCATCCGTTTCTGCGGCTGGTTGGACAATCATCAGTATGAAATGAAATAAATTGAAGTCCATTTTCCTTCAATCTCGTTTTCTTCTTTTTCTCCATTTGTCTCTCTGCATGTTTACCTGTCTGTGTACCTCTCTCACAGTGTCAGTCTGTTCTCTCTCTCTCTCTCTCTCTCTCTCTCTCTCTCTCTCTCTCTCTCTCTCTCTCTCTCTGTAAGGGCTAAAATGCCATATTGACAATAAAACAGGTATGACTGTCATCGTATTCTCCACATACTCCATGCTGTCCACTCCCAGTCCCTCCCTCTCCCGCTTCCCCTTATCGCCTCGCCGCCCGCTCCTGCACTCTCCCTTCCCCACAGCTTTTCCTTCCGTCATTCAGTTCTACCACCTTCTTTTCATTTTCTGCGTACAACCGTGTGTGTGTGTGTGTGTGTGTGTGTGTGTGTGTGTGTGTGTGTGTGTGTGTGTGTGTGTGTTCTTCTCTCTCTCTCTCTCTCTCTCTCTCTCTCTCTCTCTCTCTCTCTCTCTCTCTCTCATCTTTCTAGGTATCGGTGTAAGTTTATGTACAATACGTGTGTCTGTGGAGTACCAGTTGCATCCTCTCCCTCATCCTCTTTTGTACTCCCCAATTTACACACACACACACAAACACAACACACACACACACACACACACACACACACACACACACACACACACACACGTGCGCGCGCGCACGCACGCACGCACGCACGCACGCACGCACACATACAATTTTTTTTGCCTAACCCATGCCCTTAATCAGGAAAAAAAAATATAAAGACTAAAATGAGGGGGAGGGGTGGGGGGAGGGGGGAGGAAGAGGGGGGGGGGGGGGGGTCTGTGATCTACAAGTTAATTTGCTCCCCTTGTTCTCTGTTTGTCAGTCTCTGCCTCTTTCGTCGCTCCAGAGCTTTGACTACTATTACACATTCAAAACACAATACATTCTTCTTCCAGAGGCGCACATATTTCATTCGCTATAATGCCAGTAAAGCATGTCAGTATTACTTTTCTTCCGTCCATCCCTTTTTCATCTCCCCCCCCCCTCCCCACCCTCTCTGTTTCTCTGAGTGTCTATCTGTGTGTGGTGTGTGTGTGTGTGTGTGTGTGTGTGTGTGTGTGTGTGTGTGTGTGTGTGTGTGTGTGGCGTGTGTGCGCGCGCGTTTGTGTGTGTGTGTTTGAGTTTGTGTGTGTGCGTGCTACTGTGTGTGTGCGTGTGTGCGTGCGTGCGTACGTGCGTGTGCGTGTGTGTGTGTGTGTGTGTGTGCACATTGTAGTATCTATGTGTATGTTTGCGTGTGTGTATGTGTGTGCGTGTGTCTGTCTGTCTGTCTCTGTGTCTCTGTTTCTGTCTCTGTCTCTGTCTCTCTCTGTCTCTGTATGTGCATGTATGTGCATACTTGTATGAGCGCTCGTGTGTGTGTGTGTGTGTGTGTGTGTGTGTGTGTGTGTGTGTGTGTGTGTGTGTGTGTGTTTCCCTGCTTATATTGTTGTTGTTTCTACTGCTGCTGCTATTGTTTTTCCTGCTGCTGCTGCTGCTGCTGTCCTTGCTACTCTTGCCGTTACTGTCGTTACTGCCGCTACTTCTGCCTGTTGTCGCTGTTGTTGTCGATGACGTCATACCCACTGACCTGGGAGTAGTTGGAGAGGTTGGCCTTCTGGGTCCAGGTGCTGAGCAGCTTCCACTCGCCGCTGACGCTGTAGTAGGTCAGGTCGATCTCGTCCGAGTCCGCCTCCAGCTCCAGCTGCTGCAGTGTGTAGCCAAACGTCTTCACCTGCACGTACACCCGAGACGCATCGAGTTTAGCAGGGTCAGGGGAGGTTGTGGTGCGGGATAATATAGGAAATAGAAATGGAGGGAGGGTTGACGAGAGGAAGTTCTGGTATAAGCCTTAGTTGTTGGATACTATGCAAGTCGTAGAGCTTATAACAACAACAACAACAACAACAACAACAACAAAAACAACAACAAAAACAGAACTATGAAGAGATTCAGACGCCAAGACCAAGAATCGAAAGCAAGACATTAATCAAAAATGAATCGAAAACAGAGTCTTTTGTCATGACACAAAATGCTGTGTATTAGGATGAGACAGCAAACCAAAGCACTTCAGGGAACTAAATAATGAAACGAAGATTAGAAAACAAACAAACAGAAACAAAAAAACTTCACGCTTGGAAGTTTAAAAACAAACAAACGATGAAAGCGGATGAGATTTTGATTAAAAAAAAAGAAAAAGCGTGGAATCAATACTGATATAGATGCACCCACGGAATCACATGCACAGCGCGCTGTGCTATTCAGACAAAGATAAAGCTGAAGTCTTCAAGTCTTTAAGTTTCTTTTGTTCAACAGTAAAAAAAAGAAAAGAAAAAAAAAACATCAGCGGTGGCTTGAAGCCGTACAGGCTGCGTCTTGTCAAAGATGCAAGTTAAAAAGATGAAAGCCCCTCTCGGACGCAGGGGCAGTGCACTGCCATGACGGAGGGCGAAGCCCATGCCTCTCTTTCCGCCGCTTTTAACCTTCCCTGAACTGAATCAAGAACTCATATACCGCTGGGTGGAACGGAGAGGATTTTTCAGGGAAAAAAAAATCCGTTCCCACGTGTGGCTGGAATTCATGATCATCAGGTCTGCATGCAAATGCTCTGTCCACGATGATTGCAGACCCTTCTAGTTCAGTTAGAGGGATGTAGAGGGTACAAGATAACGTCAACCCGCTTTCCCACCATTCACCTTCTAAGAGTCCCGTCTTCGCTCCCGTTCGTTCTTGTGGGAGATTGAAAACCTTTTTCGGATAACTTCCCCTCATGGTGTTTTTTGGCACGGTAGTTAGTGTTCATAGCGTGTTACACCGGCTTGTTGTTAGTGTTCATAGCGTGTTACACCGGCTTGTTGTTAGTGTTCATACGTGTTACACCGGCTTGTTGTTAGTGTTCATAGCGTGTTACACCGGCTTGTTGTTGTCCGCTGTTCAGCCAAGTCGGACTGCTGCTTGCACGTAGCCTTTGGCTGTGCGTGAACCACAGTTGTGTGTTTCAAAGTCAACTGTGGAGTCTGTCAGTGCCGACCAGCCAGCCAGTCTGAGAGCAGGCAGCAGACAGAAAGCCTTTCAGATCAACAGGACGTGGTGAATGCCTCCGATAGGCACAATGGAAGCCATGATTGGCAAAAGAGGGAGATGTTTATGTTTGCTTGACCCCCCCCCCCCCCCACCTCCCTCCCTTTCCCGCTTCCCTTATGTCTCTGATCTTGTATTGTTTGGTTACACTGGCAGTGTCTGACACACACACACACACACACACACACACACACACACACACACACGCACGCACGCACGCACGCACGCACGCACGCACGCACGCACGCACGCAGCACGCGCGCGCGCACAAACAAACAAACAAACAAATATACATAACACATACGAAAGAAATACATTTCCTTTGTGCGTACAGCTTATCGAAGTTAAATGTATACACTACTTAACATATACACTGACTGCTCAGAAGCGAAAATACAAAGTTTACGATGTGTATCTCTTTATCCCTCTCTGTACATGTCAATGAAAATTACACCTTCACAGACAAATCTCCTCGTTAGCAAAAAAAGAGGAAAACTACACTTTCCTTTTCTTTGTCTCTGGCTTTGTTTGTGTGTTTTTCTGCTTTTTTTTTCTTTTCCTTTTCTTTAAAACTTTTTTTTCTTTTTCTTTCTTCTCTTCTTTTCCCCCTTTGTTCGGTCTCTGAAGGAAATGACAGCGCAATATATTTTTTTTCCGCTCTCTTTCCTCTCTTTTTGTCCCCTCTTTTCAGTCTCTGAAGGAAATGACATAAATCTTTTCCTTCGTTTTCTTTCCTTTCTTCTTCCCCCTTATTTCAGTCTGTAAAGGAAACGACAAACAGGAACACACACCAACGTGTCCAACTGGTTGTCTTTTATCAGTGGACACACGAGACACGTTCCTACGCGCGTTTGGGGGGAAAGAAGGCTTGCTTGTGGTGCCAAAACAGAAAGAAGGCAATGAGGACGTGTGGATGGATGAAGGACCAAGCAAGCAGGAAGAAACTGTAGAGTCTTTGTATAGACTTAAACTAATAGATGAGAGTTACCGAGGCTGGCGCTGCTGCTGCTGCTTAAGGTTCGTTTTGTGGCCCTGACGTCACTACAACCACAGACGGGACTTCCGTGTCTATGGACTAAGATAGCGTCTTTCTACACAAATACAGTGGATACTGACCGACACTCCGCAGATCTGGATGTCGAAGGGGAAGTGGGAGACGTCAGTGTTGCAGCTGACGGTCAGGATGCCGGGCGGACTCCACTCCAGCTGACCACTGGACAGGATGCGCACAGGGATGGTGTCTTCGTCGATGGCCGACAGGTCGTTCACTCTGACACTCCGGCACACAAATGGGCAATACAGACAGCCCGCGCAGGATAGGTACGCATTAACGTAAGCATGAACGTATGCATGCACGCGCGAGCGCATGAATATACGGCCACTTACACACACACACACACACACACACACACACACACACACACACACACACGCACGCACGCACGCACGCACGCACGCACGCACGCATGCACGCACGCACGCACACACACACACATACATACACACACACACACACACACACACACACACACAATAATCACATTCTCTCTCTCTCTCTCTCTCTCTCTCTCTCTCTCTCTCTCTCTCTCTCTCTCCCCCTCTTCCACTTCCTCCACTACCATCACACCCTCTTCTCTCCCTTCAATCCCACTCTCCAACCCTTTAAAAAAAAATTAAAAAATAAAAAAAACTTCCACCGTTCGCCTCCTCATCCCCATCATCCCCTCTCCCCTTAAAAGTAAAATACCACGCACACAAAAAAGGTTTGAGAATGGTATATGCATTCACTATTGTCAATTACATTCCCTTTGCTCCGAAATGTGACTGCTTTCAGTGTTCATTTGTTTTAGCGTCTATGTAAACACGAAACATACAGAACAAATACACTTCTCCTCCCTGTCTCTTCCCCTCCCTTGTTCCCTCTGTCCTTTTCTATCCATCTCCCTTCCTTCATTCAAAAAAAAAAAAAACACCCAACACAACACACACACACACATACACGTACACGCACGCACGCACGCACGCACGCACGCGCGCGCGCACGCACGCACACACACAAAACACACACACACACACACACACACACACACACACACACACCACACACACACACACACACACACACACACTCACACACACACACTCACACACACACACACACACACACACACACACACAATACAAAACGAAATTCAACTTTCACTTATACACAAATGAACACACCTAACTGTAACAACAAAAAAGAAAAGAAAGGAAAAAATGAGTAAGAAAAAAAGAAGAAAAACAATCAAACACAAACTAACATATACTCAAGACTGATCACAACCTTTTGATCTTGAATACGGTCACAAAGGAGAACAGAAACAAACAGGTCTACATGCAAACCTAGGTGTTTACGATTGATATGATAATTGGAAAAAAATTAAGTGAGGCAGAGGGAGAGTGTGGAATTAAAAAAAAAATGAAGTGAGGTATAGAGAGAGTGTGGGATAAATAAAAATGAAGTGAGGCAGAGGGAGACTGCGGAATAAAAAAAATGAAGTGAGGCAGAGGGAGCGTGTGGAATTAAAAAAAATGAAGTGAGGCAGAGGGAGCGTGTGGAATTAAAAAAATGAAGTGAGGCAGAGGGAGACTGCGGAATAAAAAAAAATGAAGTGAGGCAGAGGGAGCGTGTGGAATTAAAAAAATGAAGTGAGGCAGAGGGAGCGTGTGGAATTAAAAAAATGAAGTGAGGCAGAGGGAAGTGTGGAATATAAAAAAAAATGAAGTGAGGCAGAGGGAGAGTGTGGATTTAAAAATGAAGTGAGGCAGAGGGAGAGTGTGGAATTAAAAATGAAGTGAGGCAGAGGGAGAGTGTGGAATTAAAATGAAGTGAGGCAGAGGGAGAGTGTGGAATTAATAAAAATGAAGTGAGGCAGAGGGAGAGTGTGGAATTTTAAAAAAATGAAGTGAGGCAGAGGGAGAGTGTGGAATTAAAAAAAATGAAGTGAGGCAGAGGGAGAGTATGGAATAAAGAAAAAATGAAGTGAGGCAGAGGGGGAGTATGGAATTAGAAAAAAAAATGAAGTGAGGCAGAGGGAGAGTGTGGAATAAAAAAAAATGAAGTGAGGCAGAGGGAGAGTGTGGAATAAAAATAAATGAAGTGAGGCAGAGGGAGAGTGTGGAGTTCTGGCGTTGTTGCTCACGAGTTGAAGACGACGATGGTGGGAGTCCACACCTCGTCCTCAAACACGTGGGTCTCGGTGATGTCATCGTAGGTGCTGGGGTTCCACGTCAGCCGACTGTCCTGCCACGCCTGGAAACACACCATCTTCGTCTTTGACCAGCGTAGGATGAGTCTCCAGCTTCGTCATCGTCGTCGTCGTCGTCGTCGTCATCGTCAGAATCCACGCGATCGTCATCCAGATTATTGCCAGCGTGCGTGCGTGCGTGCGTGCGTGCGTGCATGTGTGTGTGTGTGTGTGTGTGTGTGTGTGTGTGTGTGTGTGTGTGTGTGTGTGTGTGTGTGTGTGTGTGGTGTATGTGTGTGTGTGTGTGTGTGTGTGTGTGTGTGTGTGTGTGATTAGTATCATCGTCATCAAACGAATTTGTCGTCATCGTCTTCAAATTTTTTAGCCCCCCCCCCCTCCATTTCATCACCCTACAACCACCAACACTACCATCACTACTACCATCACTTTCACCACCATCATGATGCTTACCGACGTCACCTTCATCATCAATAGTGGAAAGAGTTGAAAGCATCTATGCGTAATGAGAATTTTTATCAAAAATATAGTTTACTGTGGTTACAGACGAACAGAAAGAAGACCTTATAGAAATAGACTGGAGAGAGACACAGAGAGAGCGAGGGAGGGCGGGGGGGGGGGGGGGGGGGGGGGGGGAGCAGTGCGATTACATAGAATCACGTGTTTACACATGTGAGTCAATAAGCAAGATGAAAAGTAGAATATGCAATAAACATATAGGCCTATTATTTTCAAAAACACAATAAAGAATCCTCACACACACACAGACACACACACAGACACACACACACACAGACAAACACACACACACACACACACACACACACACACACACACACACACACACACTCGTTCACTCACTCACACACACACGCGCGCGCGCATGCGCACGCACACACTCACTCACACACACACGCGCGTGCATGCACAGAGAGAGAGAGAGAGAGAGAGAGAGACGAGAGAGAGAGAGAGAGAGAGAGAGAGAGAGAGAGAGAGGTCAGAACAGGTGTAGAGAAATATCAACAATCCACTGACCAGGACCCACCATCCCGAGATGGACATGGTTTGTGCCTTGATGTCCTGAAACCAGCACCATCACTATCATGACCATCAAGGACATCATCATCAACACTATCACACACTGCAGCGTCAAGATCACAACAGTAAGCATCAGCATCATCAACAACTTCAGCAGCAAGAACATTTTAGCTGCTGGCATTTAACTATCACCTCTGTTTCTCTGTTTCCGCACTTGTAAGTAAAGTTACTTCTCTGGAGACAAGTGTTTCCTGTTCACTTAGTTGCATTATAGCCGTGTCAAGTACATAGAGCCTTCGCAGTAAGTCCTGTTCTACAAAAAAAAAAGGACAGCAATAAACACATAGCTATCTACAAAATATACTTCATGTGTACAACATGATACATAATCCATTAATATCCTTGATTAATTAACTCTTACCACTTCACTCCCTTGAGAATCTGAAAAAGAAAATTAATTAACGAGGGCATTTTCCATTATTTCTCAAATTCGTAAATCATTACTCATTTTGGATTTTATGTTAGGGATAACACAGTTTGACATTACAGGAAGCTGTCTTATTTCGTCAGAACTAAACTCTCAGGTGAAAATATCATTTTCCTTCGTCCCTACCCTTCGTCATCATTGTGGTGAACTCCAACGTCACCATCTTGGATGTAATTGATCCTTAGACTCCGTTTGATGTGGGAGACAAGACAAGACAAGACAAGACAAAATTCTTTATTTTCGAGGATAATAGATAAGCACTAACGTGCTTTTTTACATCCAGTCCTCGCCTGAGTAGGGACTACAACATGCAGTGAAATCAATTAATGTAAGAAATCAAAGAAGCAAGCAAAGCGGTCATGTAATCATAGAGGAACATCAAATGAAAATAGAAGATAAATGAAAACAAAACAAAAAATAAGAATAACAATAAACAAAACAACAACTAAAAAATGATAATAACAAAAAAATAAAATGAAATAAAAAAGAGAATAATAATAATGAAGAGGAAGGTGAGAGCGGGTGTAGGGAGTGAGGTGGGCTGGGAAACATAGGTAAGTGTACTACAACGTACACGATTGGCATGTATGAAAACAGACAGTGAAGTGAATTTGACATATTTTGAACACACAAATACACGCACGTTTGCACGCATAGAGAGAGAGAGAGAGAGAGAGAGAGAGAGAGAGAGAGAGAGAGAGAGAGAGAGAGAGAGAGAGAGGAGAGAGAGGGAGAGAGAGAGAGAGAGAGAGAGAGAGAGAGAGAGAGAGAGGAGAGAGAGAGAGAGAGAGAGAGAAGGCTAGGCACCACATGCATTC
>CM031595.1:66284291-66304291 GCA_018398815.1 Conus ventricosus | reverse complement strand
GAGTGAGAGGGAGAGGGAGGAAAAACGAACAGACAGAGAGAGAGAGAGGGGAAGTTCGGGAGAGTAGGCTCTCGCCTACAGGAAGGCAGGAGTGAGAACGAACAGAGACAGAGAGATGAGGAGGTTTTAGGTGTAGTCTCTGCACGAGGAAAAGGCAGAGAGATGAAGAGAGGAGAGAACGAGGGGAAGAACGAACAGAGAGAGAGAGGAGAGAGAGGTTCTGAGTGGAGCTCTGCAGGAGAGAAGGCAGAGAGAGAGAGAGATGAGGGGAGGAGAGAAGAGAACCAAGTTGAGAGATTAGCATGAGATAGTCTGCAGAGGAAGGACTGAGGAGATGTGGAGAGAGAGGAGAGTTGCTAATTTATGAAGAAGAAAAGAAAGAAAAGAAAAAAGAAAAGAAAAGCAACCATGTCCATTTGACAAGAGCAGACTAGAAGAGAGAGAGAGAGAGAGAGAGTGACAATGCGTTAATGCAGGAAAGAAAGAAAGAAACAGATCGATGTTGATAGTCCACTGTTTACCCTAAACGGGGGTTCGACCTCATACCTGGCAGCGTCACTTCGCCAAGCAGAACCAAAAACCAACGCCAACAGTCTCCACCTGACCAGGCGCCATCAGCAAACTACAGTGCGGCAGTTGTGTCGTGTTGTGAAAGTGACAGTGAAAAAAGAAAAAGAAAAAAGAAAAGAAAGACAGTGATTCGTGAAATAGTTAAGTTCCACTGCCAGGTAAAGTAGAAATTATTTATACCCGGGTTTTAGTTAATGTTGTTTTAGATATTTGATTTTGTGACAATTAAGGAAAGAGAGAATGTTTTATTGTTGTTTGTTCTATTAGCATTGAGGTTCTTTCTATGTTCATGTATAGTAAAGTTATAGATTTACTAGTGGTTTTGATGTGACGAATTGCATGATATATGAATGAGATTGTAAGCATGCTGTGAGTGTGTTTTGGGCATGTGCGCTAGTCCTTCCTCCACTGACCATTTACCACGAGGGTTGAAATTTATTGGGCGAGCTTTGCAGGATATTCTGGCCCATTTATTTATAATTGATTAAATTTCAGAGAGGAAGCTGGTGGGATTCAAGTGTTGTAATTCCAAAGCCAAGGGCGGTGTCTTACTGTATGTTCCCAGATAGTTAAATACTAGGCTTGGCATGCTTCCAAGATGTTAATACTAGGCTTGGCATTTCAGCCCCAGAGTACTAATTTCGCACAGATTTCCCTTAATTCGCTCTCATAGTTGGGTCAGGCGCTGGGCGTCTTATTAAAAACTAATTACGTTGTCCCAAGCTAATATTATCATTCATAGGATTGTGCTATACGTCACTCGTGTCGGAAACCACCGAGTTTGGCTGTCCGTGTAATAAAATTTTGTTCAAATAAAAAAAAAAGAGATTATAACGGCGGAAGAAAAGAACACCCTATATGACAAACAATTAGAGCTTGAGTGGACGAAGAAGGAGAGTTCGTTGAATTGAAAGGCTAGTTTGAAAGAACAAGATTTTGGCAGGTTGCGGCCCTGAGGTTAACTTACATATGAAAGAGAGACAGCCAGAGGACAGCAGGGGAGTTGTTGAAGTTCGCCAGAGGTGTATAGAGAGGCACGTTTTGGGCATAAGGTGCAGGGGAGAAACAGGTGCTAGGACAGGTGGAGAAGAGATGCAAGGAGATAGGGGAGTTTTCTGCAAAGGTCTGCAAACCCAAGTGAGTGGGGGCAGAAGAAGGGCAAAGGGAATTAGGTGTTTCATTTGTCACCATGAAGCGGAACATTGGGGGAGGATTGTCGCTTGAGTTCAGGAAGGAAGCCCAGCTTGCAAGAGGCTGGATAAGGGTCGTCAAGGGAAACGACCTGCAGTGGAACCAAAAGGGATTCAGTCGGAAGAGGGCTTAGAGTGACAGGTATGGCTAGCTCTGGACAGCGTTTTCAGTGTCGGAATGGAGGGCTCTAGGGCTGAGTGGTTCGTTACCAGTGGAAGAAGGGTGGATTGGCCAGAGAGGGTGAAAAGTGTTTCCGAGACATGGTTGTTCATGCGGGGTAGTCGAACAACGCTGTGTCGAATAAAGGGGATTTGACAGGCAAATCCAGACTGTACTCTAATCGATTGGCACTGTGAGGGAGTTTTCCAGTTGCTAAGATAGAAGTACGTTACCCCTTACTTCTCAGGGCGAGTTGTCTGACGTTGGGGATGGAGAAACCCTTCATGATTTGATCATCGGAAATATTCCAGGTGCAAGGGATCAGGGGATCCTGAGTTGTTGACTGCTACGGGGCAGCAGTTCAAACACGGAGCAAGGAAGGAGGAAAAGGTTGTTTTAAACCGTTAGGTGTTCCAGGAGGCCCATCAGTCGGGCGGCATAGATGTGTCGCCTGTGAGTTTCGGGCTGCCGCAGGAACAAGACCTTCGCTCGTGAAGTCTTGGGAGTCTGGCTAGAGGTGAGAGAAAAGGAGGTTTTGAGGAGGTGGACGATTTTCTTGTGAATTAGGCGGGCTGTTGTACCGAGTGTTACCAAAGGGGAAGACAGGTAAGGTGACCACTCAGTTAGAGGTACCAAGCATGTTATCGTGACACTGTCATGTCAGTGGGTTCACGAGTCGCTCATGGGGAGTCAATCTCGGCTCCGGTTTTTAAAACGGCCTGGACCGAGGTCTTGATGATTTTCATAGGGCGCAGCAGCAATCATTGATGAGGTGTAAGAGACCCTGCAGAAGAAGGGAGATTTTGGTGTCTAAGTTCAGAGAAGAGTCCTCATAAGGGATGTGTCACTGTATGAAGGGCTAGACAGGAGGAGTTCCTAGGTTTTGTTGTCGGAGGCGACACAAAGCAGCCAGAAAGAGGAAAGGTGGGAGAAGGATGGATGGAATTCAGAATGACCTATGACCAAAACAGAAGTTCAGGATGTTGTTAGGTTTTTTTTATTGGGTTTATAGGGAGTTTGTCCATACTTTGCTGCAATCACGTGTCCTCTCAGTGATTTGGTCAAGGCAGGGAAACCGGCTGTGGTCGAGTGGTCAGACGCGCAGAGCAAGCATGCAGGACAGTGTTGGAGAATGATAGGTTCCCGTCCACATCTTGAAGGCTACCAAGATATGTCCAAACCATTTTGTTGCGGACAGATCGCATCAGGGTGTGGGTTAGGTGGCAGTATTGTTTGGCGGAGCATGAGGGTGTCGAGTTTCCTGTGAGATTATGCTAGCAGGAAGTTGACAAAGTGTGTAAGAAGGGTACGCAACGGTGGAGAAGGAGTGTTTAGCTGTTGTGTGGGCCGTGCAGAAGTTCCACAAATACTTGTATGGTAAGAGTTCGTGATCGAGACGGTCATCTAACCACTCAAATTCCTGCAGGAGGACGCAGTTGAAAAACAGCAGAGTGCTGCGTTGGGCAATGGCACTGCAGCCCTTACAGGTACCGAGTGCAGTACATCCCAGGTCGACAGAATGTCGGAGCTGACTATTTAAGTCGCGTAGTCTACAAGCTTGCAACTCAGTGGAAGTTCAGTATATCCGCGGGTGCTTTGTTGTGATAATATGTGTTGATCCACGTTATGTTGCTTGGATATGGGTTCATCCAGTTGGCCTATGGGTCATATTTTTTTTTTGTGTGAGTCTTGTTTCCTATTTCTTTGTGAGACTTGTTCAGTGAATTGTAGTTATGCTTGGAGCATACAGTTCGCTGGTGTAGTGATTGCAGTATTTGCAATAAGTGAGGTTGGATGTTTCCTCAGGTGAAGTGTCATGGATCGCGATCATATTATATTGTGCTTTTCATAAGATGTGGAAAAGGAGAGATGGCAAATCCGAGGGTAGGGAATTGCATAAGTGTCGCACAGAGGTCGTATAGAATGAGTTGAAATAACGCAAGGAGCGTCAAGTCAAATGATAAACTCATTGGAGTGTTTGGTATTCACTAATTGTAATTTTATAACTTATAAACCGTTGGTAGTAAAGTATTTTCAAACTTTGGCGCGTTGTTAGCTGTGTGTCAGCAAATTCGGTGGTTGTCCTTTTTTGTACGTTGTTTGAGACAATGCGGTGCATGGTCTTTTGCAAGGGTGGAAATTGTCACGGACAAAAAAATGAACACAACCTACTTGGGGGGAGGGAAACAACCTAAACATGGGGAGTCGCAGTCAATTTGTTCGGACCTTAGTCCAACTTCAAACATTCATAGGCGTCTGAAGACGGGGCCCATAGGTCGGGTCCGGCCAATTAAGCGGAGTGGTGAGGTTTCACCGGAGACAGTCGACCCACCTAGAGTGACTAAGCGTCTTTGACCGACGCCTCGATGTCTGCCAGACGGGACCTCAGTACCTGGCCAGCCTTCTTCCGGCACTTTGTGATCCCAGCGTCATTGTCAGTTTAGATCATCGTGGGACGCCCACCCAGACTCAGATGGCCACTTTAGAGTGACCAGTTGTCCACACGGCACCAGCTAAGTAGGAAAGGGGGGAAGGTAGAGTGTTAGGTTGGGGTGAAATCTAGTAAGCAATAAATGACCAATTGACCACCACAGAGAGTAAGGCGTGTAGACGGGACTGTCCTGATTTGAACGTCCAATGGAATTAGAGGGAGACAACCTCGGGTGTCAGGCGGTAAAAATACTGACAATGGTACTGGCTTGAACACGGGGTTAGAGGTAAAGAATGTGTGAGTGAGAGGGAGAGGAGGGGAGGAAACGAACAGACAGAGGGAGAGAAGGGAAGTTCGGAGAGTAGCTCTCGCCTACAGGAAGGCAGGGAGATGAGAACGAACAGAGACGAGAGATGGGAGGTTTTAGGTGTAGTCTCTGCACGAGGAAAAGGCCCAGGAAGAGATGATGAGAGGACGAGAACGAGGGGAAGAATACGAACAGAGAGAGAGCGGTGAGAGAGAGGTTTCTGAGTGGAGCTCTGCAGGAGAGAGGGCCAGAGAGAGAGAGTTGATGAGGGGGAGGAGAGAAGAGAACCAAGTTGAGAGATTAGCATGAGATAGTCTGCAGAGAAGGACTGAGGGAGAGATGTGGCGAGAGAGGGGAGAGATTGCTAATTATGAAGAAGAAAAGGAAGAAAAGACAAAAGAAAAGAAAAAGCCCAACCATGTCCATTTGAAAGGCAGACTAGAAGAGGAGAGGAGAGAGATGTGAGAGTGCAATGCGTTAAATGAGGAAGAAAGAAGAAAGGAGAACAGATCGGCTGTGATTAGTCACTGTTCTACCCTAACCGGGGGTTCGACCTCATACCTGCAGCGTCACTTCGCCAAGCAGAACCACAGCCCAAACGCAACAGTCTCGCCTGACCAGGACGCATCTGACCAAAAACACCAAGTGCCGGCAGGTTGTGTCGTGTTGTGAAAGTGGGACAGTGAAAAGAAAAAGAAAAAGAAAAGAAAAGACAATTGATTCGTGAATAGTTAAGATACCTAGCCAGCCAGGTAATGAGAAATCTCTTTATACCGGGTGAGTTAATGATGTTTTAGATAAATGATTTTGTGGAAATTCAAGGAAAGAGAGATGTTTTATTTGTTTGAATTCTATATGCACCCACACATGATGTTCTTTCTATGATCATGTATAGTAAAGTTATATAGGACATTTACTAGTGGTTTGATGTGACCGAATGCATGAATTTGTATGAGATTGTAAGCATGCTGTGAGTGTGTTTGGGCTGTGCGTAGGTACCTTCCTCACTGACAATTACACCGAGGTTGACAACGTTTATGGAATTTGCCTGCGTTGTTTGTATAGTTTGATCGGGTCTAACTTTTCTGCAAGTCTGCGTGATATTAGACAATAAGTACAACATGTTTTTCCACGTCATTTTCACATACACATATGATCTGCGAATTCGTAGTCCTTGTCTCTTTCTGCGTCGACACGGCAATGATTCCGGTTAGAAAAAAAAAAAAAAAAAAAAAAAAAAAAAAAAAAGAGGAGAGAGAGAGAGGATGAGAGAGAGAGAGAGAGGAGAGAGAGGACAGACAGACAGACAGGACAGGGACAGAGACCAGAGGTCTGACAGACAGACATAGTCTGAGACATAGAACAGAGGACAGTCAGGAAGACAGACAGACTGACAAAACAGACAGACAGACAGACAGACAAAAAGGGACAGATAGATGGATCGAGGGAAGGGTCTGGGTGGGGGGTGAGTAGGGGGTGGGTGGACGGAGGGCATGTTAAGGAAAATTGGGATGGGGGGGATATACTAGCGTACAGAGGTGGTCGATTAGGAGAACAAACGGTAGTTATTAGAATCCTCCTGTCTCGGTCATACAATTAGTTTCACACTTGTGGAATTCAGAACACGCCCAATAAGACAAGGAAGCTTACATTATTAACCTATTCTGTCTGTGAGGTCGTGAGGGGAGTTAATTAAAACACATCATCGGCATATTATCGCGTACATCATAAAATGACCGGAGACGAGAGAGCGGCCTATTGTAGAGCGCTCATGCGCCTGTGTGGTTGCGTGCGTGCGTGCGAGCATATATATATTTTATATATTATATATTTATATATATTTATATATATATATATATATATATATATAATATATATATGTGTGTGTGTGTGTGTGTGTGTGTGTGTGTGTGTGCGGCGTGCGTGCGTGCGTGCGTGCGTGCGTGCGTGCATGAATGCGTGCGTGCGTGGGTGCATGAATGCTTTGCGTGCGTGCGTGCATGAATGCGGTGCGTGCGTGCGTGCGGTGTGTTGTGTGTGCGTGCGTGCGTGCGTTTGCAGTGGTGCGTGTGTGTGTGTGTGTGTGTGTGTATGTGGTGTGTGTGTGTGTGTGTGTGCGGTGTGTGTGTGTGTGTGTGTGTGTGTGGTGTGTGTGTGTGTGTGCGCGCGCGCGCGTGGGTTTTTTTTTTTGGTGTTATATATTTATGTATGTGTGTGTGTGTGTGTGTGTGTGTGTGTGTGATGAGTGTGCGTGGCGGGCGTAGCGCGCGCGTGGGTGTATGTGTGTGTGGTGTGTGTGGTGTGTTGTGTGTGTGTGTGTGTGTGTGTGTGTGTGTGTGTGTGTGTGTGTTTAACGGGCAAGCCTGCACATCGAGATTTCGGTTTTTATAAATTACGTTAGGATCTTAGATTCTGCGCAGGTTGCATTAGCAGGGTAGGTTTCCTACAGCCTGGCTGTTTGAACTTTGAACTAAGAGTGGTTTCCTACTGCTTGCTTTATGAACTTGAACTAAGAGTAGGTTTCTACAGCCCGGGTTGTTTGAAACTTGAACTTGATCCATGGAGAGAGACCAGTATATGAAAAGAACAATGCTTTATCCATTTTTCAGTCTTGTGTCAAACTATGTTTGGCCGTGCAAGGTATGGCGTAAGCGTAGAAATGTTGTGGCATCCTTGCGCAGTCCCTTTCGTCTATCTTCGTTCTCCGCGGGAGATCGAACGGACAGATTACCTACAAGTTTATATCAGACTACATACAAGTTTATATCAGAATACCTACAAGTTTATCTGCTAGTCTGTGTAATGACTAGACGGCGCCAGGCAGAGATGGGTAAGCCGTGTTTACCAAACAGTGCAAAGGTATTCTGAGGGACGTGCTGAGACGCCGGGTTTGGTGGTTACCTCAGTGCCAGAGCACCGAGTCTGAAGTCAGAAGTTTCGGGTTCGAACCCCTCTGGTGCACAAATGAAATTGCTATGTTGCTCAGCTGCCCTGGCGTAGTGGCTGGCGTCGCGGATTCACAACTGGAAGGTCGTGGGTTCGATTCCCACTAGAGCTATTTCTTTGTGGGGGGTTTCTGCCCCGACTGGCTCCTACCCATGCTTGATTGAGAAGACTGGACCACACAGGTGAGTTTCGTCCACTTCATGGATGCTTGTCTGAAACTGTTGCTCAAATTTCCTGAGCAGCTCTGCAGGTGTCCTTATTTCTCGGGCCTGGTCTACGCCGGGATGTAGCATTGAACGTGCAAGCGGAGATGACAGCCCTGTCATCCAGACTCAGACTGGAACAGAACTCCATTATCTTCATCATCCTCATCTTCAACGATCGGCAGATTTAAAAAAATAATTGCTATGTTTGCTGTTTCACCTTAGCGAGTTGCCGTTCTTATAGCACTTGTGTATCTGTCGGTGTGATGTTACTGGTCAGCATCATTTTTGACTCCATTGACTCAATGGATCTTTTCTTACGGGAAATCCACCATCTACACACACCAGGAGTGTGGATGGTTTGGCCTTTTTAGATTCATTGTCATTTGTTTATCTCGTTAAATTGATGACTTACCTTTTGCGAAGTAATATTCTTTTATTGTACTTTACGTTCTTTATTATCATTTTTCTCCGGCACATTATCATACCTTCATTCCTGTCCTACCTATCCCCTCCCCCCCCCCTCCGATACTCCCTCTACTGACTCCCCCCCCCTCACACACACATTCCCCCGTCCCCTTTTCTTTCCTTTCTTTTAGATATCAATGATAACATTGTAACAATGTGATCTCTCTCTCAGTTGGATATCTGCTATCATCTGTATGTTTGATGCAGTTCTTTCCCTTGATTTTCCGTCACCGGTGATCAATGTTTTTTCTTTTTCTTTTTTAGTGAAAATCATCACATCTAAAAACATGTTATTGTTTTTTTTAATTAATGGAATAGTTTACTAAACAAAAAACGACAACTAAACAAACGCACTTACAAAGAAAAATGTTGGAGAAAGTTTAATGTTGTTGCACAGTTCTTGTTTAAAAATGGGGGAAAAACTCAAAAAACTGTTGAGAGTGTTAAAGTGATTGCTTTGCTGGCGTCAGTGCAACGTTACGTTGGTTCCCTTTACCATCTCTCCATTGATGGCTGTGTACGTCGGGGATGTAAACTGCGATGAAAGTAGACGTTAAACCCAAATGAAATTGAATTTTGAAGTCGAAGAGCGTTGAAGTAGTATAAATAAGCAGCTTGAGACAGACAGACAGACAGACAGACGGATGGAATTGATTTCTGAAGTCGGAACAATATTATCAATGCCACGAGAGTTTGTATAAAGCTTTCATCGTTGTATACGTGTTGCACGCAGCAGTAAGCTGAAGCCCTCGTCGGTTCGTTTACACACGGACTGATTTGTTTCCAGAAGCACTCACAGATACAAGCACAGATTTACAGATTGTAACTAGCACAGTTGGCAGCACCGTCCTTAGACCAGTAAAAAAAAAGTCTGAAACGTACTGATTGTTTGATGGAATGTCCTATTCTGTTAAACCATATGTCATTACACCTTTCAATTGTCACGTGAAACAGATGACATCAAAGTTCCAGACTGGGGTGCTAGACATCATGGTTCATTTATCAAGGTGTAGGATTCGTACGCAGCGTCATCTATTTAGATCGTGATTCATGAAGATCATGATTTATACAGATCGTGATTTTATACAGATCATGATTTATTTAGATCGTGATTAATACAGATAACAGTTCGTTTTATTCACTGTTTAATAAATAAAAAATCTAAAAGAGAAAGTGCATCGAGCTTTCGTGTGTCTAAATTTTAAGATACAGGAGAGAAGTTTATTTCTGAAAATTACTATTGAAAGCCTGTTTCTTCTGGTTCGTGGGTTTTTTTAACACAGATTTACAGACACCTATGGAACAATATTGTGTTTTCGTATTTTGGAAATGTTTTATATGCTTTACATCTTATCATTTGGAGCCAATACGTAAACCAATTTATTTCATCCCCCTTCTCTCTCTCTCTCTCTCTCTCTCTCTCTCTCTCTCTCTCTCTGTGTCCGCATCCACTGTCGTAGGAGAGAGGAGACGGACAGTCTATGTCCGCGTGCAAGATTGTGAATTACGTACGTGTGTACATTGGTGTGTGTGTGTGTGTGTGTGTGTGTGTGTGTGTGTGTGTGTGTACTCACGATAGAATTGAGTGAGGTGGGCACGAGGGTGAGGGAGACGACGGTGGTGACGTCAGGTCTGACAGACACGTCATACTGACTGGTGTTGAACAGGGCTGTCCTCAGTGCTGTCTCGTTGCCGCTGGTAAATCCCCTCACCGTCCCCACCAACGTCACTGCACCAACACACCATCACAAATACATTCTGAACGTGGCGTCAGCTGGAATGAGAAAATCGTGATCAAGAAAATAATAATAATAATAATAATAATGATGATGATAATAATTGTAATAATAATAATGATATGATGATGATGATGATGATGAGTCACTATGGCTTCCATGATGAAACAAAGGTACTTAACTCAAGCCAAACTTTTCTTACAATTCCCACTCAGCTAGCGCTGAGCTAAATCAGACGCCTGCAGGAAAAACCACCGACCAACCCCTGAAAGAGGGTCCCAAGCTTGCGCTATGCCTCTGGCAAGGGCAGGTTACACAGCAACAACAGAAGAAATGTAGCAGCCCAAAATGACATGTATGCAAACCCACGTCAGTTTCGGGTGACTCTACTAATAACAATCTAAAATATTGTGAGGAATTTGTGCATGTATCTGTATTGAGCCTTTAAGAGACGAGTTGTGGTGTCTTTAGTTTGTAAATGTATTGAAACGCCGGTGTTATATGAATACTGCTATCCTCAATCAATATTTGAGTCAGAAGATTGCACTTCAAGCACCTGTGTACAAGACCGTACTTTCTGTATTTGTGTACTGTGTTGCTTTTGTTGTTGTTGTTATACTTACTATACTATGTTTTTTTTTTAAATATTACCCCCCCCCCCCCTTCCAGAAGAGGCCGTGGCCTATCCTGAATAAAACCTCCTCCCTCTCTCTCTCTCTCTCTCTCTCTCTCTCTCAAATGTTGAATGGTAGGCTCACTCACATTCTCAGCGCAGGTATCACATCAAAATTAGCACTCTGAAGCCCTCCCCTTCCCTTCTTATCCGCCCTGCCCCACTCACTTCTCTCTCTCTCTCTCTCTCTCTCTCTCTCTCTCTCTCTCTCTCTCTCTCTCTCTCTCTCTCTCTCGTGTATTCCTCTTGTGGTGTATGTTGTGCGTAGCAATTAGAGCGTGATTTGCTTCTAATGGAAAAAACGTTCTCAGTGGGGCCTGCGTTTCCCACACTTTTTATTTTTATTTTTTTATTTTTTTTATTTTATTATTGTTTTCGGCACGGAGGTAAGGTGAGAGAGTTGGGATGGGAGATGACACATCACGGAATTCGCACTCAGGTTGGTGTCTGTTGTGATACAGAATGTTACCCGGTACAAAATGTCTTGGTGACATTTTGTTCCGACGTTGTGTTAAAAAGAATGTCACCCCGGTACAAAATGTAACCCCTTGTATTGGGATGATGTATTGTACCGACAGGTCACGTGTTTAAGATTTCTGTGGAATTAATTGTCGCCATGTGTGAATGTTTGGTGTTACCAGGATCATGTCTAACCGGTCACCGTGTCATGATGTCATAAGTGCAGGCTTTTAGGAACGCCTGCCTCTGCAACTTTGGACGATGGTAGTGATGTGTTTTGTTGTGTGTGTGTGTGTGTGTGTGTGTGTGTGTGTGTGTGTGTGTGTGTGTGTGTGTGTCTCTCTGTGTGTGTGTGTCTGTGTCTGTGTCTCTGTGTGTGTGTGTGTGTGTGTGTGTGTGTGTGTGTGTTTATTCCTGCGTTTTTTGTCGTTGTTTTGTTGTTGTTTTTGTTGTTGTTTCCGTTGATATCGTTTACAGGATTTGGCTTAACAAGTACATGTTGGGAGAAGAGACTATGCCTAAAGTCTCAATCCTTGATTGTATAAAGTTTTATCCCCTCCTCTCTCTCTCTCTCTCTCTCTCTCTCTCTCTCTCTCTCTCTCTCTCTCTCTCTCTGCAAACAACGCTGAACAGGTGAAAATCAACGCCTAAGTGGGTTTTACCTAGCACACCCAAACTTCAGCGACTAGAAGCTCTCTAAACACACCAGACTACTAACAATTCTGGTCACTGTTAACCTTTTTCAAGTAGGATTAAGCTGTCACTCTCATGCACTGACTGTAGTAGTAGGTCCCCGTGTACCACCTAATCTGTTCTGCCGGTTGTCTGTGGCTTAATACCCTGCGCCTGAGGACGTAAAAGCCAGGAATGCAGATCCCCGTGGTACACTGTAGCTCTTGGCTGGGAGTGATGCCGAGTAACGTCTTTAGACCTCTGAGGGTTCTCATGACAATGAAAAGTTCCAGTATGAGAAACTGAATCTCTCTCTCTCTCTCTCTCTCTCTCTCTCTCTCTCTTCTCCTCTCTCTCTCTCTCTCTCTGTCACACTGTCACTTTTGCACATACGCATTCATGACAGCATTTACTCCATACGCACACGCAATCTTTCCAATCAACCAAAAGGCGCACTACCGAATGTTTTTTCTTCTCCCCCTCTCCTTCGGGAAAAACACTTTACTAAATCACATCAAACAATTTATAAACAGATTTTATACATGTACCTCTCTTTACACTGAGAGATAAACTAATTCATTCAAGATTTTATAAAGTCATGGCCTTCACATTACATTAGCCCAAAATCCAGACCAGGAGAATAAATAACTCCTGTAATCATTGATGCCATGCCTGCATCAGATATAAGACTCCATACTGTCATGATTCCCTGTCTCTCTCAGACATCGTATCGCCCCCTTGATTTCTCCCGTCACTGGAGATACGAGTTCCGACTCCTCTCCCTCGACTTCTCCTGTCACTGGAGATATGAGTTCCGACTCCTCTCCCTCGACTTCTCCTGTCACTGGAGAGATGATGAGTTCCAACTCCTCTCCCTGGAGTCTTTAATTGCTGGGGCTGAACTACCGGTGTGTTCCCCACACCATGGCCATCTTTAACCACCTCACGGGGTGAAAGGTGAAGGGTGAAGGGCGAAGGGCTGAAACACGAATAAGGTTCGTGTAAGTAATCTGCTTCCGATTTAATTATGAATTCTTTCTTTCTCTTTTCTTTAGGTTTTCCCCTGTAGCTTTCCCCAACTATCTATGGCTCACCTGGTAATGACTGGTCAGCAGTGAGGACCAGCGTCCTGACAGGTTCGAGTCTCTAGGCCATCTGCTGGGCTAAAACTGATTCTTTCCTCCCTCCTCCTAGTGAGTGCATACTCAGTGTTCAAAACACATGATAAGCACCTTACCAGCCCTTGTTAAACTATCTCTCAGTGGTCACTTTCATCCAATGACCACCCTTCTTTCTTTAACGAGTCATTCTCACCATTATTTGGGGACGCCCGCTACACTAGTCAAGCCACTGAATATTCTTCCTTTTTAGTAGTGGCATGGGGAAATGATTCATATCACTAACTACATGTGATGGAGCGTCACATGCCTTGATGTGAGGCTACGTCACATGACACTCTCTCTCTCTCTCTCTCTCTCTCTCTCTCTCTCTCTCACACACACACACACACACACACACACACACACACACACACACACACACACACACACACACATACACATGCTGCGCAGTAAGTTTTCACATCATCGGCGCTGCGTAGCGGGCGTCATGCAATAGGGTTTCGTGCATCTGGACGTCACGCGCTAAAGTCGACATCTTTCATTTAGATAGATAAACAAAACAACAACAAAAAATATGGCCGTGGTCTTCATCTCTTTACATTTTAATCAGTACAATGTCTCCTTCCAAACTAAATATTCAAAACCTTCTCCAAGAATCTCCATTTTTAAAGATCCAAACGCCTTTCCCATATGAACGGGTAAACACGATTCAGCTAAAAAAATAAATCGTTACATTGATGACACCTTCTGTGCATCTGACAGCAAGAAATGTGGTTTCATCATCACAAACGATTTTTTTCCAACTCCGTCTTAGTATACTGGACACATTTCAGCTCCCAGGTTATACGTCTTGACCTAGTGTCATATGCTAAAAGAAATTATGATTTTTTTTTCATTAGAGTCTTTTTCGTCTGACAGACAAAAAAAATGATGGTCTCTATCTGGTAAGTATGACGTCTGACTGCAGACAGCCAACAAATGATATTCTCTATCTGGTAAGTATGACGTCTGACTGCAGACAGCCAACAAATGATGGTCTCTATCTGGTAAGTATGACGTCTGACTGCAGACAGCCAACAAATGATGGTCTCTATCTGGTAAGTATGATATGTCTGACTGCAGACAGCCAAAACATGATGGTCTCTATCTGGTAAGTATGACGTCTGACTGCAGACAGCCAAAACATGATGGTCTCTATCTGGTAAGTATGACGTCTGACTGCAGACAGCCAAAACATGATGGTCTCTATCTGGTAAGTATGACGTCTGACTGCAGACAGCCAAAACATGATGGTCTCTATCTGGTAAGTATGACGTCTGACTGCAGACAGCCAAAACATGATGGTCTCTATCTGGTAAGTATGACGTCTGACTGCAGACAGCCAAAACATGATGGTCTCTATCTGGTAAGTATGACGTCTGACTGCAGACAGCCAAAACATGATGGTCTCTATCTGGCAAGTATGACGTCTGACTGCAGACAGCCAAAACATGATGGTCTCTATCTGGTAAGTATGACGTCTGACTGCAGACAGCCAACAAATGATGGTCTCTATCTGGTAAGTATGACGTCTGACTGCAGACAGCCAAAACATGATGGTCTCTATCTGGTAAGTATGACGTCTGACTGCAGACAGCCAAAACATGATGGTCTCTATCTGGTAAGTATGACGTCTGACTGCACACAGCCAAAACATGATAGTCTCTATCTGGTAAGTATGACGTCTGACTGCAGACAGCCAAAACATGATGGTCTCTATCTGGTAAGTATGATATGTCTGACTGCAGACAGCCAACAAATGATGGTCTCTATCTGGTAAGTATGACGTCTGACTGCAGACAGCCAAAACATGATGGTCTCTATCTGGTTAGTACGATTTCCTAACTTGAAGCTTGCGCTTTCCACAAGATGTTTAAGTTTTCCACTCAAACCTTTCAACATTCTGCCAAATTCCACCTGCTTCGAATCTCTTTGAAGAAGTGACATTGTTTTCACTTTTATATTGAAATGTTAAGAGAACGTCTTCATTGATGTCTTCAGAACAGCGAAGGAGAAAAACCAAACAGGTGTGTTGGGGAGGGGAGAGGGTTTGAAGGTGTGTATGTGGGGGTGTGGGGGTGGGGGCACATGAAAATCGCAACAACAAAAAAGCTTCAAGCCGAAATTAGCGTGTAGCACAATGCTTCTGTGTTTCATGTCTGAAACACTTTTGTCAGAAAAAGACAAAATATTTATTTTGTTTTGTTTGTCTGTTTTGTTGTGCTTTTGATTCCGTCACATGCTTTTATAAACGGTGCATGTATGCTTAGCTTAACATCAAATAGCAGATGAGAAGACCTGGAGAGAGTCCCATCTCAATTTCTCCCCCGCGCAGTTAGGGAAAAAATCGTTTCTGAATCATTTATTCCATGGTCACTTGGTCTACAGTTGACCTAAAGAAACAAGCACCAAACTCTGTGTAGTAGACAACTGGCTAGTCAGCCCATGGCACAAATTCTGCGTCTTAATCGCAAGAAAGTGAATAAACTGGACGAATCGTGTAGAATGACGTGTATATCAATATTCGTAAATGAAAAAGATTAAAATTTAAAAAAGACGATGTTTAAACAATCTAGACTTTCATTCAGCTTCTTTCCATTTCATATCCTCTTCATCTTCGAAACCAAGAATATGACTGTTCTCTCCAAGGAGGAAATCTTTTTGAATTATGTTGGGTCGTTATTTTTGTCGCCGAGCACCAAAATTAGTAACGTTATCTGATTGGTCAACAGAACCACTTCCGTTGAGTCACATTAACAATGTTGCGTGCAACTCGGGTACCTAGCGGTGCAGTGGAACCATACGAACCTGTGGCACTTTGCCGTGGGAATTTTATCGTGGGACCTGAAACAGTGTAGAAGTACTCGTTGCTCTGAACTGTTTATACCACTTTGAAATGCGTGTTTCACTGAAAAGACAACGCCATGTGTTGCCATGCGCCTGGAATACAGCCGGACCGACCTTTCCTGTTTTACGCACAGTTTGGCCACTCTTCCATCATTTGGATCAGCTGTACACTGAGGGTAAAGAAAATCAGTTAAAAATCCGACTTTGCTTTTTCTTCATGTTGTGTGGATGGTTGAAAGTAGCGTCCTTTTTGTTCTGTTTTCATGTTTCTGCATATTTCGAATATCGTCCTTTGTTGCTAGCAGCGTTGGAACATTAGTGGATAGTGGTCGTCTCTTATAGAGGCGTAACGCCCACTGTACTGAAAGCAGTTTTTCTGTGTCAAATACCACGGATGACTGACCACGACAACTATTAATCACTACCGTTGGAGCCGAGCTGTTGACGGCAGCAATTAAGCGCTGGGTCTCCTATGAGGGTTGCTACCAGTCATCCGTGACTAACATGAAGTTGCATGGCACAGAGGTGAGTCCTCTCCTCTGTTTGTTTCCCATTACCTTTACCCAAAAGTTCAAATATTTGAGTGCACCCGTCCGATTTGCCCCTGTAATATACCTTACTTAAAGAGCCATTGTTTACCATCATCTAAGTCTCCTCGTTCCTCTCCGTTGCTGTGTCACTTCATGTGAACCAAGCCAGTCAAAGGCACATAGGGGGTACATGTGGGAGGTCAGAGGGAAGAAGGGGTGGGTGGGGGTGGGAGAGAAGGGAGTGGGGATGGAAAGGGTTGCCCATGGCTGTTTGGGAACCCCACCCTGGCCTCGTTTCGTTAAAAATAAACAATGATTGTCTGAAGAAAAAGGGGGGGACGAGGAGGTCGGGAGGGGGGAGGGAGGAGAGAAAGTTTAATGAGGAGATGTCACAGTCAAACTGGGAGTTGGTACTTCCCTCGTCCATCCTCTTCCTCCAGCAACTCATTCAGTGATTGATCATACGTTTGACAACTTCAAGAAGTATTGTCCACCACCGCCCCCTTATTCTCTTCTCCCCCCCCCCCGCTCCCCCCCCCCCCCCCCCAATCCTTTACTTCCCAATCCCCATCCCATTCCCCTCCTGACGCCAAACGTCTAGTTGAGCCAGACATTGAACAGTCTTTTGAACAGAGTTTTCTTTTGCTGGACTACTTGTGTAATCCGCCTGTCACTACTCGTATTATCCCGTCATCTTCTGCTTTCAAAAGAACTTTAGAAACGCATTTTTCTCTAAACTGCTTAACCCTAGCCTATTTCACTCCTCTCTGCTACTGAGTTCTCTCTCTCTCTCTCTCTCTCTCTCTCTCTGAGTACGCGCGCGCGCGCGCGCGCGTGTGTGTGTGTGTGTGTGTGTGTGTGTGTGTGTGTGTGTGTGTGTGTGTGTGGTGTGCTTGACACTGTACCGCAGTGTGAGGTGCTGCACAATGTAAAAGTCCACTATTATTATTATCATTATTATTGTTGTTGTTGTTGTTGCTGCTGCTGCTGCTGTTCTTAGTATTACTTCGTCTCCCTTTTCACTGACCCCTCTGTCTTGGATGAATTAAAACTCACAAGCTAATGTCTAAAGGGTCATGTACGTCCATTCATTTTATCCTGCGCAACAATGCGGTTTATTCTGAAGTGTCGTGGATATTAGCTGATGCGGAAGAATTTTTCCTAGAGCAACAAGCACCATAACGGGTTGCTTCAGACAGAACAGGATAGTCCAGAAACATTCGTTCTCTCTCTTGTTGTTCTTTGTATCTTTGATAGCATCTTCCCAAACTCAAATTGATTTCTGGTACAAGTCTCGCTGGCTATAGGTTGAAAACATGTTTTAATGAAGACTCAAAGGAAGAAAGCACGTTGAATAGCTTCAAAATATACCTTAGAATGAAGGCACTGGGAAAGAAAACACGCGGGAAATCTGTTTTAGTGCAATACCTGCAGGTTGTAAATCCAGAAGCAGAAAGGAACAAAACACACAGATGATTGAGAAAGGAAAAATAAGGGAAAGGGAGGGGGGGGGGGGTATAAATCATGTCCAAAGTCCAGCCTGGATGGCCAAGCTGAGAGTAGAAGAGGAGGAGGAATTGAAAACGCTCCCCGAATTCAGAACATCAAAAATAAATCTACCAATGAAAACCGTTTTGGCATAAGCACTCAATTATATATTTTTAAAAAAAGCATAAACGAAGATCGACTAATTGCTTTGCTTCCGCTTCAGCTATTTCAAACAAACATCCACCGTTGGGGGTGGGGAGGGGGAGGGGGACAAACGGCTGTGCACAACAACGAACAACAGTTTGCCATTAGGACATCAGGATTGCTTTTCTCCTCCTGCAGACCGAAGTGGGGAACATCAGTGTGGAGAAGCAGCCCACATCTCCGGACAGTCAAGCCATGTTCATACTCTCTCTGCGCCGTGATTCAAAGCGCGGGTCATCATGTTACAATGAAGGGAGGTCAAGCGTGGCTTCGTTTGGAGGTTATGAGTTTTAGGTCATGCTTAACTGAACAGAACCAGAAGAATAGAGCCAGTTTTATGTTGTCCACATGTGATATGAGCGAAAGGAGGTGTCTGTATCCCCCCCCTCTCTCTCTCTCTCTGTTTTGTTCACGGTTTAAAAAAAAAAGTTTGATTAAATAAGAAGACTGAACATGACTGGACTAAATTTTCGCAAATTGATTTGATCCGATGACAAAGTTAATCATTTCTTTGTATTCTCTCAGAGCTGACACTTTTCTTTCCAGTCTGACATTCTTGTCTGCCAAGAGGAATACAGAGATGGGGAAACTGATCTCGCGTTGCAGATCCAGTTCAGTAAATCGGACGGTGGGGATCAGTTGTACTACATTGCAACATGTGTGATGTGTTCTCCAACAGCTCATTTTCTGTTTGCATGACCACTACGATCAGTACCAGCTGCGGCTGAAACATTTCTACAACTTTCAATTTGCTTTTATGAACTACAGTAAATCCAAAACAAACGTTGAACGCTGATAAATATTTGTTAGGCATATCGTTAGTGGCAAAGTGTACGAAATGAAGTTCAATGTATGGACAGCAACTGGAGACCCGGCCCGACGAATCCAGCAGACTTTCTTTCAGGTTATCCCTCCACACGCTCAATGCTTCTTAGAATGATCTGTCAAAATACATTGTTCATTGACTATGTTTTCCTTGGAGTGTCTGCCATCTGCTACTGGACCTGTTATTAAGGCTGAAATATCAGCGTGTATTCGCTCCAGAAAGTGAATCAGAACCACCCCTGGTCTGCAAGAAATGTACTCCTTCTCAGGACTAGCTTCTACACGGACAGACTCTAAGCCCTATGGATCAGAATTTAAACCGGAGTCCCTTGTGTGAACCTATGTCTTTATGAAATAAAAGTTCGTAAGCACTTAAATCTTCGTCCTTTGTAAAGGAGTATGGCTTCGTGTGCCAGAGATCACACACACACAAGTATGGCTTCGTGTGCCAGAGAGATCACCCACACACACACACACACACACACACACACACACACACACACACACACACACACACACACACACACACATACACGCTGGCTTAAACATCCTCAACGACAGAATATGGCTTCCTTTACGGCGGGATTGAAAACAGTCACAACCGCAACAAAATGCACTGAGGGTAATCCATGGAGCCTGAAAGCAAGACGGATGAGGAAGGAAGGAGGGAAGGAAAGATGTTCCATTTGCCGCCCCCCCCCCCCCCCCTCAAATCCTCAGGCGAGAAAGAACAAACCAAACTTTCCCCTGTACTAAGCCTATATCCCGACCTCGTAGACCACAATCGATGATTGGTGTTAAAACTCTGTCTGCATTCCTTTTCCGCGGCAATGTTGACGCTGACATTCAGTGTGGGAATGGCTGCACACCGCGGCAATGTTGACGCTGACATTCAGTGTGGGAATGGCTGCACACCGCGGCAATGTTGACGCTGACATTCAGTGTGGGAGTGGCTGCACACCGCGGCAATGTTGACGCTGACATTCAGTGTGGGAATGGCTGCACACCGCGGCAATGTTGACGCTGACATTCAGTGTGGGAATGGCTGCACACCGCGGCAATGTTGACGCTGACATTCAGTGTGGGAATGGCTGCACACCGCGGCAATGTTGACGCTGACATTCAGTGTGG
>CM031595.1:66274291-66276791 GCA_018398815.1 Conus ventricosus | reverse complement strand
ACGATCCATATACAAGCGTTTGCTAGATGGTCCCAAAGTAAACAGTAACCAGCAAATGAATGCGTCGCTCCCATCACGTCCTGTTTTCAGAGCAAAGAGCAAAGTGGCTGGGCGCCAAACCATGTGCCTCATGGCACGCATCTGCTGTGTGACATGGCTGTGATGGTAAAGTGTGGATGTAAACAATGCCAATAGAGATAGTAATGTAGATGGTGGAGATTAAAAAGCAACTCGATAATGCGGGATATGTTATGAAAGTAAGTGTAGAACACAGCCCTGCCGTGCAGTCTCAGACCGGAATGGAAATCCGTAGCATCATCTTCATCATCGTCATTCTCATCGATCAGCATAGAAAAAAGTATCCATTTCTGTGTCATTTCATGCCCTGCTCTCATGGTGACCACAGTTCCGATATCCTCTCCACGTCTGTGGCCTTGGTTTGATTCCGTCGGGGTCACCGGTATCGGCAAATTCATGGGGGCTGTCGTTGGACGGGCGTGGTGGCGCCCTCCGGAGGGAGAGCCCCATCACGCTGGCTCCGCGAATACGCAATTATTGTCGTCAGTAGGTGATGTCCTGCGTATGTTAGATCAGAACAGGCACCACTGAACAGCACCGAAGTGACTCGGCAGCAGTGCAGTGTCTCCTCCGGTGGGTTGCCTTTTGTAGCTTGACATTGTCTGCTCCCTGTGGATTGCCGGTGCCGGGACTGCGGCGGGGCCGACCGGGCTGTGGCTGTGGACAGGGGGGGCGGAATGAGCGGCGTGGGTGCAATGCTACTGAATTGGCACAGAAGTTGATACAGCAAAAAATGAACTTCTTTTTTTTTAATCAACGATGACAACAACGATGAAAATAATATCGTCAATAAGTCAGTGAAGACGACGATTAAGCACCAGGATGATAACGATCGACTTGCTATTTCAGTAACTAATAATGGTGTTAAAGTAAAAGGACAATAATAATCAAAACAATATCTTCGATGAATACAGATGGTGATAAAGTATAGGAGTAATAACGATGATGACGACGACAACATACAACGAAAAAGCAAGACGACTCAGTCACAAAATTATCAATTTCCCTGTCCTGCAACACGTTTATGCTGTTTTCTGCTATCATTCGTTGGTTAATCGAGGTTTAACATCCAAACCCACGTAATGTGATATGGCAGATGGTTACTGTGCTACGTTTTGTTTCTTTTTGTTCAATGTTGATGTCTGTATTTGCAGTTTCAACTATGCAAAGTTATGGAATATACTCTAGATAATATATTCTGTTTTTCCTTACTGCTGATTTGCTCTTTTTGTTTTTGTTTTGTTTTGTTTTTCCTTGCTACATGCATGCCAGAGTGGCTGCTGTCTGGCAGAACCGGTCCAGTGGACTCTATCGCCTCTTTATGGAGTCGTCCATCATTGCACGACTGGGGACCCTCGCCCCTGCCGGCCTGAACACCAGAGAGTGACAGCAGCTGAACTTCAGACACCCCCTCCCCCTTCTCTACTAACCCCTCCCCCCCCCTTTTTTTTTTCTTTCTTTCCTTCCTTTTTGAACAGGCCTTCTTGCTTCCCACTTTAACTTGTTCATGATTCCTACTCACTGCTTAACCCAGTTAACTTCCTTTTGTCTCTGAGCTCTGTTCATTCCTTCTTCATTTTTATTGTCAGTCCCCATATAAGATATGTCTCTGTCACCCACTAACTCTAAGCCTGATGACAGCTCTATGAGCAGAAAGCTTGCTTGGTTTCCTTCTTGTTCCCCGATCACCATACTCAAACCCTGGTGAGTGCACTCTTCCACCATTTTCTTCTCCTTGCTACACTAATTCATCAACTGATTTGTAAGGGGAAAAAAGTCGCATTGAACAGGACCAAAAAAATGTAATAATGCTCACGAAAACAGCGTTCCTGAAAGGGATATAACCCTTTGCTCTGGTGGCATCCTTCACAAATGAAAATGCCTCGCCTCCCGGAAGATTTATATTATTCATTTGCCAACGGTTTTAGACATGCTATAGTGTCAAATATGTTTCGTTAATACTTCGTTAGCACTGACTCTTTGAAGACTCCAACATCTTCAATCACGTTTTAGATGCATACCTTACAAAACAATCCCTTAAAACACACCTGAGTTTCTCAGACCAGCATGGAATCCCATAGCATCATCTTATCTTTCTCACTGACCTTTTCTTTTTAAGCCTAATCTTCAGAGGTCCTTCATATTCTGCTGTCACGTTGATTTCAGTTCCCATCTCCTTATCATACCCATGCCTGTTGTTGATTTCGTGCCACCAAAGTGTCGGCAACTTCATGGGCACTATCGTTGGGTGGCAGCGCCCATAGATGGGAAGGGGGGGGGGGGACGCTAAGGGGTCCTAGATTGTCGTAAGATCCAGAGGTTTGTAGAGGCGTCGGAACCAGAGGAGCACAGAAGCCAAAAGGTCACCGAATAATCAAGAGAAAAAAGATGTTTGTAAAAAAATGGAAAAGTTTCGTAACAC
>CM031595.1:66266791-66269291 GCA_018398815.1 Conus ventricosus | reverse complement strand
CGTTACAGGCCGTTACAGCCGTTAGTAATGGCTATAACGGTAAACTAAAACATCCGGCATCATCCTTGGTCCATAATGAACATACCTGCTAATTTTCACAAAGATCGGCCAAGTACTTTCTGAGATATTCGATGATGAAAAACAACCGTTACAGGCTGTTACAGCCGTTAGTAACAGCTATAACGATAAACTAAAACATCGGGCATTATTCGTGACCCATAATGAACATACCTGCTAATGTTCAAAAAGATCGGCCAAGTACTTTCAGAGATATTCCATGAAGAAGAAAAAGCGTTACAAGCCGTTACAGCCGTTAGTAACGGCCATAACGGTAAACTAAAACATCAGGCATTATTCGTGACCCATAATGAACATACCTACAAATTTTCTGAAAGATCGGCCTAGTACATTTTGAGATATTCTATAAAGAAGAAAAACCGCTACAGGCTGTTACAGCCGTTAGTAACGGCTATAACGGGGTAAACTAAAACATCGGGCATCATCCGTGACCCATAATGAACATACCTGCTAATTTTCACAAAGATCGGCCAAATACTTTCGGAGATATTCCATAAAGAAGAAAAAGCGTTACAACCCGTTACAGCCGTTAGTAACGGCTTTAACGGTAAACTAAAACATCGGGCATCATCCTTGACCCATAATGAACATACCTACAAATTTTCAGAAAGATCGACCCAGTAGTTTTGCCAGGAGCGAGTGGAACACATTTTGACCACGGACACACACACACACACACAAAACAGACAGACAGACAGACAGCATTTCTTCGTTCCCATTCTAAAGTACTCCCTGTTCTTTAAGAACTGGGAGTACAAAAACCAGGCCTTTAAAGGGACAGAAGCCTTACTGGAAAAAAAAATCTAGATTACCCGAAGACAATCGATTCAGAAGAAAATAAGCTTTTCAAGGGAGGAAATTCTGACTGGAATTTTTTTTAAATTTTAATCTACATGACACAACGACAAGGGATTCAGCAAAAAAGAAGGCTTTAAATACATGGAATCGTTACTTGGAGATGAATATGGTGAAGACGAAGACAGTGCTCAACAACAACAACAACAACAACGATAAAACACCAAACCAAAACAAAAGCCAAACAAGATGCAAAGCATATAAACGTACTCCCAGTTTATCCTGAATACGCGTGAGATATTCCATAAAGAAGAAAAACCGTCTTGGGCTGCTGTAACCGTTAGTAATGGCTATTCTGGTAAACATCGGCCATCGTCTGTGACCTAAAATGACATACTTACAAATTTTCAGAAAGATCGGCCAAGAAATTTCTGAGATTTTCCATAAAGAAGAAAACAATTATGGGCCGTTAGTAACGGCTGTAACGGTAAACTAAAACATCGGGCATCATCCATGACCCATAGTGAACATACCTACCAATTTTCAGAAAGATCGGTCAAGTACTTTTTCAGATACTCTATAAAGAAGAAAAACCGTTACAGGCCGTTACAGCCGTTAGTAACAGCTATACTGGGGTAAACTAAAACATCGGGCATCATCCGTGACCCATAATGAACATACCTGTTAATTTTCACAAAGATCGGCCAAGTACTTTCTGAGATATTCCATGGAGAAGACAAACCGTTACAGGCCGTTACAGACGTTAGTAACGGATGTAACGGTAAACTAAAACATCGGGCATCATCCGTGACCCATAATGAAAATACCTACAAATTTTCAGAAAGATCGGCCACGTGCTTTCTGAGATATTCTATAAAGAAGAAAACCGTTACAGGCCGTTAAAGCCGTTACTAACGTCTATAACGGTAAACTAAAACATCAGGCATTATTCGTGACGCATAGTGAACATACCTACAAATTTTCAGAAAGATCGGCCAAGTACTTTTTCAGATATTCTATAAAGACGAAAAACCGTTACAGGCTGTTACAGCCGTTAGTAACGGCTATAATGGGGTAAACTAAAACATCGGGCATCATCCATGACCCATAATGAACATACCTACAAATTTTCACAAAGATCGGTCAAGTACTTTTTGAGATATTCCATAAAGAAGAAAAACCGCTACAGGCTGTTACAGCCGTTAGTAACGGCTGTAACGGGGTAAACTAAAACATCGGGCATCATCCGTGACCCATAATGAACATACCTGCTAATTTTCACAAAGATCGGCCAAGTACTTTCTGAGATATTCCATAGAGAAGAAAAACCGTTGCAGGCCGTTACAGCCGTTAGTAACGGATGTAACGGTAAACTAAAACATCGGGCATCATCCTTTACCCATAGTGAACATACCTACAAATTTTCAGAAAGATCGACCCAGTAGTTTTGTCTGGAGCGAGTGGAACACATTTTGACCACGGACACACACACACACACACACACACACACACACACACACACACACACACACACACACACACACACACACACAGCATTTCTTCGTTCCCATTCTAAAGTACTCCCTGTTCTTTAAGAACTGGGAGTACAAAAAGAAGACAGAAACAA
>CM031595.1:66261791-66264291 GCA_018398815.1 Conus ventricosus | reverse complement strand
GCGTACTGGTTCAGTATGGTTTTCAGAAATGTGCGCATTGATCAATAACAGAACAGTTTATCAACCCAACCAATTGATTTGACATGTTAAAGTACGCATCCACTGATGCATTATTAGTTGCGCGATTGTATTCTTACTGGGAATCGTTCAAATTTCTTGTCGTTGTTGCCATTGTTGTCGTTGTTTTTGTTGTTGTCCTCGTCGTTGTTGTTTTTGTTTTTGTTCTTGTTGTTGCTGTTGCAGTCGTTTTCCAAGAAACAGACCATGGACGGAAAGAAAATTGGTGAAAGACTGATGCGAGCAAAAGGGTAAAGAATAAATCCTAAATGAGGCGGGGAACACAGGAAAGTAGCCTGCTGTTGTTGCTGTCTCAGCATATCAGTTCGGATTCTGGAACTTCTTTTGGGGCCCTTTCCTTCTTTATTCTGTGAGATGCATAAAAAATACGGGAACTTCTTTTTCCTGTATCATCAATTGTGCCACCTCAGCGGAACTGAACCCACGCCGCTCATTTCAGCCCCCTGTCCACAGCCACATTGCGGCCCGTTACGCCACAGCCCCGGTACCGGCAGTCCACAGGGAGCAGTCAATGTCAAGTCGTCAAGAGGCAACCCACCAGAGGAGACACTGCACTGCTGCCGACTCACTTCGTGGTGTTCAGTGGCGCCTGTTCTTATCCAACATAGGCAGGTCACCACCCGTTAAACACTCTACTGACGACGATGATTACTTTGCTGGCGGAGCCGGCGTGAGTAAGTTCAGCCTCGGGAGGGCACTACCACAGTACCCATGAATTTGCCGATACCGATTACCCCAACACTAAGGGCATGGACGTGGAAATGAAATTAAAACGGAGGTCACCATGAGAACAGGACATGAAGGGCCATAGAATTCGAGATTTTCATGCTGATCGATGAGGATGAGGACGATGAATATGATGCAACGATTTTCCATTCAGGTCTGAGACTGCCATGACAGGCTGTACTGCACGCTTACTTTCATAATCTATTCCGGCATCAACCAGGCCCGATAGTTACAGACATCTGCTGTGTTGATCAAAAAATTTGAGCAACAGTTTCGAAGACGCATCGATGATGTGGCTGAAGCTCGACTGTGTGGTCCCAGTCTTCGCAGCTTAGCTTAGCCCATAGGAAATTAAACTCCAGGTAGGAGCAGGTCGGAGCAGAAAAATCCCACCAATAAGTGACGCTGATGAAAATCGCACTCACGACCTCCCAGTCTGGAATCCACGACGCTGATTGCTTCACCACGGCGGTTGGTTTCTTTTAATTTTAGATTGAGTTCAGGTGGAGCAGCGCGATTCTGAAATTCTCGAAAAGCGAGAATTTTTATATTAAAAAAAAATGTTGAAGGGCCTTGTGTTTTCATTCCCGAATCTCCCGAGTGCCTTTGTGTGTACATACTTTAAAGTGTGTTAATAGAAGTGTCAGTGCGTGCGTTACGTTGTGTACAGGTCGGTCGAAATAAAATTATCGTACCTAAATCCTCTCCGTACGAAAGCTTCCCTCCGTCAAAATATCAAGGACCATCTGGTGGCAGAAATTAGTTAAAACTCTCAAAGATGACAAAGGAATCAGCTATGCCATTAGCCATTGACCGTGTCTGGAGCTGTACTGTCATCATCTGTCAGCGGAACAGCAACGAATGAGGCTGCGGGATGCACACGGCAGTTGCTTGACGGTGGCACTTTTTGCCGGTGGCCTCTGCTGTCATGAAATAGGGCCAGTACACACATGAGAACGCTCATGTGGAGGGTCTGTCGTGTCACATCCAGTGGCCATTACACAATGGCATCTGCCGCGGAGCAATCATGTCCCTTCACGTGTTAATGGCATGCCCTGTGCGTGCCTGTACCCTATGTCAACACAACGCAGGCTTCCAAGGGTGGTACAGGATTGTTCTCAGCTGGTTTGTTTGGCAGTTGAGGACAGTACTTCTGTGGGTCATATCCGCACTTTCGGATGTATCTTTTTCTTCTCCTCCCGTACAAACATTCCTCTTCGTCAAAACATCAAGGACCGTCTAAGGGCAGAAATAATTCAAAACTCTCGAAGACGACAAAGGAAGTGTTCAATCCGCCAGCTTCAGTGTTTTGACGGGAAGAATCCATTGTACAAAAGAACACTTTTCAGCGATTCCACAAGACATAGGTGGGCTGACATGAAACGGGTGGTGTTGTACTGAAAGTTCAGTTCACGCTTTTCGACAGGTGTCATTCGCGCTTTTAGACATTTGAACTCGCGCTTCTGGACTCGTATTTTGAAGCTATTTACGGTTTGGGGCTTCTTCAGCTCCGTGCGTCTCTCTTCTACATATGAGCTAGGTGAGCGGGTGTCGCAATGCTGCTCTGGAGTTGTGTGTCAACAGGGTCAGTGACCAACGGACACAGGAATTCCATTTCCAAGCCAAGCTTCGATCTAACCCCGTGTTTGTGCTCGCTTCCTCGTTAACCATTCCTACTCCGGGTAGATTTCATTGG
>CM031595.1:66246791-66251791 GCA_018398815.1 Conus ventricosus | reverse complement strand
TTCTGTGATGCCAGCTTTGACTTTCGAACAGCTGGCGGCAGTGACGGGCCTTTTCTTCAATTCAGGCTTGCTGTCGTCACACACGGAATACTCCCAGGGGCCATCCTCATGAGGGGGCGTCTTACCGGGGACGTCCTCCACGCGGCGCTTTCTGGTGCACGCGTCTCTGCACGCGCTGGGCTTGCACTTCATAAGGCGGACGACTCGACGCGTGAGGCGGACCTGCCAGCCGGGCACGGGCTGGGAGGAAGGGCGGTGGTAGATGTGGAGGGAATGGATGGCCAGCCCTACTGCCGTGCCGGACAAGATCAGCACTGCAGCGATGTACACACCTAGATGCCAGAGATGGAAAACAAAGAGAGTAAGAAGCAGGGAAAAAAAGAAAGAGGGAAAAGAAAGGGGGAAGTAAGAAGGGAAGAAAGAAAGAGAACGTAAGAAAGAACGGAAATGCTCATATTGAGCTGAAAGAAAAAACAAAAATTAAGTTACGTAGAAAAAGCAGACGTTGGTAGAGGTGTCACTGCCTGCGCACGAGTCCATGTACGTTATGACACCGCATCCGCTAAGACACGAGCCCAACCGCGTAGGGGTCACACATAATATATAAACAGCGAAACAAAAAGAGAAAATAAAGGGGGGGGGGGGGGAGGGAGAGAAGAGGTTGAATGAGTTATAAGAAAAATTAGTTTGGAAGAGGGGACCAGGGACAAAATTCCACCAATACCTGATCTACACAAGACCTTACCTCCAGTGCCTTACTGCTGATGATGCGAGTCGTACCAGTCTTCACTGCTGTAGCAGTAAAAACAACCGAAGCAGCGGCAACATGACAGAAAGCACAGTAGTTTCCTTCTCTCCCCCTGCCTTCTTCCCCCAGCACTATCGTCTGGACTATTTCGGTAACATCCATCTCACGCAGCTCGTTCCCACCATTTCAAACATGCAGACTTCTGAGGGTTCGGGTTGTTACAGTCCTGACACGACTGGTCCACGGACAGGGTTTTAACATCAGGTGGCTGACTACCACCTCACCTGAGCATACCCTGCACCGCTGCTGAGCCATTCTTACAGTAGTGCTCACTTCAGCCTGTCTTAGTTCTTCAGTGGGTTGTCTTTGTAATCTTTTCATTCATACAGTAGAACATAGCAAAGGCAAACAACTATAACAATATATTTTAATAAGACTGCTATGTTACAGAAATTTAACGGTAACAACAAAGCATAGGAAGATAACGCAACAAGAAAGGAAATTGCAGGGAAAACATTGATAAGAAATTGGCGGCGATTCTCAGACAGACAATCTGACGCACCCAGGCTAACAAGAACAACCAACCAACCAGCCATGGACATTCTGTGTTTGAACTCGCTCTCAAGGCGTTATCATTTTCTGTTCCTTCGAGTCTTCCCTCCCCCCCCCCCCCCCCCTGCCTGTTCCCTTAACTGGATGGTTTCCCACTGTCCTGTACCCACGTCTGTTTCTCTAAAGTTTTAGTAATCCAGTAGGCTCATATTTTTGTTGCTCTAATCCAGTAGGCTCATATTTATGTTGCTCTAATCCAGTAGGCTCATATTTATGTTGCTCTAATCCAGTAGGCTCATATTTATGTTGCTCTAATCCAGTAGGCTCTTTTTTATGTTGCTCTAATCCAGTAGGCTCATATTTATGTTGCTCTAATCCAGTAGGCTCATATTTATGTTGCTCTAATCCAGTAGGCTCATATTTATGTTGCTCTAATCCAGTAGGCTCACATTTATGTTGCTCTAATCCAGTAGGCTCATATTTATGTTGCTCTAATCCAGTAGGCTCATATTTATGTTGCTCTAATCCAGTAGGCTCACATTTATGTTGCTCTAATCCAGTAGGCTCACATTTATGTTGCTCTAATCCAGTAGGCTCATATTTATGTTGCTCTAATCCAGTAGGCTCACATTTATGTTGCTCTAATCCAGTAGGCTCATATTTATGTTGCTCTAATCCAGTAGGCTCACATTTATGTTGCTCTAATCCAGTAGGCTCACATTTATGTTGCTCTTGGTGTTTTTCTCTAGGGCACCCAGTAAATATAAGCTGATCGTTGATGGTTTTTGGCTTGTGCCTTGTTATGAATTTTCGTTTACTGCCATAACTATTATTATGCCAGTGTCCCTGTGTTCTTGCGTATGGTCGAGCATGCGTGCGCGGGTGTGTGTGTGTGTGTGTGTGTGTGTGTGTGTGTGTGTGTGTGTGTGTGTGTGTGTGTGTGTGTGTGTGTGTGTGTGTGCGTGCGTGAGTGTGAGTGTGTGTGTGTGTGTGTGTGTGTGTGTGTACATGTATGTATTTGTATACTATCCATGGCTGGTTGGTTGTTTGTTCAGGTTTAACATCCACACCAAGCTCAGGTCATCTAGCTGACGGAGATAATCATCCCAGTAAAATGATGGGTGTGATGTGTGTTACTGCAGCCTCTGGGTCAGTCAGTTGTGTAATTTTCTTTTCTTTTCTTTTCTTCTTTTTCCCTAACTCGATAACCTTTAAGCTCGTTGCTGCTTTTATTCATGCTGTGTATCTGTGATTACAGATCTGTATGAACCAACGGCGGGAAAGGAGTTATCAGACTCTACTCTGACTCAACCAGAAGAACAACACGTTAAGATTGAGAAAATGCCAATTGTTTCGTTGGGCATGGCTAGATTCGAACTTGAAACATTTGACTATCAATTCAATACTCTGAGTTAAGTAGACTCCAGCAAAGAACTGCACAAAGTGCGATACTTTTTATAACTAAAAGCCCAACAGTCCCACAGGGAGGGGGGGGGGGGGGGGGAGAAACACAGCTGACCACTTACCCAGCAGCGACTGGTTCTCAGCAGTGGTGGGCAGGCCATCCGTGACGATGGTCAAGATGACGACATAAGCCAGGAGCACGGTCAGACAGTAGCCGATCTTCTCCCCGGCGTCATGAGGCAGCAGGAAGACCAGGGGGATCAGCAGAGAGTTCAGCAGAACCGGAAGCATGGTGGTCAGCCCATAATACACCGCGTGGCGCTGCAGCTCGAAGTAGAAAGTGACGTGGGCGTAGTCGTAGCCGTCCTCCTCGAACTCGCTGCGTTGGTTCCACGTGTCCAGGAGCTCCCACTCCCCGTTCTCTGAGTAGTATTTGGTGTTACACCCCGTGGACTGCCCACAGACCCAAAGAATTCTGACACCTCGACGTAGTCAGTATCCGCTGTGAAGACCAACAGCTATGTTTCATGCTATGATTAGCCGTTTAACCTGCCCCCCCTCCCCCCCCCCCTCGTCCCCTCATCTTACTTTTTCTCTAACTCCCCCACGCCCAAATGCCATCTCTCCCCGTATTTATCTCGGTCCTCATCCGTCTCTCCCCCCCCCTCTCTCTCTCTTCTCTCTCTCTCTCTCTCTCTCTCTCTCTTCTCTCTTCTCTTACCTTCCTCTTCATCTCCTATTTAATCTCTTTAATTCTTCCATCGGTTTTACCCGTTCTCCGTTATCCCCACCCCCACCCCCCTTTCCTTCCCTGCAATTGTTTCTATCTCCCCACCCACCCCCTTCCTCCTCTTCTTTCTGACTACGATTATTTCCCTTAGACCCGCTTTGAAGATGTGTGTGTGTGTGTGTGTGTGTGTGTGCGTGTGCGTGTGTGTGTGTGTGTGTGTGTGTGTGTGCACTCACTTGCACGGTAATGTTCAGTTCCTCAATTGTGTAACCAAAACTGCATGGTCACTTCCAAGCCACACGTCTGCGTGTCGAACGGGAAGTACGTCACGTCCATCTCGCATGACGTCAGCAAGATACCTGGGGGATTCCACGTCACTTGCCCGTCCTGGCGAACTCGGAGAGGGATGCTGTCCTCACCGATGGCTGACAGATTGTCCACGCTGGGGACAGAGAGGTGGAGGAATTGTGGAATCTTCTGTTTAATGTGTTTTCACCATAGCTGGTGATTTTACATGGGGAAAAACAAGAAAAACAAGATGCGAAGCATATAAACGTACTCCCAGTTTTCCAAACCGCTTATAAATCGGCCAAGTGCTTTGTGAGATAAGAAATAAAGGCAAAATAACGGTTTTAACGGTTATTTAACCGATGTACACTTTTGAAACTGGTATTTTAGTCCTCACTGGGCTAAAGCCTGTGTACATACCAAATTTCATCCAAATCGGACAATATGTCAAGAATAACGGTTTTCAACGGTCAGATTTTGAAACACTGCATGGAAGTGCCATTTGTGTGTGATGACCTTTCTATATACAAAATTGCATTAAAATCCACCAATATATAAAAAAAATAACGGCAAAATAACCGTTTATCGGTTATATAACCGATATACACTTTTGAAACCGGTATTTTAGTCCTCACTGGGCTAAAGCCTGTGTACATACCAAATTTCATCCAAATCGGACAATATGTCAAGAATAACGGTTTTTAACGGCCAGATTTTGAAACACTACATGGAAGTGCCATTTGTGTGTGATAACCTTTCTATATACAAAATTTCATTACAACCCACCAATATATAAAAAATAACGGCAAAATAACGGTTTAACGGTTATATAACCGATATGCACTTTTGAACCGGTATTTTAGTCCTCACTGGGCTAAAGCCTGTGTACATATCAAATTTAATCCAAATCGGACAATATATATATAATGTCAAGAATAACGGTTTTTAACGGTCAAATTTTGAATCACTATATAGAAGTGCCATTTGTGTGTGATAACCTTTCTATATACCAAAATTAATTAAAATCCACCTATATAATTATAAGAAATAACGGCAGAATAACGGTTTTTAACGGTTGTTTAATCCATTTGCAGCATTACATTACTTATATATGGACAGAGGATCCGATTTGTCACAAGATCATCCAAACCGCTTATAAATTGGCCAAGTACTTTCTGAGATATTCCATAAAGAAGAAAAACCGTTACAGGCCGTTACAACCGTTAGTAACGGCTATAACGGGGCAAACTAAAACATCAGGCATCATCTGTGACCCAT
>CM031595.1:66230968-66241691 GCA_018398815.1 Conus ventricosus | reverse complement strand
TTTTTTCTAGTCAGTCTAGATCGTTTAAGCAAAACCTCCCCATTTCAATAAGGTAAGTTGATATAACCAATTGGAAAAACAAGAAAAAATACGAAAGTTGTGCGGGTATTTTTTTCCAGATTTGTTTTTCTTTTTCTTTTCTTTTTTTCAGCGTGGACGATTTGTCAGCAATAGCGGAGAAACGATTCCACTCAGAATAAGAAAAGACGGTGGGGTGACGTGGAACCCTCCTGGAATACTGGTGACGTCATGTGAGATGGATGTAACGTATTTCCCGTTTGACACCCAGATTTGTTCCATCCAAGTGACCAGTTTTGGTTACACACTAAAAGAGCTGGACATTGATCTTAGTGGGGTGAGTCCTTCTCTTTCCGAAAATTGTTATCACTTTCCATTTGTTTTATGCATTAATCAAAGTGTGTGTGTGTGTGTGGTGTGTGTGTGTGTGTGTGTGTGTGGTGTGCGTGCGTGCGTGCGTGCGTGCGTGCGTGCGTGCGTGCGTGCGTGCGTGCGTGTGTGTGTGTGTGTGTGTGTGTGTGTGTGTGTGTGTGTGTGTGTGTGTGTGTGTGTGTGTGTGTGTGTGTGTGTGTGCGTGCGCGCGCGCGCGGGCGTGCGGGCGGGCGTGCGTGCGTGTGGGGCTTGCTGGTGATTTCCTTTTCGATTGTGTTGCTACTGCCTGAATTCGAAGCCCGATTCTCCAGTGATTGTTTGTGCACGCTTTTAGACAAAGAAAGGATTTTGAAAGCAAGATCTAAACTAAAGGGAATCACAGGTGTTTTTAGGGAGGACTTTTCTTATAGAGTAAAAGGGGTGAGGAGGAAATTGAAGGCAAGAAGTACGGTCTTGACGGTGGGGACGGATCCAGCCTCAGGGAAATCGTAAAAGGGGGTAGGCCGCCCTGCAATGACACCGGCGGGTGCAGGCAAACTTCTCGAGCGGAGCAAGCAGGTTGTGTGCGACACTGACAGTGACCCCACCCCAGTGGGCGATATATCTGGTTGTGACATTGTAAACATTGGTTCCGTGGTGGCTCGGGGAAATGAATGTTTCCGTATCATAAGAGAAGAGAATAATCGCAAAAATCAGGGACATTTTATGTTTAGAGCAGAGACAGTTATCAACAGAAGCAGTTGACACTGCTGAGTATAAGGACAGGGGGGCTGTCTCAAAAGAACAGGTGTACGAAGATGACTGTTATTGATAACGTTAATGTGCATATGAGAAATCCGTCAGTCTATGCACACAAAATTGGAGATTAAAATTCTAATGAAAGTACACCTGCTCTGCATATTGATGAAAATCATGTAAGTAATAGATATTCAAAAATCTTTTTTTTAAACAGTAAACAAGTGGGGTATGTTTTGCTCCCGTAAGGAAACCTAACACAGAGTAACTTTTATTCAAGACTGGCAGAGCCTTTTAAACTTGAATAAAGTCGGACAAAATACATACACGAACAATCTAATAGTGGGGGAAAAACAAGCGCAAGCCAACAACTGAAACTGTCTGGCAAAGATTTGGACTTGAGGGGAGGGGAGAGGAGAGTTTGAAGATGGAGAAACTGAGAAAATGAAATTTAAAAAAAAAAAAAAAAAAAAATAAAATGTTACAGATATGAAAACTCTTCACTAGCTGCTACAGGGAACCATCACAATCCCTTTTTGAAGGTGATATATTTGTTATTGCCTGCTCCGGAGGCCTTTCGCCCGCTGGATCGAGGACCTCATCAGGGAGGGACACGCTGGTTGTGGTCTGCGCTCCGGCGTCAATAGAGACACACCACGGTCCATAATACTGTGGTGTTCTCACCACAAGGGTTGCAAAAAAAGAATCCAATAGACCCCCAGAGCAGCCAGCGAAGAGTAGTAAATGCAACCAAACAAAAGTGTGGGGAGGAAAAAAGTTGTTACTGTAAATCTAAAAGACATTATGCAAATAATCTAAAATGTAGGGGACAGTCTTTCGAGCCTACGCCTGAGGATCCACCCAAAGTTGCAAGGGAGATCAAAGACAAACACACAGAGGACAGAAACAAAATACAAATAACCTCAGTTTAAATCAATGCAAAATCGGAATGAAATGAGGTAGGAACAGTAAACGATAACAGTACACAAGTGGGGTATGTTATGCTCCCGTAAGGAAACCTAACACAGAGTAACTTTTATTCAAGACTGGCAGAAGCCTTTTAAATTAATCTTGAATAAATCGGACAAATTACATACAGAACAATCTAATTGTGGGGGAAAAAAAGTAAAAACAGCGCAAGCCAACAACTGAACTGTCACTGGCAATGATTTGGACTTTGAGGGGAGGGAGAGAGGTGGTTTGGAGATGGAGAAACTGGAAAATGAAATTTTAAAAAAAAAAAAAAAAAAAAAAAAATGTTATAGATATGAAACACTCTTCACTAGCTGCATAAGGGAACCATCACAATCCCTTTTGAAGGCAGATATATTTGTATTGCCTGCTTCCGAGGCCTTTCGCCCGCTGGATCGGGATCAATCAGGGAGACCGGTTGGATTGTGTCTGGCTCCCCGGCGTCAAATAGAAGACAACACCACAGTCCATAATACTGTGGTGTTTCACACCATGGGTTTGCAAAAAAGAATCCCAATGCACCCCAGAGCAGCCAGCGAAGAGTCGTAAATGCAACCCAAACAAAAGTGTGGGAGGAAAAAAAGTTGCTTGTAAAATATAAAAAGAAATTATGAAAATAATATAAAATGTAGGGGACTGTTTTCTTTGAGCCTACGCCTGAGATACACCCAAAGTGCAAGTAGTCAAAGAACAAAACCACACAGACGGACAGAAACACATACAAATAACCTCAGTTTAATCAAAGCAAATCGGAAAGGGAAATGAGGTAGGGAACAGTAAACGATATAACAGAAACAAGTGGGTATGTTTTGCTCCCTGTAAGGAAACCTAACACAGGAAACTTGTATTCAAGACTGGCAGAGCCTTTTAAACTTGAATAAAGTCGGACCAAAATACATTCACGAACAATCTAATAGTGGGGGAAAAACAGCGCAAGCCAACAACTGAACTGTCTGGCAAAGATTTGGACTTGAGGGGGGGGGAGAGGGAGAGTTTGAAGATGGAGAACTTGGAGAAAATGATATTTAAAAAAAAAAAAAAAAAAAATAAAAATGTTATCAGATATGAAAATACTCTTCACGTGCTGCATATGGAACCATACAATGCCCTTTTGTAGGCAGATATATTTGTATTGCCTGCTCCGAGGCCTTTCGCCCGATGGTTCGGGGAGGGTCTCATCAGGGAGAACGGCAGGTTGTGTCTGCGCACCGGCGTCAAATAGAGACACACCACAGTCCATAATACTGTGGTGTTCTCACCACCATGGGTGACAAAAAAGAATCCAATAGCACTCCCCAGCGGCAGCCAGCGAAGGAGTAGTAAATGCAAACCAAACAAAGTGTGGGGAGGAAAAAAGGTGCTGAATACTAAAGACATTAGAAATTAATCTAAATGTAGGTGGACAGTCTTTGAGCCTACGCCTGAGGATTTCCACCCAACAGATGGCACGGGAGATCAAAGACAAACACACAGACGGACAGAAAACAAATACAAATAACTCAGTTTAATCAAAGCCAAAATCGGAAATGAAATGAGGTAGGAAACAGTTTAAACGCTAAAACAGAAACACGTGGGGTATGTTTTGCTCCGTAAGGAAACCTAACACAGAGTAACTTTTATTCAGACTGGCAGAGCCTTTTAAACTTGAAATAACGTCGGACAATTACATACACGAACAATCTAATAGTGGGGGGAAAAAACTAGCGCAAGCCAAAAAACTGAAACTGATTGGCAAAAGATTTGGATTGATGGGGAGGGGAGAGAGGTGAGGAGAGTTTGAAGATGGAGAAACTGAGAAAATGCAAATTTAAAAAAAAAAAAAAAAAAAAATGTTACAGAATATGAAAATCTTCCTAGCTGCATAAGGGAACATACAAATCCCTTATGAAGGCAGATATATTTGTATTGCTGCTCCGAGGCTTTCGCCGCTGGATCGGGGACTCATAAGGGAGACCACGGATGGTTGTGTCCTGCGCTCCCGGAGACAAATAGAGACACACCCACAGTCCATAATTTACTGTGGTTGTTCTCACGCAATGGGTGCAAAAAGAGCCAATAGCACCCCCAGAGCGAGCCAGCGAAGAGTAGTAAATGCAACCAAACAAAAGTGTGGGGGGAAAAAAGTGGCTGTAAAACTAATGACATTATGCAAATATATAAAATGTAGGGGACAGTCTTTGAGCCTACGCTCTCTGAGGATCACTCAAAGATGCAAGGGAGATCAAAAGAAACACACAGACGGACAGAAACAAATACAAATAAGCTCAGTTTAATCAAAGCAAAATCGGAAATGAAATGAGGTAGGGAACAGTAAACGATAAACAGTAAACAAGTGGGGTATGTTTGCTCCCGTAAGGAAACCTAACACAGAGTAACTTTTATTCAAGACTGGCAGAGCCTTTTAAACTTGATAAAGTCGGACAAAATACATACACGAACAATCTAATAGTGGGGGAAAAACAAGCGCAAGCCAACAACTGAACTGTCTGGCAAAGATTTGGACTTGAGGGGAGGGGAGAGGAGAGTTTGAAGATGGAGAAACTGAGAAAATGAAATTTAAAAAAAAAAAAAAAAAAAAAAAATGTTACAGATATGAAAACTCTTCACTAGCTGCATAAGGGAACCATCACAATCCCTTTTGAAGGCAGATATATTTGTATTGCCTGCTCCGAGGCCTTTCGCCCGCTGGATCGGGAACTCATCAGGAGACACGGCTGGTTGTGTCTGCTCTGGGGTGCTATTGGATTCTTTTTTGCACCCATGGTGGTGAGAACACCACAGTATTATGGACTGTGGTGTGTCTCTATTTGACGCCGGGAGCGCAGACACAACCAGCCGTGTCTCCCTGATGAGTCCCCGATCCAGCGGGCGAAAGGCCTCGGAGCAGGCAATACAAATATATCTGCCTCAAAAGGGATTGTGATGGTTCCCTTATGCAGCTAGTGAAGAGTTTTCATATCTGTAACATTTTTTTTTTTTTTTTTTTTTAAATTTCATTTTCTCAGTTTCTCCATCTTCAAACTCTCCCTCCCCTCCCCTCAAGTCCAAATCTTTGCCAGACAGTTCAGTTGTTGGCTTGCGCTTGTTTTTCCCCCACTATTAGATTGTTCGTGTATGTATTTTGTCCGACTTTATTCAAGTTTAAAAGGCTCTGCCAGTCTTGAATAAAAGTTACTCTGTGTTAGGTTTCCTTACGGGAGCAAAACATACCCCACTTGTTTACTGTTTATCGTTTACTGTTCCCTACCTCATTCCTTTTTTTTTAAGTTTTTGCACTGGAATTTAAATGGAATTCTAGATTTTCTCTCATATTTGTTTAATTGATTTTCACTTTACCTGTCTCTTTGAAACGCTTGTGGAAAATCTTGAATGCGGCCTGAGGGTTTACCGTATTACGCTTATTTTGATGATGACAACGGTATTCTTTCTCTTAAAGAATGTCTTGACTATTGTATGCTTGATTTGAATGATATACATATTAACTTCTCTGGTGATCTGAACAGTAGAACAGCTAATGTTTCTCAAGATACTTTTGACATGCTTGATACTTATAGTTTTGAATTTGGTAGTTGCTCTGATTATTTAGAAGGAAATCTTCCGATAATGTATTCAATAATTATGGAAAATGTTTGTTAAATGTGTGTACCTCGCTAGGATTGCACATACTAATTAATGGAGTATGTAATGGTGATCTTGATGAGCACAAATACGTATATTTCAGACTCAGGGTGTAGTGTAAACGACTATTTTATGATTTCTCAAAATTTATGCTCAGTTGTTTTGTCTTCTTGTAGTTTAGTTTTTCAGAGAGATTAGAACATGACCATTTACCTGTTGAATTTCATTTTGGAATGCCTAATCTTAACGCTGTGTCTGTATGTGTTGAACATAACTGTAAAGTGATTGAAAAGTTTGTGCGGAACCCATCTTTTGAACCAACGTACATCATACAATGCAGTCGGTTGAAGTATTTTCATTACTTGACGGTGCTATGAATATGATTGATCGTGATCGTGATGAAGCCTTGAATATGTTTGTCTTGAGTCTTAAAACTTACGCTGATTGTCTGAAAAGCCGAATTTTGTTGGAATAAAATGAATGAAAAAAGGGACTGGTTACGATGATGAGTGTAAAACAAGTAAATCAAAAGCTAAAGGATAGCTGAGTATATTTCTGCGGACGAAGGATGCGCTGATCGCGTCGCTTACTGTATAGCCAGGAGAGAGAATAAAAGTCTTGTAGATTTAACAGAAAAACTACCTAATGACTCATTGTTAGGATCGGTAATTGCATCAGCTAATGATCAAAAACAGTTTTGGAAAAAAGTGTGCATAGAGTCTCCTTTAAAATAAAACAACCATACAACAATATAACAATGGTTGACTGTATATCACTTTAAAAATTACTGGAAACAAATCTACAAACAGAAGATATTTATATGATTGATAACGGCGATGACAATACTAATGATACTAGTGACACTAATGGTAATAATGACGAGGATGTGCATATGCACATTCATACCCATGCATACATTTGCAACCACCTTCGTCCCCCCCCCCCCCCCCCCCCCCCCCCCCCCCCCCCCCCCCCCCCCCCCGAATCTATATATCCACATAGATAGATATTAGATGTATGTGTAACCACCACACACACACACACACACCACACACACACACACACACACACACACACACGCACGCACACACACACATATATATATATATGTATATATATATAGAATATAGAAATGCTGAACAATTAAGTAGTGGGGGAAAACAAGTGCAGGTTAACAATTCTTCAGTCGTTATAGTAATGACTTGGCAAAGATTTGAACTTAAAAAAAAAAAAAATTGAAGATGAAGAAAATGGGGGAATATATTATAACTATGAGAAGCCCTTCACTAGCTGCCTGGGGGAACCATCATAATCTCTCTCGAAGGCACATTTATTTGTATTGCCTGCTCCTAGGCCTTTCGTCCGCTGGATCGGACTCATCAGGGAGACACGGCTGATTGTGTCTGTGCTCTTGGTGTCAAATAGAGACACACCACAGTCCACAATTCTGTGGTGTTCTCACCGCCAAGGGTTTCAAAAAAAGAATCCAACAGCACCCCCAGATATATATAGATATATGCGGTACTTATCCTTGAATTTTATTAGTTTGTTGTATATATATATATATATATATATATATTATATAATATATATATATATATATATATATATATATATATCGGGAGGGAAAGGGGGGAGCTTTTTCCCCTTCTCTGCTAGGGAATCCAGTATTTAAAGTGTGACAAGGACCGACATCTCGAGTGGATCATACACTTCACACAACGAAAAGGACAAAAGAATACTTGGCAACAGTTAGCTGCCCCACTCAAATTCTAGTAAGGAAAAAAAAATGCACTTCTTAAAACATGACGTATGAAATGATGCACCCGAAAACAAAAAGTAAGGCTACACTTTACTATGGCGCTGATTTTTCCTCAAGAGACAGAAGCCGGGATTCCCCACAGATGTAACAAGAAAACAATGGGAAACAATACACTGTACCACACAATGCAATAAACGCTCGCGCGTGCGTTTCAACCAACGTGGAGAGATAAAACACACGCAGGATATTTGTGCAACATTCTCTAAACCTACATGTGACCATAAGTCAAATGCTTAGTGTTTGCCTGAGGAGCTGACAATTGTAAATTCGAACCACTCGCTGTGTCGGATTTTTTTTTCTTGAGGACGCTCTCTGTTTACCAAGCAGTCGATGGATACCTGATTCAGTTCAGGGAAAGCTGATGGCGGTGAAAGGAGAGGAATGGACTTTGCTTTTCCACTATGACGTGCCCCAGACACAGTACACCTCTGACAGAAAAGGTTCACTGTCCCTATGGCTGCTTGGCTATGGCACTTTAATGCTTTTCAACCTTTCGCATCGTTGATGTGAATGGAACGCGACTGCGTTTCCATAGTCTTCCCATCTGATTCCTACAGCATACTAATCACATCTGTGTAGAGACCGGTTGGGACCGAATACTTCCACAACCCTTCTCCTCTCTCTCTCTCTCTCTCTCTCTCTCTCTCTCTCTCTCTCTCTCTCTCTCTCTCTCTCTCTCTCTCTCTCTCCTTCTTCTTCTTCTTCTCTTCTTCTTCTTCTCCGTTCTTTTTTCCTGATGTCTCTCTGTTCAAGACGTTAAAACGAATAGCTCTTTTTCGGAGAGAGAAAAAAGGTCGAGATAACGCTTTTCTTTCCATTGCAAACAGTTACTCGTTCTATGGGTCAAACAAATAGATCTAGGGAGTAAAACATATGAAGAGCACGTCAGAATAATGCTCGGGATGTTGACTGTTTGTTTAACGGGTGCACCGTTCCACAGCAGTGATTTGGCAACATATTTCTGGCTGATTGAACTGTTTAGCTGACTCTTGGGGCAAAATTGCTTTGGGCGTGCCCACCATCGGCATCTGTCCCATGAAAACGACTGGGTTCCTATCGCCGAAAGTGAGCTCTAACACCGATTACTTCCCTTGCAGATTTCCAGACATTGTTGATCAGTCTGACAGAGCGCGTCGGTATTGCTTGCAGTACTTGAAAGTTGACTTGCTAGTATGTGTGTCCCGTGTTGTCATGATGTGTGCAGGATGAAAAAGATAGTAAATAAGACTAGACCTCAGCCTTAAATTTTCATCCTTGGGTATAATCTCTCTCTCTCTCTCTCTGTCTCTCTCTGTCTCTCTGTCTCTCTGTCTCTGTCTCTCTCTCTCTCTCTGTCTCTCTCTCTCTCTCTCTCTCTCTCTCTCTCTTCTCTCTCTCTCCTCTCTCTCTCTCTCTCTCTCTGTGTCTCTCTCTCTCTTCCAATTTTGCTTGCCTTGTGCTAGTCCGGACTGGTGATGACCTATTACCAAGAAAACGGGGAGTGGACCTTTATAAGGACCTGGAACGCGCGCTACGAATACAGCGACGACGATTACGATTATGCCAAAGTCGCCTTCTACGTGGAGATACGGCGGCGCGCGGTGTATTATGGGCTGAACACCATGCTTCCGGTTCTGCTGAACTCTCTGCTGATCCCCCTGGTCTTCCTGCTGCCTCATGACGCCGGGAGAAGATCGGCTACTGTCTGACCGTGCTCCTGGCTTATGTCGTCCTCCTGACCATCGTCACGGATGGCCTGCCCACCACTGCTAAGAACCAGTCGCTGCTGGGTGAGGGACAGTGATGGACTGTGGATCCTTGCTGGTCTTCTTTTTTTTAATATGTTTTATAGTTAGGTTCTCTTGTTCTTGTCTCTACTTATTGTTTACACTTGTTGTTATTGTTGTTGTTGTTGTTGTTGTTGTTGTTGTTCTTCTTCTTCTTCTTCTTCTTCTTCTTCTGCTTCTGCTTCCCGTTTCCCCCTTTCTTGGTTCTGCTTCTGTTCATTTTCTCTCCTTCTTTCTTTCTGTATTTTTCTCTTGTTTTTCTTTCTTCTTTGTCTTCTTCTTTGTCTTCTAACCGGCCTCTTCCTTTTCTTCTTGTGTCATCCTATTCTTCACTGTCGTAGTTTTTTTTTTTTTTTCATCTTCCTTTTTCGCACGTCGTCGTCGTGACTACTTCTTCTTCTTCTTCTTCTTCTTCTTCTTCCTCTTCTTCTTCTTCTTCTTCTTCTTCTTCTTCCTCGTTCTCTACCTCCTCGTTCTCTTCATCGTATTTCCCTTCTTTGTCGTTGTCGTTGTCGTTGTCATCATCGTTGCTTCTTTTCATAGCGTAACGATTCTTTAGATACGTCTTTAAGTGCTCACTTTACTTCGGAGCCTGTCTCCTCTGCATGAGTGGCTGTAGCTGAATTCTTTTCGTATTTGTTTGCTCGTGTACACATTGTGTGTGTGTGTGGGGGGGGGGATTATTTCTTTCCTTCTCGGTGCACGACGTGACCCATCCCTTTCTTCTGTGTCCCATCTTGTACTCACATCTGTTCCAGTAGTCCGCACTCGGGCACATTCAGATTTGTCCTATCGCAGCCCGTCAACGGCAGCCCCTGGACACAACTCACCAGAGACGATTCCGCACTGCTGCTAGGATGATCTGTACTTCCGTGTTGGTCTGTCATACCCGTCTGAACACAGCTTTCTGTCAACAGATGTCAGCCTATATGGTTTGGACGTATGCATGTATAGCAAAGTCGTTATTTTCGGTCTATTCGGCCGTGAGGTCGAGAAAATCGGTTTGAAGGTGGGAGGGAGGGGGGGGGGGGGGGGGGGGGGGGGGTCTTATAGAAATTTTCTCAAACTGTAAGTTGGAAGCTTGCGCCGACTTTCCGAGCTCGCCAGCAGACGACACCTCTTAGACCCACCTACGTGCGTTCTGGCTGCCAGTAAAGTGTCATTCCTGGATCATCGAGCCGTTCTTCGTTATTAGTTCGAATCGCTTGCATGCAGTTTCTGTCAATCTTACCATACGACCGCTCGATGTTGGTCATTAATTCGATTCGCTCTTATGATGTTTCTGTCAGTCTTACCTTAAGACGGCACGATGTTGATCATTAATTCGAATCCCTCACATGCGTCAATCTTACTTTAGGACTGCTCGATGTCCGCCATTAATTCGAATCGCTTACAAGCAGTTTCCATCAATCTTACCTTA
>CM031595.1:66205968-66225968 GCA_018398815.1 Conus ventricosus | reverse complement strand
AACAACCAATAGCAGTTCCCACGTGCCTCACTAACCACACTGACCACAGCCGAATCTGATGAAAACGAAAGCACATAAAGAAACCAGTCTTCAGCATGCCTGACCCACAGACCCAGACTCCACACTATAGTCTGTTTCCAGAAGCGACAGTAAAGGATTGTTTTTCGCGTTTCTTTTGACAAAGGCTATATATATATATATATATATATATATATATATATATATATATATATATATATATATATATATATATATATATATATTCATTTTAATATCTCAAACCACAACCAGATGACATTACCGTTACCATTGTTTCTGCCGCAATCGGCTTGACAAGGACAACTTTGTGAAGTATTGCTCTTTCTCACATTTGAATGTCAAAGTACCTGTCGTCCCCTTTCCCCATTCATTCCTAAGTTGTTGGGTTTTTTTTCTGTAGTCGGTCAGATTTTGCCTTCAAAGAGTGCATGTTTTCTTCCTTCATTCTGAGCCGTGAAAAGGCTTACGTAGAAGACGTAACGGCAAGGATAAACGAGTGTCCATCTCGCTTTACCGGGTGGTCTGAAGCGTTACATGCCCGCAGCAAACTGGCGCAATGATCACGTGAGATTAATTTGTGTCTGAAAGGAGACGTTTGTTGTCACCTCTAACTGGTTCCAGTCTTGTCAGAAATGTCGGTCCTTGGCATATCTTTGCATCAATTTCTGCTTCAGATTGTTCCATGTAAACTGGTTGGGGATCTTAAGTTCTGTCGTCAGATCTCTCACTCGCTATTCTGCTGGTGTCTTTTTTTTTTAATCAAGCTCCAGTCTTCTCTTCAGACTGATCTTCATATGTCATTTTCCGCCATGCGCTGTTCTGACTGTAGATCAGAAAGGGATGGGGTAGGTGAATCCATGTTGTTTTCCACCCAATTCACCCCCACCCCCTTCCTCTCGATCCCCAGTCCTAGTCCTTGAAATAAGTACAAAAAATCTTCATTCACTGCGAAGAACACATTTCGGGTTGATGTGTTTTTAAGTAAGAAAAATAAACATCGCCACGGAAGAGCATCATCCAGCAATGTAGACAACTGTGATGAGAAGGTATTCCGCATTCCTAATGCGTAATTGTTAGTGCTTACAAAGTGATGTATTCTTCGGTACCATGTGTTTCTAATGCTGTATCTGGGTACCATATGAGTCGCCCTAATGAGGCACTAGCCCCACTGACAACCACATGCCAACTATGAACAAGGGTTATCCCTGCAAGTTCAATGCCATTCTCTACATGTTCTACAATATATACCATACGCCGTGATGTCTCTAGACAGCAGTTCAATTTAGGGCTGTTATTGTTCCACAGCTGAAGACTGACTCTATGGCTTTGTGAGTTTGTTGTTTATTTTCTACTAAAATGAGCATTTTGAAGCTCGTTTTTCTTCTTCTTCTTCTTCTTTTTTTTTTGATGGGGGGTGGGGGTGGGGGGAGGGGGAGTTCAGTGTTTGTCTTAGGGAAATCCGAAAACCTTTCAGGGAGAGGAAATGGACATTTCATCGACGATATTCGTAGCTTTTTTTTAACGGAGATAAAAACCCTGCTCCTTTTCCAGCTTATTAGCCTTTTTTTTTCAATTTGACGGTCACAAGGCATTGAAAAGCATTCAAAAACATAAAGCAGAGCTGACGTTTGTGTGATGACTGATCATGATCATCATCACTTTTTTGATGAGGCAACCTTACAAGACTTCATTTCAGTCAGGTTTATTCACGCTAATGTTCAGAGCCGTAGACTGTCAGCAATGATTTTCGTTATTATTTCTTGGCTTCAGACAGAAAGGAGGACGGGGAGTTGTTTCGCTCCGCTGAAAAAGTTACTATGATCGTCGCTAAAGAGACTACGACCAATTTTCCACCATTCGCGAAAAGCCTGTCTCCCCTTTTTTGTAATAACTGTGCAGTATGTATTATTAATGTTTTTTGAATGTTTTTTCATTGGTGTTGTGGTGAACACTACATTGTATGGCTTACTCTCTCTCTCTCTCTCTCTCTCTCTCTCCTCTCTCTCTCTCTCTCTCTCTCTCTCTCTCTCTCTCTCTCTCTAGGGCTATAATGCTACATTGACAATAAAACACTTACATTTAAGTTTTAATATGCTCTCTCTCTCTCTCTCTCTCTCTCTCTCTCTCTCTCTCTCCTCTCTCTCTCTCTCTCTCTCTCTCTTAGGGCTATAATGCTACATTGACAATAAAGCATTTACATTTAACATGCTCTCTCTCTCTCTCTCTCTCTCTCTCTCTCTCTCTCTCTCTCTCTCTCTCTCTCTTCTCTCTCTCTTAGGGTTATAATGCTGCATTGACAATATCACATTTACATTTAACATGGTCTCCCCCACATCTCCCTTCCTAAAAAACGTTTCACGTTTATATATAGAGAACTGACGAATTAATTGTTAATATATACAATATTCGTATCATGGTATAATTTGTGGTCTTTTCACATACCTGTAGAAAATAAACAGCTAGATAGATGGGTAGATGCGTGTAAATATACTTGCTGTAAAACAAGAGAACACAAACGTAAACAGTTTTATTTTTAAAATTGTTCTCCAGTTAAACTTTTGACCTTCAGAATTTCCATTTTCTCCCATAATCACTATAAGGGTACAGTTGACTTTTTATGACCAAGTCATTGAATATGATATGTGGCAAATAACAGGAAACAATCAGATATTCTACGCCATTTAGAGCTGGTCATGGAATATTGAGAACTGTTCAAACGAAATAAAATTCGTATATCCACAAGACCGGAATGCAAGAAGAGATGAAACTTAGAGTTTGAACAATTCCAGATAATTCACGGTCATAACTAAATGCCATATTATCATATGCATGTTATGTTCTAATTATCAGAACGTTGACTACGTTGTTTATGAAGACGATGGGCCTTTCTTATCATTTCTTTTTCAGAAGCACACGTTCACACATGTATTAGTACACAATTGTCAAATACATCAATTTAAAAACATGCAGATATATTTTTTCTTTACCAAAGCAAGGAAGGGGGATGGAGGAGCAGGAAGAAGAAGAAGAAGAAGAAGAAGAAGAAGAGAGAGAGAGAGAGAGAGAGAGAAGAGAGAAGGAGAGAGAGAGAGAGAGAGAGAGGAGAGAGAGAGGAGAGAGAGAGAGAGAAAATCGCTACTAACAGAGAAATACAGATAGTAACCAGCTATTACAAAGGCAAGGTTAATTTATCGAAAAGCTCTACACCTTTACAGAACTGTATTCAATCATTGTTTTCCGTAAAGTTTCGAGGAGACGAGGAATTTTCATTGACTATTCAAACGTCTGTCTCGAGACTAAATGTACATTTGTATTTGCCTACATCATTACCTTGCCAGATAGAAAAAAATGATATCACATTTAACGTCACACGAACAATAAAACAATATCGGGATGCGATTCATTGTTTCACTCTCAACTGGTGAAGTTGGTTGAGAAATGTTGAATACTTCATTAAACTGGAAGTTTGCAGTATTGTTGCAGTTGGTATTTAGAAATTCCTCCAACTCAGCTCCTGTAGAAAGACCCGATATGTTTACAGTCCCGCAAATTACTTTGCTACATTACATTCATTTGCAGAACAATTAAGTAGTGGGGGAAAACAAGTGTAGGTTAACAATTCTTCTATCATTATAGTAATTACATTCATTTGCAAGCAGGAAACAGCGATAACTACTTAATAGTCCTGTGACTTTGAGGCTAAAATGTTATGAATTATCATTATCTGAGGCCATGCAAATCTTGTTCCATGTTCCTATCTAGTTACTCACAAAACATTTTCCTTTGTATTACATATATATTAGTATTTTCGAAAATGTTTTCCTGTCTGGTGCTGTTTGGGGGTATTTTCCCATTTTTATCAATGTCCATCACTTTATCTCATGTTACTTAGTGTTCTTGACAGGATATGTGTCAAGTTTTGGTTCGGCACGTATGAAATATGTAATCCGCCTTTGCCCGTTTTGATGTCTGTCATTGTAATTTTTCAGTTACTCAGTGTTTCACATTTTGTCGTAATTTTTTATTTCTCCGATGCTGAAACAAAATTAATATAGCTGTGTTTACTTACAGTGTACACGGCATTATTTGTATCATCTGGTGCATTTTAATAAAATGCTTATTGCTGTTGGTTCCGCTTTTTGTGGTTATTTATCCTCTGTGATATTTGTTTTCTGCCTTTCTTTTTTCCCCCTCATCCCTTGGTGGCTTTGTTCCCACGTTGCTCATTCCAGTTCCTCGTGCACATGTAGTCCCAGGGTCGTCCTGTGGCAGCCTCAGCACCGCTATAATCCACGGGCAGCAACTGTATTCAGTCATCATGAGGCAGACCACCAGCAGAGAGAGAACACTGTTACCGAGTCACTTTCAGCACAGGCGGTACATCATCACCAATTGTGCCCCCTGCTGACGACAAAATTGCCCAGTCACAGTAGCTGTGTGACTTAACTCACTATTTCACGGACATGGAGAAGATTTCAAAACTGAGGTCACCATGAGAGCCGGACATGAAGGGCCTCGGAATTTGAAGCTGTTTTGAATGGTGATCATTGAGGATCAGGATGATAAAGTTGGTACTACAGAGATCTGTTCAGCTTAGACACTACATTCAGAGTTGTACGGTACGTTGCCCTTGATAGTAGTCCCAGCGTCAAACATGCCCGAAACCAACACGTGGACTGAGTGTTTGTATCCTATCCCGTACCATCGCCTGACTGCAGTAAATCAATATCCGTCGATCTGTTCTGGTCAGAGAGGGAATGGGGGTGACAAAGGCTTAATCAGTATCACCAAACGCACACGACAAAAAGGAGTTAATAAAGGGGACTGAACTAGCACCATGGGGCATGATCCTAGCTGCCAATTCTTGTTGTTCGATTCGTCCGAACGGCAAATCAACGGTAACGATTGGTCAGTACGGACAGGAAGTGGAAGAGTAGGTGTGCTCGAAGCAACGTCGAAGGATTATGCAAATATCCACATGACTTATTACTTTATCCTTTTCATTATGAATTGGTGGCATTTACTCAGAATGGTGGTAGTAACGATAAACAATCTGAGTTCACGTTTGTAGGTAAGCTGGTGTTTGATGGGGGGAAAAAGTGAGTGTCTGTGTGAGAGACTGTTCAGGTGATGTGGTTGTACAGGATTTACATGAAACAAGGTGTATTTAATTTTACACCTCACCCCCACCACCTTTCAAAAAGTGGTGAGAGAAGATATCCTGGTGGGGATGGGAGGGAAGCTGATGCGGGGCAGGAAGGGAGGGGAGGGTTCTAGAAAGAGGATGCAAAGTCAGTGCATCCAGAGTCAATGGAAACATTTTTTAGATTCGAAACGACTAATGATTTGGGTTTACAACCATACAGACTAAACACACACACACACACACACACACACACACACACACACACACACACACACACACACACACACACACTAATGATTTGGGTTTACACACACACACACACACACACACACACACACACACACACACACACACACACACATACGCACGCACACACGCACGCACAAACACACACGTGCACACACACGCACGCGCATGCACTCACGTACGCACTCACGTATGCACGCACGCATGCACGCACGCACGCACACCGCACACACACACACACACACACACACACACACACACACACACACACACACACACACACACACACACACACAGAGGCATGCAAGGCTTTACATCTACCTACATTATTTCTTCTCGGACACGATACCACGTATTTAGTATCCCAGATAACTCCCAAAGCAACAATAATCATATACTGTAAAGTGTATTGAACCATTGAACACGCGCAGCTCGATGACCTTTGATTTGTATAACTGAAACATCACAACAGATTTATGTCCGTGAAATTCGGGCGGCTGTCCACAGGGGGAGGAGGGTGGGGGTGGTCTGCATAGAACGGCACCGCCCAGAGAAGTTGGCCTTCCGGTGTATATTTTGGTTTCTCGTCAAAGGGAATGAGTCTGACGGCATTTTGCCGGGGACAGCTCTTTTGTAGCTGTAAGTTCCATTGTATGCTTCAAGTGTTCGCTGCACAGGGGACTTCGATTTATCGGGGGGCGGGGGGGGGGGGGGGAGAGAGAGAGAGAGAGAGAGAGAGAGATGATATGCATAAAAGAGAGAGAGAGAGAGTGTGTGTGTGTGTGTGTGTGTTGTGTGTGAGGGGGGAGGTAGGATATGTATGAAAGGGCTAGGTGGTATGGTTCGAATAACGTCAAGTCTGTGAATGTTCGTTTCCCCTTGAGACCAGTTCACCTATCGGATAATGGGCCACGGTCCCATAAATCAACCCGTGTCCTGAAAAACGTGCCCCCCTTCCCCCTACTCCCCCCATCCCCCTCCAGCCAGATCCAAGGGAAGCCGCACGCTTCCAACTGACATAACTCTTTTCCCGGCATAATTTTTGTGTGGCCTTAGTAAGGGCTGTTTTGTCACTTCTTTTTGCATCATTGTGAATCCCGTCACACCACACGTTTCCAACGACCGTCTCAGTAGACTCCAAAGATTCCGAAACAATGCTGCTCGACTGCGTCCTCAGATCTTCTAGGTTTAAAGATATAACTCCGCTTCTGCACTTAACTGCACTGGACACCCATCTTTGGTAGAATCTACCCTGTCTCTACCCTCTTCTTTGCCGTCATTTCTGGTTCTCCTGCTGACTATCTGTCCCAGTTACTGCACGTCTACCCTCCTTCACGTCAACTTCGTTCTGCTCTTGATGCATGTCTCTTGAAACTGCCGCATTGAAAACAGTGACCTCTCTCTCTCTCTCTCTCTCTCTCTCTCTCTCCTCTCTCTCTCTTCTCTCTCTCTCTCTCTCTCTCTCTCTCTCTCTCTCTCCAGGTCTCAGCTACATACAGCAAAGCATATATCTCACTCAGACACTCAGTTTGATGTTGTTTTTTTGTTCACTGAGTGCCAGCCAGGCTAAGGTCTGACAACACCGAAGCCTGATGCACAGGTCAGGCATCCGCGGCCTTGTGTACACGACCCTCCTCTTAAATCCTTTCATCTTCGTTATATTTTTCAGTCCACCCGGCTTTAAATCCTGGCACTGTGGCCTCGTAATCTTAGCAACGCAGTGAGAGCACATGACTAAGTGTCGGCACGCAGTAATACCCATTCACGAAACTGAATGAACTAAACCAGGCTTAAGACACATTCTGTCGTAATAGATAGCATGCTTGCATATTCATATTTGATCGGACATGAATAAGTAGGCCAGTACTGTTTGTTTTATGTTTATGCCGACCATACCGGTAAAGTATGCGAGAATGAAAACTGAATGTGATTTTGTTCTAGTGAAATTTATGAAGCGTTCTTTGAGTGGTTGTCATCAAATATCAGTATTTTTCACCGACCTCCATTCTTCATCCGACCATGTTCTAACCAGTTTCTACGTCCTTTTGCATCTCCCCCACTTTAAGATATGGATATACGTGGAGTCATTTCCGAACTTTCCAAGCTTCAAACATTTCAAACGCCTGTCCTACGGTTTTTCCAAACCTAAAAGGAGGTTAATAATTTTTACGATTACATTTTTTTTTTTTTTGGGCGTGGATTATAAATAAAGTGTGTTTCAATTGGTCGTAGGTTAAAAAATGTGTGGTTTGGGATTTTATGCTGTAGATTTATTGTGGCGTGTGGTTAAGTTTTTAACACGGTCAATCTTGACACGAGCGCATGGTCAGTTACTATAGACAACTTATTGGCATGACAGTAGTGTATCATATAATGACTAAGAGAGAAGCGTATCAATGCTCGCATTGTATTTCAAAAATAATATAACAATTATTCACTCATTCACAGAAGCGTTTAAAGACGATTTATCTACAGATCGTGTTATAAATGGTTTATACAAATCTGATATGAACACGCGTGTCTATGATAAAGCCATTTTAAATTACTGAGCGGTATCAGATATGGTTTAACACAATCTGGATGTAACTCACATGGTCATAACAGAGTTATATCAGTAAATTTATTACAGGGCGTGTTTTATCATGTTTATACACAGGACGCGCGAGTTATTGTTTGTATGTACAGCGTCGATGTCTATTGATAATGCGTTTATAGCACAAAATGGAGAGGTGTGGAGTGAAAAAGGGGGGGGGGGGGGGGGGGCGCTTGATTTTTTGTTTCTGCCTAGATGAAAATGAAAGGAGATCATTGCAGTATGCACACACGTATCCATGGTTTGGTCAGTGTTAGTTTGTATGCCTTAATTGCATTTAAATACTCTTTCTCTCTCTCTCTCTCTCTCTCTCTCTCTCTCTCTCTCTCACACCACCACACACACACACACACACAAACACCACACACACACACACACACACACACGCAGCCGCGGCAAACTACACATACTCCTCCGTCAAACACTTACCTGCATTATACCATCCATTGACGTGGTTACTATTACTTTGAGCATTAGGCCATTCTAAACTGAATACATTGTGTGAACCATTCTATCATAAATGTTATCTCGCACCCTATCATCCTCATCATTGCAATATCAACCGTCCTTGGGGAATTAAAACAAATCGATACAACGTAAATCAAATCAAGCCAACCATGTCACGGCAGAGCGTTTTCCCTTCTCACAATACATGTAGCGTAGATGTCTATTAACAGTGCGTTTATAGACAAAAACGAGAGGGATGGAGTGACGGAGAGGGGGGAGGGGGGGGGGGGGCTTGATTTTTATCCTGTCTAGACGAAAGTAAAAGGTGATTACAGTAAAAGGCATGCACACACGTATCCATGGTTCGCCCAGTGTTGCTTTTATGCCCTAACTGCATTTAGAGTCACTCTCTCTCTCTCTCTCTCTCTCTCTCTCTCTCTCTCTCTCTCTCCTCTCTCTTCTCTCTCACACACACACACACACCACACACACACACACACACACACACACCACACACACACCACACACACACGCACGCACGCACGCATGCACACACACATAAACACACACACACACGCACGCACACACACAAAAACACACACACACACACATGCGCGCGCGAGCGCGCATGCACACACACACACACACACACACACACACACACACACACACACACACACACACACGCCGCGCACGCACGCACGCACGCACGCACGCACACACACACACACACACACACACACACACACACACACACACACACACAATTCTCAAAGTCACGCACGCACGCACACACGCCAACACACACACACACCACACACACACCACCACACACACACATCACACACACACACAACACACACACACACACCACCACACACACACACACACACATTCGTACGTAGGCCTATACTAGCATTTTGCATACACTATTTCTATTTCTCTCATCCACTCATTTCTGCATTATTTTGTCTAATATCACTTTAAGTGAACAGACGTTAAATTGAAGAACTAATTAACACACACACACACACACACACACACACACACACACACACACACACACACACAACACGTCAGCCGACAAACTACACGCACTCCTCCTATCAAACACTAATCTGCATTATACCATCCATTGACGTCATTACCATTACTTTGAGCATTAGGCCATTCCAAAACTGAACACATTGTGTGAACCATTCTATCATTAATGTTATCCCGCACCCTATCATCCTCATCATTGCAACCGTCCTTGGGGGATTAAAGCAAATCGATACAATGTGAAGCAAATCAAGCCAACCATGTCACGTCAGAGCACTTTCTCTTACCTTTCTAGGGGACTTTTGCGCTCGCATTTAATTGGATGACATATATAGGAGGATGGAATTGTTTAAGAGATGGGAAGAGAGATAGCATGGGACAGCGGGTAAGGGAATGTTTAATGTGTAATGACCACAACAAACGTGTCAACACCACCACAGAGTAGGACTACGACGATGATGAGAACAATGAGGGAAAATTACCGAACAAGGCTATGTTGTTGATTTCAACATACTAATAAGATAGATTTACAAATGGCACGGCCAGTCATGAATATTCATGAATATAGGCTCCCCTTTTAATTCTGCAGACGCTGTTCACAAATGCAGAGAGTTTGGAACCGTAACAGGGGGAAACAGGGAGGAGGGGTGTGTGTGTGTGTGTGTGTGTGCGAATGTGTTTATGTTTATGTGTATATAAGTGAAAGTATGTATGTATAAGTGGATACATATTGACTTGTTTTTTGCTATCGTTTAGTTGACTTTTTCTGTAGCTGTGATTTGTCTCTGCGCACTGTCCTCTTTTTGCGCGCCTGTCAACTCTTGTAATGTTGCATTAAAATCTTTGTAAAAAACAAAAAAAAAAAAAAAAAAAAAACCTTTATTCCCACAGTATGAAACAAGAGAGAGGTCAGGTCCAGCGAAATATTTATCTGTATCACCCACTACCCATCCTATCACTCACTACCAGCCTCATCAAAAGACTTTTAAAAATCATCAACGTCACCCAGCTGCATTTCCCTGTGGATCAGCCGTAATGAGTATACTAACAGCAGCCACATTCATCCCGTACTGCATCAAAGAGAGCAGATAATTTATAAGCCGTGCCGTCACTACTGGCACCACCGATGCTATCGCTGTAGTGACAATAATGCGGGTTAATGAAAGCCTGGGTCTGAGTGTTTTTTGGGGTTATTTTTGGCCTATCGATGTTAGTTCGCGGGCATGACACGGCAGCCGATGACGACTCTACCGCCTGGCGGGCTGTCTGTAACGCCCACGGCCTATTGGATGTCTGGCAACAGCAAGGCGTGAACTGGACCACCGCCGCAACACAGCTGTCGATTACGGCACTCAATCCGGAGAGTAGTCACTCACTGGCTGTGTCCTAGCTTGATGACCACAGGGGATAAGCCATGTAATCACGTCTTGCTGTGTGCCATTTTGTGTTAATCTGTGATATGACTACCCCGTCTGATGTTTTTCTTCCTCCGGATAAATTTTACAAGCTCTAAAGCAGAAGCGTGATATTGAGGAAAACAAAAGCATTGAAGCTCTGGAGCATCGCAGAATTCTGCTAAAAAAAGGTAAGCAGAAAAACATATCTGTGCTGTTAGTTGATTTTTTTCCCCTCAGATTATTGAACTGAAACTGCGATGAATATTTTGTGCTCTTCTTTCATTTCAAATGGCAAAGTGTTTTGACTAAATAACATACGACATTCTGTGCCCATTTTTTTTTTTTAAATCTATCGCTTTTCTTCACTAGATTTATGCAACATTGTTTGGAAAAAAAGTTGTTCCTCTTGTATTCAGCTTCTTCACTATCAATGAAACGCAAGAAGGAGATAAAATCTTTTTTTTAAATCAATAATCATACAAGGTAATACACGAACGTCTATCATTTTAAAATTTAACACCACTGTTTCTTTTTCATATCACCCACATCTGAAAAGTATAACCGAGATCGCATTTGACAAGTTACATATAAATAATTGGGTATCTATTTGATAAATAAAAAAAATCCCCACGTCACTTGCAGACGAAAAACATATAAACAAAAGAACACTGGAACGAAAACTATTGGTGTTTGGTGATGTGGCTGATACAGACTGGCTTTGGTGGAGGTGAAGACCGCGCTGTTGGAACAATTGTCAGTCGAGGTGAGTGACTGAACAGATGGGCTCAGACCAAGTGTTGATTCTGAACTGGCTGGTTGATTGCCTAGTGACGTCATATTCCAGACCCAGTGCGGTGTTTAAGTGACACAGACGGACATTGACACTTCTGTTTGTATGTCTGGCTGACTGACGTTCATTATGTGCACATGTGAATGTTTCCTAACCGTGACGCGCGCGTGACTAGAACGTGACTAGCCTTGGCTGAGTGAAACAATCTCGCTGGTATAAAAATGTTCTGTAAGATGGCTGGGTCTTTAAACCCTGGGCTTCCGTTGTGAGAAAGACTGCAGTGTATCTGCGTCACTTCGGTGGTTTATACCGCAGAAACACCTGCACAGGACTTAATCTAGACACAATGACCGAGAAAGACTAAACAGGCATAACAGGACCTTGATTGGTAGACCGGTGTAACGATCCATTTTAACTCCCCTCCACTTTTTAACTCTCCGGAGTTAGAATTAGCACGTGCCAATTTTAACTCCCCGGAAGTTAAAACAAACCATACCAGAATGACCCCCACCCCCCTGTTTTAGATTAACTCCCCCACACCAAAACAGTTTTATGCGTTAGTCATGATATGAGAAATAAACATTTAATATACACCCCCCTTCCTCCCTCCCCTCTCTCTGTCTGTCTCCCTCCCTCTCTCTGTCTCCCCCCCCCCCTCCCCCAACTTTCTTTCAGTCTCCCGCTCACTCTCTCACTCTCCTTGCTTGTCTTATTCCGATTATTTCAGATTTTTTTTCCCTGGGTGAAATTCGCATTGTAAGGCAATGCCAATACAACTTTCAAAACATATTTCTCTCACTCATGCTGTAATTCTATAATTTGAAAACGGGTGGGGAGGGGAGGGGGTCATTCTGGGCACGTCGACCACGTGCACGTATACACACTTATGCACACAAGCATGCACGAAAACACACACACACACACACACACACACACACACACACACACACACACACACACACACACACACACACGTGCGCACTCACATTTGCAGACGTTTTTTTTAGTGGTGTAACACAGAATATATGATGCTGAATACCCAGGTACTTTAATTGCTGTGAAGATTTGTTATAATGGCAACACCAAACTTCGCTGCAAATTCGAATAAAATCGGTTCAGAAGTGGTCAAACTAGAAGGCCTGGTATCTTAGGCGCTGGCTGGCCATGTCACCCACTGAAGTGCTAACTGGTCAGGTTAGATTGCCTTTGCTACAGCAAGCATTACAGAGATTTGACGAAAATTTATTGAAAAAGGACTGAACTATAAGGCCCAGTGCCCTGCAGAACGGGGCTGGATGCCCAGGTCATCCACTAAAAGGACGCTAACTTTCAAATCACATTGGCATAGTCACACCACTTCTCTAAGCAAAATTGAATTGAATCAGTTGAGAAACAGCTGAGTTATAAGGTCCGTTTTATGTTTAACACACTCAGACACACACGCATTTGCATTGTCATTTTCTTATCATGGTTGTTGCCGTGCTAGAATGAAAGTAGGGTAGTGACTCCCCATCCCCTAAGCCTTTTATCCTTCGTAAGATTTATATAAAAGACAGACATGAGAGGGGGGTGCACACAGACAGAGACGGAGACAACCGGACAGACAAATAGACCACCAGATAGACAAACAGATAGAGGGGGGGGGGAGAATGGGAGAGGGAAAGAGAGAGAGAGAGAGGCAGACAGACAGAGAGAGGGGGAGGGAGGGAGCAAGGGAGGGAGGGAGGGGGTGTATATTAAATGTTTATTTCTCATATCGTGACTAACACATAAAACTGAATGTTTGGGGGGGGGGGGGGGGGGGGGGGGGGGGGGGAGGGGTTAATCTAAAACAGGGGTTGGGGTTGGGAGGGGGGGTCATTCTGGCGTGGTTTGTAATAAAATTGGCACGTGCTAATTCTAACTCCCGGGGAGTTCAAAAGTGGAGGGGAGTTAAAATGGATCGTTACACCGGCAAAACCGCATTAATTTCGTCTACTCCGCTACACGTTTGATACAATAACCGCCAGTCTGCAGTGTCTTCTGCAAAATACCTGTTGTGCCTTATTTTTCTGTCGATGACCAAGCTCTCTGCACTTTACCATCGCACGCTCGTGTCTTCAACGGGCTGATAACGAAGGAATGTCGGACCGACTCGCCGGGGCTGTCACTCTGGGTAGAGCCTAGTCGCAGCTGGTTGATTGCTCAGCATTCATTGTTCGTTTTACGTTTCCATGGTCAGCCGTAGTAGTAGTAGTAGTAGTAGTAGTAGTAGTAGTAGTAGTAGTAGTAGAGGGCTGGCTTGTAGCCTAGGCCTTTCGGCCTTTTTACGCCCCTTCTTTTGTTATCATATTTGTTTTGTTTTTCTAGGGTCTACTGCATGCTTATTCAATCCCTATTAGCAAAAATGGCTTCAATCTATTTCCATAAATAAAATTTTGAAATCTGTGTTGTAATCCAGGAAATTCTTGAATTTATTAATATCATTAGTAAATTTAATTTCAACAGGTATTGAGTTACACAATTTAACAACTCTGTTAGAGAAACTGAACGCTCGTTTGTTAGTAGTTCTATGTTTAACAAAAAGGTTTACCTTGTGCATTTCTTGTCATACTAACTGGTGAGAAAGAAAAAAATGTTTCAATTGATACATTGTCCAAACCATTCATTATTTTATACACTTGTATGAAATCCCCCCTTAACCTTCTACCCTTAAGAGAGTGTAACTAAAAAACTGGAGCCGTTCCTTCACAAGACATATTTTTGCATTCTACCAGTAATCTAGTTCCTCTTCTTTGTACATTTTCTATCATTTTTGATTGCCTCTTCAAATATGGATTCCAAACTACATTGGCATTTTCTAAATGAGGCCTTACAAAAGCCTTAAATAGTTTTAGAAAAGTATATTTGTCTAGGTACAGAAATGTTCTTTTAATGATGCCTAACATCTGATTTCCCTTATTTACAATTTCCTTTATATGTGGATCAAATGAAAGCTCCTTATCAAAAGTGACTCCCAAGTCCTTTTCTGTCTCACAAGTACTTATTTTCTGTACCTCATTACCTATTTTCATAAAATACTCCCTTCTATCCATTTCCTTTTTTTCACCAACATGCATAACATGACATTTTGACACATTAAAATATAGATTCCAAGTATCCGACCAGTCCTGTAGTTTTATCAAATCCTCCTGAATACAATCACCATTTGCAACTTTGTCATATATTTTAGCATCATCAGCGAAGATTTTACAAGTACAGTGCAGTGAATCCGGTAAGTCATTTATAAATACTGTAAATAAAATTGGACCCAATACACTACCCTGGGGGATTCCACTTTTTACATTTATTTCTTCTGACTCAGCATTTCCAACTCTTACCTCTGTTTCCTATTGTACAAGAAGTTTTGTATCCATTTAAGCGTATTTCCTACAATACCATATGATGCTAATTTTATCAGTAACCTTTCATGAGGTACAGAATCAAATGCTTTTCTAAAATCTAAGTACACAACATCAAAGGGATCCCCATCATCCATCATATTGGTAAAATCCTCCATTACCTCTAATAGTTGGGTTACACATGATCTTTTTCCTTGGAATCCATGTTGACACTTTGCATATAATTGACTACTTTCAAAGTGGGAAACAATACAGTCTCTTATTAGTGATTCCAATACTTTACATACAATACAAGTTAGACTTACTGGTCTATAATGTCCAGCTTCACTCCTATTCCCTTTCTTAAACAAAGCAATAACATCAGCTGTTTTCCAATCATTTGGTAACCCTCCTGTTTCAAAAGACTTATTAAACAATATGCAAAGTGGTTTTGCAGTTTCTTTGCTCAGCTCTTTTAGTATTCTAGGGGATATGGAATCAGGTCCTTTGGCTTTATTATGATTAAGTTCACTTAATTTTTTCTCTACAGCAGTAGGAGTAACTCTTATGTCACATAGTGGTATACCATTAGATCTTGAGTTTGCTTCAAATAATATTTACATTCTCAGTTGTAAAAACACTTGCAAAGAAATTATTTAATACCTCTGCTTTGTCTTTATCTGTAACAACCATCTTTCCATCCTCACTTTTTAAGGGACTAATACCTGTATTAAGTTTTGTCCTTTCTTGCACATATTTCCAAAAATTTTTTGGATTAGTTTTACCTTCCTTAGCAATATCTTTCTCATAATTTTTTCTTGTTTTTTTTTCAGTAGTTTGGCACATTCATTCTTTACTTAATATCTGACATAGTCTCTACCATGTTTTGTCTTTAAATATCTTTTATACGCATTATATTTATTTTTTATTTTTTCTCATAGCTTTCTTGTCTAGCCATATAGGTTTGAAACGTTTATTATTATTAACTTTCACTTTCGGAACACACTCCTCAACCCCAGCATTTAGCACATCTTTTATCATACTCCATGCACTCTCCACATCCATAGTGTCTAGCTTGCTCCAGTCTGTATTTTCAACAATATTTTTCAATTTATTGTAATCACCTTACAACAGTTTCACTGTTCATTGCTTCTCTTATCTCTTCACCTCTCTCTCTCTCTCTCTCTCTCTCTCTCTCTCTCTCTCTCATTGTTGTCGCTGGGCACCGACAGTCGGCGGGCGAGCGACCCAGTCGGAGAGCGTAAGAAAAGTACTAGGCCTACGAGCGACGGAGACGGTTTGGTTGCTCATGGCATGGACCGCGATACATTGCCCGGAACCAGCAGTCAACACATCGGGCCTGGCGTGAGTAGAGTTGGTCTGTCTGACCTACATGAAATGGTAGCAGCGCTCTGCACACGAATTTCAAATTTAGAAAAAAAATTATTCAGCAGCAGAATGAGGTAGCCCGGTCAAATGAGGTTAAGAAGAAAAAAAATGGTCAACAGCGTTGGAACCCAGAGTCCAACAGTATCGCTAAGCCTACATATGCTGAAGCTGCTGGTTCGGGAGCATCACCACCGCGCATCGCTCAATCCAGTAGGCCAACAATAACACCCAGGAAAAATGCGATGAAAAAAAGGCCCCGAAACAACTAACAAAGCCAAAGAATCTGGAGGAAAAAAAAACATCAGAAGAAAAAAATCGAATCACAAACTGAAATGACGTCAAACAAAGCCCCGCTGAAAGACGCAATAGGCCCAGACCTAGTTCTACGGAACAAGAGAACGCACATCGAAACCCTGACCCTGATCTTCCGAGTGTTTTGATTCTTCATGACTCGGTGACAAATAAAGTAAATAGCAGAAGACTGGGCCAGTCCTACGGACTCGATGCAGTGTCACACAAGGCGTCTACGATCAAGGATTTGCGACTGTTCGAATCGTCTCGTCAATCTGCTGACAAAGCCTTTGACGCCGTTTTAGTTCACTGAGCCGTGAATGACTTGAAATCAAAATCTCCGATAGAAACCAGCAAAGAATTCAGAAAGTGTATCAGAGACATTTCAAAAGAACAACCTAGAATGAAAATGGGACGACCTCCATCCTACTTACAGAGGGGCTAGTGTTCTCGCCAAGAACATCGGGAGACACGTCAGGAGCCTGTTCCGGACAACACCCCAAAAAAGTGGCCCGACGCTACCGTTTCCAGCAACACGGCCCCTCCCAGTACCAGCCGTTCCTGGAAGACCCATGCTACGATCCTCGCCCCTGGAGGAACATGTTTAGCGCATTGTATGGCTGGTGATGGAAACACTTTGCAGAAATTCAGTGCTCGAAGTTCTGACTGTAGACTAATATCTATTTTATTCACCACTTGTGCCAGTTAGTATTGCTGATATACTAACTAACTCAATATCTCTGATTATTTATTGTCAGTTTCACCATTTCACACACACACACGCGCGCGCTGACTTTTGCTGTTCAAATTACTCCAGTTGTAGTTGTTTTGCTAGATTCATGTTGATGGACAAAGTTTTCAAGGTATTCCAGCGGAACTGTCGATCCCTCGCCACCAGTCATGATCAGTTAATTCAACATCTTGCTGAAGAAAAATACAACGTACTAGCCTCGCAGTCACTAAATGTGCGAAAGAACAGGTTGCCAAAACTAAATAATTATTATTTTCCTCCAATCATCCAAAAAGTGGATGCATCGGATAAAATCAATGTTGCCATTTACGTTCATGAAGGCGAGAAATACACTCCATGTGTCAGTCCTGTTCCACCTGACGACCCAGGTTCATATTCAGGTGCAGTTAAAGTTCAAGTAAACCCTAACATAATATTAACTATTGTATCTGTTTACTTACCACAAGGACCTAACGATATTAATACTGAATGGTTACGTTCCTTGCTGCCAGATGAAAATAATTTTTTGATAACTGGCGATTTCAACGCTCATTCGCCGTTTTGGGAAAAAGACTGTCAGTCAATATCAAGCAATCGTTTTTCTTGAGAATATAGTTGATTCATCACTTTATCTTTTCAATGACGGTAAAATAACACTCATTCCCGATAATCCAAAGCATCAACCAAGTGCAATAGACCTGACCTTGAAATACCAAAATATAACTATAAGTTTGCAAACTGGAATAAGTTTACACATTTCTTACGGGCATTTTACATAGACTCCAATGATTTAAATACCCAAGATGTTGATAAAATATATGATCGGATTCAAAATGCGTTACTGTCTGCAGCCAACCAGTCAAATCCGAAGATCAAACCTGTGAACTCAGAAAAGCATACGGTAATGTGTGGTCGAACAAGACTTGTGAAGAGGCAAAAAAAAAAGAGAAGAATATAAAACAGAGAGAGTACTTACGGTGTAAAGGGTCTGGGCGCGCTGAAAAACTCCTTGAGAAGAAAAAGCAAAAAACAGTTTTAATAGAATAATAGCACAAGTTAAACGAAAATACTGGTCTTCCTTTTGTAAAAATCAGATTTCAAACCATAAAGGTTTACAAAAGGTATGGGAAAAATTAAAAGCGATGAAGAATGGAATTCGTTTACCGCAATGCCCCATTAAACTTAACATCTCAAATTTTCCATCAAATTATGAAAAAGCAGAAGCATTTGTTTCTTTATTTGCTAAAAACAGTTGCGTGGAGAGTTTATTAACACAAAGCACATTACATAGGGAGCAAGAGGGGGGAAAAGCTAACTATAGCAAACCAGACCCTATTCATAACCACTATCTAAACGCCCCCATAACACTTCAAGAAATTAAGGAATGTCTCTCTAACCTAGGTAGAAAACATCGGTAGGTCTTGAGGGCATTTCCAATGAAATGTTGTGCCACCTGCCACCAAATGTTACACATTTACTTCATTTTGTATTGAAAAATATTGGAATGATGGCAAAATACGTTCAGTATGGAAACAGTCTGCTATCGTTCCAATTCATAAACATGGGAAACCTCGCTCAAATATTGATAGTTATCGTCCAATAGCTTTAATATCACACACTTGTAAACTAATGGAAAGAATCATATTAAAAAGATTAGCTTATTATTGCAATAAGCATCCGATTATACCTATTAATCAAGCTGGATTTCAAAGTGGTTGATCAACAATAGAATACTTAGTCAAACAGACCACACATGTCAAACAACAATTCGCGCGACGAAAGAATATCCTTGCAACCTTTATATATATATATATATATATATATTAATATATATATAAATATATATATATATATATATATATATATATATATATATATATATATATATATATAAGGAAAGCATACGAACAAGTATGGCATAAAAGACTCTTGTATAAACTAAAAACTATTGGAATAAGTGGCAACATGTATAATTTTATAGAATCATTTTTTAAAAATAGAACCATTCAAACAAGAATAGAACAAGTATATTCAAATCCAAGAAAATAACAAATGGGTCTTCCTCAAGGATCAGTAATCTCCCCAATCTTATTCAATATTTTAATGGCAGATTTACCCAAAGGCCTATGTAAAGATACAGTGTTAGCACAGTTTGCTGATGATATATGCCTATAGGATAAGGTAACTATGAAAAGAAAAACTCCTTTTAGATGGCTAAACTATATACGAATCAAATACCAACATGAACTGAATAAAATTGTTAGCTTTTTAAATGAAAACGGGCTTGTACTTTCAGTAGAAAAAAAATTATGTTCTTCAATGTTGGATATGACCCGGAGAAACTCCTTCATTTACTTTAGATGGCACTGCTTTAGAGTATGTAAAAACTGTTAAATTTCTAGATGTATACTTAACCTCCAAACTTTCTTGGAATGTACATATTGAATATATTTTACATAAAGCAAGGAAAAGTTTTAAACTTTTTGAAAATTATAAACGAACAACGGTGGGGGCAAGACACACATACTTTAA
>CM031595.1:66195968-66200968 GCA_018398815.1 Conus ventricosus | reverse complement strand
GTGAACTGTGAAAATGTCAGCGCTATGTGACTCTTCTGTACGCGTGAAACGTGCTCTTAACAACACAATACAACAGGAAATTCACCTGAGGAAAGTTAGTGATTCATTTGCTTCTTTTCTTTTCTTCTCTTTGTTTGTTTGTTTGTTTTTGAGAGAGAGAGAGAGTAGAGAGAGAGAGAGAGAAGAGAGAGAGAGAGAGAAGAGAGGAACTCAAGACTCAAGACTCAAAAACTTTATTACTCAAGGATAGAGATTTTAGGCAGTGCCTATTCTTCCAATCTGTCCTTGCTATTCTACAACATTCAACTAAACAGACTGCACATATTAATAATGACAGAACAATGAAGAATATAGCAACATTATAATATTAACAATAACAATAGTAATAAGAATAATAATTATTTTTAAAAAAAAAATCCATTACAAAATTACACAAACACAATCAGACAACACGTACGCGCGCGCGCGCTCACATGTATGCACACGCCCACACATACACGCACGCATGCGCATACCCACATCCACACCCATACCCTCCCCCCCCCCCCCCCCCCCCCCCCCCCCCCACCCCCCCCCCCCCACACACACACACACACACATTTTCATTAGCTAATATAGAGGCAAGCATAAAGTAGGGCGTTGAGACTATGATCAAAAGGTTAGATTTATTGTTCAAATAAATGTTTAAGTACTGCTGATTTGAAGGACGGCAGTGATTGACATGTTTTGGCAGACGGAGGAAGAGAGTTCCACACAGATGGACCAAAATATGCAAAACTAGATTTGAACAAATCAATGCGGACACGTGGTAAAATGTAATTATTTGAATCATATCGCGTTGTTGCCATTTGGATAAACTCAGCAAGATATGTTGGCGCCATGTTTGCATGGACTTTAAACATTAGTACTGCCTTATTATAGGTCAGTTGGCTCTGCAGTGGTAACATCATTAGTTTTGCGAATTTGCCCGTGGTTGATAGAGACTTGTCGGGAAGAATCAGCTGAATTCCCCGTCTATGCATAGAGTTGATCTTTTTATGTGATTTTCACCGGCACCACTCCAGACAGTGGACGCATAGTTGATGCGAGAAAGGCAATGGGTGTCACGACCGACCCCTGGAGGTCTGCCCTGACAGGCTCGGTCTTGATGGAGTGAAGGGAGTGACTGAACTCCACACGCCGCAAGAGACCACACAAGAAAGATTACGATACAAACCCCATTTACACACAACACACACATAGTCACAAATAAGCATTCCAAACACACACAAATGCACATCACACTCAAGCCATTTTAACACTCACGACATACCCACACTTAGCATTTCAAACACACACGACATACCCTAGTCGCAAACAAACATTTCAACGTCACACAATATAAACTATAATCTTAAATAGGCTTTCCCGACGCATTCCTTCCGTGCTTCATGTGGTTCCCACACCCCTGCCTCCCAAGTCACTCGTGAGCCCGAGTCGCACCAAGTGCCCCAAACCGGGTCGGTTCTGACAAAGTGTCTTTCGACGCCGACACATTGACACACACCCACACCCGAATGGCACGACGCACATCGAACACCAACTGGTGACACGGGCTGTAGGAGGTCGAAGCCCGCGGAGAACGCGTCCGTGGACGGAGGCGTTGTCGCTGAAGGTCCCGGACAGGGGTCGGGATCCTCAGGCAAAGTCCTGTTGCTCCTCAACCAGTGCGTGGCCCCCAACAGCGCAAGCTTCGGAGAATCCCCGGGAGGGAGAGGACACGGAAGGAAATGGAAGGAAAGAAGGAAGGGTACTTGACCCCGCCGTCCACGGGGTACAGTCTAGCATATGCTGTCAATCTAACAGCCCCTCGCATGATGGGCGAGGGGAGGCTTTTCTAAATTACATTCACCGCACCAGCTTCGCACAGCCCTGAGGTCACACAGTAACAACCAACTGAGGAATGTTCGCCTAAAGGTCTCTTCCACGAGCAAGGTAAGAGTTACATTCGCAGGCTAAATCACACACATTATATCTTCATCCTTCCCTCACTCACGTTCAACATTTGCCTTTTAGGAATTGAACTAAGCAGAACCATGTTTTAAGACTGCCACCACATTTGCAAATAATAATAATTCCAATGGCAACAATTATCCCCACACTTTTAGCAAATTCCAAAATATCCTAAATCTCCAACCCGATCCAAACGACTAATCATGCGTACGCACGGCTCGCAACATAAACTCCGTTCCCCTTGCACACACAACAGCCGGTGGCCGACGAATAAGAGACCGGCGATTGTGACAGGGGCGGACAAGCGAGACAAGCAAGTACAACCCTGAATCACCAGGTTCTCCCCATTCCCCGCGACTTACCGCATCACCAGATGCATAAAAAGGAGAAAGGACTTTAAGGATATATTTTGACTGGCCAGGTTATAGATTGAATTAACCAGGGAAAAGTGGTCTCAAACAATATTTCTTTTTATATTTTTGAAAACAAAAGAATTGCGCAAAAGAGAAAGAATTAGCCGGTTTAACAACAACAAAAAACAACACAAATAAACCACGAAAACTGATGCTTACCAGTACCGTGGGTGACCAAAGTGGCGGGTCAAGCGACTTCTCTGCCCTCTTGTCAGTAGATTGGACCAGCAGAGCAGATGGGAAAAGAGGTCGTGATGTGATGTCCCTCCATACAGGTGACTGTTGGGGTTGAAGTACGACACCCCGACCCCCCGTACCTTCGATGATGTGGTGTCGAACCAAAAAACAGAGCAGGGCTTCAGGCATCTTCCGCTCGAGTGAAAGAGAAAGACAACATCCCTCACGATGGCAGCCAACATGCCACGCTACGTCACAGTGAGCATACTCTAGGCTAGAGGAATGATGCACGTGCGGAGGTTAAAAGACAGGGAGAGGCCGATAGAGACAGCAGCTCAAGCGAAAGGTACAGCCACCCGTGAACTTGCAGGATGAATTTGCACGGGCAGTGGAATTCGAGAGAGAGAGAGAGAAAGTGTAACCTTAACCTGAGCTGACGACCATTAGGGTTGCAAAACGCACTACAAACCACAGTAAAGGGAGGATACACGACAACAGCAAACGACAATAAATAAATGAATAATTCCGCACCTTAGACGGTGTCAATCGTCGTAGCCTCGTGACGAACTCGTGACAAACCCCCCTTCTAAAGCATCTGTTTCTCTGAGATACTGTGCTCCTTTGACCTTGACGCATGTGCAAAATTCACAACAATGGGGGAACCGAACCACCCTCTGTAATTCGACAAGAGTACGAAAAATCCAATACAACGTTTCACGATAGAATTGCACAGGGAAATACATAATACTACCATTTATCAAACAACTATAGCAAACCTTCACCAATAAAAGTAGCAATTCCGATCAGTGGTGATTTACTACCGTTAACATCACTGAAGTGAAAACTGTCCTACACTGATACAGAGACCAAAAGGGGATATAAAACCCTGGTTGAGGGGAAGTGTCCCTCTGACTGATTTCTCCAATGTGCTGACTACGGAGCTCGGCTGAGATAGTCAGCATCCGTATTGCTGGAACCTTGATATGGCGAAAAGTGAACGCATGACTCTGCAGTTCCACTGCCTAACTCATGAGTCGACGACTGACTGGACGGATCCGGTCAGGCAATGGAGAGGATGATGATCGCTCTCCAGTACAAACTTCCGGCCGTACTTCTTCTTGGGTACGCCTGGAAACTCTTGGCTAACTGGGCAGTTGATCTGTCGAGCTGAGGAGAGGTTTGAACCAAAGCAAACATCCTGCCACGACTCTTCCTCGACGAGGGGAACAGTGGGGATGTCCTGAATCACCGACACTGCATCCTCATCGCCACTCTCCACGACGACAGGGGTGAATCCTGCTGGCACTGAGTTCGTCGCACGTACGCCTTCAGGAGGTTGGCATGATACAGGCGTTCCTTGCCTCGCACCGCGAATCCTATAGTCCCAGTCACCCACCGACTGCAAATACGAAAGGGCCCTGCCAAGCAAGCTGCAACTTGTTCTTTTGGGGCAGGAGAAGAAGCAACACCTCATCACCTGGCTCAAACCACCCGTTCAACACTACGCCTGTCGTACAGAGCCTGCACTTGGTTTTTGCCGATGCAAATGTTGCTGAGCAAGCTGGCGAGTGTCAGCGATGCGGTTTGCGCAGATTGACCACATAACGACTCTCTCCTTGACAACAGGTTCCACATCGTCGTGGGTCCACATTTGCTTCAAGATGTTGGTGGGTTCTCGTACGTTCCTAGGGGAACACGCCTCAAGCGCCCTTAGGCGTTGTCCGTTGGCAGACATCGCAACTGCGGCAGTACTGCCTAACCTGAGATTCATCCCCGGCCAGAAGAAGTCCTGTCTTACTCGCTCGAGAGTCCGTTGGAGCCATATGACCTGCCATGGTGGGAATCGTGGGCCTGCGGAGAACAGATTCTCTCAAGCTTTGGGGAACGACAAGTGCTTGGCCACACGATCTGCCTGAGTGAAAACACTAAAGAGGGATTCCCTTGTGGAGTTAAAGCTCACCTTGGGTGTGGGCTGACTGAGCGGGACGATCTACCAGTTGTGCAGGCGTTGGACATCCAAGTCCTGGCCTGAAGACGGACCATGGTAGCAGGATCGACCTTGCCAGAACCTCGTCAGAGATCGGCTGAAGAAACGGGACGCAATTCTGCTTTGCTTCTTAGCTTTGGCGCGTGTGGTAACTCCCACACACGCTGTACGGGCAGATCCGTAGACACAGACTGACTGCGTCCGTCCGCAAAGGTGATAGTATTCCCTATGAGAAGGAATACATAGGTCGCTCCACGCGATAGCCCATACTTCGCCACAGAGTAGGGGGTGGAGACAGGAATGAGTACAGAAGGACGGGTGGAGGTAAAACCACTCCAGCCCGACACACTAACTGGCCCAGTGAGCCTCGGGAACAAATCTTTCACAAAGACGTTGATGCTCCGAACCTGATGGGGACCAAGGAAGAACCG
>CM031595.1:66067000-66189500 GCA_018398815.1 Conus ventricosus | reverse complement strand
GGAAAAAAAAAAACAGCAAAAAAAGAAAAAAAGAAAAAACAGAACGCCACGAACTTCTTTGCCAGTGAAATATCGGACAAAACGGCCGCTTACTCAGAGCCGGCCGTTTTGTCCAACCAGGCCGTTTTGTCCGACAAAAAATTGAAAGTCGGACAAAACGGCCGGCGACAGCTGCTAAAAAAATAAAATAAAAAAATCATTTTGTGAAGAGTACACATACAAATATACATATGCGTGTGCGGTGGACTTCAGAAATGGAACGACAGCCGGCTGAGCTGGACGGGAACTCAATACAATATCCCTGTAATCCAGGTCTACAATACAGATATCTGGACTCCTGCTCTGGTCGTTGACAATTCGTGAGTCTCTCTCTCTCTCTCTCTCTCTCTCTCTCTTCTCTGTGGGTGGGTGTGGGTGTGGGTGCGCGCGCGTGCGAATGGGGTGTATGAAGGAGAGGGAACATTCCATCTCGCAGTTTAATGACGTATTAGTCAACCTTTGCCGTATGAAAAGAATTAGTAGATCCAGTTCAAAATTTTGTCCCACCCTCCCTCCTCCACCCATATAGTATTAGTGCCATGTATTAGTGATGTAAAACATGAACAATTTCCCAGAATCTTAACACATACATAAGCTTACATCGAGGACAGGATTGTAGGACTGGCTAAAGCATTCAGTTCTAAACTGATTTGTTGTAATCTAGTTGCAAAGTGAGGCGACTGCAGGCGGAAATCTAAACAAATTTTAAATGTAATTAATAGCGAACCGCCAAGAAAACGTAGACCAACGAATCACAAGACAAAACACGACGCGTTTCGACCTCTTAGGTCTTCTTCAGGCAAGATACAAAACACTGAGGACAACGAAAATGAACGAGCAATCACTTAAGTGAATGAAGTGATTGCTCGTTCATTTTTTTGTTGTCCTCAGCATTTTGTTTCTTGCCTGAAGAAGACCTAAGAGGTCGAAACGCGTCGTGTTTTGTCTTGTGATTCGTTGGTCTACGTTTTCTTGGCGGTTCGCTATATTAATTACATTTAAAATTTGCTTGGTTTTAAGTTCATAACAGAAATCGTGGTTCAGATCTGAGCAGACTTACAACTATACGATTGCCTGCTACGCAATATTTCAACAACAAACTACTTACAGTTCCATACTATCCAAATTAGGGATAAACACCGAACAAACAAACTTTGTTCGTTTGTTTGTTTCCCTAACCGTTACTCTCTTATCCGTAACGGTTTAAGTTTTGATTTGTATTTGGAGTATTCTGTTGAATCCCAAGTAAACTTGTATTTCAAAGCTATTTCTGAATGTCTTCACCATGCGATGACTACAGCTTATTTCATTTCCATGCCATCGACAGTCACAGGATTGGGTTTGGAGCCAGATTCGAGTAATGAGGTTTGGAACGTTTGCCGAAGACACAATCAACAGCAAATAACATAACGTGTTTTTATTGGCCGTTTCAATAGGTTAAAGATTTCCTAATTCATAAAGTACTTAAACTTTTTTTCTGAAATAGGGTAATTTTTTTTATAGTATTAGTGAAAGTCGCAATGGCCTCATATTGTTTTAAAGGATCGTCTCTTCCTAAAGAGTACTTATGTATGTAGTATGTATGTATGTATGTATGTGAATCCATGCACACATTATGTATGTTTGATGTATGCATGCATGTATGTATGGTGAAGATTCAGCATAACCATTATCAATAAAAGAAAAATATAAGATTTTTGTCAGGATTTTTTTATTCTTTCTTTTTACTTTTGACAGTGTGGACGATTTGTCAGCAATAGAGGAAACAACGATCCCACTCAGAATAAGTAAAGACGGCCAGGTGACTTGGAACCCCCCTGGAATACTAGTGACGTCATGTGAGATGGATGTGACATACTTCCCTTTTGACACGCAGATTTGTTCCATCCAAGTGACGAGTTTTGGTTACACAATTCAAGAGCTGGACATAAATGTGCACGTGAGTCCTTTTGTCAAGGTTGTTTTTGACCTTCCTGTTCCCAGCCTATAATATCATCACTGTTTTCTTTCTTTCTTCTTTTCCAATTACTTGTTTCTTTGCCCATTTCATTCATATAAGTGCTCTCTCTCTCTCTCTCTCTCTCTCTCTCTCTCTCTCTCTCCCTCTCTCTCTCTGTTTCTCTTCTCTCTCTCTCTCTCTCTCTCTCTCTCTCTCTCTCTCTCTCTCTCTCTCTGTGCTTGTCACTGTCTCTCTGTTTATCTCTGTTTCTCTGTCTGTTTCTCTCTCTCCCTCCCTCCCCCTCTCTCTCTCCCTCTCTCTCTCTCTCTCTCTCTCTCTCTCTTTCTCTCTTCTCTCTCTCTGTCTGTGCTTTTGTCATGTCTGTCTGTTTTCTCTCATCTCTCTCTCTCTCTCTCTCTCTCTCTCTCTCTCCTCTCTCTCTCTCTCTCTCTCTCTCTCTCCCCCAACACACACACACACAACACACACACACACACACACCACACACACACTCTCTCTCTTCTCTCTCTCTCTCTCTCTCTCTCTCCTCTCTCTCTCTCTCTCTCTCTCTCTCTCTACTATGTGCAACTGTCTGGCTGTCTGGTATTGTGATAGTGTTGACCCGCCAGTCTAACTGCCATGTATTCTATTAATACGTACATGACGAAGACAGGTGGTAAACAGAAAAGAGATAGAATGAAAAGAAAATCTGCGGTGCAAAACATCGAAAATGGAGATATTTGAAATGCCAGATATATTTGATTTTATACAAGCTCTGAAGATGACTTGAATTAAAAACATATATACTGCCGACCCCAAATGGAAAACAATAATTGAAATACTGTGTCAAGTATAGATTCGTTGAATTCATATGGTCCAAGAAATTTCTTTCTCACAAACTCAACATTTGTTTTGAAAAATGTCTTTTTTCTGATCAAAACTTTAACGAAAGCAGACAGTTACAATATTAACAAAAGGTTATAGCAGAGCTACTTTTCTATAATGATAAATTGAGATAGGTAAGGTTGTTTTTTTGCATTGAAAACTGGATAAAGAAACGGATTCTTTTGGTATGAGGCGTCATTGAGGAAAAAGCGGATTTCTTGGATTACAACAGATATTGCAAAAAATATGACATTAATGTGTATCATCTTATATGTATGGGATATGCACGGTCAATAAAAAGGTATTTGATGAAAATTCATATTAAGATAAAGAATGAAGAATGTAACCAAACGACGAAAGTACTACAAGTTATATCAAATATAAATAAACGTTCGACTGTTTCCCAAATGCTCTCTTCGAAGAGAGTTGATGATATTTGATATTAACTATTGGCCTTTGGGAGTACAAACTGGGATTTGCGATAGACTGGGAAAAGAATTAAAAACAAATCAGAAATATGAGAGAAACAAAACTCAGGAGGTATTAGCTTAGAATGTGCCATAACACTCATGTCTCAAATAGTATTTTGAAGAAAATGGTTACAACTAATCGCGATAAATGTTCAATTTATGAGACAAGGAAAGATTTAATACGACACTTCTTATGGCATTCTATTTATGTCGGCAGTTTTTGGAGCGAACAAGAGAGAGCAATAAGAGAAAATTGTGAAAACTGTATGAGATTCAAGTTAGATATGGAACTGGCATTGTTTGTTGATGGTGAACAAGTTAAAATCAATATGATCAAACTTAATCCCCAGCGCTTTTTTTGAACGATAAAAGAACAAACACGAATTCGAAAAATACACGCACTGCATGGAAATAAACATGTGAAATGTAACAAATGAAAGTGATGACTTCTAGAAATGTTCATACCTTCTAGTACCTTTTTCACAGATTATTGTACATATGCGAATTTGATGGAGATCACTGTAACAGCTCGATGTGTTGATGGAATGCATTGTACCTTTCGTTAATGGATGGCTTGCTTTGTCTTTATTTTTCGCGATGGTGGAATGTATTCATATGTAAAGGTGCCCCCAAAAGTGGATTTTTCTAAACGATGATAGCTGAAACAAAAAGAAGAAAAATAGAAAAAAAAGAAAAAAAAAGAGAGAAACAGACAGATGATAAACATGACTAGCTAGGCCTCGGTCCGGAATCTTCGTCCTAGTGTATGACTCTCTCTCTCTCTCTCTCTCTCTCTCTCTCTCTCTCTCTCTCTCTCTCTCTCTCTCTCTCTCTCTCTCTCTCTCTCTCTCTCATGTTTCTTCTTCCAGTCCGGGCTGTCTCGAACCTATTACCAAGAAAACGGGGAGTGGACCTTTATAAGGACCTGGAACGCGCGCTACGAATACAACGACGACGATTACGATTATGCCAAAGTCGCCTTCTACGTGGAGATACGGCGGCGCGCGGTGTATTATGGGCTGAACACCATGCTTCCGGTTCTGCTGAACTCTCTGCTGATCCCCCTGGTCTTCATGCTGCCTCATGACGCGGGGAGAAGATCGGCTACTGTCTGACCGTGCTCCTGGCTTATGTCGTCCTCCTGACCATCGTCACGGATGGCCTGCCCACCACTGCTGAGAACCAGTCGCTGCTGGGTGAGGGACAGTGCTTGCTTCGACCTCTTGTTTTTGATATGCTTTCTTGTTAGGGTTCTCTTGTGCTTGTCTCTACTTATTTTTTCTGCTACTTCTACAACTACTACTGCTGCTACTACTACTACTACTACTACTACTACTACTACTTCTACTGCTTCTACTACTACCACTTTTTCTTGTTCTCCTCCTCCTCCTCCTCTTCCTTCTTCTTCTTCTTGTCCCCCTCCTCCTCCTTCTCCCCATGCTCCTCCTCCTCCTCCTTCGTCTTCTTATTCTTCATGTCTTTTCGTCTTTGTCATCCTCATCTTATTCTTCGTTATTTTCGTCGTCATTTGTCGTCTTCTTCCTTTTCTTCTTCTTCAACCTCCCCCTTCCTCTCGTCATTCTCGCCTATGTTTTTCTCCTTCTTGGTTTTCTTTTATCATGTTCTTCTTTTTCTTTGTCGTCGCGAGCTTCTCCTCTTCATGGCGTAAATGGCGATTGATAAGTCTGAAGCTGCTTAGCACGGCTAGGGGCCTGTTTCTTCGGAGTCAGCGATTATTGCTGCTTTCTTCAGTTTGGGGTCCCCCCCCCCCCCCCCGTTTCCTTTTTTTCTTTCTCTTTCTTATTTTGTCTTTGTTGTTTTCTTTCTTCGTAATGCATGTCTCTCTTCTCTGTTCTCTCTGTGTTCGATCTGGTGCCTTCTTTTTGGTATCATGGTCGTCTGGACTGGTGGTCCGGACACAGGCACACCCAGAGTCGTCCTGCGGCAATCGAGCGCCGATAGCCTCCTGACACAACTCACCAGAGGAGATTCTCCATTGCAAGAAGGAATCCTTCAACTGGAATAACAATCATGTACAGAAAGAAAGGCGGGTGCGCAGATGTAATCATTCACACTGACATGTAAAGATGTAAAAGAAAAAGAAAAGATGATATTAAGTCAGCCGACCAACAGTATATTCTTTCTCACCCCTACAATAATCTCCAAGTTCAGAAGGACCAAGGTATCCTTTCTCCTCCCTACAATAAAAATTCCAACAGAAGGACCAAAAACAATGACAGGAATTTTCAAATTTTGAAAATGGTCACAAAGATTTACAACTGAAAGTGAGGACAATTCGGGAAATTTGATTCACGTGTAGCTACAATTACCGAAATGTTGAACAAGTATTTAAAACGTTATAAGTAAGGACAGCGGCATATTTCATAATCTTTGTTGACACGCTCGGAAATAAACGAAAAATATCGAAAGAGAAAGATGTGTTTCGTCACATCATATGTTGTCTTTGTCAAACAATAATTATTGATCTCTTGCAGCATCGTCTCAAACTCAACGCTGTTGGTGCTATAGGTAGACAATATGATGCTGTCAAAATATCTTTTTTCGAGATCACTTTGAAGAAGTCGCGTTACACACACCAACCACACACACACACACAACACACACACACACACACACACACACACACACACACACACACCGCTTGCGCGCGCCTGCGCACAACTCGTCCCTTTTTGGTAATCAGTGCAAGTGATCACGATAGGACAAGATCACCTGACGCAAAACGATCAAGAACGAGATGCTGCTGCATCTGCTCATCACACCCTTATTCTACAGGCTGGACCTAACTAGGCTCTGTGAGATCACTTTTACAAAGGTCTACTTTACGCTGTTCTCCCGTGGAAAGATGTTCATTTTTGTTAACCCACTCTGTTGTTTTGTGTCACTGGCAGGTGTGTACATTGCCTTGGTGCTGAGTCTGGCGGCGATGGCAGTCTGCCTGGCCATCCACTCCCTCTACATCTTCCACCGCAACCTGGAGAGGCCCGTCCCCCTCTGGCAGGCCAAGCTGACACGCTGGTCCCTCAGAATCATGAGATGCAAGTCCGTGAAGAGCTCCACGATGATCTCCCCTTCACCGGACGACCCGGGAGAGGAAAAACGGCGACAACTGAATCGTCTGAACACCAGAACCTCCGTGGTACTCGGCAGCAAGAAGGAGAACGGCTTCAGCCCTGACAGCATCAACGGTCTGCCCAGTGGCGGAGGAGAAGAGGAACACATGTCCTGGAACCTGGTGGCTCAGGCCTATGACGCCTTCTTCCTGCGGGTCTACTTCGCCATCATCCTCTCCTGCAGCATTGGATTTTTGTTGGCCATGGCCTCCAATCAGTTTTAACTTCAAAGTTTGTCACCTAAAGGTTGTAAGAAATGTGAAGTTGATGCCCCACCAGTCTCAACACTTCAGTGTAAGGTTGGAATCTTGGACTGGAAGTTCTCTTCTGACTAGAGAGACATACGTGCCTGCAAGTCTGCAGGAGATTTCAAAATCTCCAGTTAGAATTTCTACTTATTTTAAATATTACGGAAAACAGTGAAGGGGGATGTCAAATGTGAAAGTGTCGTAGCATTCATTTTATAGCACCAGTCACTTTTCAGCTTGAAATTTTGTTATAAAAAGGGTGGAAGGGGTTCGTATAGTTCGTGCTGGTGGCGTATACCTTTTTTTTGAGTGCTCCAGAAGCTATTGTCAGGCCACAAATGATAATCATGCATGCGTTTGTGAGTCTGTTAATGTGTGTGAGTATGTGTGTGTGTGTACGTGCGTGCGTGCGTGCGTGCGTTGGTGTGTGTGTGTGTGTGTGTGTGTGTGTGTGTGTGTGTGTGTGTGTGTGTGTGTGTGTGTGTGTGTGTGTGTGAATAAAAAGCCGTTTCTAGCCCATGTCTAATGAATGATTTTGAATATCATAGGCGCTCATACAAGTGCGGTGTGTGTGTGTGTGTGTGGTGTGTGTGTGTGTGTGTGTGTGTGTGTGTGTGAAAAACTACTGCAAGATAACATTGCCATCACCATGCTTTCTGCTCTAATCAGCTTGATCATGATAACTTCCAAAACACTGCTTGCTCACATTTTATTTATAAGCACCAGTCGTTGCCCCCCTCGCCTGCAATCCACCCTCGCCCATGCTCCCTTTATTGTTGTTAAAAAAGAACATATGACGAACGGCAATGACAGAGAAATCAGAGTTTCTCTGTCTCCTTCCAGGTCTGCCTTCCGTGCCCTTAGGTTCCCTTGAAACATTGTCACAATTATTCCTCGGGGGAGATTCATGTGTGTCCGAAAGGAGGCGTTTGTTGCCCCCTTTTACTGGTTCCAGTCTTGTCAGAAATACCGACCGTTGGCATTATCATTTGTGCAACAATTCCTGCTCTCAGGTTGTTCTTTGTAGATCTAGTCCGCGCATGGGCCTACTGGCTGGGGAACTTGAGATATGTCTTCGAATCTCACATGCACTGATACGCTTGTTTACCTTTATTTTAGGCAAACCTCGGGTCTTATCTCATTAGAATGTCCTTCACGCTGACATGTTGAACCATGAACTGTTTCAGGCTGGGATCAGGGTAGGAGGCCAAATGAGGTCCATGGATTTCTCCCTACCCATCTCCCTCTCCTCCCTGGTCCTACTCCGTAAAGTTTGTTTTTTAATGAAATCACCTTGAAAAAACATTTTTTTCTGTTCACACAAAAAAAAAGTGATTGCAGAAGAAATGTCAACAATAGCTTGGGCCATTTGCGTGGAGTATGTATTACATATTTCCGTCCCCCACAATGACATGATTTGCGAGCTAATGTGATTTGGTAAACAAGCTTGTCGTCTATTGCACTCGCGTCCCGTCCTCGCTCAATAAATTCTCCGCGAGCAGACGTCATTCACTAAAGGAGAATTGTGAACTCTAAGTTTTTGCCCCGTCTCTCACCCCACCCTCTCTCTCCTCTCTCTCTCTCTCTCTCTCTCTCTCTCTCTCTCAGTTATGTTTTCCATACCCTCCCTTCTTAAGGGACAATGACCTTTATATGAAGTAAACCATCTGGGTTCTGAGTTCTCCGCTTAAAAATGTTCGAACTCCGTAGACCATTTTAAAAAAATTGACACATCCTTCTCCACACGCTGCGACTCCCTCCAAAATGATTCACCCTTTCTGTCTTGTGCTGTGTGTGGTCTGTGTACGGAGAGGAGTGGTGGTGGTTGTGTTGTTACTCCATTGATTATCAATGTCTTATACTTTGAAACTGTCTTGCAGTGCATGTGTCATAGAAATAGCCTTATTCCATATGGCAGTATAAAGCTTTGTTGTTTGCGCTGACCAGCGGACGTTCTCCTCCGTGTTAATTCCCGTACCATGTCTTGCTGATGCTTTACCTGGGAGCCGTACATTGATAAGTCTTATTAGGGCCCTACTGGACCGCAATATAAAAGCTTCTATAACCAACATGCTAAACTGGAATATGTGGTATCGTGCTATGTTTGTCTCTATGCGCTGGTCCACAAAATATATTGAATGCTTGAATCTTCTTTTGAGAACGAGACCGCTTCGCAGCTGTAATTTTTTTCACCGCTTCGGCTTACTATAAAAAAAAAAAATGGCACTTTCATTTCATGATTTATTGAAGTAAGAATTTTGGGACTCGCTTTTTGTCAGCGTTTGCTTTTTTCTTTACGTGAAATCGTTTGCCTTTTCTGCGAGAAGAAAGTAGTTATTTCCAGCGAGATGATATTTGTAGCCTTTTTTTTTTTCGTCTTCTTCTTTTTAGGGAAAAAAACTGCTCCTTCTTCCGTTTTATCTGTTTTCAAGTACAAGACATTAAAAGGTAATTAAAAGCGTAAACTTACAGATGAACACTTGTAGTTACATAAAGGTACGGAAGGACATAAGAGATATACGCTCCTTCTTTTCTGAGCTTAATTTTTCTTTATAGTTTGTCCGTCACAAGGCAGGACAAGGTATTCTAAATCATATAAAGTACAGCTGAGTTGGACATGTATGCGTAGCCACTGATGATGGATTAAAACTTTCTTAATGAGGCAACATAGCAAGACTTCAATTCAGTTACCTGTAATCTCAAACCAGGGGCTGAGGGTGGGGGTGGGGGTCGACGGAGCGCAGTGGGGAGGGGATGAGGGGGGTGTATTACAAAATCGTTACTCTTTGCTTTGTTCCGCTGAAAAAGTCACTATGATCGTTGCTAAAAAGGCTACAACCAATTTTAATTCTTTGCTTAAATCACATCGCTCTTTTGTCCCTAATTTACACTATTTCATATCCCATGCTTTTTGAACCGTTGTTGTTGTTGTTGTTGTTGTTGTTGTTGCTGTTGTTGAGAATACAACATTGAATGGCTCTCTAGCTTTGGCCCATATTCCTCCCTCTCTCTCTCTCTCTCTCTCTCTCTCTCTCTCTCTCTCTCTCTCTCTCTGCCCAAGGGTAATAATTCTACATTAACAACACAATGCTTGTCAATTTCATCAGCTCGTGCAAATCCTCACTGCCAATCCCCTTCTCCATCCGCTCCCTTCCTCGCTCTATCCTGTATACTCGCAGTAAAACAATGAACACAAAAGCAAGCAGTTTCATTTCAAATACTGACCCCAATAAAATGTTCGATTATGAAAGTTTGCATTTTCATCTAAACACTGTAAGTGTACAGTTTACTTTTTTAATTACTAGATAGATAAAAATAAAAAGTGTGTGGTAAATACCAGGATACACCCAGACAGCATACATTACTTAATTTGGACGTAGAACATTGGGAATTGTTCAAAGGAAAGAAAATCCTTTTATCCACGAGACCGAGATTCGAGTGAAGATAGACTGTTTTTGAGTTTTAACAATTCCCAGTATTCTACGGTCAGATCTAAATAACACTTACAGGTTATTTCCTTTTCATTAATAGAATATTTACTGCGTTGTTTATGGAGACGAGGGACTTGTATCAATCGTCTTGAGGTCTTTTACGAGACCATAATTCAGTATTTGCATTTGCATATGTCATTGCATTACAATATGGAAAATAAGTATTATCACCTTGGCGAGACAGGAACAAATAAAGAAGAATAGTTGATATGATCTCGTTGTCTGAGTCGTCGCGCACAAAGTAGCGTAAAAGTAATGTTATTATTTCATTAAACTGGAAGCCTGTGGTATTGTTGCAGTTGGTGTGTAGAAATTCATCTACTCTACTTCCCTAGAGCAGAAAGAAGGCCTGGTATGTTTACAACCCCTCCCCCGCGCTCCCTTCCCTCCAAACAATACTCTTTTTTCTCTTACAGACAGGCTACAGACATATCTACATGCTACTCCTATTAATCATTAGCTACACGGATACACATCATTCTTATCTTAGACAAAAAAGTTTTCCTTCACGTATTTTATGTATTTATTCACAACAGATTTTCTCAACAGTTAGTTTTGAATATATTTTCCCGTTCAGTGCAGCTCTAGATTTAGTTGGTGTTCTTGAATAGATATTTGTTTGTGCTTGTTTGTTTGTTGTTGTTTCTTGTATACCGAGCGTAAGATGTGCAGTCTGCATTCCTAACATTCTGACCATTCTTAAGTTCTCTGTTATTCGATGATTCACACTTTGTCGTGAAATATTACATCCCCGTTGCTGGGGAAAAAAAGAAAACGTTCTTGATTGCTATGCTCGTTTAGAGAAGACACTACTTGAATTATCTGGCATATTTTATGAGGAAATTGTTCTTGACAATTGTACTTTTTCTTGACAATTGTACTTTGTGTGTGTGTGTTATTTGATGTGATGTTTCAGACTTCCTTCCTTCTTTCTTTCTTTCCTTCTTTCTTTCTTTCTTTCTTTCTTTATTTCTTTCTTTCTTTCATTTATTCATTTATTATTTCTTTCTTTGTACTGTCTGATTTTCTTCCCTCGGTAGCATTACTGTCATTTTGCTTATTCTGACTTTTCATACACAGCCACGTGCAGGTAATCCCGTCGCCGCCTCAGCACTAGCAGTCCACGAGAAGCGGTCTCAAGTCTCCGTGAGGCAACCCAACAGAGATGACACTGCAGTGCTGCTGAGTCAGTTCTGTGGTTAGTGTGTAGTGGTGCTCGCTTTGATCCAACATACATAGGACACTACCAATGAATCTCCATACTGACAATAATGATTGCTTAGTTAAAGTGAGAGGGGTGAACTCATCACGGGCGAGAAGAAGAATATATAGAAACCATGGGAGCAGGGCATAAAGGCCTTAGAATTCTGAACTTTCTGGTGGTAATCAATGGGTATGAAGGTGACGAAGATGATACTGTGCGATTCCATGCTTTTCAGAGATTATGTGACAGGGCTTTACGCTACGCTCTTTTCATGATTATAAACCAACATCAACAAGCCTAAGCGATATAAACACCTGCAGTGCTGGTCATGAAAATTGAGCAACACTCTCAGAGATGTATCCACTAAGTGGATTAAACTTGACTATGTAGTTCCAGCTTTCCCAGTCCGTAACATACTCAATTCTAGTTAGGAACCAGCCGGGGCCAAACCAGCACCCAAGTAGCCTTTGTGATGGAATCGAACCCAGGCCTGTTAAGTCTGCGACACCAATCACTCCACCAAGACGGATGATTACTGTGATCTTTTTATCCTTTCTTTTTAACCCTTCTTTGTTTTTCCCCCTCCCTTTTCTTTCTAACTGTCACGAGTTTGTCACGAGGCCTACGACGTTTGACCCATCTAGGGTGGCGGAATTATTCATTTGTTTATTGTCGTTGCTGTTGTCGTGTATCCGTCCCTTAATGTGGCTTGTGGTGCGGTTGCACCTTGGTGTAGTTCAGCTCAACTTCGGTTTGCTTTCTCTCTCTCTCTCTCTAATTCCACTGCCCGTGCTATTCATCCTGCAGGTTCACGGGTGGCTGGTACCTTTCTCTCGAACTTGCTGTCTATCGGCCTCTCGCCTGTCTTTTTACCTGTCGCACGTGCTTCATTTCTTTTAGTTTGAAGTATGCTCACTCTGTGACGTAGCATGGCATGTTGGCCGCCATCGCTGAGGGAGGTTAGCTCTTCACTCGAGCGGAAGATGTCTCTGGGAGCGCCTGCTCCGGTCTTGGTTCTTTACCGTATCATCGAGGGTACAGTCGGTATCTTCAATTCCTACAGTCGGCCTGTAGGAGAGGGACATCACTTCTTCTTTTTCCGCACCTGTGCCTCTGTCCTCTCGACTGGACAGAGGGCAGAGAGAGTCGTTTGACCCGCCTCTTCTGGGTCACCCACGGGTAGCTGGTAAGCATCAGTTTCGTGGTTTGTTTGTTTTGGTTTGTTGTTGTTAGCCGGCTTATTCTTCTCTTTTGCGCAATTTTCTTTTGTTTTCAAAATTGTAAAAGAAATATTGTTTGAGACCTTTTCTCTGGTTAATTCAATCTTTAACCTGGCCATTCTAAATTATATCCAAAATTCTTTCTCCTGTTTATGCATCGGGTGATGCGGTAGTCGGTGGGGATGGGAGAGAACCTGGTGATTCAGGGTTGGAACTTGCTTGGTCTCGCTCGTCCGCCCCTGTCACATTTGCCGGACTCTTATTCTTCGGCCACCGTCTGTGTGTGCAAGGAGAACGAGTTTTATGTTCGCGAGTGTGCGTACGCATGATTTGTCGTTCGGATGCGTGGTTGGAGATTTGTGTTATTTTGAAATGTGGCTATAAAATGTGACAATTATGCCATTGAATTATTATTTGCAAATGTGGTGGCAGTTATTAAGCGATGGTCGCTGAGTTGGTTTATTTCCTAAGAAAGGAAATTGTTAAACGTGAGTGAGAGAAGGGTGAAGATAATTCATATTTGTTTTATAGCCTGTTGATTTAATGCAGTCCCTTACCTGCTTCATGTGAGAAGACTTTAACGATTTGATCGGTTTACTGTGTTATGCTCAGGTCTGTGTTGAGCTGGGGCTGTGGGTGCGTTTGATAGACTTCCCTCGCCCATCACGCGAGTGGCTGTTAAGATTTAGCAACATGGTCAGACTGTACTGACGGCGGGGTTCCAGTACCCTTCCTTCTTTCTTCCTTCTTCCTTCCCTCCCTTTCTTCTCTCCTCCCAGCTACGTTTCCCCCCCCCCCCCCCCCCCTCCCGGGGGCTTCACCCGGAGTCTGGACTGGTGGGTGCCACGTGCTGGTTGAGGCCACGCTCTGGCTGAGACCGCGGACTGGATGGTGCCACGTGCTGGTTGAGGCCACGCTCTGGCTGAGACCGCGGACTGGATGGTGCCACGTGCTGGTTGAGGCCACGCTCTGGCTGGGACCGCGGACTGGAAGAAAAGCCCGCCGACTTGACTGACCGGCCCTGATCCCCGTCCAGGACCTCCAGTAACAACGCCACGGTTTCTTTCCCCCCCCCCCCCCCCCCCCCTCCGGGACGCGCTCTTCACTGCCTGCTTGTGTGTCGAGGGTGTCGGCTTTGAGCGACTCCCTTCAAGAACCAATCCGGTTCGGAGCACCTAGTGCGACAGGGTGCTCCCAGTAGACTTGACGGAGGCAGGGGTGTGGAGGCACTCCAGGGTGTGGGAAGGGATGGATGCTGGAAATGTTTCTTTATAATTGTGTATATGTCATATGTGCTGGAATGCTGTAATTGTGATTGTGTACGTCATATGGCGAAATGTTTATTTATAATCGTGCATGTTGTGTGTGTTGGAATGCTTGATCGTGATTGTGCATGTTGTGTGCGTTGGAATGCTTGATTGTGATTGTGCATGGTGCGTGTGTTGAAATATTTATTTGCGATTGTGTGTGTTGTGAATAAATGGGGTGTTGTATCGTAATCTTTCTCGTGTGGGCTCTTGCGAGGCGTGCGAGGTCAGCCATTCCCTTCACTCCCACCTAGACCGATCCTGTCAGGGCAGACCTCCAGGGGTCGGTCGTGACACTAACATTCTTCTTCTTCTTCTTCTTCTTCTTCTTCTTCTTCTTCTTCTACATCGTTAAGTCCGTATTTTATTGTCAGTGTAACATGCTTATATTTCTGTCTATGCTATCAATAGCTGCTTTTACAATAAACCAGTGTATAACAAACCGTTGACGTGTGATTTGGTTGTTACTTTCTTTCCTTCAGTGTCAATGGTTTTATTTTTGTTCCCCCACAGACCCCCCCTCCTCCTCCCCCCCCCCCCCCCCCCCCCCACACACACACACACACCATCCTAGCCCGAGGTAACATTGAATAAGATCTACACTGCGCCTATGTTTTTTTTCTCTGGCTCGTTGTGAGCATGCGCGCGTGCTCTAGTGTATGCGTGCGTGCGTGCGTGTGTGTGTGTGTGTGTGTGTGTGTGTGTGTGTGTGTGTGTGTGTGTGCGTGTGTGTGTGTGTGTGTGTGTGTGTGTGTGTGTGTGTGCGTGCGTGCGTCCGTGCGTGCGTGCGTGCGTGCGCGCGTGCGTGCGTGCGTGCGTGCGTGCGTGCGCGTGCGTGCGTGCGCGCGCGCGCGCGCGTGTGTGTGTGTGTGTCGTGTATGAAAATAAAAGTAATCTTGATGAACACTCCTGGTTTTACCGATTGAACTGAGATCCGTACCACTGATTCGCACCACAATTTAATGAAATCATCCTCACGACACATTTTATCTTTTGGCAAAGTATGGTTAGAATAGACTGGACAGTTGTTTTTTTTTTAATTTTTTAACAAAAACCCCGTGACAGACAAACCTGCAAACAAGCCAGAAGGGTGCTTGTGAAAGAGCAGGCCTACCTCCGCAAAGGTCGGCTGTATCTGTGGATGGATGTAGTAGCACACTCTGCAGCGGTATGCTCACTCACGCTGGCTCCATGACCAAGTTACTCTTGTCATCGGACCAGAGCAGAAACCACTGGACATCATCGAAGTGATTCGGCAACAGAGCAGCGCCTTTTATGATAGATGGCCTCATGACCACTGGATGTCCATTGCTCCATCAGGACTGTGGTTTTTGGGGCTGTGACAGAACGAACTAAATGTGTCTGCACAGGGAGGGGGGGGGGGGGGGGCGGAATGATTAACACAGGAGTAATGCCACTCTGGGAGAATAGAAGCTGAAACAGAGAAAAGGGTCTAAAAGAAAACTCTAATCCATGGTCTGTTTCCTTGCACAACTCTACGTTTTCATTTTCAGAAGAGAGAAGGTATCGTAATACTTTGGCTTTCCTTTGTCAGCTTTTCAAATGCTGTGCTGAATTACTTGATGAAAGGTTGATGTTCACACAAAAACAAAACAGTACACACATTTGCACGCGCACACTCACACACTTACACACAAATACAGGACAGACAGACAGACAGACAGACAGACGAACAGAGAGAGACAGACACACAGAGAGAGAGAGAGAGAGAGAGAGAGAGAGAGAGAGAGAGAGAGAGAGAAGAGAGAGAGCGAGAGCAATTAAATTTTTATGTAAAGTACACAAAAACGTACAAAAACAGCCAACAATCTGACACTTGCACATGCAGGAAGGGTGGGTGTTCCAGACAACCCTCAGCACCAAAAAAACTTTTTTTCCGCATATGATGTTGAAGCTTACTGTCAATATCTCTGCCTGTTGTCAATAGTCCCAAATGTGACTCAGTCCATATCCTAATCCTTTGTTAGATTTGTAACCATTACGCCTCACCAATACCGTTGTTCAGATGGTCTTAGAATCAGAAGTTGCGTGAGACTGCTAACGAGCCTGCTCTTTCACTGACTCTTCTCTACCGGGCATGGATAAATACTTATACAGTTTCTGTGGACTAGAGGACTGCATAGTCATTCCAGTATTGAAGAAACGTGAGATATATAAGCTGTCAACAACAGTCCGATCTCCATGATAAGCCCCCTGATGAAGCTATTGAAAAACATAGCCTACCACTGAAGCTCTAGAAAAGGATATAAATGCAACGTCCTCATTGTGGATTTTTCAAAGGCTTTCAAACAGTGAGCCACAGCCTCCTTGTCTACAAAATTACAACATTACAATATCACCTGTTAGATCCTATGGCAGACTAATGATTTTCTGGCTGTCCAACAGAAAGAAGGTCATGGACATGGCCGCGAGGGGATGTCAGAGTTCATCCCCCTTTAGCTGGCTGAGTCAGGAATGACACAAGGCTTCGCACTGGATCCTAGCGTCTTCATGCTCACCATGACCAAAGACCTGCAAGCAGGCATCCCCACCACTGAGCAGTTACTTGTGGATGACACTATATGTCACAGGCATGTAAGCTGTGCTAGAATCCAGACTCACATGTAGCAGGACCGGGACGAGCTGGTCTGTTGGGAAAAGGAATGGAAGATGTCTTTCCACTTCCAGGAATATTCAGTCCTAAATATAGTAGGCATCGTCAACTTCTTGATCATGCTGCACCCTATATTGCCATCAGCTTCACTCAGACTTTAACACGAGTATCTGCTCGTGACCAAATATCATCGAATAATTTAGAATGGAAACTTACTTTAAGAACGGCACCAACATGGTCCTCAAGTTTCTAGGCTTTGCCTGCGCTATGTCGCAATCTGAAAGTCAAAATCCCCACATAAGCAGCTTGTGGACATGGCCTTGATGGCCCAGTTCTGTAGCAACCGAGTTCAGAACAGGATCCACGCTCACCGACATGAGTCCGACACGACTGCCACAGACGGTCATCCAGCGTAGAACTTAAGTCGCCTAATCTCCGACTATTGAGGTGGAAAGTGGGTCTGACTAGTTTCTGTAAATGTTGCTATGGCCTTGACACTGTCAGCAGTAGCTACTTTCCTTCCACCATTTAACACAAGAGAATTTGCCTACATTTCCATTTTGCGGCTATGCATGGCTTTTTGATCTTTTGCCCTTCTACAGCATCAACATTGGGGAAAAAAAGAAAGAAAGAAAGAAAGAAAGAAAGAAAGAAAGAAAAATAAAATCATCATAGTCTATGCCTGTGATGAGATCGCGTCAAAGTCGCCGGCACTGGCAAGTTTGTGAGGACTGACGAAATGGTAGGTTACCCTATGATGACCTGGTACTGACAGCTTCCTGTGGTGGGGCTGGGACATGACGATTCCTGATGAATGAGCTGCATAAGAGCACAGTGATGTTGATGATGATGAGCTACAAAAGATTAGGCAGCAATAATGACAATCATAATGCCAATGCTACTACTACTACTACTACTGCTGCTGCTGCTGCTGCTGCTGCTGCTGCTACTGCTACTGCTGCTGGGGCGGCGGCGGCGGCGGTCGTGGCGGCGGCGGTCGTGGCGGCGGCGGCTGCAGCGGCTGCTACTACTACTACTACTATTGCTACTGCTGCTACTACTACTGCTGCTGTTGCTGCTGTTGCTGCTGCTGCTGCTGCTGCTGCTGCTGCTGCTACTACTACTACTACTGCTGTTAATGATAATCATAGATAATAAGAATGTTGTGTTAATTGTCTTAAGAGCCTTTAGCTCAAGATTCCCTCTCTTCCTCTCTCTCTCTCTCTCTCTCTCTCTCTCTCTCTCTCTCTCTCTCTCTCTCTCTCTCTCTCTCTCTCTCTCTCTCTCTCTCTCTGAAAGTTCATAGTTCTATCTCTGCAATATACCGGAATGGGACATTCTAGACACCTGAAGACCACCTGGCACCCAAAGACCACGCAGTATGATCTAGAAGGACAATAACGTAACAATAAACACAAATTCAGGCTGCTACATGCACTGGTCTGTTCCATCTTCCTGTGTGCGTGCCAGACATCGACCCTCACAGCGCATTCGGAGAGAATTTAAGCCATGGAAATGATGCTGTTATCGCAACATACTACGTATCTGGTACACTGATCATTAAAAGTGTGCTGATATCAACTGGAAAAAAAAGGAAAAAAAAGCCAGACCGAAAAAACAGCAACACATGCATGGCAGTGTACGAGGACCCAATAACTGTGGTTAAACTGATAATCCTCCAGGGAATTGTTGAAGGGGAGAGACTGAGAAGACAGAAAAAAAGGAAAAAAAAAAGAAAGAAAGAAAAGAGATGGACCGACAAAATTGTAGAATGGGCAGATAGAATATTTGCAGAGACCCAAGCCTGAACACACAATCGATTGAACAGGAGGAAATTAGTGAAATGTTCATCAGTCAGAGCGGTGCTCCAATGACTGCTCCGGATGACCCAAAGACAATGCACCTTAATTGGTAGTGTTCGTAACACATCTCCGTTCGCCACCCCTGCTCCCACCCCTGCCCCTTATATCCACACCCTCCTGTTCCTCGCTGGCAATCTTAGTAGGCTCGATCAAAACAATGTGACCGTCCTGTGTATGATAGCTGTGAGTGGTATGCATTTGCTATAACTCATTATTTTGAGTCCATCATGTGTATTTGGAACAAATATTTAATTTGATTCAGCCCTGTCCCCACCCCCACTCCCCTCCACCTAGACTACAGCCCTATTAAAACCCTGGAATATCTTCAGTCCATGGCTATAGGTACCGTAGATCAGTAGTCCCGACAGAGACATGACAATGTCACGTAGCACAGTTCATCACCCCTCTATCTCCCTCGTTTATTTCTGTTTTTAATCTTTTAGGTAAATCCCTTGCCGATGGTGGGAAGACCCTCAAGGAGAAACTGGACAACAGAAGCCCCCTCTTGCAAGCATTTTGCTCTAAGGCACTCTAAGCCGGAGACGGGTCGTTTTAAATCAAGACTGTTGTTCCCTGGGTGCCCTTCTGCCACACCGTTTGCTCCCATTGCCTGGATTCGAACCAGCGCATTAAGGCCAAGTCGCTTTGTGTCCGAAGTCTAAACCAAGTGCAGTACTTAGTTTCCACCCGCTGCGACTTTGTTCGTATAAAGAATATTGAAGAGAAATTGTTGGATAAATTCCGCTTAAAAGATTTTTTCTCTACATACTTCCCTCCCCTCCCCCCACCCCCCCCCCCCCCCCCCCAAACCAACGACTACAAGTTTATCATCTTTTTAGGCCTGCCATTTCAGTTTTAGTGTTGGCAACATGAGTTACAATTAATCTGAAATAAACCAAGTGATTCTGCAAAATTTCTTGAAAGTTTTCTTTGTCTTACACTGTTTACGACAATACGTAAAGTTGGTTCCGAGTTCCGAAAGTTGTCGGTGTGCTTGTGTGTACGAACACAACTAGACTCACGAAAACAAAGCACGTCAAGGCAATACAGTCTATAGAACCAAAAATGATGGTGAGTTTGGCTTTGGCAGGCTAGAAAATGCGATACAAAAACATTAAATATGCCCTGCACAGCTGCCAAAATCTAATTGATGAATAGTTGAACTGGGACAATCTGACTACAAACGGCAGACTCTTTGCAGACGACATTTCTTCTTCTTCCTAAAATACTGGTTCACTCAAAAACGAGTAGGTCACCAGCGCGCATGTTAAAAAATAAATAAAATAACATAAAATAGTGCGACTCAGACTGTTGGCCCCCTGGAGCAAATCTGGCATACAACGGGGTCAGATCTGCCAAGGACCAAGCCCAACTACATCACGACCTCCAACAGCTTGCTGTTTGGGAGAAGTGTTGGGAAATGCAGTTTCACCCTGCAAAGTGCAACACCCTCCCAGTCACACGAAAGCGACGGCCATTACAGTGTGAACACCATCTCCAGGGCCACACCCTGGAAGTGGTAGACTGCGAAATATCTTGAGTCATTCTGCAGAACAAGATGGATTGGAACAATCATATCATCTCCATCTGGACCAAAGCCAGCCAGGTCCTGGGGTTTTTCAGACGCAACTTGAAAATCAGCTCCCCTAGCTTAAAGGCTAAAACCTATAAAATGTTTGTTAGGCCTCTGCTAGAATATGCGGCATCCGTCTGAGACCCCTATGAGAAGCGCACAAGGTGAAGTTAGAAAAAATCCAGAGTAGGGCAGCCCGCTTTGTGCTTAACCGCTACCAACATACTGCCAGCGTTACCAACATGCTGCAGACTCTAGGTTGGATGTCCCTTGAGGACAAGGAAAAAAAGCAAGGCTCTCCATGTTCTACAAAATCAAGAGCAACTTAGTTAGCTGCCTGAGGTTGAAACAGCAGCTCCAACCTCCCAAGGAGAGAGAGTAACAAAGTCATGATCAGCAGTTTAATCAGTTAGCTGCCGACACCGACTACCGGCTGATGTCGTTCCTCCCAAGAACAATTATGGAATGGAACTCCCTCCCCCAGGATACTGTTGATGCCAAAACCCCTGACACATTTGTGTCATGGGTCAACAGGCATCTTCAGTAGATTTCTACATAAAGCTGTCTTGTTGTGTGAATGGATGAGTGGAAGGATGTTGTGGGCCTGAGTTGCCTACTGCAACCTGGGGCCAGCTAGTCCATAGTAATTGATGAAAAGCGACCGTGATAGCCTGCTGGCAGCTCCGCACTTAGCTTTTACCTTTTTGTTTTGTTTTGTGTAGGCTAGTGAGTAGGAAAGATGGGGGTGGGGGTGGGGTCACTTTGTGGTATAAATGTGAGTAATTTCATGTTAATGAAATAGGAATTAGAATAGGGTTGGGTTTTTTTTTCTTAAAACAGATCCCCGTTTCACGGTCTCAAAATAATCAGCCAGTTGATTGTGGAGACTCAACGGAAGAAGAAGAAGAAGGGACAGGTCGAGACTATCGAAGACAAGTTTCCCAGGAGTGGGCATTGTCCTCGAATTGGTTTCATACGCGAAAACTGGAACGTAGCTAGCTTTTGCCTGCAGTGAGGGATGCAAAAAGCGAGGTGTGTAAAGAAATGGGCATAAGGCAAATTAAGATTAACAATTTGACTATGTCTTTGAGCTGTCATCGTTGAAGGTTCAGCGTTCTGATCACTTTAGCCATCGACCAGAGAACATTTCTACCGTACCTGCAGTTCCAAAACGGAGTGACTGAGGGCTGAAAATGAAGCAAAATTTAGAAAGAGAAGGGGTAAGTTACCGCCAAGGACATAGACAAACAAGGTACAGGACAAGACAATGCATTTCGACCTCTTGGGTCTTTTTCAGGCAAAAACAAAAACAACAATAAGTAGCAAAAACAGAGAACAAGAAACCACTTATCTGGTCATGTTGGAGCAAACCGGTAAAATGGCGTCCAAACGGAAAGGACGTTGCAACTGTCCACTATGTTTTCTTGCATGCAAGAAAATTCCTGGACAGTCTTGTGAATTCTTGCATTCCTAGTCCCGCTAGCCATAGGATATATGTTATGCCATGGAATGCTGACACTCGCCAAGCAAGCGAGAATTCTCACCTCAATGAAACGCGCCTTTTATGGATGTTTTATCTAGAGAAGAAGTGATCAGAAATCTCACTTTGTTGGTAACAGCCTGAATGTCTGCTTTGCGTGCCATACATTATCGGCCAGCAAGGCTACAGTTAGCTAGACTGTTGTGACTCTCTCTCGCAAAGTCGCATGCATGGGGAAATTGTTGCATAGCCTTCATCCACAAAAAGCAAGATGAAAGGTCGGGAATAGTAATGACAAGTTCAGAATGTGCCTAACATGTTAATTGTCAGTCTTTGTGTGAGGATATCTGAAGTATTTGGCCCAATAACACTGAATCTTACTGCTATGGGCCATTTCAGAGAAAGGATTTTGTGTGTGTGTGTGTGTGTGTTCAGCAGTCAGTTTTGGAAGGATCATTAAAAAAAAATTTTGTTTATTTTGTCTCCTCCATTCATGTTATAGGAGAGATATTTGGTGTCAGGAGGTATTAAGTCTTCTCAGCTGTTATTTTAGAAAGGATGCTTGATCTGCTCTGCTGTGAGTTTAGTCATCCTGTCTAGTGGTGATATTTCGCTTCCTACGCTTTTAGTAAGAGTTTGCCTGCAGAGCTGACGGTCATGAGTTCATATCGTACGTGGGGTTGGATTTTTTCGGTTTGAAAATCTTGTATGTCTACCCAGCAGTAAATAGGTACCTGGTTCAATTCATGGTTCAAGGTAACTTATAGGTGGCAGAAGGTGAGGGATAGGCTCCAACTCCCATCATGCCATGCCTAAACATGATGAACTTTTGCCTCTGTGGCTAGTAGGCTATGGGAACTTTAGCCTTTTTGGTTTTGTTGCTGTTAGTTTCGTAATAGGAAGGATAATAGTCTCCACAACTGTATGTTTATGGGGGATATTCATATTGTTTTCTTTGTTGTTTTTTTAATCAGTAAATATTTGTTTTATGAATCAATGGTGTTGCTGTTACAGGAATGTGATGAACCCGTAGAACCTAAGCCCAAGGACCAGTGTCCGTAATGCTAAGTAAGGAACAGGATCAGTGGCTGCAAGCTACCATGTGAGTATGCAACATCTGAGTGGTATTATGCAGGTCTCTTATTTCAGAACATCATTTTAGTACAGGCAGATCTAAATGTTGAGAAAATTATTAAGGTCTGGTTATTGTTAATATTAACCCCTTCACCGCCAGACATTCTATTTTGCATAAATCCCCATCGCCAGCCATTTTTCCAAAAAAGCTCTTATTTTATACCAGCATATGTGAAATGTGGATATCTCTGGAACTAACCAACCAATTCTCATGCTATTTTTTGTAAAATGGAGGAGATACACTGTACTTTTATTATCTCATAACATGTTAGTAATGGTAAGTCAACAAAATTTCAATTTTTTTTAAATTTCAAGTGGAAAAAAAAATGCAAAATAAAAAAAAGAATGTTATATTTCTTCTAAACGTAAAAAATGAAGAAAGAATGCCACCAAACTCTCAACAAGGGAGGCAAAATACTCCACTCACAATTGAAGACAAGAAATATGGTATTTCCAACAAAAACGTGGAAGAAACGGCCACAAATACAACTACTCCAATAGCAGGGAACACACACCACACACCACACACCACACACACACACACTACACACACACACACACACACACACACACACACACACACACACACACACACCATTCTTATGCCTAACTGGTACACATGTAAGAAAGAAAAAGGGAACACACACACACACACACACACACCACACCACACACACACACACACACACACTCGTCCCTTTCACTCTCAACAGTAATATTTTTTTATGAACACAAAGTCATTCATGTGCCTGTTGGTCTCTGAACCCTTGCCATTCAGCTGATCTATATGATCAGCTCTACACCCACTCAAACACGTCTGTGCTGCTCGCCTCACACGTGTCAGTCAGCCACGCCCCCTTCAGCCTCGACCAGCAAGAGTCGGCCCACAGCGTGTGTGTGAAGTTCGTTGCCTTAAGTCTTTGTTCGCTCTCTCACATAGAGTTAGTGAATAGTCAGTCAGTGCTGGCTGGCTCAACGCAAAAACATGGGGCACACGCGGTAGGGAAGTAAGTGGGCATCTCGTCAGCCTCCCAACTATTTGGCCACGGTCCAACGCCTCGCATTGCAATAATTCGGTCAAGCCCTCACTATCGTTGTTTACTCGTGACTATCTGGGTCGTCTTCATCTGTATTAGGAACAACTGACCGTCTATTCAATATTCCCAGCACTTGATCTGTGGTAAATGTACGGCAAGGTCGAGTACATAAAGTGCTTGGTGGTGATGTCATAGTGAATGGAAAAACAATCGGAATTAATCTTAAATAAATGTTAGCGAACCGCCCAGAGAACGTGGACAAACGAGTCACAAGACAAAACACAACGCGTTTCGACCTCTTAGGTCTTCGTCAGGTGATATATAAACGAATAAAACAACGAAAATTCACTTAGCTTTGATCGCTTCAGATCGCTTAGGGTTCAGCGCAGGGAAGAAGGCGTTGAATGAGAACGAGGCTGTTGGAAGGGAAATAGTGAGTGAGTCAAAGTCGTAATGATGATAATAATATTACTGATAGGAATACTAATAATGGTCAAAATATTTGGGGGGGGGGGGGGGGGGGGGGGGGAAGACAGGATCAATCTTGGTGTCAATAAGTATGGGTATGGGAGAAAGGAGAGTGGGTTAAAGGATTCTTATCGGAATTAAGTCGATAAAACACTGAACTGAATAGTGTTCTGACAAAGCAAATGGCTGTGAGCACGGGCCAGACCATCCCCCAACTATGACGGTTATTGCTGGCTTTTTATCTCATGAACTAGGATTGTGAGAGTATCGGGAGTTAGGTCACTACTTAGTCGCCAAATGGCGCGTCGGCGCTCACGCCTGTCGTCGTGAAAAGGCGCCTATGGCGGTGAAAGGGTTAAAGAAAATACCCAAATCACTTTCGCCATCACCAAGAGCACACAGCTCACGAGAAGGATGCTACCTCTGGTGCTAAACAAGTGAGACGAACATGAAGAACAACACTTACTTTGGTAAAGCCAGCTAAAGGCCTTTGTCTCCTTCAGTTGTAACAGAAATGGTCACAGAGAGAACACGTGACCGCAAAGACTATGACAAACACTCTGCAGAATTCAGCAGGAACGAAAGACCACCTTCACAAAAACATGCAATATCAGCCACTCTGCTTGTGCCCAAACTATGTGCAAGATGAGAGTATGGAAGAGACAAACAGACATCCCACCCTCTCGCTCACCATATTTAATTCCTTAGTTTAACCAAATATGTAAAGCAAGACATAGGTCCCTCTCCCTCCCCTGCTGTGAACTGAAATGGTCAAGCCCAAAATATTCCTTCCACTGTGACCACTAAAACTATTATCTGAAATATAAACCACCAATCTATTGTCTGAAATATAAACCACCAATCTTGATTAGGCTGACAATAAGATATTTCTGCCTTTAGATTTGAGATGGGGTGGGGTGCTGCACATTCAGACTTCTCTACTTTTCTTGTGTGGAATGAAATTGCAAAAACCAGTAAATGCACTCTTTCTGTTTCTGACTTTTTGAAGCCTGTTCAGATTCTCATGGTAATGTGTTGGTCATTTGGAAAAAAAAAAAAGAGTTTGTATAAAGGGAAAAAAACTAAACAGCAATAAACTCTATATGATAAAGAAAATCAGTTTCTGTAGCATTAGAGTTGCCACTGAAAAAAGGGGAAATTTAAATTTCTGGCATACACTGTTGCAGAATGTGGTCAAAATGAAGTTATTCAACGCTCAGGACAATACATTTATGTTATCAGTTTTTAGTGCTCATGTTTACATAAACGAATATGTTGGTTGCAATTCTGCTGAAACTCATCATGATGCAGACTAGAGGCAGAAGTTCATATATAACTTTACAATAAAACTTTTCTCTTGAAGTGTTGACATGCTTTTGTGTTTTACCAAAGTATAGTATGAAAGTTTTCAACAACAACAGCAAAAAAGTATGTGAAATGATATGACACAGCTTTGATATATTATTCAAACTATTATAATCATGTAATGTTTGTTGTTTAGGCAGCTCAAGCATCTTGTCATTGGTAGCAACCGCCAGAAAGCAGCTGCCATAGACAGTGGTGTTGTGCCAAGGTGAGACAGTATAACTTGTCTTGATCAGTCAGTTTGCCAACTGATCGTTTTGAAAAAAGGGAACTTGTCAGAATTTACTTTGATGTATGGCTTAAAAAAAAAAACAGAAAGAAAAGAAAAGCACTTTATGCTCTGCTTTGGTATAACTTGATGTCTTTTTTAGTTGGACATCTCATGCAGTTTGTTTTATGTCATCATGTTATTGAACACTGTAGAATTAAACAAAATCAGTGAAGTACTAGACAACTTAAGGGGAGAGGTGGCACGAACATTTGACCATTTTCTTTCAAAAATCATGTTTTGGGTTTTATGTGTTTTGGTGCTCAAGAAAGTCTGTTGAAATCATCTGTGGTGTTCATTTTGTCTATTTTCACATTTTTCTTAGTTAAAAATGACTTTATTTGAAGGAGGTGTGTGTGAAAATTGCTTAACTTCTTTATTTTCAAACGTCGTTTTCTCGACAACGGTTGATGTGCAAGGAACACAATATCTCTGGATCCAGACTAGTTAGCTTGGTAATTTTTTTTCTTTTGATTAGAAATGATTTCTGCATGCAATTACATTTTATTTATAAGTCAAGACAGCACTTATCATTTGCTATTTCTATTTGAAAAATTCTAAAGCAATGAAACGCGAAGCCTGATGGCCACCATATGGAAAAAAATTATTGAAAAAAAAGTGGTTTAGATATATAAAAATCCTTTTGTAATTGCATTACTATAGCTCAGCAAAACAAGAAAAGTCATGTTTCAAGTCGGCTATGATAGAAATACAGTTCTTGTTATGAACTTTTTTTTCATTTTTCATCATTGTGCCCCATTTGTGGTCCCCAAATCACACAAGAGCTTTGAAATCACCCAAATATGTTTTTTTTCCATTTTTTTTAACATAAACAATAGGGAAAAAAAATGAAGTTTTAACAGAACAATGGTTTAATTTTCATGCCACCTCTCCCCTTAAGTAGAAATAAGTGGTGCGAAAGTATCTCAAACAAATATCTGAGGAAAAAATTATTATTTTTTCAAGTGATTAAATTTTGCCCTCAAAATACCAGTTAATGCATCTGAGATCTGTGAGTGCAACATGGAGAAACACAACCCCAAAAAGCAAAGGTTGCTAAAAGTGACGCAAGTTGACCTCAGGTTCAGTTTCAATGGCTGTCACACCCTCTGACCTGCTATCTCTGCGCTTCAAACTTTCCAGGTGAGATTCAGGTGTGACTGAACTATGTTATTCACATGAAACTCTGCAGACATTTTTTTTTTTAAGTGAAAAAATCTACACACACATGCATTAACAAGGAGTAAATCAGTTGGTGAGTCTCCTTTTTAGATTTTGAGCTAATGAAGCTAAGGCGTACTTAGGAACTTACAATAGTTGTGTTGGCTCCACACAAAATTTGCCTTAGAAAAGCATCGTGTAGAAACCTCTTTATGCTGCATCATGCTGCCATATTTGGTTTGGAATCATGAATAATTCGTAAGCAAAGGTGTGCTATCAGGCCCTGTCGGCGGAAGGCGGTGCATATTTCAGTCACATGCGCTGGAGGCCTGTGAGTAGTGTCATCGGCAGATTTTCACATGCATACATGTTAACAACAGTGTTGATAACACCTCACTTTCTTGTTAATAGACTGTTCAGTGATGTCTGTTTGGTGGTAATTGAATGACGCATAGTCCTGTGACTGACATTGCTTTCGGAAAGTAGTCCATACATTGTCGGTTCACATGTTAACACAGTAATTGCCGCAGAAAAAAAAATTGAACTGAAATTGACATTAACATTCATGTGAGATAAGGAAGATTTGGACAAGCTGTGTCTTCCTGAAAAGATAAGTTTCTTTGTTGATCTGTTGCTTTTGTTTACAATGTTCTGGCAGTGTGGATAGTGTAGACTGTTGCATTTTTAAATTCACATGCTTTCGTTTCCTTTCTCTGTAGGAGAGGTTACTGTGCTTGTTCAGCGTGTAAAGTTCATTTTTGTGCCTCTCTCGCTCTCCACCTGACAGGCTGCTGGAGTGGATAATGGAGGAAGGTGTGCCCCAGGAGCTGCGCACGCAGTCGGCCATTCTCCTGGGCAGCCTGGCTTTTGGCACGGAGAAACACATCCACCAGCTGGTGCATGATGGGGCGGTACCCGTCCTCCTCAGAGGTCGTATTTTCTCCTCCGATCCCCCTCTGTCTCTTCTTCCTGCTTTCACCGTTTGAAACACATGCATATGCATGTATGCATGTACTCAAACATGTATGCTGAATGTTTTTGCTGGAGATTGTCTTTGACAGCGTTGTACTTCCTCTTTATTTTAGTCTTAAGTCTCGTTGGAGACCTAGGCTATGTATGTGACCAGAATGATTCTGGTTTCACTCTGTTTCACAAAAAAACCATTTTATCATATAAAGAAAATTCTTATTATATTCGTATCTTTACACTTGATGGAAAAATTTTGACCTGCAAGATATTTATGAAAAAGTCTTGTTAAAGCTGAAAAGCTGTGAGAAGTACCAGACATATTGTAAAAGTTGTTAGTGTGACAATTGATGTGTGTGTGTGCGTGTGTGTGTGTGCAAAATATACCATGTTTCAAACTGTTTATTGTGGCTTGTTTAACATTCATGCACAGACATATGCGCATGCGTGTGCACAGACATATGCACACACATGTAAGCACTTACATACATGCACACATGTGCATACACAAGATATCTGTGCACTCAAGAAGATAAGACACTTTTTTGGTCAAAAAACAGTGTCATAGAATTACTTCCCCAAGTTGCATTTCTTGTAAGAATACGTAATAAACACAAGAGCCTTGAGAGTTGTGCTTCTTGATTACTTTGTAGGTTTGTCCAACCCAATCTGAACTATGTGGAAGCTTGTCTTCGTTGCTTGCGTACCACATTTATGGCTGCTAACCCCCCTGTGAATCTCATTTACCAGGTGAGTGCAAACACAACTTCCTTACATCATTGACAAATATGAGTGTTAGGGTAAAATGGATTGGACATAGATTTATAAGATTGAAAAGTTTGCATATCTGATAAAATATATTGCTTACCAATAATGAAGCGAAGAATTTAGAGGTAATTTTGATGTTTAGGAGATGGATAGGAACTTCTGCTCATGCTTTTAACATTTATCAGTAACTCTTAATATGTCATTTGCAATACTGTCTTTTTTTTCTATTTAGACGTCCGTCCCCAAAATTGACATAGCAGTATCTGTATATCTGTGGATTTTCTGAAACAAAAAGTTATGTAAGAATGTTTGTAAACTGACTTGTGAGCTATGTGTGTGTGTGTGTGTGTGTGTGTGGTGTGTGTATGCATTCACATGTCTGTGTGAGACAAGAAAGTTCACTTGAATGTGAAAGTTTACCTCTTTTTTTCTCTCTTTTTTTTGAGCTTCAAGCAGATATTGGTTTTTGTGCTGAAATGTTTTGTATCAGGTACTGAGTAATAACCGAAGGGACTAATTGTTTGGTTTCAGGATCCTACCATCATTCCTCATCTACTCAGCATTATACATCAGACGGTGTGCACTAAGGAAACCATCTCTAACATCCTCGCCAATTCATGCACGGTTGGTTTTTGGAATGACCTTTAAATTTTGCAAGTGTTGTTTTCCCGCTGCTGTGGCGTTTTTGTTTTCGTTTTTCATTATGAGGTGACGTTTGTATTTGTTCATCAATCAACTATTAATTGGTAGACTTTGGGAGAAATTGGTCACAGCCTTGGTTTCCATCCCTTGTAAGATAGAACCTCTAGCTTGTAAGTGTTGAGACAATGTTGGTGAGTGTACAGTTTCCAGATTTGTTAACCTGAGTGGAGAAAGTTGTTGTGTTTTGTTTTGTTTTTGTTTTTTAAACAAGACAACAATACTTTATCAATAAATAAAGAAACACATTTGAACAATTTTTTTTTGTAAAGAAAGGGTTGCCTGTCTAACATAATGAAACCAATGCCGTTTTTCAATATTGGTCTTGATTCTATGTTTCATGAGTTTCATTGATAATGCATGTAGCTGTTGGATGGATTTTCATTAGTACATTTTTTTTTGTTGGTTAGTGTATGTGACATGGTGTCAAATTTGTGTTTATAAGCACTCATGTGCAATGTTATGTATGTAAGCGCTGTTCAGATTAGATGACATTTGTCATTTATTTCCCATGCTTTCTGTCCAGTGTGAAGATCACCAGAATATCTTGCTGAACATGGGAGCCATCCAAGCCTTGGCACCATTGCTGGCCGAGGACACGATGTACAAGGTAATGAGGTTCACAGGTGCTACAAGGTAATGAGGTTCACAGGTGCTGCAAGGTAATGAGGTTTACAGGTGCTACAAGGTAATGAGGTTCACAGGTGCTACAAGGTAATGAGGTTCACAGGTGCTACAAGGTAATGAGGTTCACAGGTGCTACAAGGTAATGAGGTTCACAGGTGCTACAAGGTAATGAGGTTCACAGCTGTTGAATGTGATCACAGTTGCTTGTTTTGATGATCTTCGCAGACTTTCAGACTGAATCCAGTCAGAAGAACTTTTAGTTGTACTGACATCTTTGCACTCACATACATGCACATGCATGCATGTGCGCGCACGCACACACACACACACACACACACACACACACACACACACACACACACACACACACACACACACAACACATTCATTCATTCATTCATATAAGAACGGGTAGACAGGAAAAATGTAAACACATTGTTAAGAGGAGTGGAATCATTTCTTTACACAAATACTATCTGGGGGTTGTAAAGAAATGGGAATTTTACTGTTGAAAATAGTTGATCAGAGGGAGGAAGACTGCTTTCAACTTGAGGATGTTTATCATGGTCTGGTTTATATGGGTCAGTATTGACTGTGCGTATGAATATTTTAGTGTGTTACGTTGTCAACAAATTCAGTATTGGTAGTATGTGTTTTGTGTGTGTGTGTTTGTGCCATAATTATCAATCAGATCAGCATTGAATTTATTTGCATTTGTGTGTGTGTATGTATGCATGTCATGCTTTTTGTTTCAGATACAAATGCCTATCCTCAAGTTTTTTGCCGCTTTGTGTCACCTCAACTCCAACGCTTGCGTTGAAGTTCTGAAAGGTATCCTAAAGAAAATTCATTGTAAATCATTTATATTCATGTTTCTTTACCTTATCATAGATTTTTTTAATTGCAGTTCTGTCAAAAAACAATCATAGTTAATATGTGGGTTCCTGTGTGCCATGATCGGAGTAATCAGATTATTTCTTAAGTTTGCTTGTGGTCAGCTTATTTCTTGAGTTTGCTTGTGGTCAACTTATTTCTTGAGTTTGCTTGTGGTCAGCTACCACAAAGACGAAAATGCATCACTGTCATGTGATTGTATTATTTCATCTAAAAAGCCCATTGAAACAAGTGTGTCATCACAAAAAAGAGTCCTGTTTCCCTGCTGTGTCGTTGTGTGTGAATAGAAGTTGGTCTGCAGAGTCTGAAATATTCATATATATATACATTTCATCAGCCCCCACCCTACCCCTACACTCCCCCACCCCACCCCAGACAAAATTCCTTACCATCTCAACATGCTGTCCAGCTGTTGGCTCCATCTCGTAGCCTGATGTACGATATTCTCATATGTTTTGAACTCCATCTTGGTCTGATCAAAGATAGTTGCCCTACGGAAAGATGGTTCACTCCGCGGAAAAGTGAAGCCAGATGGCTGGCACATTCCATGCTGCCACTCCCACCCTGACATGCTATCTTTCCACGCGTGTCCAACATGGCGAGTAAGGCAGGAGGCAACTGGTGCGCTGCGCCGAACTGTCATAATTCTCGGAAGAAGGGGTTCCGGTGTTTTTTCTTTTCCAAAAGACGAAGAAAGGTGAGATCATTTTCTGTGTTACATTTCCTGAATACGTTGTTTTAATTAAGAGAGAGAGAGAGAGAGAGAGAGAAGAGAGAGAGGTCAGTTCAGCTGCGTGAGCGAGGAAATTGCTCCCGCGATGTTGTCATGCAGAAGCAGAGAGAGAGAGCGTACATGCACGCGCGCATGTGTGTGTGTGGTGTGTGTGTGTGTGTGTGTGTGTGAGAGAGAGAGAGAGAGAGAGAAAGAGAGAGAGAGAGAGAGAGAGTAAAAATGCATAGGATACTACTAGCGCTCACATACACACACTTATAGGTGCTTGCACACACACGCACGCACGCACGCACGCACGCACACACACACACACACACACACACACACACACACACACTTGTATGAAGATGATACGCATGTGCATAAGCAAGTGACCATGTGCTCACACGGCGCACATATGCACACACTGAGAGAACGTCTACAGACTGGCGTTTAAAAAACAGTTTCTATTCTATATTGAACCAAGTTTCAACATTCTTTTTGTGTTCTTTGCAGATGCAAGACGTGGGTTCAGAACTGTAGGCGTGAAGATCTTGTGGGCAAACCAGCTGCGTACCTTCATGCAAACTGCTGTATTTGCTCTGAGCATTTTGAAGCCAATCAGTTCATGGACCACACCCGCAAGAACTGTCGACTGATTTGGAGTGCAGTACCAACTCAGACAAAATATCCCATGTAAAGAATGCAAAACAATACCAAACAAAGATAGGAGAAGACCCCCCCCCCCCCTCCCACCCCTGCACTCTCTTTCTCTCTGAAATACAAGACAGAGTGATGTAAACAAAACAAAAAAAGAAGAAATAAGATGACGACACAGAGTGATGTAAACAAAAAAAAAGAAGAAATAAGATGACGATAAAGTCCACACACACACACACACACGCACGCACGCACGCACGCACGCACGCACGCACGCACGCACACACACACACACACACACACACACACACACACACAACACACACACACACACACACACACACACAACACACACACAAAACAACACACACACACACACACACACACACACACACACACACATACACACACACACACACATACACACACACACACACACACACACAAACATACACACACACATAGACAGATGAGACAGAGAGAACACGAAACTTGTAAAACATTGTGTTCCATCACTTCCTGATCTGCCAGTCGGCTGTGTTATGCACCGGTAAAGTGGGAGTGGCAGCCAGAGCCTGCTCGCGGCGCGGCGCTCAACCGGCTTCACTGTAGCTAATACTGCGGACAGAGTAACCGCTCAGCGAGTGAACCGTCTTTCCGTAGGGCGTACAGTCTTTGGTCTGATGTACAACATTCTCGCCAACTATCAACTCCACTTTGGATTTCCATGTACAATATTCTATCCACTATCAGCTCCAGCTTGGAGTCGTAGAAACCAGTTCAAGTTAAGGAGTGACATAAAAAATGGTTGGTTTTGAAATGAAGGGGGAAAAATCCATTCTGTTTGACACCTTAAACTCAAGTTGGCTGCTAAGACTCAAAGATACAGGTGATAATGAGATATATGCATATCAGACTCTGCTGAAGATCGTTTTCTCCATCACAGTTGTGTTCTGTTTTGTCTGAACACCTGTTTTTGATTTTCTGCTTGTTTGGTCTTTTGCATATTCTTCTTATCAGATTTGATTTTCTGTATCTTTTTTTCATCATGCATTTGTCAAAGTCACAAGCAAGACAGGACACAGTTTATGCTGCTCCAAGAGATCAAGAAAGAATTGCCACTCTTCACACTCAGAAAAGGTCACATATCTAAAAACTGACATAAAGGATGAACATCTGGCACACTGATCATTCCCTTGTCACCTACTTTCTGTTTTCATATAAAATGTCCAAGAATGTCATAGAGTCTCCTGCGTGTATTCTTTCGCCTGTTTATCTTTACTAAAAAACACAAACACAGAAAGCGTATACAGAAAAAATACCTGTAAAAGAAAATTTATGTTTGGGTTGATATCTAATTATCCATTTTGGGTTTTGAAAGGCTTTAAAATTCAGCCCAAAATTTTGGCTATGTCCAGTAACAGTTCATGCACAGCTTGATGTGTTTTATGATGTGGAGTACCTGCAGTTGTTTCCCCATAATTTGCAGCCAGTGTGGGTGAAAAGCGAGTGGTGGAGATGATCAGGAAGCTGCAGAGTCGGGACAAGACTTCTGAAATGCAAATGGCAGCTGCCAAGTGCCTGGCCTACCTGCACAGGGGACAGGACGAAAATTATGAAGTGCATAAAGAGATTGTTCACGAGGTGAGCTGACTTGCTGGCATCCTGCTCTGTATTTGTGGTTAGTGTTACTGTGGGTTTTTCATGTGGTGTGTGTGCGGGAAGGACACGCTGTGAAGTGTCTGAAGTGCTTTAAATTAAAGGGCTACCTACTGTGCTCATCCCTATCCTTCCCTCTCCTGCCCCAGTCTCACCTGTTCCTTCCTGTCACCACTCGCAGAAACCCACCACACCCATCCTTGTTGAACTGATGAATACAAATCATTTATTGATTTTTAAGTGTTCATTAAAAGATTTTATTTTTATTGTTCAATTGAAAATTGATGCTTCTGTGTGTGTTGTGCTTAGTGTTTTTGAAATGTTTATTCTTTTGTTAGAATATTTTGTACTTTAACCTCCATGATTTCATATAATCTCAGTTGCATTACTTTTTTGTTGTTGTTTTTTATTATGTAAGTACAGAAGAATAAAAATTCTGTTGCTGACATTGTTTTTACTATTCAAGAATAAGCCATGATTTCATTTTTTTAATATTTTTTTTTATCAGACGTTACACACGCTGGTGCGAATGTGCAAGAAGGATCGCACGCTGGAAGAGAATGTGGAAGGGGCGGAGACCCTGGCCTTCCTGATCCAGCATGACAAGAAGCTGCAAGAGATGGCATCCATCTGTGACCACTCCATCAAGGCTCTGGCGGAATACCTGGGCTACACAGAGATACAGCAGCTGGACGCCCGCCAGGCTCAGAAAAAAGTCAGTCACACGACGTGTCTATAGTTTACAGTAAACCTTCAGAATGTATGACACACACCTTAATGAAAGCATGTATGTAAATCCTGCATAGATTTTTAAACATGTATGTTGTCCGCATTGCCCAAACTTGCATAAGATGCAAAAGTATTTGCTGGGGGGTGCCAGTTATTGTCTTTTTTTTTCCCAGTAGAAAAATGTTGGGATAGAGAAAATAGTATAGCTGCCACCTATTTCTAATTTTGGATAATTTTTTAAACCTCTGCGCTATACTGTTTTTCATTATTTTTACAAATTTTGAGACAAATTAAAAAGGTAGTGGAAAACCAGACTTAACTTGGTTTGTAAGTTATTTACACAGCATAATCTAAATACAGTAGTCTCTCTTCATTGTTCCCTGTAACCCATTCCTGTAGGACTTTTGAGTGGGAAGGAGGCAAAATCTATTTTACATAGACCCAGTGATTCTGCTGTTAACAATGATTGTGGGCTTTCTTGAAAATGTTCTTTTGCACTTTACATTATTTTGTCAAAGTGTGTTTTCATCCAGAATTTCAACAAAACAAATTACAAACATACGTTTGTGCATCCTTGTAGGGGACGCTAGTTTCAAATAAAAGACTATGCATGTAGTGAGTTTGGCAGTGATCTCAGAAGGGGATCAAAATAAGAGACTACTGCAGTAGAAATGGAGACTGCTGCATGTAATGAGTTTGGCTGTGACTCTCAGAAGGGAGATCAGAAATAAGAGACTACTGCAGTAGAAATGAGAGACTGCTGCATGTAGTGAGTTTGGCTGTGATCTCAGAAGGGAGATCAGAAATAAGAGACTATACAGTAGAATGAGAGATTACTGCATGTACTGAGTCTGGCAATAACCTCAGGAGAGAGAATCAGAAATAAGGATGCTACAGAAGAAAAAAGACTACTGCGTGTAGTGAGTTGGGAGTGATCTCAGGAACGAGGGCCAGAAATAAGAGATACTACAGTAGAAAAAAGACTACTGTATGTACTGAGTTGGCAGTGAAACACAGGAGGGGGCCCAAGCTCTCTACCCAAACCCCCCCTCCTCAACAAAGTACTAAAATTTTGGCTTCTGAAAGGCTGAGCAGCGTCAGATCCCAGTCACATTTGGCTTGCCTTTAGGCTCATCGACAGATGGTATGATTTGTGGAATGAAGTGGCCTGGGAATAATGTTTTTTATCTACAGAGTGTGAAAATCTCAGGTAATAGGGTTGGAGTATCACAAGGACCTTTTTTTTCTCTCTCCTTCTACCCCACCCATCCCTCTCGTGAGGTGTAAAGTGGTGGTGTGAGTGCTAGTCTTTCAGATAAGACAGTAAAGCTGTAGTCTCTTGTACGCATATATTTCGAACACGTATAAAGAACTCTTTTACAACATAAGAATTGACTCCCAGCAAATTCTGAAGAAACTGTGCTTTGGTCATGTAAACAATAGTGGAAGAGCTGCGTCATTGCTAAAAAAATTCTTTGGAGAGAGGTTCCCAAATATGACGAGGGAAATGTGCATTGACAATAAGTTATACAAGACACTTTGAAGTTTTACAGTGCGTTTAAGCATAGGTTATCTTTAAACTTTTTAAAAAGTACGTTTGAGCATAGGTCATCTGTTAACTTTGTTTATGACAAAGGTTTTTTGTAAAGTACCAACTCCCGCATTTTGATCTTTTAGAGGTCAGACAAAATCATGAAAAAGGGGGGTCCTGCTTTTTTTTAAAGTAAAAAAACAGAAGAAAAACATAAAAAAAAACCCTCAGAACCTGCAAGTCAAAAATTTCAGTCAAATTTTGAATAGAGGGAAATAGTAATGGTTGTAGTTTAATGTGTGTGTATTTATTTGGTGTTTATGACTGACCAGTTGGTTGCTCACTTGCATCTGGAGATCCAAACATCAGTCTGAGCATGTTCTTCTTTCTTTCTTTCTGCGTACGCAGGCTGATACTCCTGCGGACACTCCCTGTATAGCCAGGCAGTGGAGTTTTGTGTGTATGACCCTTTTTTATCCCGCCATTAAGGCAGCCATACTCCATCTTCGGGTAAGTCTGAGCATGTTGATTTAGGGGCACATGGGCTGCTACACTGTCCATGATCATATGAAAGGGCTGTCCTTTGTCACTGTTGCTTATTGGTGATTTTTGTTTAAAAAAAAGGTACATGGCAGAGCTGGAGCAGATGCCTCAAAAGACAATGTCCTAACACTCTGACCTTCCCAAATAATCTTTGGTGAAGGGGGAACAATAGAATTGTCTTTTTTTTTTTACAGGCAGGTAGGAAGTTACAGGAAAATAGAAGATGGGCAGATTGGTAGTTAGAAGGTTAATGCATTGGGTATGCTTCATGTGATCTCTCGTCATGTGAACACCCGTGTCAGCTAATGAGGTATATTTTAAGAATTTTAAAACTGTTTGTGTATTCCATTTTCTGTGGTGTCTTTTGCATCTTTTTGTACTTGCTGCACTCATGTTCGTGATTGACCTGAATTTATTGTGATCATGTGCAGGAAGTGAACTGGAGCAACCTACTGAGAGCAAGCGCTTTCCAGGCATTTGCGGCCATCGCAGCCAACGATGAAGAAATTAGACAAAAGGTTCTGCTCTGTTGTTCATTTCTTCTAGATCTCCTACTCTCCTCTGATGCATCATATATGATACATTCATGTAAGCAAATGTGAATTTTTTGCTGGTTCAAGTTTTTTTTTTATGCTGTCAAACCCCATTTTTCAAATTTACTTGGCAGCAGTTCTGAATATAATGACAAATTTCGATTTATAGATAAAGGATAGTAAAGTATTTCTTAAGTCTCTCTTCTTTGTATTGATCATCAGTAATAATGAAAAATATATGCAGGTCCTCTGAAATGTCAACAAAGATTTGCTTTAGGATATGATCAGAGTTGTGATTTGTAGTTTATAACCTGCTCAAAGTATGAGGCCCTGAGATGTGCATGAATCTGCATAACACTTAATTAGATTAAAGCACATTTTCTTTGACCTTTCCGGAGTTGAAAACAGTCACCAATCTGTGTTAAAGACATAGCTGTTGGTGACCAAATGGCCGTGTTGTTTGAGTCAAAGCCGCAGTTATGACTTCTTTCTGCCTGTAGAGTTTGGTAAAAATTGGGGGACATAAACACAGTAGGGAGACAGAGATAAGTGATTCCTGTGTGTTGATCAGATTATTGCCATTGAGAACCTGGTGCAAACGATGGTGGAAGGCATGAGTTGTGACGACAAGAAGGTGCAGGAGGCAGCGTGTCGCTGTCTGCACAGCCTGTCACGCTCTGTGCAGCAGCTCAGAACCACCCTGCGCGACCACAAGGCCTGGGAACCACTGGTCAAAGTGATTGGCTTTTTCCCTCCCCTCCTCTCTTCCTCCTCTGTCTGAAGCATTTTACTTCCAGATGTCATAAGAAATTACAAATATTCCATTGACACAGGGAAAAAAAAAACACAAAAAATGATGCAGTAACATATAGCAGTTTTCAGGGGAGTGTAGTACTAGTAGGGAAGAAGTGAGGAGAAGGGAATGTTGAAAAAGAAAATCCAAGTTAACTATGTCTAAAAGCATGACGCCAACAATAAGTGTTTTTTTTCTTTTTTCATGAAATTGTCTAAAGGTCCTTGGTGCTTTTCTGTGAGTGCAATATTATGTCTTCTTCCATGGTCTATATAATATTTCTTTAATTCCTTGTCTGTCTTAATTTGATCTTGCTCTTCCCACTCTACACATGCTATCCACCTGTTCCACAATCATTCTGTCCTCAAGTGTCACCACTGCATTGTTTGCATTGTCTCTTCATAAACCAAAGGGAATTTATGACCTAGTTTATTAGTGGGCATCTGTGTGAGTGTATCACAACATATGTAGTATGTATTAGGGTATCGTAATACAAAGGTTGATTATAGATAAACAAAAAATGCTTAATAAGGAAAAAAAAAAGAAAAAAAGTGTGAGAAGGGTGATTTCAGAAGTTAAGTCTGGTGAGTGTTGCTGGATTTCAGATGCATTCAGTGGCAGCTGTAGAAGTCAGCTTGCTGTGTAAAGGATTATACCATTTGAATTATTGAAGTGATTGTCAAATTCTTAGTATACTTAGTATAGTATAAAGCGTGTAAGGAGTTCACCAACTGTATAACAAGGAGACAGGCAGTGACCCTTTCCCATCACCAAGAAGATTGGGATTCCGAGTAATAAATGAAAACACATCTTGCAGAATCTATTCTAATTACATTACGTTCAGATTTTTAGAATGTATGAAATAAATAAGTAAGTTTGTTGTAAGTTTTCCAAATAGTATGGCATGTAAGGTGAGTTTCTTGTGACAATGTGCAGCTGATGCAGTCGGAGGAGGAAGGTTTATTGACAGTTGCATCATCCACTCTCTGCAATCTACTACTGGACTTCTGTCCCACCAAAGAGGTCAGATTGTCTCTACTATGCTCACTTACGCTGCTCTGTGTCACGTGCTGCTGTGTTTTGCTGGAGAGCACTAAGCTGCACTGTGTTCTTGTGATTTTATTCATTAGGCATCTGCTTTTTCTGAAGTGTTGAGCATGTCTTTAAAGGAAATGAACAAAAAAATAGAAAGAAAGAAAGACAGAAACAAATCCCACTAATCTCTGAAGATGTTTAGGTTTGTTTGTGTTTTCTACACATTCATTCAGTTTCACATTTTTACAGGTAATATATGTTAAAAGATTTTTTTTTTCATTCAGTTTCATGCGGAAGACCATTTGGCTGAAGTAAAGATTTATTTTAATACCCCCACCCCCACCCACATTCTCTCCATACAAGAGCTGCCCTCAAAGATCTTGGTCAGTTTAGATCTAGGTGCAAAGTGAGGTGACTGCAGGTGGAAATCTAAACAAATTTTTAAAATTATTTGTAAGGCTCTGCCAAAAAACATAGACAAATGAATCACAAGACAAAACAAGAGGCATTTCGACCACTTAGGTCTTCTTCAGGCAAGAAGCACAACACTCAGGATAATGAAAATGAACGAGCAATCACTTATCTTCATCCAATTTGGCGCAAGATGGGCGTTTTCATTCAACGCCCATCTTGTGCCAAATATGAGATAAGTGATTACTTGTTCTTAATTTTCGTTGTTCTGAGTGTTTTTTTTTTTTAATCTTGCCTGAAGAAGAGCTAAGAGGTCGAAATGTGTTGTGTTTTGTTTTGCAATCCGTTTGTTCATGTTTGGCGGATATAGTACTTAAAATTTTTAAGATTTGCAAATGAAATTTTTTTTTTTAGTTTTGAGTGTGATGCTGCATATAGATTCCTCTCTACTGTCACATTTTCTTCTTTGTTGTTGGAAAGTATGCCTCTCAAATCTGATTAGAAGTTGTCAGGTCTGAAATAGTGTAGTTTTCAATTTTCTGTCAGATCACACATGGTGTCTGAATTCAGCTGGGCTTAAAATCAACCTGGGTGGATTTGTGTATTACAGGCCATCCTGAACTGTGGTGCCATAGAAATGCTGGCGCAGTTGTGCCGAAAGCAGGATCACCCTGCCCTTCGGCTGAATGGAGTCTGGGGACTGATGGTGAATGGCTTCCTTCTATCTAATATTTGATTTCGTATCTGTCTGCCAGTCTTTGCTTCTGTTGATTAGAGCATCAATCGTTTATGAGAGATCAGTGTACTGAATGTTCAGATTTGATTGTACACATGTAATTTTTCTTTATTTTGCTGTTGTTGTTTTGTTTTTGATTTTCTTTTTTAACTGCTCTCCTATACGAAGACGTGATTAAAGCTAATGCTACATAATGTTACGTATCAGCTCCTAGCTAATGCTACATAATGTCATGTATCAGCTCCTCGGTTCAAATGAAAAAGCCACAGGGAGCAAACTTGTATGAAAAAGAAAAGTCTGTTCTTTGGACAAATTGTAACTCTGGCACCGTTTTGCTGAAAATAGTCAGTTGAGAAGTTGTCTTGTTTGAACAAATCATAACTTAGGCAATATTTGATGAAGAAAGAAATGTTCTCATGGAGATAACACAGACTTTTTTCCACATAAATTGTATTTCCGCCTCTTGGAACTTCTAGTTTTGACTTTAGATTTTTGTTTTTATCTTTCATAATTGTCATCCTTTTTTCTGAATTTGTATCCTTTCACCAGTCTGTTTGTAACAGGAAATCGTTACATTAATTCTCTTGTTTAAAGTTACAGCATGCCAGCTTTTTAGTGATGAGCTGATGACTAGTAGGTAGTGACTCTGTGGGCACTGTTCAGAGTGGACACTAGCTGCCTATTCCGGTGCGACTTTTTGTCCATGATTATAGCATTTTTAAAGAATTTTCTGGTGGCACCTTATGTTTCTATCAATTTTTTTCTTTCTTTTTATCTTTAAGCATGCAGGTGAAAAATCAAATGAAATGACTGATGCTCTCAGCAGGATTTTGTTTCATTCGCCTTAAAGATGTCAGTAGTTCAGCCACCATGTTATACATTGATGTACAGATAGGCAGGAATGTTCAGGCATGGGAATTGTCAGCGAAAACGCTGATTTCCGCGGCAGTAAAATTTGCTTTCCGCGAAAACGAAATTGCGTCCGCGAAAAAAAAAATCTGGGGTACAAAAAATATATATAAAGCACCGGTTTTAGCTGTTGCTGAACTAGTCTCGGCTGGCCTAGACCAAGTTATACTAACGCGAGCGTTATCTCGTTCTCTGTTCTCGTTCTCGCGGAAGTTTGGGTATGGACGATCGAGACTATTGCGGAACGCGAGCGTACTGTGTTTGCGTGCTGCGACCGCCTGCCTCAGTTACCCGAATCGCCAGCAACAGCAGCTATTAACTCTCGCGGGCAGCCCAAATTTGTGAATGTCGTGACTTTCTGCGCATGCGCAAACTTTGAACAGGCGAGTTTTCAACATGGCGTGCCTTGGTCGTGTGGTAAACTTCGGCGATCCGTTCGAAGACAAGTGCCCAAATAAATGGAAATGGGAGTGGATATTGTAGTTGTGGAGGTGGAAATCGGAGATGTAGTAAAGAAGGAGCGCCCTGGGACGCGCTTTCGCAAGATAAATATTAGTGGAGCTGCACGGTGTATTGTCTGCAACAAAGACGTATCTTACGCCAGTCGTGGTGTTTCAACACTGACTGACCATCTCCGCTCAAAGAAGCATCTGGATGACATTCTTCTCAGTGACAGCAGTAAACAGGGGAGCTGCTTGTATGACATTCTTCTCAGTGACAGCAGTAAACAGGGTAGCTGCTTGTGTGACATTCTTCTCAGTGACAGCAGTAAACAGGGGAGCTGCTTGTGTGACAGTCTCTCAGTGACAGCAGTAAACAGGGGAGCTGCTTGTGTGACAGTCTTCTCAGCAGTAAACTTCAAATACCTTCCTGTTTTCTCTTCAGAGATGCTTGCCTCAGCTCTAGAGGTAATGCCTGGTGCCAGTGTCTGTAACCAGTTTCAAGTGAATGTGTGCAGGCTTAACTTTTCTTTTGTGTGTGTGGGGTGTTTCTTGTTTGGTTGGTTGACCAGTTGGTTGGTTGGTTGATTGGTGATTGTTTGGATTGGTTGGGTTGGTTGATTGTTGTTGTGTTTTTGTTGTTTGTTTTGTTTGTTTTTTGAGCCTGTGTGATCTTTGTAGTCAGCTGGAGATAAACTCATATAACTGAATAAAAGCATTTTGTGTGAAAATTGTTTTTGTTTGTTGTTTAATGCTAATTTACTTCTTTTTTTTTTTACGTTCTTAGATCCATAAAAATGAAGTCAGGATAGCCCAGATTGCACAGATTTTGATCTTGAAAAAAAAAAAATTTCAGGGGGGGCATGCCCCCGGACCCCCCTAGATTTCAGAGTTTTCCCTTTCAGTCAATTCCCATGCCTGAATGTTGTGGTGATTGCTTTCTATCAAGACGGGACTGTTTATTGCTTATGTAGTGATAGAAGTAAAAGAGCCTGTGGCTGGCTGTGCTTAATAAAACAAAATTTGAAACTGTTTAATGTGTCTGACTTCTTTCATGTTCTTGAACAATTATTATGCTACATATGTCCTTTTTTTTCGTGTGTGCTTGTTTGTTTAAAAACTGAAAAAATTTAGAAAAAAAACCCTCTTTGCTAGTACTTTCCTAGCACGATTATATAATTCCAACATATGCATGTTGTCAGTTGTGCCAACTCATTCTCCCATTCATTCCTTTAAATACAAAGAACATCAAGACAAATGTCATAGGATACTTTGAATTGAACTCTTTATTATAACAACTTATATATTTGTACATACATGAAATTGTTATTAATTTGTTTTAAGTAAATACTTTGCTAGATTTATGTTGAGGGATGAATGTGCGAGAAAATGAAGGAACTGTTGAGTGGAGGGATGAGAGAGGTGACATTAAATATGTGGGGGGGGAATTTGAAACTGAAAATTGATCTGAAAATAATTTGTGAACAGGGTGTCTTCTTTGGACAGACTGTAGCTCTAGCACTATTTGAATTGAAAATAGTTTGGCTTTGGAAAGAGGGAGACAGTTTTTAAGGCAGCAGACTGAACATGACAAGATAGTGACACCAGACTCTTCCTAGGGTGAGTGATGGGACACACAGGTATAATGATTGTGGCATTTGCCACATAAAACATGGACAGGTGACCTTGTTAATAACAAATGGCATAGAAAGCAAGAGATCCATGGCCAAGTTTAAGATGGGGCTTTTTTTTTCTTCACCCTTTACATCGGCCCTGAGTGCTAGTCTTTCAGATGAGACAAGAAGCCAAAGTTTGCATATGCAGCGTGTACTTAGTGAACATAAATGGATCCCTGGCGGCTACAAGGAAGTTGTCCCAGACCAAATTTTGTTGTAAAATCCACTATGATGAAATAAGCATAAAAGGGAAAGAAAGAAAAACTATGGATGGCACTGTATTGCACTCTACTTGGGGAGAGCAGCCAGAATCTTATTCAGAGTTATATGTTGTGATAGCCAAGGTGTATAGTAGAATACAGTACAGGGATAGCAAGTGTGACAGGAAAACTGATGTTCCACCTGTTCTTGTGCAGAACTTGGCATTCAACGCAGACCAGAGGATCAAGATGCAGATTGTGGAGGTCCTGGGGTCGGATCTGTTGTACTCGCTGCTGTCTGAACACAACCCAGACATTCTGGTGCGAACCCTGGGTTTGCTGCGCAACCTCTTGTCCAAGAGGAGTGTGAGTGTCTGCATTACTTGTAACTTGGTCAGCATTGGTGTATGTGAGGGAGAGAGAGTTAGCTTGATTTAATTTGTATTTTATTCCCTCTTTGATGATACAACCTGTGAAATGTGAAGTAGTTAAGGAGTGATGAAGGATGTGTTCAGCCCCAATATATCAAGGAATCATGCACCACAGGATAATTCAAGCACAGTGAAATCTAATATTTTAAAGAAAACCATTTTTGATGCTGTGTCCACCTTTTATGATCTAATCCAGACAGGTAGAGTAAAGCAGCCCTAATTTTCCGTCTGAGCAGCCAAAACACTCCAGGCTGGGAACATTACATGGGCAGACACTATGTCAGAACTGAAAGGGTTAAAGCAACAAGAAACTTGCTGTAAAGGGTGAAGCTACCGGCCACTGAAGAGAGTGACTGTAAAAGCAGTTGGCGCTGGGAAACACTGAACCTCAAACAGCAGGAGGGGAAAAAGTTAACCTTGTGAAAGATACATGGTCTATCCAGAAGGGAAATAAAGAACTACATGTATTGTTAATTTGTTCCACAGCATATAGACAACGTCATGGCGGCATATGGAACCAATGCACTACAGGCTGTCAGCTTCATTCTTAGTGAACCAAGCCATCCCACAGAAATTAGAGAACAGGTGGGGGTCTCTGTCTGTCTGTCTGCCTGTCTGTCCGTCTATTTCTCTCTGTCTGTCTGTCTCTCTCTTTGACACCGACCCATGGTGTCTGTCCTTCAGTTCTCTTTCTGTCTGTTAGCCAGTTTATTTCTTATTTTATTAATTTGTCTTGCCTCTCCCTTTTTTGCGTATAATTTATTACTAGCTCTCGAAGCTGTCAATCTTGGCATGAAAAACTTTTGATTTGTTTATTTTGTAAATACAGTATCGTCTTCTATCTTCGGTAGCAAGCATGCATGTGTTCCATAGAGAATTTTAATGACTTTTTAGTTTATTTACTTCTTTTAGTTTAAAAGAATTTGCAGTGAGTTTATTTACTACTTTTAGTTTGAAAGAATTTGCTGTGAGTTTATTTATTTCTTTTAGTTTGAAAGAATTTGCTGTGGTATTGCCTGCCTTTCCTGAAATATAAGAATTGTTATGTAAACAGAGAGTCGACCTGGATCAAGTTTTATGGGTGTCAGTGATTCGTTTCTAAACTTTAGGATGACCTGTGTATTCATGGAATGAATAAACTTATATTTTTTGTGGATGTTGTAGAACTTATAGTGCAAAAGTTTTCTTCAGATATGTCCAATGATTAAATTTTGATTTATGATCTGGAATCATAATTTAATTTAATTGTGCAAAATTTTCATTTGAGAAAATTTGTTATCTAGCAAGATGATATATTCCGAAGTGATGGATTTTTTAAATGTAATTTTAATTAAAAATTCACAGAAAATGCAAGAACACATCTGTTGCTATATTTTGGTGTGAACAATCTTTGTAACAGATTGCAAATAGTATAGTACTGCCACATGCTATTCACAGAATATGTTTAGTAAACCTTTTCTTTATTAAAAAAAAGGTGTTTTTTTCATTCAATATTAATAGGATTGAATGTGTTTTTATTTTGTCATCAGTTTATTGAATCCTTGAGTTTGCAGTGTCAGTTTTTCTTTTTATCGTAAAAGAAAAAGGTGTATACCTGTAAAGATAGAATGTTGGATGCTGCATTCCTTTTCCACAGATATAATGGCAATCAGTGGGTTTATTGCAGACACTTTGTGTTCTTGCTAACATCGCTGATGGGTTCGTTTCCAAAACCACGGTGCTGGACAGTGCTGATGTGATGAAACAACTGATAAGTATTTTGGTATGTGGGTGTCAGTGCCTGCTTATTTCTGTCTATGAGTGCATGTGGGAATGAATGGTGGGTTTGTCCTGGCCACTTCGATCTAAGCCAACAGGTTCAAACTGTATCAAAAGGGGAATAAGCGACGAAGGGTGGTGGACAATGTGGTGTTATATTTTGCATAAGAATAGTTATCTCTCTTGGCTGGAAAAAGAAATGTATGAGTACCTAAGTATTTGGTACTAGGTGACTTGTTCAGTACTGCAGAGTGTGTGTGTGTTTATGTCATGGTGATAATTTGTTATCACATCAATACTTCTGAGGCATTTCTCCTACAGAGCATTTGTGTATGTGGGTATGATGAAATATATTATTTCTTTTCTTGGTATGTTACACGATACTTTTATCTTTGGGGGAATGCTTTTTCAATGCTTGGTAACTAAATAGCCTTATTCTCCTTTTCCAGATCAGTATGTACATTTTATTTATCGTTTACTTGCTGAATTTGTTTGGTGAGGTCAGGCTCAGAAGATTTTTGTGTGTGTGAAAAGTCATAAAATGGTGTATCATCCACCTAGTTGTAATGTCTTCACATTTTTCCTGATCAACAGAAAACGACTAACGTAGTAGAGCTGCAAGTGGCTTCAATCTGTGTTGTCAAGAACCTGCTGTCAGGAGACGATGAAGGTATGGGGTGATTTGCTCTGCGTTTCAATAGACTGAAGATAAAACGCCTCTTTTTCCATTTATGCTCCATTGAAACTTTCCATTCGTTTTCTTCTTTCACTGTTTATTTTATCATTATTTCATTTAATTTTATTTCATTCTGGTTATTTTAATTCAGTGTTGTCTCGTGTTACATTGTCCAAAAGCTGTACTCCCATGCCACAGATTCTGACCCTCCATACCCAACCACAGCAGGCTCATCCTTTCTTAGCTTCAGCACCTGCAGTTCATAGGATGCAGACCGTATCTGGTCATCATGAGACAGCCCACCACAGGAGATGCTTCATTGCAGCTGATTCTGTTTGATGGGGGTGTAGTACATTGTCCAAAAGCTGTACTCCCATGCCACAGATTCTGACCCTCCATACCCAACCACAGCAGGCTCATCCTTTCTTAGCTTCAGCACCTGCAGTTCATAGGATGCAGACCGTATCTGGTCATCATGAGACAGCTCACCACAGGAGATGCTTCATTGCAGCTGATTCTGTTTGATGGGGGTGTAGTGTTACATGTTCTGATCTAACAGATTCAGGGCACCATGTACAAAGCTCTCCCCTATTGATAACTGATAACAGTTGCTTGGTCGCAGAGCCAGTCATCTGAAGGGTGCCGCTGTGTTTTAAGAAAAGTTTGTAGGACTGTTCTACATTGATTTAAGTTTGTTTGCAAATTATAGGACTGTTCTACATTGATTTAAGTTTGTTTGCAAATTATACGACTGTTCTACATTGACGTGGGTTTGTTTGCAAATTATGGGACTGTTCTACATTGACGTGGGTTTGTTTGCAAATTATGGGACTGTTCTACATTGACATAGGTTTGTTTGCAAAATATAGGACTGTTCTACATTGACGTAGGTTTGTTTGCAAATTATGGGACTGTTCTACATTAACATAGGTTTGTTTGCAAATTGTGGAACAGTTCTACATTGACATAGGTTTGTTTGCAAATTGTGGAACTGTTCTACATTGACATATGTTTTGATGGAAGTTTGTAGGACTGTTCTGCATTGACATAAGTTTGTTTACAAATTATAGGACTGTTCTACATTGACATAGGGTTTGGTGGAAGTTTGAAGGACTGTTTATATATTGACATAGGTTTGTTTGCAAATTTTAGGACTGTTCTACATTGACATAAGTTTGTTTACAAATTATAGGACTGTTCTACATTGACATAGGGTTTGGTGGAAGTTTGAAGTACTGTTTTATATTGACATAAGTTTGTTTGCAAATTATAGGACTGTTCTACATTGACATAGGTTTGTTTGCAAATTATAGGACTGTTCTACATTGACATAGGTTTGTTTGCAAATTATAGGACTGTTCTACATTGATGTAGGTTTGTTTGCAAATTATAGGACTGTTCTACATTGACGTAGGTTTGTTTGCAAATTATAGGACTGTTCTACACGGAGATAGGTTTGATGGAAGTTTGAAGGAGTGTTCTATATTGACATAGGCTTGTTTGCAAATTACAGGACTGTTTAACATGGACATAGGGTTTGATAGATGTTTGAACACGCAAATTATAGGACTGTTCTACATGGACATAGGGTTTGATGGAAGTTTGTAGGACTGTTCTACATTGATGTAGACTTGTTTGCAAATTATAGGACTGTTCTCTATGGACACTGGGTTTGATGGAAGTTTATAGGACTGTTCTACCTTGACGTAGGCTTGTTTGCAAATTATAGGACTGTTCTCCAAGGACATAGGGTTTGATGGAAGTTTGTAGGACTGTTCTGCATTGACATAGGCTTGTTTGCAAATTATTGGACTGTTCTCCAAGGACATAGGGTTTGATGGAAGTTTGTAGGACTGTTCTGCATTGACATAGGCTTGTTTGCAAATTATTGGACTGTTCTCCAAGGACATAGGGTTTGATGGAAGTTTGAAGGAGTATTCTGCATTGACGTAGGTTTGTTTGCAAATTATCGCACTGTTCTTCGTGAAGATAGGGTTTGATGGAAATTTGGCATGTTCTACATTGACGTAGGCTTGTTTGCAAATTATCAGTTTGTTCTACATGGACATAGGGTTTGATGGAAGTTTAAAGAACTGTTCTGCATTGACATAGGCTTTTTTGCAAATTATAGGACTGTTCTACATGGACATAGGGTTTGATGGAAGTTTGAAGGACTGTTCTAAGTTTAGTTAGGGTTTGACTGAATTTTATAGGAGTGTTCTGTGTTGATAAAAGCTGCAGTCTCTCAAGTGCCCTTTTAGTTTCAGTTTTGCTTAGGTCATGACTGATGACCAGTACCAAAGCTGAACCCGGGTGAAAACTCCTGTAATAGAAGGCAGCTTCAGTTACCTGCAGGAAGCACAAATGCTCAAGATGCTATCCAAGAGACTTTTGACAGTAGTTTAGTGTGTATTTGTATTACTTGATCAGTGTGGGCAATGCTCAATTTATTCCTCCAGTACGGAGTGTGTTGTTTCACACTTTTTGCTTGCGTTACTTACTACAGACCGCCTCCTGTGCTCGACATGCACTTCCTCTGTTTGACGTGTCTTTGTAATTCTGGTTTGCAGATGCAGTGAGTCGCATGAGACGTCTGCGTGAACAAGGCATCCAGCCACATTTACAGCGACTGACAGATTCGGTCAATCTTCATGTACAAGAAAGGTATGGGGATGTTTTAGCCTGCAGAGCTCCACATTATTAGTTCATTGTCACAACTTGTACTGTTGTTTTATTTCAGTTTCATGTATTGTTTGAATAACAGCAATTGATAAACAGTGGTATGTTTTGCAGTTTCAGTGGCTGATCATCTTATGACATCAAATAATTATGTTTTATATCAATAGAATGATGCCTGCGAGTGTCTTCTCAGGTTAGTAATGGTGCTATAACACAAAGTGTAAGCCATTTAAAAATCATTTAAAAAAAAAAAAAATGTAACTGTTCAGCCTGCTACCTGAGTGAATGCGAGATACTTAAAAAAAAGAAAGACATAAATGTGACATCCATCACAAGATCAGTCATGTCACCATATCAGGTTAGTAATGGTGCTATAACACAAAGTGTAAGCCATTTAAAAATCATTTTTAAAAAAAAATGTAACTGTTCAGCCTGCTACCTGAGTGAATGCGAGATACTTAAAAAAAAAAAGACATAAATGTGACATCCATCACAAGATCAGTCATGTCACCATATCATTTGCTGTTTGCTCTCCTTAGAACTATTTTTAATTCAGTTTTCAATCATATTCAAATCTGGCTGATGGAGTGCCAAATGACGCATTGCAGTGTGTCATTTGGCATTATTAAAAGCAGGACATTTCTGTAACACATTTTTTAATGCAGGCCTTAGGATATTGAAAAAAAGAAGTGTAAAAGAGCATCTGAATCCAACAAAAAAAATCTGTGTGAAAGAGACTGTGCAAGGAGATCTGTACATTGGAAGTTCTTTTGAAAATATGCCGCCAACAAAGCAGTTGTTATAGACTCTGCAAAATAGTTCTTCCTTCTGTGTTCTTGATTATTAGAGTCAAATCAAAAACTGAAATCTGATGTCTTTTTTTCCCACTTAGTGTAGGGTATCATCACATAAAGAAGAAGACAGTTATCTATCAGGGGATCCATGATTTGACATGGTGGCGATAGTGTTTTGTTTATGTTCTGTATGAATAGTGCCGCAATCTTGGGTGCCCAGAGTGTCACACAGACACCAAAAATGAGAAATGTAGTATTGTTGAATATTTCAAATTATTTGATAACTAAACATTGCAAAATCCATAATGATTAAAAAGTAGATCTCAAACTCGAAATTTTGACTTAATAAATAACGTTTGAACTTGAAATGTTACTTCAGATAATATCAGTGTCACAAGTTCTGATGATAACTGACTGGTCTTGAGAGTCAGACTTTGAAATAAAAACACCACACTGTTTCTCAAACGATTTTTTTCTGAGAGAGAGAGCTTTGACTTTTGTTTGTCACTAACGGGTTGGGTTTGGTGTTTGACAAGTCTTTTGTTGTGCTGTTCAGTTCAAGTTTGTGAACATTTTTTCAGTGTAACTGCTTTAACACTTCTATACATCAGCAGTATTACTAGGTACTTTTAATTGAGGACAGGAAATACATTTTGAATATGAGTAAATAATTTTTTAGAATTTTGAGATTTTAGCCAAAGTTAGGAAACTTAACAAAAAATGATTAGGGTAAGCATACGAGCAAAATGGTGGTTAAGAATTTTGTATGTTCTTTAAACTTATTGCTGATGATAATTGCACAATCAAATGAGAAAAGGTTGTACAAAACAAGACTATATATAGAGAGAAAATGATCAAAAAGATTTAGGTGTTTTTTTTTTAAACTTTGTTGGACATGTCATGAATGAACCCAAGACTGTTGCTGTCTAGTATGTGAATGATTGGGTTATTTGATCATGCTTGTTAGATTAGTTTGCATCACAGTTACTGGGATGTAAACTGGGAGAAATACCTAAGCATAATTGTTTCTCTGTTTTTAATCACCAGATGTATTAGTGGTGGATGTGTACATTTTTGTGTATGTAGTTGTATTGAATTATAGAGTTTTGTTTCCTTAAGGGCTTCTTACTTTATCAGGCTATCTGGAATACAGTACTCCACATCTGCTCAAGGCCAAAGTGGTTTTTTGTTGTTGTTTATATCAGTACTTGTTTATGAATTTTAAAATTTAAACAACTTTTTGTTTATTAGGATGAATACAGAAGCAACGATTGCCTGCTTTCAGAGCTTTTTTTTCTTCATTAGCATGAATACAGAAGCAATGATTGCATGCTTTCAGAGCCAAAAGTGCCCTTCGCCATTTTACATAGCGACCCGTCACGCAGTGAAAGAGACCCACCGGTTCCACAGTAGAGCTTGTGCCACAGTGCATTCAGACATCACCGTCATACACGTTTCTTACCAGTTTCTGTGGGAAATGAGAGTGAACGAGACAGTGGAGAGAATGATTACCGTTGTTGTGTTGCTGGTCTTTTCTTTTTTGCTTAAAAATTTTCCGTTTCTTTTGAGTGCTGTACTAGAGATGTTGATGAGTGTGAAGTAGGACATGGTAATGAGTGATGTTTTGCGCATGAAGTGGTAGTGTTGATGTAGATGTGTGTGTATTGCAAGACTAGAATTAGAAATTCATCATCGAAAATGCAGTTCATGTGTCCATACAATGTCTTCTAAAAAACTTAACACCTTTCACAGTGACACCCAAAGATTGCTGGATTGCATTCATCAGCATATTTTCTTACCATGGCTTTCTTTAGTATCTTTATACCTTATTATCCTATGATTAATTTTCCATGATTAATTTTACTAGTGTAAACTTGCTATTCAGTCATCATGGAAGAAGAATGGGTCTGGCAGCTTCAACAAGGAAACAGTAAATGTCTAGTCAGGTGCTTCTTTGTTTTTATTTCTGTTATTTTGTAACTCTCACCACCAGGTACATGTTATTCAGTGATCTCTAGTGGACTTTGGAAAGGCATTTTCTCCAGCTTTGTCATAATTTTGCATATATGCAGTGTGTGTGTAGTACAAGGATGCCTACTTCCAAATTCCACATTTTCCTTCTCGTGTATCCCCTAAAAAAAAAAAAAAAGCTAAAAAAAAAAAAAAACAAAGAAAAATTATTGCTCGCGTTTTCACCAAAAGGAAGAAAAAGTTCCTGGGTTTTAACATGACTGCAGAGAATCCAGGTTGTGAAGAAAACGGGTGTCCTATGAATAATTGTGGTCCTTTTTTTTTTTCTTTATGTCAATGCGTTTGCATCCCCATTCAGGGGCCGGAATAGCTCAGTGGTAGAGTGCCAGACTCGTAATCTTGGGGTTGCGAGTTCGAATCTCGGCCGAGCTGTTTCGATACGGGGGGATTTTTCCCTTGGAGTTAACATTGGTTCCGACTCCATTTCCCATACAGTCCTTTGAATGAGACTATAAATCGAGGTTCCGTGTGTGAACGCGCGCATAACATCTTGAACACGCGTAAAATCCCCATCACTAACTTTCGGAAGAGACGGCCAGTTTGGCCGTTGGTATGGATGACACTTTACACGTAGCATGCACCTTCCCGAAGTTGGAGTATGGCTTCCTTAAAAGCGGGATCGAAAATGGTCATACACACAAAACTCCACTCCCTATACAGGGGGTGTCCGCAGGAGTATCAGCCTGCGTATGCAGAAGCAGCATCCCCATTCAACAGCTTCTGTACATACTTGGTGCCTGTGCTGGTATCACATTTTCTCAGCTCTTTTTCTCATACATACTGTCCAAAAAATGCCTGATCACCTCTTGGCATGGAACATCGCCATGTTATCAGGTACCCCCAATAAAATTGTTTAGACAAACAAGTATATTGTATATCATAAAACTACTTTAAGTTGTGAAGTTCGCTTCGTTTTTCTTTGGCTCATGGTGTTGGTTTGTTGTTTTTTGTTCTCTCAGGGATATTGGCATCCTTGGATGTAGCACTGCTAAGTTTATGTTTCATTAATTATAATCATTTTCTTTATTTCATGGTTGTATCATTGTGCATGGTAGTGTTTTATATTTTGTATCAAAAACCTGAGGAAGTACAAATGCTTTTTTTTTTTTGCATGGCTGTACCAGTGTGTGTGGAGTGTTGGCATTTTAAATTTCTTTCCTAGTGCATTTAAAGCCTCCCCTTTATTTGTGTAAAGTGTGAGCTGACAGTAGCAGTGATGAAACAAACTAAAAGCTTTGTGCAGTCTTTTTATTTACATGTATGAAAATTAAGAAGAAAGAACAGAAGCGCGTGTGTTCGAGTATTGCATTAAAAAAAAGATTCTTAAGGAAACTGTTCAACCAGTTCAATAAGAAATATATATACTGACTTCCATAAAAAACGCGAAAACAAAACAAGCTGAAGGTTGGGGGTGAATTTTATTGGTCACAATTGTACAGAGTGGAAGCGAGAATTCAACGTGATTTGATTCATTACACCGGTAATGTGTGAAAATGTCATCAGCAATATGTCTTTTGTGTGGAAAATCCAAGGTCACGTGACAAACCAGCTTGAAGTCCTAATACCGTGTGTGGCCACCATTTGCGTTGACAACTGCTTGACACCTGCGGCTCATTGAGTGGACCAGGTGGTTGATGCGTCCTCTTGGCACACCAGCCCACACATGGACGATGGCCTGGTGAAGTTGAGCCGCTGTTGCTGGTCGTGGACGCAGGAAGTCCAACCGTCTGCCAAGTTCATCCCAAAAATGTTCTGTTGGGTTTAAATCGGGACTGAGGGCTGGCCAGGGCAGCACATGGACGTTGTTATGCTGAAGAAATTGGTGTGGCCCTGGCGGTGTGTGGTCTTGCATTGTCCTGTTGGAATGTCCAGTTTGGGTGTTGCGCAAAAAAAGGAACGACATGGGGTCTGAGCACCTGGTTGATGTAGCGCTGTGCATCGACACCCTGTCCGCGACCAGGACCAATGTTCTGAAAGATGACTGGTCCTATGGCGTGGTTAATGCCAATTGCACCCCATATCATAACGTTTGGGCCTCCCCAGGGGTTCCGCTCTACCACACAGGAGTCAGCATAGCGTTCACCAGGTCGACGCCATATTCTGACACGAGCGTCAGCCATGTCAATACAAAAACGGCTCTCATCTGAGAACAGTATGCGTCCCCACTGCTGCCTGCACCAGTTGATTCGGGCTTGTGCCCACTGCAGCCTGTCCTGCCGTGCTGGTGTCAGTACCGGACCTCTGTGAGGACGCCTACATGCCAGCCCGTTCTCCTGAAGATGCCGCCGCATAGTGTTGAGGCTGATTCGTTGCTGGAGATTCCCAGGCACCTGTCGAGCAGTGTTAGCGGCTGTTTGCCGCCTGTCCCGCAGATGGGTTCGAACAAGATGGCGATCCTCTCTTTGTGTGGTGACCCAAGGACGGCCTGGCCGGGACGATCATCAGTGGTACCAGTGACTCGCATGCGGTGCTGCAGACGATAGATGGTTGAGATGTGGACGTTAAAGATGTTCGCGACCTGCCTGGCATCCACACCAGCCTCCAGATGGCCTAGGGCACGATTGCGTTCCTCTGCTCGTAGTCTTGGCATCTCTGTAGCACTCAGACGGCAAGTCGTTACCTGAACCTTGTAGCGCGGCTTTATAAAGGCTGCATGCCTGCGTACTTGTCGCTGGTTAACTTTGCTCTGCATGGTGTGCACGTGCCTCGCATGCAGCAACCAGTTTGTCATTTTTGTTGACCCTCCAATGCCGGGAATGATGTGTTGCTCACACAATTTTTTCACTGCACGCGAGTCTTGGACCCAAACAACTTGCCACAATGGTTCAATATTGTATATTCACCCGAAAAATAGCCTTTCAAATTTTCGCGTTTTTTATGGAAGTCGGTATAGATGTGGGAAAATGCATGCACATTTTCTATAGTTCTTTGTGAGCCAGGGTTTTTTTTTTACACAGGAGTCAGGTTTGCAGTTTTATTCAAATCAGCTGGTTACTGGCCTTGGTTCGACTTCATTCACACTTCGGTCTGTCTTGCTTCTCGGGGTCATCAGAATGTGTGCAACTCTAGAGGAAGAACGATCTTGAAAATCAGAAACTCTTTCTGAAAATCTCTTGGCTAGGTACAGAGTGCTTTGTTTTCACTGGCAGTGAACCATGATGTCAAACGGGAATCTGACATGTTTGTTCTGGCATCTGAGATCAGCAAATACGGCTTAGGCTTTTTAATTCTGCGACAAAACTTCCAGTTACTAATCAAAACACTAAAACTGGCTTCTGCTCGTTTAGCAGGTTGATATGATTCTTCTGTGTTGGATTCCTACATTATTCTTGACATAATTTTTTTAGTTGCAAAGCGAGACGACTGCAGGCGGAAATCTAAACAAATCTTAAATAAATGTTAGCGAACCGCCCAGAGAACGTGGACAAACGAGTCACAAGACAAAACACAACGCGTTTCGACCTCTTAGGTCTTCGTCAGGTGATGTATAAACGAATAAACAAGAAATCACAGTTGAGCATCAGATCGCTCAGGTTGCGCAAGGAGAAGCGTTGATGGCTCATTCATCTTTCCTTGCGCTGAACCCTGAGCGATCTGATGCGATCAAAGCTAAGTGAATTCTCGTTGTTTATTCGTTTATACATCACCTGACGAACACCTAAGAGGTCGAAACGCGTTGTGTTTTGTCTTGTGACTCGTTTGTCCACGTTCTCTGGGCGGTTCGCTAACATTTATTTAAGATAATTTTTTTAACATTATCTCGTTTCTTGACGGCACAGTCTTCTGATTTCCATATTATTCTTGACATAGTTTTTATATCATCTTGTTTCTTGATGGTACTGTCTTCCAATTTCAATATTGCACCTTTCAGTGGCTGGCTTGAGAGACCATTTGATTGCGACATTCTGGCCAAAGGTGGTGATCATACAGGGAGTCACAAGTGGTACATCAGTGTCCCATTCCAGGGGCTTGGATGGACCAACACAATCGGGCTACAACTCTTGACCAGTAGACAAAAGTTGACTCTGGACAGGCGTAAAATAATGATTCTGTTCAGAAGGAATTCAGAGGTTCTGAGATGCAATTGTTAAAATTTTAGGATTGGGGTTTCTTGTTTTTTAATAGTTATTCTTTAGCACCCCCTTTTGTTCAAGTTTGGGTTTTGTATTTTTTTAATATTTATTCTTTAGCATCCCCTTCTTCCCAGTTCTCTCCCCAACTCTTTTTCTTCTTCATTTTATATGCTTGCCGAGTTTCATTTGATTCATGTCCGTTACTATTAGGATGTCATGGTAGCCCATTGTTTCATGATGTCAAGAAGAAACGATAGGGTATGATATGAAATTAAAAAATACACTGGAATATGTGATTCAGTTTTTGTTTTTTCACAGCCTTAATTTAACCAAGTGTCGGTGGGGGCACAGGAGAACTTGAAAATGACGGGCAGCTTACCATGGGTGATCGCCTGAAAAAGCTGCAGTTATTTTATTTTTTGCAAGTACAGTTCAAGAATAAGTGTAAACATTGACTGGGTAGGCTTGAAAAAGTATCTTTATTCCGCACATGGGTTTTGACATGCATAATCATTCAAAAATAAAAACATCGGGTTGATCAGTTGAAACCCCAGTCATGAAATAAATACCAGATGCAGAGTATTGCCTTAACTCAATGATGACATACCAAAAACAAGCGTTCAATATTATGTTTTCATGAGCGCTCATACATTTCTGTAATTCTCAAAACTAAACCTTGAAAGTTATAGAAATGTGCTTACCTTCACATTTCTGCTATGTATTTGCCTATGTACCATATAATTTTTCCTACAAAGAAGTAAACAAGCTCCGTATCGAGTCTCTCACAAAGTTCTATTGCCTATCGAGATGAAAACTGCCTTCATTCTGTCATCTTGTTTGGGGAAAGAGTGATCTCTGGCCCGTCTGAAAACACGACTATCAGAGAGAAAACTGTCAAGTTTTCACTCTGCTGAACAGACCCGTGTTCAATCCAATGATCAGCAAATGTACTTTCTCTCTGATTAGTTATAACTCTGGCTTGTCATAGTGTGTAAACGTGGTGACAGCCCTGATGTGGCCCTTTGCGGTCGGCTGGGCTATAAGCAACATTATCTTATCTTATCCTGTCATAGTGTGTCAGTGGGGCTCTGAATTTTGAACTTTGGCAAGCTCCAGTGAGTTAATATTCCTGTATACTTGGTTGGTTGAAGTAGAAAGAATAATATATCAAAGCATGATTCATGAAGCACCACCAACTCTTTTGTCCATGCATGTCAAGCCACAGCCAAAATTGTTTCTCTATTTACAGTATTTGTATATGATTTAAGCCTCCATTTAACCAGGTATGACAACATAATTATTTCCAAACAAGCCCGCAGAAAACATGATACAGAATATACAGGGTGTGAGGGTAGCAGAATAGGAGGAGGGAGGGTACAGGAACAGGGGATAAGGTCTTCATTTTGAAATAATCTTTAATAACTGAAAGTGGTCAGATTTGTGAAAGTGTCAGATTTGTGGCAAGCAGGCAAGTGGCAAGCCAGTGGCAAAGCAGCAATGGGGCACATTAATCTTCATCCTCTGACATTCAATGCCTACCACTTTCAGTGGTTTGAAAAAAAAAAAAGAAAGAAAGAAAAGCAGTAACAGTGATCGGCATAGTTTTCATCATTCTACAATATAACATACACATCACATAATGTGACATGTATGCATGAAAATGAAAGAGGAAACACATTGCCACAGAACAATAAACATGGGGCCAGATATTGACCAAGAGATGCATAGTTAACATCATAGATGCATCTGAAATAATCACAAAATTCTCTCTTCAGAAGCTGCATTATCCTGAGTATCTCGTGTAGTAGGTATCACAACAAAGACACGTAACTTACTTACATTGATTTACAGGTGGTTTTACAGCTAACTGAACTTGAAAACGCAAGACAAATCAGTTGTCAGTCAGTCAATCTGTCTGAAAAATACAGCGGCAAAAGTATCACTTCACAGAAGACTTGTTCAGGTGCAGATCTGGACAGCTGTAGTATTCTGAGAGCACTTAAAAGACACAACTACAACACCTTAAGAGGGTTGACCATTCCACAGTCATGTCATTCTATAGTCATTCGTCTATGTAGTATGCAGGAGCATCCAACTGATGTTTCATAGGTTCCTATGAATGATTCAACGTGGGAATGAAAGCACATCAGTGTTCCAATAAGTGAGAAAAGTCCCCTTTTTTTCTGTAATAACGAATCCATGATTACTATTTTCGAGACTGCCATACAGAAAGCTGCCTTCAAGTTGATGTTTCTTAGATACTGGTTTACAGTTCTATCAAATATGACAGCCTCAACATTTGAATTCAGTCATACAAAATTAATCCATGCCATATATGGTCAGTTCATCAGTACAATGACCACATAATAGCAAAGTGATTGCCCAAAATTCCATAATGCAACAAGAACAAACTGAAAATGCTATACAGAGATTTCTGTCGATTGCCTCATCAGAACACAACAAACATTACATTCATGTTGTATTAGCCTCTGAAGACTGAAAATGTCCAAAGAATTTTTTTTTCACACACAATTTCTTCATTAGGGATTGTGAAAAAACCAAACATTTCATTTCAAACAGAACAAGTATTCCCCTCAAAATCAATTAGGCCATCTTTCATTTAATACTGTTGCCACTGGTTTCTGAGGCAAGATGACAGAACCTATTGAATCTACTACAAAGTAGTCAACATACTCAGATCAGTCGTCCATCCAAAGGCAAAACATCCAAGACAAAACAACAAATGAGCAGTGGTATTCCATGTTTTCTGTGGCGACTGCAACAGACTACACAGGAGAAACTGCCATTAGCAAAGGGTATCAGAGTTTGAAAAGGAAAAAAAAGAAATTTAGATATCTCGCACATCCACACACTCTCTCACACAAGCAAGAAAGGCTTTGCATGTTGTCGAAGAATGCTGTAAACAAATCATCAGGTCTTTAACAGAATAACAGGGTATCAAATTTACTGGATCAGCAAACAAACATGCCATCATATCTCATATCTAACGGCCATTCAAACTGGTTCATCAAAAAGTTTTTAAAAATATATATATAGCCCTTAAAATCGTGGTAAAAGAACTGTTATTCAACAGGAACACTCCTCATCGCTGACTTACCAAAGATCTTCAAACAAGTAGCCACAGACCAAAGCAGCCAGCAAGTGTGAAACCAGCCTCACACAGAACAATCCTACCTTGACACTGTATCCAGACAAAAAGCAAGCGACAGATAATATGCCTAGGTCTTTAAAAAACAAAAATGACAGCCTGTGATAAGCTGCCTAAGTCTATAAAAAAAAAATGACAACCTGCTTGATTCTCAAGAAAAAAGAACTTGCCCGATTCTATTTATGTATGAAACGAAACCATCATGCCCGATTATAAAGATGAAGGAAAGCCTGCCTGATTCTATAAGACAACCTGAAATTTAATTCAAAAGAACAGAACCTGTATGATAAAACAAGTGATATATTTTCTTCAATTTCACCTCAAACCTGGAATCCAACAACACTCTCAAAGTGCCTTGTAGATGAAAATAAATCATAAAGACAAAAGATGCACTGTAACATGGGCAAGATGAATGCATGTCTTGACTATGATAGGCAATTTCCACTTGCACACCAAACAAAAACAAAAGCACCATGTAACAAAATGACCTTGACAACACAACAATTGTTCACATAATTGTCGGCATAAATTATGTCACTTTTTTTTTCTTTGTTCTTGCATCTTTTAAAGACGTTATATCCACATCAGTTCTACCAGCACCCCCAGATTTAAACTTGTGCGACAGTCCAGGCACCAGCAATCATGTGCAGCTGTCAATATCAAGTCTGTCATCCACCAGAAAAAAAAAAAGACGGCTCTGTTAGAGTGACTTCAGTGGTCGTCAGAGGTGCTGTTCCAATCCAACATACGCAGAAATATCACCTACCAAGCACTTGCTGACAGTAACTGTTCAATCTTTACCAGAGACTGCTCTTGACCATACACTCCTGACACTGCTGATACCCCCCTTTTCCCATCAATTGTGCGTAAGGTTTACTTCCATTTTTACAGTGTTATGCATATCCAGGTGTTGCTGGTCATAAAGACTTTTATTTGCCAGAGAGTTCTCCATGGTTAATACTAAAACAGACGAACAGGTCCACCTGGACCCATACTCAATGTGCTGTAGCGTCTGATCACCGCTCTTTAAAGTACAGGTCCACCAGGACCCACTTCACGGAAAATGATGCAACTGATTTTTTCCCCCTCTTTGATGCACAGATTTTGAAATTTGCTGACACAGCAGAGCAAATTACATTTTTGACAGGAAAGTAAAACTTTCAACAGAATAGTTTGAATGGTTCCAGAGATATAGATTTTGAGTGTGTTTGGGTACTACGGTACCCAGGAAGTATGGTGAAAATTAATCTATGACCCAGTATGACTCGGTCTCTAAAGAGAAACCATCCCAATGTTCATACATGACAATCAGCATGAATTAGCTGACATGCTGGACTGACAAGAGCTTGCTATAGACATGATATGGAGGGGAAATTTAAAGAGAAACACAGGGGCAACAAATTCTATGACAATGTGATCATGGATGATGATATTAAGGGATTCCATGCTTATCTGAGAAAAAGCAAAACTTTCTGGCATAATATATCCTGGTGTCAGTCAGACCTGAAAGATACAGATATCCGATACGTTAAGCGTGATATTGAGCAAACTGTCACGAGATGCCCATTAAGTGGATGAAAGTGGACTGTGCAGTTTCAGTCTTCCCATACAAGCCCATTGTACACTCAATAACTGTGGTTTGGAGCTGACCAGGGCCCCAAAATCTAAAATATTTGCCTCCAATAAGATCTGAACACATGACTGCAACATGGTAGCATGTGCAAAGATTTTTTCATCCCTCTGCCAACAAGCAATGGTACAAACAGACCCTTATCTTCACTTAATTCATTCAACTCTGCGCCCAGAAAATGCTGGAGCACCACTGAACCTGCACCGGAACATATACACAACCTGATGTTCTGAAATTGGAATTACTCCAAAACTAGACAAGTTTGACACAACAAAACATAAGTCTTGTTTACAATATTCTGAAGTTTTGAATTCTTTGAACTAAAATTGCTTCTGTGGTTAACATTCAAACCCAAGAGTTACATAAAAGATAAAGTAATCATCGAGTTCGTCAAAGTGTACTGGATCCAAAGATGCATAATACAATACATAATTTGAATGTTGCCAAACAATTTGGTGGAGTTTTTCTCATCTTCAGGAATAATTTTCTGGATAGAGCTGAAATGAAGTACCCAAACTGTTCATATAGTTACACAATGTTTTTGTTGATCAAAGTATCAAAACTCCACATGTGCATCATATTACATGAAACTGTACTTTGATATACAATCGCTTTGCGATAACCATGTGGGTTGCTTTTTTTTCTTTGGGGAGGGGTGGAGGGGAAAGGGATTGGTTTTGCCTCTTACCAAAACACGTTTTTGAGGTAACAGTGCTTAAGCAGAGTATAGCATCCATTACTCAGATCAGCCCACACTGGCCAGACAGGAGAGCCTGCCCAGCTATAAACTCCTTCAGGTTGAAAGGGTTAACGACCCATTCACTGAAAACTGCCAACATCACATACAAAATGTTTCTAGATCTCTAAGAAACGACTGCATAGAGTGGCATGCTATGCATGTATTTTTGTGCAGAAGTGTTTCAAAGGCCAATGTGCTGCAGAATGAAGCCACGACTGGCGAATTTGTGCACAGCTTCATTACACAAAGGAGGCAGCAGCTTTTGCCCCAAGAACTTTCTCTGTGTCACGTCACTTGGACGAAAGCAGCCTTTCAATCATTTTTTTTCAGTAGAAAGCCTGAATGCGTACTTGTCATCTACAATTCATGTTTTCTTGTCCGTATGCATGCACAACATGCCAAGGCATATCCCTCACTCCTCCTCTTACATGCCTAGACAAACACAAACACACACACACACACACACAGATGCATACATGGACATGCTTGCAACATACATTGGTGATTAAATTGCAATTTAATTTGAAAATGTTCTTCTTGCACACTTCACAAAGCACAAGTGCCAAATTATAAGATCCAAACCAGAATGTTACTAAACTATCTGGTTGGCATCATACACTGTTCTGTAATTCTTAGCAGGCTTCTGTCAGTTTGCCCACTCTGACCAAGTTTTCATGGCCAATACAGTGCAAACATGCCCCCTGAAACCGTTTTCCATTAGTTTCTTGTGCACAGCTACATCCATTTCCTTCCTTTCTGAGGTCAAATGCTGAACGAGGCCCTCCTGTCAGGTCCTTGTACCTGCACATGGCTAACACAGCAGGCACAGCGTGGAGATTCTTCAGCTCTGGAAATCTTACATTCCTATGTCTATTTCATGCTGTTCATAGCCCAGATGACCACAAAAAGCAATAACAGGGCTTCAATTTTCATTTACTCAGGGTTGAAATTCTTCGACTTCTTACAAATCACATTCACTGAGAGTGCTTTCATACAGCCAGCCATCACAATCACTGAGAGTGCTTTCATACAGCCAGCCATCACAATCACTGGGAGTGCTTTCATACAGCCAGCCATCACAATCACTGGAGTGCTTTCATACAGCCAGCCATCACAATCACTGGGAGTGCTTTCATACAGCCAGCCATCACAATCACTGAGAGTGCTTTCATACAGCCAGCCATCACAATCACTGAGAGTGCTTTCACACAGCCAGCCAGAACTTGGGCACTGCCAGTACGGCTGCAATGATTCTGCTGGCTATCATAACTTATCTCTTTCCTACAGCAAAAGCTTGCTTCCTCTCATCCATGTAATTCCATGAAGGTGTCTTGCATCAAACCATCGAGTCTGCTTGCTGGACTTTACCAGTGTTTGCAACGGGTGTTCATTGTTCAGGCAAAGGACATATGCAAGGGTGACCTGCGATGCATCAGATTCTGCAACCTCTGATTCTTGTGCACTGACCCTCAGAAGTCCCCAGCTTTCCACAGTTAAAAAGTGACAAATACAAAAACAAGATCTGGATGATAAACAAAACTCTGTTGGGGAGAGGGGTTAGTGGGTACCAATGCAATACATGCAAAGCAATAAAAAAAAAACACACAAATATTTCAAGTGGCAAAAAAAAGTAAACAAAATGTGCAAACAAAATATTTGAGTATATAACCTGCACCTTCCTTATGGCACAAAACGACCAAAAAAAATTGTTTATGCATCATCCATTCAGGAGAAGAAAAAGAAACACCCAAAGGTGCTGGGAGGACCAGAGAAGCACCGTCTTCACCTGCCTTTAGAGCAGTCCTGTACCACCCTTGGAGGCCTGCGCTGTGTTGACGATGGTACAGGCACGCGCAGGACACTCCATTAAGATAATCAGGGACATAACTGCTCCTGAACAGAGGTAAATTAGACTACAGGATGCAGCTCGCACAGCCTTAAGTAGCATCCCATGGGGTACCAGCCGCATTTCATGACTGCAGACCCACCGGCGAAAAACACACCCCCCAGCTGCGAGCACACCCCAAGCCCAACACACCCTGCCCACGGACAGACGAAGACGTGCCACCCAGACAAGCCAACTTTCGCCATACGGCTATGTGCCTCAAGGAGAATCAAAGTTGTAGTCTTTCCCACTGTCAACAGACTTTCCCTGTGTCATGGGGTCTTTCCTCACCGTACTGCCTTCTCCGGTCAGCTAGTTAGGCAAAGAAGAAAGAAACACCCAAGGTGCTGGAGGACCAGAGAAGCACGTCTTCACCTGCCTTAGAGCAGTCTGTACCACCTTGGAGCCTTCGCTGTGTTGACGATGGGTCAGCATCGCAGGACACTCCATAAGATATCAAGGGACATAATGCTCCTGAACAAGGTAAATTAGACTACAGGATGCAGCTCGTAACAGCCTAAAGTAGCATCCCTGGGTGTACCAGCCCGTATTTCATGGACTGCAGAGCCCACGCGAAAAAACACCACCCCCAAGCTGCAGGCACACCCCAAAGACAACCACCCTGCCACAGACAGACGAAGACGGTGCCACTCCATGACACAGCAGCTTCGCCATACGGTTTATGTGCCTCAAGAGAGATCCAAAGTTTATGCATCATCCATTCAGGATCTTCACTTCAAATCAAGGGCACTGAACACCTCACACTGCCATTTCTGGTCAAAGAAATAACAGGAAAGGGAGTAATGTGCATATCAGGAAAACAATATAATAACACACACACAAAAAAGTCTGCCTATCCCTTGAGCCCACAACCACAAACATCCAATTAATGAATTTTATGTACATTACCATTTTTTTCACAATAACATCAAGCAGAAATACGAGGTACAACATATTGATAAAATTCAGACCAGTGTTTTTATTACATATTGTTCCACACTCCTTACAAACCTAATGCTCTTTAATAATAAATAATAATAAATTTAACATTTTTATGTGCACACTTCTCTGTTGAACAGAGCACGCGGCCCATTACAAACTCCATATATATAAACAGTTAAGGCAATAATAGACAGCACACACACACACCCTTCCACACACACACACACACACAGAGTAACACACACACACACACACACACACACACATGCCCATAGATTGACAGCGAAATGAACTAATTGTAAACTTTCTGGAAGATGTGAGTTTTCAGAGAGCGTTTAAAGGAGTCACAGTTGTTGATTCTCACTCTTAAGTAGCACATGTGTACATTTTAAGTATATATGCAGTGGTGCAGAAAACATTTCCCTTTCTCTGTATAATACAACTTAATGACATCTTTCTCCTCTATCACACCTCTGCATACTAGGCATGTGTAAGGGCTAGCAAACTCTACAGTCCAGACATCTTGCATTTAAAAATATCTGTTACACCATCCAAATGTAAAAATTTTGGAGACTCATTCCAGTGGTTCATTATGTCATTTGAGATTATCCCTTATTTCTGTCTCCAAAACGATCATGAATACAGTCATCAAAGGAAAAGTAAGTAATCCGCAAAAATTATTCACTGAGTAACCTATACATTGCTGAAAATTGTGAAATTAAAAGCCTGGGTTCACTAATCCATAAGATTTCAAGAAATCAAATTTGGATTAAAAAAAAAAAAATCAAAGAAATCAAGATGCATACCTTCATCAGCTCTAACACTAACCTATCACAGCATGAGGGTACCACAGAAAAAGAAAAAGGTCAATCTTGTTGTGAATCTTCCATTATAAACTATAACACAAAGGCATTTTCATAGATGTCCAGATCTGCTGCTACTTGTTCTTTACACAGATCAGAACAGTAGCTCAAGCCATGCCCCACTTGTTTGCCATCATGATCTCTACATGTATCACTGCAAATGCTGCCTGGTGTATTTCCCTATCAATCCAAGCCACGGAAGAACTGTGATCACATCAAAATCAACACTGACACATGAACTTCCTGTTTCATCTATTCTAACAACCACCTTCCATCAAATATGAACTGTGTTTTCCCCTTCCCATTTTTTGTCTGCATTGTACCCCGAACCCTTCATGCTGCCCCAATTAATGTCAACAGGACTATGTCAACACACTTCAGAATATGAACCAATCTTCACTTCACTATCCAATAAAACATACTAACCCTTTCTTTCCAAGTTCAAAGCAGCTCAATTGCTTCATTCAAGTTATACTGATAATTTTATTTGTCAAATTTGCGCTGCCATTTTCTCAGGCATGCAGCAGAAGCTAAGATTATTTCAAACATGCCAGGCTGAAGCCACACACACTGATCACAACATACATTTGAAGGGTTTCAAGATGTCAAAACATACATCTGAAGGTGTTTAGTTTGTTTTTTTTTTTATAGCCCAACCTCCCAACCAGAGCCTTTTCCAAGATGTCAAAACATACAGGAAAAAAAATGTCACATCCAGAAAATTAATCAAGTTAACAAAAAAAGATTATATGCTGAAAAAGAAACATACAACAAAAGCACTTCATGACAGGGCGGCTAAATACTGACATTCTTAGGGCAGCTATAACAAGACTGCACTGGGATCGTCAGGCAGTCCTCTTCATTTCTCACTCCTGGATAAAAACAATTCTTTAAAAAATTAATGAAAAGCATTTATATGTCACAAACACTGCATCCGAAAGTCATGAGGGCAAATAAACACAGCAGAATGAATGGCTAGTGTCAACTCTGGCCTGAGTGCACAATTCTCACTACCTCATGCAGGTTACATGCACACAGAAAACTGGCACATCATAAACGTGACAGAAAAGAAGTCTGAAAGAGTTTCAGAACAAAAGCAGGAGAAAGGCCACAAAGCAGAACAACAGTAAATGAGAGTAAACAAAGACCAAAAACAAACAACAACAACAAACAACAAACAGAGTCAGAGAGAGTCACAGAAAAGATGAAGTTACTGGCACTTGAAGTCGAAGAAGGTGGGTGAGCTTTGCACTGAAAGAGCCCCCTACATCCCTTGGGGACCTCTGGAACTAACAGTTCATTTAACACTTATTGGATTAATGCATCTAGCCACTTATTTTTTGCGAGCCTGAGGCTGGGAATTACATGTGGTTCTTCTGTGTGAATACAATGTATATATGGCCCTTGGTAAATAGGAGTTTGTCCACACAGCACTGTGACTGTGGTATGAAGAATGCGAGATTTAAGCCAGTAGGTAACCGAAAAATCAATAAACACATTTCTAAAATGTTATTTACAGAGTGCAGTCTGAAATTCAGCCCTCGCGGAAATTTAGTACTTGCTGTCGGGGGAAAAAATTTAATACTTTGAAAACAAAAGCCACTTACATTATTCACGATTCCATTATTTAAAACACAGACACACACCAAAAAACAGTTATGCCCCTACCTGCAGAAAACAGTCTTCAAGTATTATTGTCATTTGTACCTCTCTTTAAAAATAAAAGCTGATTGTATTATTGAAGCCTCTCTTTGCAAAACAAAGGCTTCTCTGCATGTCTGTATTATTCATGCCCATATCCACAAACCGACTGTGAACAAAGGTCTTGCTCCACATGATATATTGCTTTTATTTGATAATTTCAATTCAGTTAAGTTCCAAAAAGTCGATTTAGGTACAAGAAGAATGAAATAAGCACCAAGGTTTGCTGGAATACATGCTCTGTTTACATGGCTTGGAGTTGCCTGTAAGAGACAAACACATCAGAGAAAAAGTGAGGAGTGAGGGGAGAGGGGATATCAAGCAAATCAGGGACAGTATCTGCTTCAAACATCATCTCAGCCCAGACAACTGTACAGAGAAGAAAATGTTGCCAGACTGAGAACAAGGAGTGATCCACAATCACCACAAACAGCAACATCACGAGTATGAGGAACAAGGAGTGATACACAATCATCACACACAGCAACACCATGAGAAGTAGGGAAACATCGGAAGGGAAGGGTATATATGTCACAGTGACTGTGGAAACCGTTCACTGTAAATCCACTGTTCATGTCTAATACTGTTATCAGTTCTCCATCACCGACTGCAGGGAAAACATTAAAACTCATCTCTGAGCACATCATCAGACAGTCAGCAGACACCAAAGATAACATTCGTAACATGTTAAATTTTTGCCTGTCAAGCTGTCAGACAAGGCGTAAACACAGAATACAACAATGGATAACTTGTGGTGTTTGACACTAGCTTGTTTCAATCGCTAAAACCTCTGTCATCTCATGATTTCATTTCTAGCAACAGTGCACTTTTAATCACTTGTAGACCATCAATGATGTGTCTTTTTTTTCAGTATCCATGGACAAACAGGGGTTTCACACAAATCAGATGTACATGTTTGATGTTATGTCCTGTATTCTGTGGAATGTGAAGCAAGATTTTCCTGAGAAAATAAAGATGATATAAACCTCAAAGAGAGCGAAGGCACATGGTATGAAATCAGCAGAATGGTAACTTTAATAATACCATTTCAATTAATGACTGAAACATACAGATCCAAAAATGCATGCACACTCAACGCAGACTGTCTTTTCTCTTACCCATCAGTTTTACCATTGCTTTAAAGCGACACGACAAACTCAAAATATTAACCTCCTAAAACCCTAAAGATTTGGACTTTAAAAGGAGGCTACCACTTAAAGACATTTAAAATCAGAGAACACTAATTCGGTTGGTCTCATCTTTTGTTTATTTCAGGGTTCACATGCTGTAGCAATTTTCTTGAGATACTGGTCTCCACCTTTTCTTCTTTTTCATATTCATCTCCACTCCTTCACCTTGGGCTGACTTTAAAGTTTCCCTGATAGAGCCAATACACAGTAAAACTCATCACCACAGACTCTTAATGGAATATTTTCCGATTATTACAGTCAACAAATGTAGTACCATTTCTCAGTGCTAATGAATGAGCGGTTGAATATATCTTGTCTAAAATAATCAACACACATGTAATACAGTCTAAAGTTTGGTTATTGACACGAATCTATTGCAGAGTATCGTTGAATTCTTTTGATTATCAATGTATCTATACTGCACTGTAAAGTTTGATTCTTGATGTATGCATACTACAGTACATCATACATTCATCATGGTGGCACTGAAGGTCAGTTACTATCATGACTGACCACAGGCACGTGATCAGAATTCTTACAGATACACACTAAATATCGCAGACATCACAACTGACATGACAAGAATCATTGTTCATCTGGGAAGGAGACTCACAACCACACAAGGAATTCCTCGGGAGTGAAACCATTTGCACTCAAATGTTAGATCTAAAACCAACATCCAAAGCCACTTGTCAATGGGACTCTAGCCAAATACTTTGAGGAAATGATTAAAAAACGAAGCTTTGGTACATCACCAGCAGTCGAATTTGAAGGGAATAGATGTCAAATACAATGCCAGACTCATCTATGATGGAAATTTTAGTCAACAGAAAAGTCATTGTGTACAGGAATATCACAGGAAATACTCTCACATCTTCGAGTCTCACAAAATGATCTGGCTTGTTATCAGAACATGAGCAAAACACACACACACAGACACACACACACATATACACACTAAAACCTTTGAATGATCTCCATATTTCTTAAGACCACTACATATCACATTTTATGTAACGGGTTATTTGTATCATTGTGTCAATTTTCAACAAATTCATTGAGACTATGTACAATGGCCTCACACACACACACACACAAAACCTTTGAATGATCTCCATATTTCTTAAGACCACTAAATATCACATTTTATGTAACGGGTTATTTGCACTATTCTATCAATTTTCAACAAATTCATTCACAGTAATCACACTGTGTACAATGGCCACACACACACACACACACACACACACACACACACACACCACAATAACACAAAAGATTATACACATCTAAAGACATAAACAGTTTGCAATTGACGGAAAGTGGAAAAAATGGCAGACGACAGGAAAATAATTCATATACCACAAAAGATCAACATTTCCATTTTAATTCAATGTACATAACATTGAAATCATACAAAGATCAAGAACCTGACAGTATGGGCACATCCATGTAACAGCGGAAAAATGTTTGCTGAGCCAGCCAGTAAAAAAAAAAAAAAGTCTTGTGCAACAAATCAGCACCCGGACAAACCATGAAACGTTGTCAACCAATTACGTCAAAGTACATAGTAGAGAAAAAAAAAAGTATCACAGAACTTTGCGTTTTCCTCTACAGCTTGGATGGCAGGATGACCTTCACTTTCTCCTCCCTGAAGACCTGTCCAATGCCACAGCAGTGCGGATAGCCCTCAGCATCTGGTTCAGAACATGGAACGGCACCAGTTTGCTGACAGGCAGGTACAGGACATGGTCCACCAGGTATTTGGCTTCGTGTGGGTACTGTCTATTCACAGCAGGTACATGATCTGTTCCCACCCCCTCACCTTCCTCACCTCTTGTAAGCTGATTGGAGTCTCCCTCCAGCTGTCTGCTTTGGTCCGAGAGGACATCCACAAGAGGATCAGGATTGCCGTTGGCCGGCTCCACTATGTTGAGCTGAGTGGCCCCACGATAGGCATCCACTCCCAGAGCGTTTAGTAGGTACATCAGATTGTCTGGATTTTCCTGTCAAACAAGTTTGGTAAAGAGTAACTCTTACCAGTTCAGACATTTGATGCTTATTTCTTAATAAAATTCCTGGGTTATAACAGTTTACTAAATCATGCATTAAAAGTTTACACGAAAATGTGTCGTATCGGACATCAAAATATTGATAAACGTCTTTAAATTTTGAATTTCTCGTGAAATTTGTGAAATCCGATGACAGAAAATGTTTCTGATGGCTGAAACAGTATGTCAGACTCTCAGTCACTGCAACATCGACATACAACCTGTCGGACAAAACAAAAGAGAGCTCCTCCGTTTAAGTAATAACTAAACGTCTACATTATTTACATAAAATTCTTTCTTCTACGGTTTTTACAAATTCATTCAGACATATTTCAATCCAACACATTTACAGGTCCTCAGACTAAAAAAAAACAAATAACCCTTTTCTTATCAAGTTTGGCATCAACAAGGCTACACAAAAATAATTGTTTTTGGCTAATGAAATTCCCTAGTTCTCACACACCAATAACAGCTTTCTTTCCTGGTTTTCTCCCCAGAAGCCACAAAATCTTTTCAATCTCCATAACCTCACACAGACTTACAAAAAACACAAACTATGCATGTGCTCCTCCCCCCAAAAAATAGTACGACACCTGTCCCTACTCTATCCGGCAAAATGTTCCTGAAAAGAAAAGAAAAACAAATGAACCATTTTTAAAAATTCATTTCAGAAAGCGTCTTTGTCTAAAGAATATTAATCTTCATCACTTTTTTCTCTCTTTTCATACCCTTTCACCACATCTCACGCATAGGTTTGCTGAGTCTAGCATAGGCCAGCTGTGGCCTTCAGTTTGTTTACTTCTGACACCTCACATGTCATGAAACAAACGGTAAAGAGACATGAGCCCTTGCCAATGCCTCTCTGTATGACAACGTCAACCAGTTTGTCCCTTAATTCAACTGCCCATCTTACAAATGATAAATGAATCATCCTGTGTTATCTGTATACAAGTGCGGCATGCATGCATGTTGTATGGTTCCTAGGTAGTTGATCAGGTGGGCAAATGCACAAGACTGTAAAATCCTTCCTTTTCTTTTTTTCAAAAGCTCGCACAAGCGATCTAAGTTTTCTGTCAAAATACTCTTTTCACAAATAACAACCATGAAACCACCAGGAACTGGACACAGCTCCTGACGACCCACTTCCTCGGAGAAAAAATAATTTACCCAAAGTTTTCAAAACTTTCAAAGAAGGGGTAACAGGAAAATCTTCAACAATTATGTTTGGGTAAAAAGTACTAATAGAAATACTGCACCAAAGGTTTCAATGTGGGAATATATTGTGTGCAGAAAATGTCAACAACATCAGCTATTTAAAAAACACCAGTTCATAGTTACTCAATATCAATGCATAACACTTCAAAATCATGTCCACAAATAATCATCCACATGCCATGAACACATCAAACGTGATATTTAAACATATTATAGAGCAGAAAACATAAAATGTTATTGATGCATACACATAACAGACAAGCACACTAAGGAGAAAAGGCAAGGAAAAAACAAATCCCCTAATTCTTGGGGGGAAAAAAAAAGAAGAAAAAAAATATGCACAATGTCCATCAATATGTATCACCGATTTTTATTCATGAGAGTCAATATGCAGTTGTGAAGAAAAAGCTCTTTCCATTCATATGAATCCAAGACATCACTAGTCTATGGAAAAAAATTACTGGTTATTCTTATGAAAGTTGATCAGCGACAGCATTTGAATGTCTAGGGATAGGACATAGGTTCCACAATGAAAGAAAATTTCTACAGCATCAGTGACCAGCACAGAAGTCTATTGTTCTTTGTTTTTGATGCTTCAAAAAATGTGAGAGGATGATGATCGGTTTAGAAGACAAAGGTCTATCCAACTAGGAATCTTCAAATCTTTTAAGTTCCCAAAGATGGCAAGGTATGCATGTTCAACAGTAGAGTATTATTGTTGCAAATGCGACAGTTTTGCACTGGCGAACATCATCAGTTGTAAAAGATCATCCTTCTCCTGAAGGTGAACTGATCAAAGTCCAACAACGCTAGTATCAGTATGAACAATGAAATCCTGCTGCAAGTCAGGCTGAACGATGGAGTGAGATGTCAGGATCCACTGGATTAGCTGTAAGCTTGCTGACACTCATCAGTCCGGATGATGGATTTTTTTTTCCGCCTATGCTGATAAGATCACTGGAAGTGGAAAGAGTAATATTAGTGGCAAAAGCAGACACTCAGCAACAATAAAAACTCAACAGACCAATGAGTGAACACACTTACCATATGACAATCTGCAATTTCAAAATTTTGTCAATTTCCCCCTCACACAGCAACAATAAAAACTCAACAGACGAATGTGTGAACACACTTATCATTTGATATGACAATCTGCAATTTCAAAATTTTGTCAATTTTGCCTTGAGATTTCAAAATCCCACCAAAAAAACATGTCCTGAGCATCCATGCTGCAGGAAAGAAGCAATCACATTGTTGACCGAGGCAATAGTTGGTCTCCAGTTTTGTTGTAGAGATCAACTTATTCCTGTTCTTGCACTATTAGCAAAGAGATTGATGATGATGGCCAACAAATACCAGTTGTAATGTCAGTGGCTGTAAGATCTACAAAGATGTTAAAACAGATCCTCTTCTTTTCACTGATAAAGTTGTACAGTTACGAATGTGTTACAACATTTTTCAGAAGTGTTGACGGACAGTCCTGTAGTGGCTAGTGGTGGTAGTCTGCATCACCTTATTTTGGCCTCAGATGTGCCTGTCAGAGTCAAACCATACCCTCTACCGTTGCCAATTGAACACGATGCTGAAGAAGTTCAGTTGAGTGTGGATATTACTGAACCAGTTGTTTCTCAAGTTTTGTTTACCTGTTTTCCTTGCATCCTAACCTGGTGGTTTGGTACGTTTTTGTATTGATTACAGTAAGTTGAACAGTATCCCCGTTTTTTTTAAAGCTCTAAACCACCTGACATGGAGAAACTGTTTGCACAACTGTATCAGGCTCAGTACTTTGTGAAGAAAGACTTAACACATGGATAATAGCAAATACCTGTTGAGTCATCAGATAAAAAAAGTAACTCTTGTAAATTCCTAACCACTTTTCGATTTCAGCTCTACCTTTCGTTCTCATAACAGGATACATATTCTGAGGCAGTTTTTTGGTCCCTTGTCTTGTTGTTAACAAAGACTTGCCTTGGCCAAACGTATTAGACAACCTACTCTTTTCCCTCATGACAGCAAGCAGAATATGTACAACAGAATCTACAGACAGTCTGACAACAGAACTGAGGGGAAAGAAGGGACACTCACCACGACAACAGGGAAGAGCCAGTAGTTGTTCACACTGGCTTTATTCCCCACAATGTCCAGGCTGGGGGGTAGTCTGGAGGCCATATACTCCCCTTTCAAACGCTGCAGGTAAAAGTCAGCTGGTGAGAACGACTTCTGTCTCTTCAGCATTGTAGCAAGCAGAGGTCCACAAGGTTGTTCACGGATTTTCTCAATCATGTTGTTTGGAAATCCACGCAGCATCTGCTCAACACAGTCAACAAGGACTTAAGACAACTTTCGTCACCAATGGAAATTCGCTGTGGACTGTCACCCATGGGGGAGTTTATATCTCAACATAGACTTTGAAAGAGGCTTGTCACTAATGGAATCATACATGTCAACTTGGACTTTAGACTGTGGATTGTCACCAAAGGAATTAAACATCTAAACATGGACTTGACATAGTGGATTTTTACCAAATAATTACACATCTCATATGGACGTTATATAGTGGACTGTCACCCATGAAATTATACATGTCGTCATAAAACTTACAGAGTGGATTGTCAGCTACTGGTGTCATGTGACGTAGCCTCACATCAAGGCATCTGACGCTCCATCACATGTAGTTAGTGATATGAATCATTTCCCCATGCCACTACTGAAAAGGAAGAATATTCATGTGGCTTGACTAGTGTAGCGGGCGTCCCCAAATAATTGTGAGATGACTCAGTAAAGAAACAAAAGTGGTCATTGGTGTGAAAGTGACAACTGAGAGATAGTTTAATAAGGGTTGGTAAGGTGCTGGTCATGTGTTTTGAACACCGAGTATGCACTCACTAGGAGGAGGGAGGAAAGAATCAGTTTTAGCCCAGCAGATGGCCTAGAGACTCGAACCTGTCAGGACACTGGTCCTCACTGCTGACCAGTCATTACCAGCCCTTCGCCCTTCACCTTTCACCCCGTGAGGTGGTTAAAGATGGCCATGGTGTGTGGGAACACACCGGTAGTTCAGCCCCAACAACTAAAGACTCCAGGGAGAGGAGTTGGAATTCGTCATCTCTCCAGTGACAGAAGAAGTCGAGGGAGAGGAGTCGGAACTCATATCTCCAGTGACAGGAGAATTCACGGGGACGATACGATGTCTGAGAGAGACAGGGAATCATGACGGTATGGAACGAGTCCGACATCCGATGCAGGCATAGCATCAGTGATTGAAAGAATTCAAGGGGGCGATACGATGTCTGAGAGAGACAGGGAATCATGACGGTATGGAACGAGTCTGACATCTGATGCAGGCATAGCATCAGTGATTGAAAGAATTAATTATTCTCCTGGTCTGGATCTTGAGCCAGTGTGATGTGAAGGCCATGACTTTACAGAAACGTGTATTGATGTAACTGGGAAAATTGGTTACAAGGATGCATGTATAAAATCTGTTTATAAATTGTTTGATGTGATTTAGTAAGTGTTTTTCCCTGAAGGAGAGGGGGAGAAGAAAAACATCGGTTAGTGCGCTTTTGGTTGATTGGAAAGATTGCGTGTGCGTATGGAGTAATGCTGTCATGAATGCATGTGTGCAAAAGTGACAGTGTGACAGTGGTGACCCCGACGTGATTCGAACACGCAACCTTTTGATGACCCCGACGTAGCTGCCGTTGTTTTCCCCTGGGAAAACAAAGAAAGATTTCTATTTGTGCCCTTGGGGCCTGGAAAAAAAAAAATTTGATTTGTACCCTCAAGGGTTTGAGGGAAGAAAAAAAAAAAGAAAGATTTGTATTTATAGCCTCGGGGCCTGAAAAAAAAATTTCTATTTGTACCTCAAGGGTTTGAGGGATAGATAAGATAATGTTGCTTATAGCCCAGCGACCGCAGAGGGCCACATCAGGGCTGTCACCACGTTAAAATCAACTCACCAGTCATTAAAAAAAAAAAAAAAAAAAAAAAAAAAACTTTCACACATCTCGTTAAATGACATCGTCTACAAACGAACCAGAAACTTTGTTAAAAATCCTTCTTCCGTAAAATCTCAAATCAGATGAAAAATGTTAATTTCTCTCAAAAACCCAAGGATCACGTCAGGCGGGACATCCCTGAACAGGATCTTCATGGACTCCGCTGTAAAATGTTTGTGTCTCACATCGTGCAAGTCCCAACATCTAAAGAAATGTGTCATTGTGAGTGGTGCATGACATGGAATGGCACCCACGGAGCTTTTCACTCTTTAAATGGTAAGAATGGGTAAATTTCGCATGGCGGTTGTGCAGCCGGCACAGAAAGTTTCCTCTTTTCGACCACCCGACGTTGATGGGAGGAAGTGCTTTATGGTTTGGACGGATCTGAAGAGTTTGTTCTTCGTCTGTGTGTTCCAATCCTCCTGCCAAGAGGGTCTCTCCATAATCGTTTAATTTTGGGTTTCACAATCTGAGCAGGGGTTATAAGTGTTGAGACAGTTTCTCTCTTGTGGCGTTCTTGGCTAAAACGATAAACCATTTGTTTCCCGCCGTTGCCAACATGGCCAGAACCAAGCAAGTGTAATGTTGTAACCGATCCGCCTTCAACTTGCTAAAAAAGTTTAAAAAAAAAGTTAAAGTTCTGGATGCTGAAGGTTGCGGCCAGCTATGGCTCCAAAGCTGACAGCGAATCCGACAGAACCAGAAAGTCCTCTCATCGTAGATTGGGAGATTATCTTTCAAAGCCCAGTACTAGAGCAGTGAGTTCAGCAGAATAGACAGAAGCATCTGAATGTATATTTTTCCAATCAATAATGAGCAAGGAAGCCCAGCGGCAGTAGGCTGCACAGGCCACTCCATTCCTCGACTTGGAACCGTCAGTGAAAACTTTTTGATAGGATGGGAATTTTGGAACAGAGCTCGGACATCAAAGCCTTGTACGCCAGAGAGCTGGTAGATCCTTATGGAAAAAGCTGCCGAGATCAAAGAATCTCTGTGTGAAAAAGGTCCATGGAGGTTGATCCGGAAACTTGGAATAAAATCGGAAACGAAATACTCCCAGGTCTATACATGCTTTCCGCACGTGGATGAGGCTGCATACGAAGACCCAAACGGCGGAATACATTTCGGGTTTTGTTTCAAACTTACTTTGGAACGGAGGGTCAAAAACCACAGTCATAGGCAGGATTCTGCGGTTCTGAGAAACAGTCGGATGTAATAATTCAAAGACAGTATCAGCCTGCGGTTGGACAGTGTGAAGTTCACCTGCCACTGCGTACAGGCTGTACACAGGGGTGGTGCTGGAACGCTCCAAGACCAGAGACAGAAGCCCTTGTTGGTGGATAGGGTCCAGAGTTTGATGGTAAGATGATCTTGCGGAGCCGTACACAGCTCAACCGTAGTCCGTTTGGTACGGCCAGGGCTCTGTAGAGGAGCAACAAAGTTTTTTATCAGCGCCCAGTCGGTGTTGTGCTAGACCCGCAAGAATTAGTTCTGTGCCTTGTGGGCAGCAGTATTGAGTTTTTTAATATATGGCTGAGAAAGTATAGTTTTTGGTCAATATTGACTCCAGAATTTGGCCTCTTTAACCGCTGGAATGGGAGATTTCCTACTTGAAGTTCCGGATCTGGGAAAAAACGGACCGGAACATTTGGAAGTGAATACACTGGGTTTTTGTAGCAGAAAAGGTGAAACCGTTTCATCCGACCACCGATGGATTTTATCTACGCAATGCTGGAGCCTGCGCTGGACCTCGGGTTACAGCTTCCGTTGCGTAGACAGACAATTCATCACAAACAATGAGCAGTCTGAACTCCTGCTGAACTGATTTAACAATGTTGTTGATCTTTAATACTAAAGAGGGCAGGAGACAGGATGCTCCCTGTGGATAACACCCAACTCCTGCTAGTGGGACAATAAGAGAGAGTGGTGCCAACCCGGACCGGAAACTGTCGGTTCTGACAAAAAAATTTTGAATAAAATGAGGAATAGATACCTCGAAAAACCAGATCGTGCGAGGATCATGAAGTATCCCCGACTTCCAGGTGTATCGGTTAGGCCTTCTCCCAAGTCGTAGAAAATTGCCACGAATGCGGTCTGTTCAAAAAAGCGTTCTAAGTGTAGAATCCAGACGAATCAAATGGTCAAACTGTACTACGATGTTTGCGGAAAACCACACTGTTTCTTTCGCCAAAAGGCCATCGGTTTCGAAGAGTTTCCACATGAGCCTAGCGTGTCCAGTTTTTCCATCAATTACAGTCACAGCTGGTCAAAGCAATGGGACGTAGTTAGATGGGATTAGACGATCTTTTCCAGGTTGGGGATGGGAATAATGAGGGCTGTCGCCAAGAGGGTGGAAAGCAACCTGTAGTCCACACGTGGTTGTATACTGTAACAGGATGTTCAGACCTTCTTGGGAAGATGTTTCAATAGTTGATATTGTATGTCATCTATACCTGGAGTGGAATCGCTGCAAGCGAGTAAGGCCAGATTTGCTGTTTAATGTGAAAGGAAGATTGTAGTCTTCTGTTGTCGGATGAAAAGTTGCAGGGCGTTTTTCTTTTAGGGCTTTGTTTTGAACTAACAAAAAGTGACTGGAATGAATTCATTAGAAGAGGAGGAAATTTTTTCATGGTTGAAGCAAGCAGATTAGCAACTGGCTTTCTTCTCTGTTATTAAAGAATCCGAAACTTGAGGATGGTTCACAGTGGGACAGGTGTTCTTCCTTTGATTTTTTATGATGTTCCACACTTTTTTTTAGACAGTGTTGATGTCAGCCCCTGGCAGACAGAAGCTTCTCCAGGAACGAGTTTACTGATTTTAAAAGTGGTCTCGATTTGGCACGGAGTTTTTTGATGGGCTCGAGAGTTGGGACCGAAGGTCATTGGTATACCTGACGCCTGAGCGTTTTTAACTTTTGAATTTGTTGGCATTCTAAATCGTTACAAAAGGTGTTTTTGGAATTTGAATTTTATTGGAAGACACTGGAATACAGGTCTTAGCACATTTAATCATAGTGGTAGTCAGTGATTCAGTGGGTAGGACTCTGAAAGAATCAGTGTCCTGGAACTCCTTAGAAACAGGATGGTCTGCCAAATAGATCCCAGTTTGCTTTCTTATAATTTTTAAAAGCTTGGATGAGTCAGAGAAGTGTTCAGTTATTACAGGTTGTAGAAGGACAGGGAAATGGTCACTTCCGTTGCAGTCGTCATGGACCAGACCTACTCCATAGTCCAGGACCAGCGAGGGATCACAAAACCGACAATCTAAACACGAAAGTGAACTGTGGAAGAATGGATTGGTAAGTTGCAGATCCGTCGTTTCAGACTACACAAATCAAATACGAAAGGACATCCTCAATCTGCAGACCTCTGGATGACGAAACCGGGTTACTACCCCAAAGAGGGTTGTGATCCGTTAAAGTCACCCAACAGCAAAAAAAAGGTTTCGAGGGTTCCTCTATCAGACTGACAAGGTCTGACGACAAACCGGGAGCAGAAGGTGAGAGCTAAAGAGAACAGATTGTCACAGTCTTGTGCGTGAGTGTTCTCGCTAGCTACAGCCTGAAGGGAGGTAGACAGAGTGACAGGACTACACAACAAAGTTCCTGTGTAGGAGATAGGGCAACACGCCCCACCGACAGTCCCAACGTGTGATGGATTGTGCCAAGGTTTCGATAGAATATTTAAGCAGAAAGAGTAATGGTCTTCTGGCTCTTTGAAGATTGAGTTTCTTGAAGAGCCACAGACAGAAGGTTTTAGAGACTGACACAGAATGTGCAGCTCCTAGAAAGTTGGATCTTAGTCACGGATATTCCATGGATTATTGTATTATCCATGGTGCAGTGGTGCGAAATAGGGAGAGAGAGAGATCAGGTCATCTCCTCCTCAACATCTGACTGCCTAAAGCTGGTAAATTGTTGCTATTTCACTGGATATCTGCAGACCTGATGGCGGGACTTGCCAACAAGGTGAAGTAGGTCTGGGTTTGGGAGACGGTGGAGGTTCTTCCTCATACTCCACCATCTCCACACTAGGTTGAACTAACTCCCTTTCCCGCACGGGCACTGCGACAAGAGTGAGTTCGAGGGTAGCGGGTGCTGGTTTTTTTTTAATTTGCCCAGCAAGCAGATGTTGTAGACTGACCTGGGCAGTCTGGGGGTGGCGGTTTTTTTGCCCACCTGGGGCAGTCACTTTGGTTTGGAAGGTGGTGTGGACTTTGCTACACCAGGAACTGACAGATCTTACTTGCAATGTCTTCGAAAACATGAATTGTCAGTCTGGCAGCAGACTTGACCGAGTAGGAAACTATGGGAGCTTTCTTGAACAGCCGAAAGCATAGGAGAAGACTGGTCGGCGTTGACTGCCCACAACGGTTTCCGGGCTTCAAAAAAATGAGATCTTTCTTTTTCGTTTTGTAACTCGTTGTATAGCAGATTCTTGAATCCAAGGGGACAGTTTTGCGGTAGAAGAGGAGGGTGGTCGCCACCGCAGTTAGCACAATGTTGCCGGATCATGAACGGCCCATCATGAGTTGCCTCTGCAGCAAAACCACACACCTCTGTTCCCAGAACAGCGCGTCCCTGTCATGGCCAACCTCTGGCACATGAAGCCATCAATTGGGGACGGCACATAGAGATGAACATGAACATTTAGGTAACCAACCTTGTTGACCGGAGGCAGCACAGGGTGCAGAAGGTACAGAAAGAGGGTGTGGTGGACACTCTCTCTGAACCCTTCTTTACAGTAACCCTGCGCACCTCCGTCACAACCCTGGGACGCAGCCTCCGTTTTTATTTCCGCCCTGAAAACACCCGCAGATGCCTGCATCTAACACACCATGGATGAATTTAATTGACTTATGGGGTGTTCACCCCAGAGCTCCCTATCACCAAGCTTTTTTGCCTTCGGAGCTGTTCGGATTGCTTTCCGTGGATCGACATTGAAGAAGAAACGAAACCATTCCTCAACCGTTTTATGGAACTAGGTTCACCTGCTATACATAAAGCCCTGTTGGGAAGCAAAAGGGTCAGAGCTGAAAGGGGTGCCTTTCATGCCTCTGATCACTTCCACCACGAGCCAGGAAAGCCCAGAAACTGTCCTCTGTCTATACACTTACACTGTCAGAATCACTGTCTGTTTCTAATTCCCCTGAAATAGGGGATACTGTACCCTTTCCTTTCCTTTTTGGGGGGGGTAGATTTTTAATTTTAATTGAAGTCATATTTAGTTTATTGTGGATTACATCTATCCCTTACCCACCACCTTGGAGTCCTTACTAAGGGCCAGGGCCAAGTAACCAAGTCTTGACCTTCAGGCTTGGGAGAGAGACATACGACAAGCAAGATGCAACCAACCCTATCCCCCTGATCAGCTCTAACTCCGGGAACAGAGAGCCTGGCCACTGCAGGGGTTGACTTGGCCAGCTGGGGAACTGGCACGTCTTGACCCAACCCAAGAAGGGGAGCCGAATTAGTACACCGGGCCAAAGTGTACTCCCTGTTTGGCATGGTCCGAGCCAAAGTGATGTGTTGAGAGCGCTGGCCCTCCTCAATCACCAGGATCTCATTCCCCTCGACACAGGTCGCCACCGCAGGCCAAACGGGCGGGATCTTAAGGAGACCACAGAGTGAAAAGGAGTGTGGAAAAAAGAAGACTTGAAGGGGAGACGAAGGATAGAAAAGGGCCAAATAAGGGAGGCATGGAAAACAAGAAAAGGAGAAAGCGGGGTTATGTTAGTCAGGATCATCACCCTTAGCCTATCTGACATGGGAAGCCCTACAGGGGCATCGAATCCTTCCACGTCATTACGCTTAGGCAAAACAGCATCTGCACTTCAGGCCTAGATGCAGTTGAAAAAAACAGCCTATCTCCAGTATTGATGCCCCCGCCAGCCAAAGCCTAAGGTATCACTGGACCCGCAAACCTGACCACGACAAGGTCGCAAACCCCCCGAGGGAGGGTTTTGAGGGAAGAGAAAAAAAAAGAAATTCGTTTTCATATATTTATCGAGTATAATATTTGCATTTGTTTTTTTTCTGTTTGTGTGCGAGTGAGCTTCTCTCTTATTTCTGACTCTGAGTTTTATAGTGGTTTGTTTGTTTGTAGTTCCGAATTTTTTCCCCCGATCGGTGAAGCCCCCACCGCACACTTTTCGCTACTTTGAGCAGCGTCTTGTTCAAGAGTGGAGCAGCCGTGTGATTCCTATTTTGTCTTTTCCGATCGGTGAGCCCACGCTTCTGTAAATTGAGCGGTTAGTTCAAGAGTGGGGAGCAGCCGTGATGCCCCCTATTAGGTTATTTTGTTTGTTTTGTTCTTTCTCTGTCCTATGTTTCATTTCAAGTAGTTCCCTTTTCCCTGAGTTTGAACCGACCTGTCTCTCTTCAACAGGAAAGAGGTTGAAATCCAAGTGCGGGGAAAACTCCCTCCTAATAAAATTTCTATTGTTTTTCTTTTTGGGGGTGGGTCTGCGGAGATTTTCTTTGGTTTGGGTGAATGTACATTTTATTGGTTTGCTTGTTTAGTTATTTTGTATTAATTACTGTATGTTGTGTAAATTGTGCGTGATTTGTTTCCCGTATCCAGTTTCACGTGGAGACTGTGACCAGTAGGGTGCTGTTATGTGGCTTCTTTTGCTGTTTCTTGATTTTCTTCTTAACTGTTCTGATCCTGTGTATACTTTCATTTCCTTTTACCCCCTTTTTCAAACCTCGTAAACCTTCTCCTAAATACGCTCCTATCTAGTTTTCTTTCTACATTTTCATTCTTTTAGGTAGGATTTCGCTAGTTTGTGTTTCTTCCCCTCTTCTTAATTGTTTGTGCTTCCCCATTTGTTTTGTAAGATTATATTCATTTTTTGTATAAGGCGATACTTTTGTTTGTAAATTCAATTAAATTAAGTAAAGAAAGATAACAACACGTACACTTAAGAACTAAACTTTATAAAGGAATTATTTTCAAAAAACATTATTGTGTTTATTTTTTCCTTCTTAGGAAAAAAACAGATTAGCATTGAATCGTCATTTTTTTTGTAAATTAATTACAAATTGTTACCTGTTTTCGAGAACAATATACTTCTGAAAATATACATTCCTTGTGTTTCATATTTATGTTTTAGTAAGCTGTTTTTCTGTTTACACCGGAAATATGAATTTTTTATATGTATATATTATAATACGTTTTTGGGAAACATAAATCAATATATATCGGCCTTATTTTATGTATTCATACAAGTTAGAAAATTGTTTTGTGTTTTTATATCTGTTGTCGGTTCATAATGGAGATTTTGATAAATATGTTCAAACAAGCGGAGCGCTTGGGTTTTGATAGAGAAAAACATACCAACTATGTGCAAACACTGCCATAGATAGGGCTGACAGGGCTAAAGAGAAAGAGAAGAAAATCAAAGGAAATAGAAAGTGAAGAAAGGAATCGTGAAGAAAAGAGAAGTAGATCAAGGGAAACTAGAAAGTGATGAAAGGAAAATAGAGTCTTGAAGTAAAAGACAACGAGCGGAAGCTGAAATTAAAGAAACAAAGACTACAGATGGGAACTGAAATTGAAGAATATAGACTACTGAGGGAAGCTGAAATTGAAGAAAAATGTCTAAGAGGGAAGCTGAACGATAAAGAACGTCAATTTAAGTTGAGGCAGTTAGAACTAGTGACTGATGCTGAAATTAGAAGAATACGGGCATCAGAGGAGAACTCACAGACTCCACCAGTCTCGGTTCCGCAAGGCCGCACTCAGGTCAAATTCGGCATATATCCAAAGTTACCACTTTTCGAGGAAAAAAAACGGTGGAATCGTAGTTTTCATTTCCGATTGAAAGTCACGCAACGTCTTGTGGTTGGCCAAAGGAAAAGTGGACAGTGTATATTGCGTCGTTGTTTAAGGGTAGCGCTTTGACATTTACTCACACACTCGCGGCAAACTAAAAATTTAACTTGGGATCTGTTGAAAGAAGAACTCCTCAAGAAATTTCTAAGTTCTGCCCCCTGATCATTTATCGCGAACGTTTCCGTTCTGTGCGTCCTGACAAGGAGAATCATTTCCGCTCGTTTCTAATACGTATGGTCATTGTTTAGTTCGAGGATCGATTTATCAAAAACGAACAAAACTTTTCAGTCACTGCGAGATCTCCTTCTTTAGAGAACAACTTTTCCAGAGGTGAGACAAAGATCTGGCCACTGGTCTTAAAGAAAGGCAATTTGAAAGCGTTTCGGAAAATGTGTCAGATGGAGATCAGTATTGTTATCGCTCACCCAGATAAGGGCCGTGGCTAGGAAAGGTAGAATTTTCCATCTTTGGTCTCGTGCGTCATATGTACTATACCTTGGGACAGAGGAAGTTAAAGGAAAGAGAAACGTTGGGTCATTCAGGGTACTCAAGGATATACATTATTCTAGGAACGGTCAGGAGATCTTTCGCGGTTCGAGTGACTTTCAACAAGTACCAGTACTCACCGTCCGGGAAAAACCAGTTTGCTCCTCAGCATACGTTCGAGGTCGTGGAAACAACCACCCGCGTAGACCTTTTGGGCCAGTTCGTGGACGAACAGGAAGTTCACAAAATCAGTCAGCTGCCCCGATCAGACAATGCCGTTTGTTTCTTTTGTGATGGTAAGTTCATTTGAAAAGAATTACCCTTTCATAACCAATGATTCAAATCCGCTTTAGTCTCACTGATTGTGAAGAAGGCCTTGTTTTTAGGCACCGATCATTCGGTTGTGGACTGATGTTAGATAAACGGAGCCATGCAAGGATTGCAGCTTTGGTTTTTGCGAGACACTGGGTGCACCACCGCTGGTGTAAGAAAAATCTTTCGTGCCTTCAAAACCAGTATTCTCAACACTGTCCAAAAGTGTAGGTCGTTTGGAGGCAAGATTGAAACGTTTTCCGCTGGCGGAAAATTTCCGTGATACACAGTACTACTCCGGATTTCTTACCGCCTGTGTTATCGATAACCCAGTCTGCGACTTGATCATTGGGCAAATATTTGCCAGGTGTCGACTACAGTTACATTTGGTGGTGCTGGAGGATCGTTCGTTCCTTGTTTTGTGAGTACCAGATCAGACATCATAGAGCAGGGAAGAAAGGCTACCAAAGCGCTATAAATCTAAAACTGGATGAACTCCAGATTTACCCTAGATGATCTAAAAGAAATGACAGGGAAAGACGCGACGCAGACGACAGTACTTTCTGCTGCTAAACAGACTGTCACTGACATACCAACGGGACAAACAGGCAGCTGATAGAAAAACAAGTGTATACAAGGTCTTTGCAGACAGGGAAAGAACAAAGGCACGTTCCTCAGTGTAGGGGATAAAGTCCTTGTATTACTCACTGATGAACATAACAAGTTCGTGTTACGTGGGGGAAGGGTCCTTTCAGGTGTCGAAAACTTTTCTGCAGTTAATTATAAGATTTAAAATGGCAAACACTGAGAATGGTATTCCATGTGCAACATGTTGAAGAAGTAGTTTGAACGTCACAAAGTTGCCATCAACCAGTCAGTTGAATGGATTTTGTCCTATGTCAGAAACTGATGTCAACATTGTCAGATATGATCAGTGATGATTTTGTACCCAATGTAATGTACCGGGACAGATCAACGGTTGTGAAAACAGCAAATGTAGGGTGTGTTAACTTTAAGTGCAGTTGATGTTGTACCCACTCTTACTACTCTGTCTATCAAAGGTGAAACCTATGATGATGTCGGTTTGTCGATTGATTTGTATGTAAGTCAGACAAGAACAGATCAAAGAAATTTTTGAAAGACTTTCAGGATGTGTTGACAGGATACCCCAGTGACAGTGACTGGTATTGAACCCCATAGTATTCAGTTGACTACTGTATACATGTGCGAACCAGACCTTACCCTCTCCCATTTGCCAAAAAAAAGAGGTCTGTCGAGAGAGTAACTCAAAGTAATGCTGGATTTAAAGGTCATAGAACCTTCTCCATCTCCGTACAGCTCACCAGTTGTTATTGGGTGGTCAACCTGATGGCGCGGTGCGGTTTTGCATCGATTACAGAGAAAATATAAATAGATCACTGTGTTCGATGACGATGAGCCCATCCCAGATATTGAAGAACTTCTGTGTAGCTCTCGGAAGGAGATTATTTCGTGAAAGTATAGACTTGACTAAAGGATACTGGCAGATTTCCAATGGTGAAATGCTGACAAGAAAAGAACAGCATTTCAAACACCTTTTGGTCTTTTCCATGAGACGAAAAACGCCATTCGGTTTGCAAAATGCCTCAGCTTCTTTAGCCAGAATGATGCGAGCCCTGAAACTACATGAATGTGGTGCAGTCAGTTTTTTTGAGACATTTTGTTGGCTTGCAAAGTCTTGAGTGACCTCCTTTCTTAACTTACGAGCTGTTTTTTCCAGACGTAAGAACGTTTGGTCTGTCTGGAGACAATAGAACAGCAGATTGTTAAGGGCGTCTTGGCATTGCAGGAATTCCAGTTTAATATTGAACCAGTGACTGGACACAAACAATAATGTCATGGCAGATTTATTGTCACGTGTATGAATATTATGGACAAAATTGTAACTGTCTTCAAGGAAAGACTATTCCTGTTTTTTGTCTTTCTTTATGATTACGGGATGCTGACATTTGACAGTGCGTTTGTATGCTACTGACTATTTAAATCATGTGGTTTTTTATGTTAATTTGCTTGTGAGGTGACTATATGTTTTACAAGCAAGAACTACTTGATGTTGATGTTTACATATCTATTCTTTGCACTTTATCTTTGGTAAAAATGAAAAACTCATCATGTACTAGTTATGTCTAGCTTGCTTGTGAATATATATGTATGTAAGTTAAGATAAGATAATGTTGCTTATTAGCCCAGCCGACCGAAAGGCCATATCAGGGCTGTCACCACGTTTAATTCAAACTCACCAGTCTTATAAAAAAAAATTAAAAAAAAAAATAAAAAAACCTTCATTCATCTAGTAAATGACATAGTTCTACAAACGAACCAGAAATTGTTAAAAATCTTTCTGACCGTTAAAATCTTCAATATAGATGAAAAATGTTTAATCTCTCTCAAAGACTCAAGGATCACAACGGCGGGACATCCCTGAACAGGATCTTCATGGACTCCGCCTGTAAAATGTTTTATGTCTCACATCGTTGCAAATCACCAAAAAAAAACCCACTCTAAAAGAAACATGTTTCTTTGTTGAGTGGCGCATGACATGAATGCTCCACGGAGCTCTTCACTCTTTAAAAGGTAGTAAGAATGGGTAAAATACGAATGGACAGAGTGTGCAGCCGGCACAGAACCGGTTTTCCTCTTTTCGTCCACACGACGTAGATGGGGAGAAAGTCCTTAAGGTTTGGCGGTTTCTGCATAAGTGGTGGTTTTTCGTCTGTGCGTTCAAATCCTCCTGCCTGAGGTCTCTCAATAATCGTTAATTTGGGTTTTCAATCTGTGCAGGGGATTTAAGCGTGGGACAGTTTCTCTCGTGTGGCGTTCTTGGCTAAACGATCAACCATTTCGTTCCACGATGCCAACATGTCCTGGAACCCAAGCAAGGAGTAATGTTGTATCGTCCGCTTTCACTTGCTAAATATGTTCAAAAATATTATAAAAGTTCTGGATGATGAAGTTGCGGCAAGCTTTGGCTGTCTCATAGCTGACAGCGTAATCCGAAGTAACCAGATGTCCCTCTTCGAAGAATGTGAGATTATCTTCAAAGCCAGAACCAGAGCAGTAAGTTCAGCGGAATAGACAGAAGCATCTGAATGTATATGTTCCAACAGTATCTGAGAAGGAGCCCCAGGGCAGTAGGCTGCACAGGCCACTCCATCCTCAGACTTGGAACCGTCAGTGAAAACTTTTGATAGGATGGGAATTTCGAACAGAGCTCAGCATACAGAGCCTTGTACGCCAGAGAGCTGGTAGACTCTTTGCGAAAAGCTGCAAGATCGAAACGAATCTCTGGTGTGAAAAAGGTCCACGGAGGTTGATCCGGAAACTTGGAAAAATCGGACACAACTCCTAGGTCTACACCTGCATTCCGCACGTGACGCTGCATACGGAGACCAAACGGCGGAATACATTTTGGGTTGTTTTCAAACTTACTTTGGAACGGAGGGTCAAAGACACAGTCATAGGCAGGATTCTGCGTTCTGAGAACAATCGGATATAATAATTCAAAGATAGTTTCAGCCTGCGGTTGGACAATGAAGGTTCACCCGCCTCTGCGTACAGGCTGTACACAGGGGTGGTGCGGAATGCTCCAAGACAGAGACGAAGCCCTTGATGGTGGATAGGGTCCAAAAGTTTGAGGTAAGAGGGTCTTGCGGAGCCGTAGACAGCACAACCATAGTCCAGTTTGGAACGGACCAGGGCTCTGTAGAGGTGCAGCAAAGTTTTCTTATCAGCGCCCCAGTCGGTGTGCGCTACGACCCGCAGAATATTCAGAGCTTTCTGGCAAGAATTTTGAGGTTTTTGATGTGGCTGAGAAAGTTGAGTTTCTGGTCAAAAATGACTCCCAGAAATTTGGCCTCTGTAACAGCTGGAATGGGAGATTTCCCTACTTGAAGTTCAGGATCTGGGAAAAACTGACGGAAATTATGGAAGTGAATACATTGCGTCTTTGTTGGAGAAAAGGTGAAACTGTTTTCATCCGCCCATCGATGGATTTTATCTACGCAAAGCTGGAGCCTGCGCTGGACACTCGGGTACAGGCTTCCAGTTGCGTAGACAGCAAAATCATCCACAAACAATGAGCAGTCTGAACCCTGCTGAACTGATTTCACAATATTGTTGATTTTAATACTAAAGAGGGCAGGAGACAGTATGCTCCCCTGTGGAACACCCAACTCCTGCTCATGGACATCAGAGAGAGTGGTGCCAACCCGGACCTGAAACTGTCGTTCTGCCAAAAAATTTTGAATAAAAAGCGGAAGATGACCTCGAAAACCCAGATCGTGGAGATCATGAAGTATCCCCGACTTCCAGGTGGTATCGTAGGCCTTCTCCAAGTCGAAGAAAATTGCCACTGCATGCTGTCTGTTTAAAAAAGCGTTCCTAAGTGTAGATTCCAGACGAATCAAATGGTCAACTGTACTACGATGTTTGCGGAAACCACACTGTTCTTTCGCCAAAAGGCCATCGGTTTCGAGTTTCCACATGAGCCTAGCATTGACCATTTTTTCCATCAATTTACAGACACAGCTGGTCAAAGCTATGGGACGGTAGTTAGATGGATTAGAAAGATCTTTTCCAGGTTTGGGGATGGGAATAATGAGGGCTTTCCGCCAAGAGGGTGGAAAGCAACCTGTAGTCCACACGTGGTTGTATACCTGTAACAGGATGTTCAGACCTTCTTGCGGAAGATGTTTCAATAGTTGATAATGAATGTCATCTATACCTGGAGAGGAATCGCTGCAAGAGAGTAAGGCAGATTTCAGCTCGTTTAATGTGAAAGGAAGATTGTAGTCTTCCATGTTGTAGGATGAAAAGTTGCAGGTGATTTTCTTTTAGGGCTTTGTTTTTGACAAAAGTGACTGATTTATTAGAAGAGGAGGAATTCTTTTCAATGGTTGAAGCAAGCAGATTAGCAACTGCTTTCTTCTCTGTTATTAAAGAATCCGAAAACTTGAGATGGTTCACAGTGGGACAGGTGTTCTTCCCTTTGATTTTCTTAATGATGTTCCACACTTTTTTCTTGGAAGTTTTTGATGTCAGCCTGGAGCAGAAGCTTCTCCAGGACCGACGTTTACTGATTTTAAAAGTGTGTCTTGATTTAGCACGGAGTTTCTGATGGGCTCGAGCGTTGGGACCCGAAGGTCGTTGGTATACCTGACGCTGAGCCCGTTTTCTAACTTTGGAAATTTGTTGACAGTCTGAATTGAACCAGGGTGTTTTTGGCATTTGGAGTTTATCGGAAGACACTGGGATACAGGCCTTAGCACATCTGATTATAGTGTTAGTCAGAGATTCTGCTGGATCCGGACTCTGAATAAAATCAGTGTCCTGGAATTCTTTAGAAATAGAGGCTGCAAATAGATCCCAGTTTGCTTTCTTAAAATTTAGATGCTGAGAGACAGAGACGTGTTCAGTTATTACAGGTTTGTAGAAGGACAGGGAAATGGTCACTTCCGTGCAGATCGTCATGGACAGACCACTCATAGTCCAGGACCAGCGAGGGTCACAAACCGACAAATCTAAACACGAAAGTGAACCAGTGGAAGAGTGGTGGTAAGTTGCAGATCCGCCGTTCAGACAACACAAATCCAAATCCGAAAGGATATCCTCAATTAGCAGACCTCTGGATGACGTACCGGCACTACCCCAAAGAGGATTGTGACCGTTAAAGTCACCCAACAGCAAAAAGGTCGAGGAAGTTCTCCTATCAGACTGACAAGGTCCTGACGACAAACCGGGACAGAAGGAGGTAGATAAAGAGAACAGATTGTCACAGTCTTGTGGAGCGTGACTCTCGCAGCTACAGCCTGAAGGGAGGTAGACAGAGCGACAGGACTATACAACAGAGTTTTGTGAAGGAGAAGGGCAACACCGCCCGACAGTCCCAACATGGATGGTTGTGCAGGTTTTGAAAGAATATTAAAGCCAGAAAGAGTAAAGGTCTTCTGGCTTTGAATTTGAGTTCCCTGAAGAGCCACGACGAGGGTTTTTATAGACTGACACAGAAGCTGCAGCTCCTCAAAGTTGGAATTTAATCCACGGATATTCCAATGTAATATTGTACTATCCATGGTGCAGAGGGCGAAAAGGAGAGAGATCAGGTCATCTCCTCATCGACATCTGCCTCCAATGGAGTGAATTTATTTTGTAGTTTCACTGGACTGTGTTGGTCTTTGGACCTGCTGGCAGACTTGCCCGCAGGTGACAAAGGCCTGGAGTTTGGAGAAGGTGGAGGTCTGGATTTAGGAGATGGTGGAGGGTTTTTCCTTATCTCCACCATCTCCACACTGGGTGGAACTCCCTTGCCCGCACGGGCACTGGACAGAGGAGTTCGAGGGGGAACTGCTGGTTTTTTAATCTGCCCAGCAGCAGATGTTGTAGACTGCTGGCAGTCTGAGGGGTGGCGGATTTTTTGCCTCCACCAGGGCAATCATTTTGGGTTGAGAGGTGGTGGACCTGCTTCCACCAGAGTTGACAGTTCGTACTTGCAGTGTCTTCGAAAACGTAAAGTCATCAGTCTGACAGCAGACTGATCGAGTGGAAACTGTGGGAACTTTCCTTACAGCCGAAGCATAGGAAGAGGCTGTCGGCGTCTGACTGCCCACAACCTGCTTGCGGGCCTCAAAAAAGGAAATTTTCTTTTCAGTCTTTAGTCTTTGAATTGCGGATTCCTGAATCCAAAGAGGACAGTTTCTTGAAGAGGAGGGATGGTCGCCACCGCAGTTAGCACAATGTGCCGGATCTTGACACGGCCCATCATGGGTTGCCTTGCAGCAAACACCGCATACCTCTTGCCCTGAACAGCGGTCCCTGACATGGCCAAACTTCTGGCACCTGAAGCACCTCAATGGGGACGGCACATAGAGCTGAACATGAACATTTAGGTAACCAACCTTGATGACCGGAGGCAGCACAGGGTTGCAGAAGGTCAGAAAGAGGGTGTTGGTGGCCACTCTCTCTGAACCCTTCATTACCGTCACCCTGCGCACCTCCGTCACACCCTGGACGCCAGCTCCGTTTTTATTTCCGCCTCTGAAACACCCGCCAGTCCCAGATCTCTGCATCTAATCACACCTTTGGATGAATTTAATTGCTTATGGGGAGTCACCCTGATCTCCCTATCCACAAGCTTTTATGCCTTCTGCAGCTGTTCGGATTGCTTCTGTGATCGACATTGAAGAAGAAACGAACCATTCCTCAACCGTTTTATGGACCTAGGTTCACCTGCTATACCATGAAAGCCCTTTTGGACAGCAAAAGGGCTCAGAGCTGAAAGGGGTCTTTCCTGCTCTGTCCCTTCCACCACGAGCCAGGAAGCCCAGAAACCTGTCCTCTGTCTTACCTCACTGTCAGAATCACTGTCTGTTTCTAATTCCCCTGAAATAGGGGATACTGCCTTCCTCTTCCTTTTGGGGGGTAGTTTTTTAATGAAGTCATATTTAGTTTATTGTGATTCATCTCTCCCTTACCCACCCACCTTGGAGTCCAACTAAGGGGCCAGGGCCAAGAAACCAATGTCTTGACCCCTTCCAGGCTTCGGGAGAGATATACGACAAACAGAAACTACCAACCTTATCCCCCCTGATCATGCTCAACTCCCGGGGACAGAGAGCTGAGCACTGCAGGGGTTTCCTTGGCCAGCAGGGGAACTGCCCGTCTTGACCCAGCCCCAAAAAGGGGAGCCGATTAGTACAACCCGGGCCAAAGTGTACTTCCTGTCTAGGAGAGGTCCGAGCCAAAGTGATGTGTTGAGAGCGCTGGCCCTCTCAATCACCAGGATCTCATCCCCCTCCGACACAGGTCGCACCGCACGGCAAACGCGGCGGATCTTAAGGAGACCACAGAGAGAAAAGAGTGTGTAAAAGAAGACTTGAAGGGAGACGAAGATAGAAAAGGCCAAATAAGGAAGGCAGAAAACAAGACAGAATAGGAAAAAGGTGGGTTACTATTTGTCTGGGCCCTCACTCCTAACCTTTCTGACATGGGAGACCCTACCAGGGGCATCAATTCCTACCACGTAATGCTTGGCCAGTCAGCAACTTGGCTATACAGGCCTAGAAGCGTTCATAACAACTAACCATCTAGCTGAGTATTGATGCCCCCGTCAGCAAAGCCTAAAAGATCACTGGACCACGCAAGCCCTCCGACCACGGCAAGGTTGCAACCCCCGGAGGGATATATGTATGTGATGAGTAAATAACTCTTTAGAAATGTGTATACACATGTTTTGATTGTGTAGTGAGACAAACCTATTGTTTTCATTAGTTAATTGTCAACAATGGAAAATATGTTTCACTTTTCAATGGACTATAACATTACATGTGGGAAAAAAAACTATGTTTAAACTATGTTTATTTTGTTTACATGTCTATTGAGAAACATTTACACTTAGAAAGATTCTCATTTTCATGAGGGTTTTGTAACATATGATGCGACTTGATGTGAGACAAAGATCAAGGGAAAATATGTGCTTCACATCTTAATATATGAACACAATTTGTACTTTGAATTGTTAATATCCCTAATTGTTTTATCCATGTAATTTGTGAAACGTATTTTGTGAGATGTGGTGATCAATTATGAATTTTTTTAGAAAGACTGAAAGTTTGAAATATGCTATTTATGGTGGATCATGATTGATTCTATACGTTGATTATTAATTTGGTGAATCATGTGTGATGGATACACATTTTGAGATTCATGGCTGAAGATGTGTTTTAAGTGAAGTTGTATATCCTTTAAAAAAATTTTCTGGAGAAAATTTTTTCACCCCAGGATGGGGGGTGTCATGTGACGTAGCCTCACATCAAGGCATCTGACGCTCCATCACATGTAGTTAGTGATATGAATCATTTCCCCATGCCACTACTGAAAAGGAAGAATATTCATGTGGCTTGACTAGTGTAGCGGGCGTCCCCAAATAATTGTGAGAATGACTCAGTAAAGAAACAAACGTGGTCATTGGGTGAAAGTGACCACTGGAGAGATAGTTTAATAAGGGTTGGTAAGGTGCTGGTCATGTGTTTTGAACACTGAGTATGCACCACTAGGAGGAGGGAGGAAAGAATCAGTTTTAGCCCAGCAGATGGCCTAGAGACTCGAACCTGTCAGGACGCTGGTCCTCACTGCTGACCAGTCATTACCAGCCCTTCGCCCTTCACCTTTCACCCCGTGAGGTGGTTAAAGATGGCCATGGTGTGGGGAACACACCGGTAGTTCAGCCCCAACAACTAAAGACTCCAGGGAGGAGTTGGAATTCATCATCTCTCCAGTGACAGAAGAAGTCGAGGGAGAGGAGTCGGAACTCATATCTCCAGTGACGGGAGAATTCAAGGGGCAATACGATGTCTGAGAGAGACAGGGAATCATGACGGTATGGAACGAGTCTGACATCTGATGCAGGCATAGCATCAGTGATTGAAAGAATTCAAGGGGCGATACGATGTCTGAGAGAGACAGGGAATCATGACGGTATGGAACGAGTCTGACATCTGATGCAGGCATAGCATCAGTGATTGAAAGAATTAATTATTCTCCTGGTCTGGATCTTGAGCCAGTGTGATGTGAAGGCCATGACTTTACAGAAACGTGTATTGATGTAACTGGGAAAATTGGTTACAAGGATGCATGTATAAAATCTGTTTATAAATTGTTTGATGTGATTTAGTAAAGTGTTTTTCCCTGAAGGAGAGGGGGAGAAGAAAAACATTCGGTAGTGCGCCTTTTGGTTGATTGGAAAGATTGCGTGTGCGTATGGAGTAAATGCTGTCATGAATGCATGTGTGCAAAAGTGACAGTGTGACAACTGGTTTATATGCATGTCGACATAACATCATTGCAATGCCAGCACTATAATTATACAATCTAAATGAAACTTTGGACAGTGTATAACCACCAATGGAACTATATAAATATAGATCTATGCTAAAAGATGTATTGACAGCAACGGACTAAAACTAGTAAAAAATGTAACTTCAGACTTCACTCAGGGCGTTATCAGTAATTAAATTGTATGTGAACAGATGACCTCAATTTGTTATCAGCAAAGGAATTCTGCCCATGTGTTGCCAGCAATGGACTTATTACACATGTCAACACATGACTTCAGACTTTGCGTTATCAGCAATAGAATTATACATGCCAACGCATAACTTCAGATCATGTGTTAACAATAGAATTATGCATGTTAACACATGACTTCAGATCATGTGTTAGCAATCATAGAATTATGCATCATGTCAACGTGCAACGCATGACTTCAGACCATATGTTGTCAGCAACAGAATTATCCATGTCAACGCATGATTTCAGATCATGTGTTATCAACAATAGAATTATAAATGCATGTCAACACATGACTTCAGATCATGTGTTATCAATCACAGAATTATGCATGTCAATGCACGACTTCAGATCATGAGTTGTCAGCAACAGAATTATGCATATCAACGCCTGACTTCAGATCCTGTGTTATCAACATCAGAATTATACATATCATCGCATCAGATCATGTGATATCAACAATAGAATTATGCATGTCAACACATGACTTCAGATCATGTGTTATCAACAACAGAATTACGCATGTCAACGCATGACTTCAGACCATGTGTTGGCAGTAATGCAATCATACTAGAACACATGATTTTAGACACTTTATCATCAGTAATGGAGTTACATGTCAACACTTGACTTTAAACACACCATTTTCATCAACGAATATCACTTCATTAAAAATGTATATTCTACATCCATGCTCCAGTTTGGACCTGAAGAAAAATTAGACGAGTTAATTGACAATCAGGAGAAAGAAAAAAACAATCCAAATATATGCATCAATCCTGGATACATCAAGGCTGTGGGAGGGGGAGGGAAGTAGGAAAGGGGTTAAGTATACTGGACAACTAAGCAGCTGCCATTCCCACTTTCTTGCCCATTTAAAAAAAAAAAGTACTGTTTTTACTGCTGATTTATCACTGGTTTTGCTGGTCTAGTAATGAGAAACAAATCTTCAGCCCTTGCTGTGTCATTAAGAACATGGTATTAAGACTACCCACTTTTACCCTATCTCCACCTTACTCTGATCACGCTACCTTCCTACACCCTTTCTTCCCTTTACTTTGATAAGACTGTTCACCTCACTCTTTACTGCCAAGGTGACTAGTTCTGAACTTACTCAGGTGGAATCGATCGTCACAAAAAGGACGATCATACCAAAATGTCAGTCTTCGGACTCTGATCTTCTCCACCGAATGATAAAACTGTGTATCTTTCTACACACATATGTATCAGAGTTTTCACAGCCTTAGTTATATATCAAACAAAATGATGTTAGTAATTGTGTTCAGCGTTGTAGCCTCTTTTCATAAAGAATATTTCAACTCCAACAAAATTTCAAACAAATCTGTTATTATGCAATGCCATTTCTTACCTTCACACCATAATCTTTATAATTGTTGACCCCTAACAGCTGCAAAATCTGAATACCATTCTTGATGAATGTGGTCACATTCAGAGCAAAGTACATGGACACATACTTCAAAACTTTCTTCAAGTACTCAGACTGTCTCTGGATGGGATAAGTGTTATACCGTGCCACCATTTTTGCATACAGCTGTGGTTTAACCTTCCCAATGGCCCCGCCAAAGGATGTGTAGAACTTGATCACACCGAAACTGAACAGAGCAAGGTCAGTGTCGGGATGACTCAACTGATCAAAGCCACAGAAAGCTTCTGCGCAGTCTTCTATCACATACAAGTTCCACTTTTTCGCAAACTGGATGATTTCATCCATGGGAGCCCATTTCCCATAAAGATGAGCAATGACAATGGCGACTGTGCGCGAGGACACAAGCTGGGGCAGGAGCTCCACTTTGGGCGCTGCCGTGTCAATACTGATGTCTAAAGGCACGATGTGCAACTTGTGGTGCTTCACAATGCGCACCATGTCTGGAATGTTCATGGCTGACATGATGACCTCTGACCCTGGTGGAAAATCCATTATCCTGAAGAAGAGATCAAAGCCAGTGCGGACGGACAGCAAGGGCAGGACCGGGTTAGGGTTGGAGGGCGTGGTCCACATGTTCTGCAGCTCCTGGATCAGGCGATGCCGGTTATGGTTGGTGTGGACACACTGCAGGGCAGCATTGCTGATGTCCTTCATCCCTGCGTCTGCCAACACAACATGAAAAGGCTGTGTCAGAAACAAAGAACCAAAAAGCAGTTCAGTTCTTGAAATGATGGTCAAACTAGTGCTAGATGGTACACGAAAATAGTTCAAGCATGAGCTTATATGCAAGACTTGGATTTACATCACCCCCCTTTCCAACTACTCATCTGGATTCCTTTTTTATCAGATATACTCATCACTAGACCTAGTAGCTCTCTATAGACACTTTGGTAATGGGACAACAGCAGATCACCCCAGATGTAACTGTTGATGAGGGAGCTACATACTAAATAAATAGCATAAGACCAATGCCAGCAACACAGCAGGGTAGATGTGGCAGCAACAAAAGAAAAATCATTACATGCATGTAGCCACCAACAACGGAACCAGTCATTCGTTGATTTTCTTAACCATTTGCTTTTGAAAACGCAAGAAATTTTGCGATTCTTAATAAAACTAATTGATGACAAGTTAATGAGCATTGTTATAATATGATAGGAACTCTGTAGACAATATTTTATGCATGCTTCATTCAGAAAAAAAAAGGAAAAAAAAAAGAAGCTATGTCTGCCAGTAACATATGTGAAAAAAAAAATGCCAGAGATACTTGAGTTTGAAAGAAACAGAGATACATCTAGTGGGGGTTCGGGGGGGGGGGGTGTTGGGGGAGGAATATATCTTACATACCAAGTTAATTCCATCAATCCGAAAGAGAAATTATGATAGCAATGTGCTGAGAAACAGAACCAAATGATAATGGATGAACTTTGTTCTATTTCTTTATCAACAGAAGCTTCTCAGGAAGACAACATAACCTAAAACATTTGTGTGCAGAAGCGATGTGCTGAAAAACAGAACAAAACGACAATGGATGAAATCAATTCAATTTCTTTATCAACAAGAGTCTCTCAGGAAGACAACATAACCTGAAACATTTGTATGCCATAGAGATAAAACCCTCTTACAACTACTCACAAAACAATGTATGCCATAGAGATAAAACCCTGTTACAACTACTCACAAAACAAATATAACACCATAAAAAGGCATAAAGAACCAAAGTTTCTTCAAACTTTATACTATGACTGTGCACCTAGTCTCTTTCCGCCTCAGCCCTGATGTGGCCCTTTGCGGTCGGCTGGGCTATAACTATAAGCAACATTATCTTATCTCTTTCCGCCTTTCTTCTCACCATCCAACCCACTCATACCCCCACCTCCTTGCCCACAACAAAAATCTGCACCATCATGGGCAATTGACAATAAAATCATGACATTATTGTACCTTTTAAGTTTTATGTTCCAGATCCCAAAGGATGCCACATACAATGATACACACACACATGCATGCATACACGCACACGCACACACACACACTTAAAGGTTCAATGTGGTAAGAACACTGGTACAGATGACAGTCTTAATCTTAAATTCAAACCACTACACTTGCTGGTTAGATTTTGATGGCTTGAACTCCTCCCATCCCCACCCCCCACCCCCACCCATCAGTGAACACATGTAGGATTCAGTTCAGGAAAGGTTCAAAAGTGAATGAAAAGTGGAAAGCATAATGCTGTGCCTAGACATAGTCAATTTCTTAACAGCTCACAGCCCCTACCCCAAATAGGCCATGGGACTTTTGACATTCAGCCTTAAGAGAGCAACAAAATGGCTACAAATATTCTTGAAGTATCAGACGGCATCACAGTTTACAAACCATGCTGAAGAAGGGAAATGTTTTTATACCTTCTGATGGTCACTTGTGTGCTTGTATACTCTTTTAAGGGAGGATTATCTCTCTTCACCCTTTCCAGTCATACCTCCCATTTCATCCCATCCACCATGCCTCCTTACCCACCATCCCTCTCCTGCATTCTCTTCTCCAGACTGAACAAATGAATTTGTGCACAGTACAGGATACCTTAGACAGAGACAGACTGTAATCAATAAAGACTGAACTCAGACACAGGTTCAGACAAGCGATAAACAAAACTGGTGTATCTCTCATGAAACAATTTTTTTTGTTAATTGTATTATCTCTGTGTGTGTGTGTGTGTGTGTGTGTGTGTGTGTGTGTGTGTGTGTGTGTGTGTGTGTGTGTGAGTGTGATGTATGTATCTGTGCATGACCGCTTGCATGCGTGTGTGCATGCATGCAAGCAGCATGAATGCATGTGTGCATACATACTTTCGTGCCAGCGTCCATGTGTCTGTCTGTATGTGTGCGTCTGTGCGAGCGATATATTTCTATTATAGACAGACAGTTTGAAACACAGAGACATCAGAAATATGAAGTGTCTGAGCATTTCATTTTGTCAGGCTTTTTGTTCTCTGCGAATTTACTAAACTGACAACATTTTATCTCTATATTAACACCCCTATGTCATTTTTCCGTCTTTCTGCTTTTTCTTTGTTCTGTTCTTCTCTTACCTTCATTTTCCCAGTTTCAACTTTCATGTCTCTTTTTTTTCTCTCTCTGTTTGCTGGTTACATATTATGGAGCAGACAAGAATCTGGGACAACTAGCAATCATTCCAGAGTAAATCGCAGTTGGCATTTCTACCAGGAATAAAGGAAAATTAGTAACTACATAAACACACACACACACATATATATATATATAAATGCAACAGTGCACATATCAATTGTGATCTGAAGCAGAACAATCCCCACTCACCCCAAATAGTATTCCCAAGCATGCACACTGTAAACATACCAGTTTACTGGCTCAATTTGTTTAGTTAACAGCAATTCTAATATGGAAAAAAAAGTATTATATTAGAAGGTAAAAGAGACTGCACCATAATTAATCACTGAGTGACCCATTATTTTTGTTTAGTAAAAGTCAATAAAGAAATAAATTCCATTTAATTACATCAAACATTGGGAAAAAGGAAAATAATACTCAATGTTTGCCTTTAGAAACAAGAGTTTAAAATGAAGTCAGTACATGTATGCATGCATGCATGTATGAGCTTTACATCATGTAGTGTGTGATATTTGTGTAGAGTGTGGTAGCACGTGTGTGTGTGTGTGTGTGGTGTGGTGTGTGTGTGTGTGTGTGTGTGTGTGTGTGTGTGTGTGTGTGTCTATATTTGTAAGCCCCCATGTATGTGTATAAACATGGTATTCAGGTTGAAAGGAATATGCTTATCCTTTGGAGGCACTTGGCCTACGTTGTTCCAGCTTTGTTTTAAAAACATTCACATTGATCTCTTTGTCCCCATCTGTACGTGTCTGACATTTGATGTCTTTGACACAATCTGAGGGACTGCATGATAAGGACCCTGGTTATTTCTTTGCTACTCTACCAGTTATCCTCTCACACTCTAAACTGTTGTCATTTACAGCCCTTAATCGTTCATGGAGTTTCCTGCTCTTTTGACACACAGCATGCTAGTGGTGCCAAGCAGCTACTGTGGTGTTCTGACATACGTAGCCACTCCACGACATTGGCAATGAATAGGTTACAGAACTGGAACCAGCCATTTACTTATTTTGCTGGCCACATTACCTGGATCTGCAAAATTTTGGTGACATTGACACTACCACTTCATCAAAATTGGCTAAGCCAACAACAATGTTGGTACACACAAGACTAACCACACACATCTGCAAATTTGTAAAATATACTTGAAACGACATACTGCTACAATGATGAGTTTGTTTAATTATGCATGAGAAATACTTTGTACAATTTATGCTTCCTGTATACCTTAGTGTGTTGTGAGATAAACGCAAAAGTTTAATATTTTCATTTTCTCACAAACACAAGGTTTCTAAGTACACTGGACAGTTTTGTTTTTTTTTTGTTTTTTTTTTTTTTTTTTTTACAATTTCATAAATCACTAACTGTGCAACAATCTTCCGGAACTTCATGTTTCCTTTAAAGCTTGTAAGAATATTGTCGTCCCTCAAACAGTAGTACTTACCAATAAATATACACTCGTATGGGATGATTGCACCAGACGTTTCCTCTGCCATTTTTGTAGTAATTGTTGTACATAGATTATGTGGGGGGGAAACGTAGATCTACTCTATCTGCAAAATGATTTCGTTCAGGATTCTTTTGCCCTCTTATCATTCTTTCAAATCAATATGCACTCTGAAAGGCGGCTTGTTGCCTAGCGCTGTAAACAAAATCAAAATGCAGACAGGTAAATGAAGACTGTGCATGAGCAGATCAGATTCATACTAGGCCTATCTTCGAATGTCCCTTGGCTGAGGACGAATCCCAGTCCCACTGTCCTCGCGTTGTCTCCGAGTTCGCCGTGGCAAAGTTGTCGAGTGGGTCACAACATCACTGCTCCCCTTTCTTTTCCTTCTCTGCGACCCCATGAATACGTCAAGATTAATTTACTGCCACACCTGCCATCTCCACGCTTACATTTGCAGTGACGAGCTATGTGCTCTTCCTACAACAATGAATTCGCTTCAGTTGGCACGACTGACGCAAGTGACGGTAGGCACGCTCAGCTCGCCTCACGCACTGTCGTCTGCTACTGTGGAAAGCAAGCAAACCGTGTCGATAGCATTCACGAAGTCTTTCACGTTCTTATCAAACAATCTCTGAAAACACCTGAGTGCTTCAGCGTACACGCATTAACTTGATTTAAGTCACAAAATCGGTCGGTTGCTCAACTTGATAGCTGTCTGTTGCGAAAACTTCCCGACTTACGCGAGTTTAAGTTATCTTTCCTAATGGGGAAGATAGCCTCCCTTTTTGTTAAATTGAGTTCCCAGTTATTTCCCACAGCAAGGCCGAGATCGTGCGGTTTAGGCTAAGCTTAGAGGAGGCATCACTGAGTCCGGACCAGTCCATATGCGCTTAACCTTATAAGCTAAGCCCTGACACCATAACTCACTTGGGGATCACAGCTAAAAAAAAAAAAATTAATTGATGATAAGAATCCTGATATTATATCCATTACGGAAGCTATTCCCCAAAATTTGAAAGATTTCAACATTTCAGAATTCGCTATACCTGGTTGTGATTTGTTTATAAGTAATAATTCTAAAAGAGGTGCCTTTTTATATGTTAAGAGATATTTATGTGCTCACGAATGTAAGGAACTAAATGATGTGGATTTTGAAGAAAGTGTCTGGGTTCAATTCAAAAGTAAAGAAAACTTGACTGTTTTATTTGGAAACATGTACAAAAATCCTGCTTCATCACAAGAAAATAATGAAAAACTATTTAAACTTCTGAAAATGGAAACAATACAGTCTTATGATGTTGTGTGTATTACGGGTGATTTTAATTATCTTGATATTGATTGGAAAGGTACATGGTCAAATGAGAGAGATGAACACTTTATAGAGTGTCTAAGGGATGTATATCTTACTCAAGTGGTAAAAAATCCGACAAGGAAAAGACTAAATCAGAAAGAGAATATGTTAGACTTAAACAGTAAACAAGTGGGGTAACATTTGCTCCCATAAGAAAACCTAACACAGAGTAACTTTTATTCAAGACTGGCACAGCCTTTTAAACTTGAATAATGTCAGACAAATACATAGACGAACAATCTAATAGTGGGGGAAAAAAACAAGCGCAGGCCAACAACTGCAAATTTTGCCAAGTCATTACTATGAAGACAGGCCAGTTGTTGGCCTGCGCTTGTTTTTTTCCCCCACTATTAGATTGTTCGTCTATATATTTGTCTGACATTATTCAAGTTTAAAAGGCTGTGCCAGTCTTGAATAAAAGTTACTCTGTGTTAGGTTTCTTATGGGAGCAAAGGTTACCCCACTTGTTTATTGTTTACTGTTCCCTGCCTCATTTCATTTCCAATATTAGACTTAGTTTTGGTTAAAGACGAAAGAGTGATTTCAGATATTGAACATAGTGCCCCAGTTGCAAAAAGTGATCACGAGGTTTTATGATTTTTTCTTTACATAGAGGGAAAAAGGGAATCCAAAAGGGTGAATATAGATATGATTTCAATAAGGGTGACTATGAAAATTTAAGAAAAGATTTGGTATGATAAATTGGTGTGAAAGTACCCTCTTGGATGTGGATGAGAGTTGGAAAATGATCAAGAACACTATTCATAAGTGTATTGATAAGATATTCTCAAAAAAGAGTGTTCAACATATATATCGAAAAAACCAATATGGTTGGATAAAAAAGCTTGGGGGAAAGTTTTTAAAAATGCATATAAAAGATTTATGTGCACTAGACAAGGTAGTGAGTATATGAAGTATATAAGGATGAGGAATAAATGTGAAAAAAGAAAAAGAAAAGAAAGGATCGAATTCGAAAAAAAAAGTTGCGTCAAATTGCAAAGCTCATCCTAAAAGTTTTGGAAGTATGTACAATCACAGACCAAGACAAATATTGGCATTAGTCCACTGAATACAAAAAATGGTGGTTTAGCAGTGTCAGATGAAGATAAGGCAAATACTTTAAATGACTTCTTTTCTAGTGTGTTCACAAAGAAGATAATAGTAATGTTCCGATCTTGGAAGTTGGTTCAAGGTCCACTGGAGTCACCGTAACTGATGTGTGTCTTACACCCAGTGCAGTTAGAGAGAGGCTTACAAATATAAACCCAAATAAATCTTGTGGACCTGATATGATCCCTGCAAGAGTTCGTAAGGAGTCATATAATGAGCTAGCATTACCTTTCAGTATTTTGTTCAACAAGTCAATTGAATCAGGTGTGGTACCAATGGATTGAAGTCTGCAAATGTAACAGCTTTATTTAAAAAAGGTACTAGGACAGATCCTGGAAATTATAGGCCTGTTAGTCTTACATCAATTGTATGTAAGATTTTGGAATCAAATATACGGGATGTGATCGTAGACATATGACGAATAATTTATATACAGAATGCCAGCATGGTTTCCGTAAACATCGATCTTGTGTAACACAACTTCTACTTGTCATGGAGGATTTAACAACACTTTTAGATAATGGCAACAATGTAGATATACTTTATTTAGACTTTAAAAAGGCTTTTGATTCTGTTCCCCATGAGAGGCTTTTAGTGAAATTATCATCATATGGAATTACAGGTAGAGTGCATACATGGATAAGTAATTTTTTAACTAAAGACAGCAAAGAGTCAGAGTAGGAAGTTCATATTCAGATTTTACAGAAGTTCTAAGTGGTATACCACAAGGGAGTATTTTGGGTCCGTATTATTTACAATATTTATAAATGATTCGCCAAACTCGGTGGAAAGTATTTGTAAAATATTTGCAGACGATACAAAGATTTATAATACAACGTATAATCATAATACATTACAAAATGATATTGATAATTTATCCAAATGGTCTACCACATGAAATTTGCATTTTAATGCGGACAAGTGCAACGTGTTACATGTTGGACGTAAGAACCCAAGATACCACTATACAATGCTAAACAGTAATACTGGTGAGCGTGCAGATATTTCAACATGTGATTATGAAAAAGATCTTGGTGTCACTTTTGATTCTGGCCTGGTATTCGATAAGCATATTCAAAACTCTATAAATAAAGCTAATAAAATGGTTGGTGTAATTAAACGTACTTTTATTCACATAGATAAAGATATTTTTACAAAACTATACAAGGCTTTCGTTAGACCACATTTGGAATATGGCAATACAATTTGGTATCCTCGATTAAAGAGGCAGTCTGCTGCTTTGGAAAGAGTACAACGAAGAGCAACAAAGCTTGTAAAGAATATACAAAATCTTCCCTATGAATGTAGGTTAAAAGCTCTTGGACTGCCTACCCTAAAAACAAGACGAGTGAGGGGCGATTTGATCCAAGTCTATAAAATATTTAATTGTGTTGACAATATTCCTATTTCAAAATTTTTTACTGCATCAGGAGTTGATATTACCAGAAATAGTGTGGATAAAATGTATCATGAATATTGTCGCACTAAGCTAAGGAAATTTTCTTTTAGTAACAGAGTAACAAATCTTTGGAATAAATTAACCCCTAACATTAAGCGTGCACAAAATGCTAACCTTTTTAAAAGCTCTGTCGATGGTAGTGTATTATTGAAGACTATTAATTTTGACTATGATAAATAAAGACTTGAGCGAGTTAAAGACCTGACCGTATAAAGACCAGATAACACATAGAAGGGGACATGTAAAGCCAGTTCTGGCTATAATTGCTAAAGGCAATTGTCCCTATGAACCTGAACCTGAACCTTAAGAAACGAGTAAATAGTCCTACATAAGAAATAGTTTGGAAGAAGGGCTCATGGGTAATAAAGCCTTGGCAGACGTCTGATCGACCCTATCATTGAACCCATGCATAATGCTGCAAGGGTAGACCTTGAAAGTCCTGTTAGTGTGGTCTGATAGTTTACATAGAAATGTTGGCGACTATCCGCAGCTCTTGATGCTCAGAAATGATGTGTGCTGATGTTTGGTGGTGGGGTGGGATGGAGATGGTTCTCTCTCTCTCTCTCTCTCTCTCTCTCTCTCTCTCTCTCTCTCTCTCCTCTCTCTCTCTCTCTCTCTCTCTCTCTCTCTCTCTCTCTCTCTCTCCAGGGTGAGGACTGGATGTAAAAAAAAAAAAATCATCAGCGCTTATTATTATCCTCTTTTCTTCTTGATCTTGTGTATAGTCGATAGGGCCACACTGTGGTATAACATCGACGGATGAACTTGCGGAGAGCACGAAAAAAATCCTACATGTTTGGTGGCCTGGCCCGCCAGCGCCGTTCAGCGTGTACTGACACGATGCCAAGCCTCTGCAACAGTCGTGGAAGAAGGGAAAAGGGAGAGGGGGGGGGGGGGGGGGGGGGGGGGGGGGGGGGAGGAGGAAGAGGGAAGGGAAAGGTGGGGGGGGGAGGTGAGGTTGGGAGGTGTTTGTTTACTTCTCTTTGGGGGGCTGCTGGAGGAGGTTCTTGGATTCCTCCACAGTCCCTGCGGAAACAACAATGTTGTCTAAGTTGTTCTATTCCCTGATGGTTCGTGGAAAAAAGCTGTTTTCGAAGACTAGTGTTGCAGTATGCTGGATGTTGAAGCAACGCTGGTGGCTCCTTGCGTATTGCTTCACTATGTTTTTCCGTTGCTTCATTTTCCGCTCTTGTAGGTCTCCTCGTAAATAAAGAATTCTGTCTTGAATTGTCTTCTCTCTCTCTCTCTCTCTCTCTCTCTCTCTCTTTTCTCTCTCTCTCTCTCTCTCTCTCCATTTCAATAATTATGTTCCCCAGCCCAGCCACCTACCCCCACTCTCTCCTTCCCCTTCATTATTGTTGTTCTCATTTTTATTTCTATTTTTTGTTTGTTTATTATTATTATTATTATTTCATTTCTTTTCTCTTTTCATTTGATGTTAAATTTTGATTGCATGACCGCTTTGTTTGCTTGTTTGTTTTCTTACATTATTTCATTTCACTGCATGTTGTAGTCCCTACTCAGGGCGAGGATTGGATGTAAAAAAGCGCGTCAGTGCTTATCTATTATCCTCGTAAATAAAGAATTTTGTCTTGTCTTGTCTTGTCTCTCCCTCTCTCTCTCTCTCTCTCTCTCTCTCTCTCTCTCTCTCTCTCTCTCTCTCTCTCTCTCTCCAGTGTGTGTGTGTGTGTGTGTGTGTGTGTGGTGTGTGTGTGTGTGTGTGTGTGTGTGTGTGTGTGTGTGTGTGTGCGTGTGTGTGTGTGTGTGTGTTCGTTCGTTCTTTAATTTAATGTCTATCCACTTTACAGTGATCTTAGACAAAGACAAGAGACAAACGAAACAGGCAAACAAACAAAGACAGAACAAAAAACATGTAAAAGGGGCCGGTGTGTGTATATGTCGCGCGCGCGCGCGCGCGCGTGTGTGTGTGTGTGTGTGTGGGGGGGGGGCATAAATGTGTCTATTGTTTTCAAAATGTCATTAAAAGTGTATGGAGTGTGGAGGTAGTGTAGTATGCTAATCTTGCATGCATAGTCGAGATACCAATAAGTGACCATCACTTTAACCCCATTCTAATCTACCGGCATAACGGTAAACTACTTTAGCCTGGATTCATATCTGAACATTTGTAAAGAAACAAAACATTTTAAGCATTGAAAAAATAAGAGAATAAAACCAACAAATAACTAGAGAATCAAAGTAAATGTCCAACTGGACTCTTAACAATTGCCCTAACAACTTCTATAGCTTTCGCTTCGTTCCCAAAAATGTCCCAAAAATTCGCGATTGATGGGTTCAAACTTAATAACCAAGTAGGTAAATATTTTTTAGTATTTCTGCAAAGAAAGATGACATGGAATGGTGTAATATTTTGGCCACAAATGCAAATGACATTTTTACAATATTTTGTTTTGTATGCGTCTAGTCTGAGTCTAAAGATCAAACTCTTCAAATCCGTTCCTGATGGAGGTTGTGTCCCGTTTATATTTTACAAGCTCCTTAAGAATTTTCCCTTGTTGTCCTTTGTTATGTTTGGACACTCTTTTGTCTTCGTAACACCGAATCCATGATGCTTTACCTAAAAGGCTGTATTTTCATACAAGGATAAAGGAATATTTATCTTTGTAGAGCTCTTTTCCTTCGCTGCACTATTTTTGGCTAACCGATCAACCCTTTCATTTGCTGCTAAACCACAATGTGATGGAATCCAACAAAAGTCAATAGAAGAACCACGTAAAGATAAAATAATGAATTAAATGGTATATCTCTGATATCATTTCTCTCTCACTCTTGTATGAGAATATTTTAAAGCTTGTAAGACAGATTTTGAATCGACACAAAATAATATTTTAATATCGAATATGGAAAACTAAGAAGATAGTTCAGTGCCATAATAATGGCAATTAGCTCTGCTGTGAATACAGAGTAATTTTTCCCAATGTGATACGATTTATCTATTTTTAATGATGGAATAATGAATGCAGCACCTGATAATTGGTTTTCAAGTAGAGAACCGTCTGTATATATTTTAAGATGGTTTATATAATTTTCATTTATATGTGCCTTGACATATGTTGGCAGCATGGTCCCATCACTTTTCCTTAAATCTGTATAGTTAATATCGTAATTAGCCTTGCTAAGCTCCCATTGAGGAATATTACTGTAACTCGTTTGAGGAGCTACTGTTTGGGGTTCAACACCAGCATCTGTAAATAACTGGGACGTATAGGAGCCTATTAGTTTTTACAGAGTCAAAACTCCGTGCTCGCTTTGGAAAATGTATATCTGATTTTAAACCAGTTTCCTTGATACATGAATTTTGCGTTGAATGACTTCTTAATATATATTTTGCTGAAGCAAGTTTCATATTTCGGCAAAAGGCAAAATTCCTATTTCTGTGTAGGTTTTTAGTGTTGAGGCATGGACGGGGACACCGAGAGCTATTTTATAAGCTTTGCTATCGATGCTTTGCATCTTTGTTATCAAATATTTTGGAGCTGAAAAGAATATTTCCTGAGCATAAGATAATTTTGATCTCACAAGTGCAGTTGCTAAATGAATAAGTACCTTACTATCTTTTCCCCACGACTGTTGACTTATCATTTTTAATAAATTCAATCTTTTCTGGCTTTGTCAGAATTATTTTCCAAATGGTAGTTCCAATTCAATTTAGAAGTCATGCTTACTCCTAGAAATTTAACAACTTTTTTATATTCAAGCGACATTCCATTTATTTTAAAAGAGGGTAGAGGTTTAGGATCATAGCCAGAGTTGAAGAGAAACCATATGCGATTTTTCATGTGAAAGGGTTAGTCGTTTTCAATCATGTATTTGCTGATTTTGCTAGTTCATTTTGATATATCTTTTTAATATAGTTAATTGATCTAATCGGTGTAAGCTTTTTTAGAGTAACTTTCATCCATATGCAAATACATCTGCATATTGTACTAGCTCGACATTATTTGAGACCACTTTTGGAAGATCATGCATCAAAATGTGAAAAGGATCGGGGCTATTACACCTCCTTGTGGGATTCCCATCTGTATACGTCTTTGATTAGAGTAGGCATTACCAACCTTAGTCTGTATTGCTCTTTCACTTAAAATGCCTTTATATAGTTATACATACAGCCTGAAATACCTATGATCTTAGTTTGTTTAGAAGTTTTGAATGCCAAACTTGGTCATATGCCTTTCTAAGTAAAAAAAAAGTGGCAAGTACGTTTTTCCTACGTGAAAATTGATGTTTAATCTGTGTGGTAATTTTTACTAAATGATCAACTGATGATTTACCTTTTCTAAAACCCGCCTGTTGTATTGGTATTATACAATTTTTTCACAGAAGTGTTCAAGCCTATTTAGAATTATTCTTTCCATAAGTTTTCCACGTGTGATGTAAGAGCAATAGGTCTGTAATTATTTTTTTTCTGATTTTGACTTTCCTCCTTGGGAATAGGGGTAACAGTAGATTGTTTCCATAAAGATGGCTGAATCCCTTCAAGCCAACATTTTTGAAGAAATAAACTTAAAAACGTTTTACATTAACTGGTAAATGCTTTATCATTTCATTGGAAATTGCATCTGGTCCCACTGATTTTTTCTTCGATCCAAGGTTTGAAATTGCATCTTTTGTTCCTGAAAAGTAATAGGGGCATTATATAGTGATTGTTATTGGGACTGTTTTTCATTGTCTTCGTTTTCGTCCAGTTTTTCTCTAAGCAGTTTTGTTCTTCTGAGAGGCCTTCAAGTTACTATTATTTGCAAACGCATCTGCAAATGCTTCAACCTTTTCAAAATCTGAAGGAAATTCGTTATTTTCCAATTTTAAGGGTACCCAGGAAGACTTATTCCATTTTTCATTTCTTTATTTTTTTCCAAGTTTTCTGGAGATCTTTGTGATTTTGAACCTCTTTTCACAGAAAATTTGACCAATATTCTTCCTTTGCCTTTTATTCACTCTATTGCTGTGATTTTTCGCTTTGTTTTTTTCATCAATCTTTTCTGGATCTGTTTTATTTTTTAGATACATTTTATAAGCCTCCATTTTTTGTACTCTTGCTTCTTCACAGGAAACATTCCACCAAACATTTCCTGTATATTTTCTTGACTTATCAGGATTACATTTAGGGATTGAAAGCTGAGCTGCACGCAAAACAGTATCAACAAATTTCATGTAGCTTGTTATCAACATCATCAACCCATCATCTCCTCGCAATTGCAAATAGAAAGTATGTTTTCAAATCTATCCAATCAGCTTTGTTGTAATTAAATTTTGGGATTTGTCTTTTGTAAGATCAGAAATAGTGTGTTTTACTTTGATGGAAATAACTATTGGTAGATGATCATGCCTAGTGTGTGTGTGTGTGTGTGTGTGTGTGTGTGTGTGTGTGTGTGTGTGTGTGTGTGTGTGAGGGAATTGGGAGAGACATTCCTAATATTGATTGCTCTCTGTCCGTGCTGGGCTGTGATACGACCGACCTCTCTGAGGGTGGCTGTGGATGAGGCGACCGACCTCTCGAGGGTGGCTGTGGATGAGGCAACGACCTCTCCGAGGGTGGCTGTGGATGAGGTGACTTGACCTCTCTGTGGATGAGGCGACCGACCTCTCCGAGGGTGGCTGTGGATGAGGCAACCAGACCTCTCCGAGGGTGGCTGTGGATGAGGTGACTGACCTCTCTGTGGATGAGGCGACCGACCTCTCCGAGGTGGCTGTGGATGAGGCGACCGACCTACTCCGAGGGTGGCTGTGGATGAGGCAACCGACCTCTCCGAGGGTGGCTGTGGATGAGGTGACTGACCTCTCTGTGGATGAGGCGACCGACTCTCCGAGGGTGGCTGTGGATGAGGTGACCGACCTCTCCGTAGGTGGCTGTGGATGAGGTGACTGACCTCTCTGTGGATGAGGCGACCGACCTCTCCGAGGGTGGCTGTGGATGAGGCAACCGACCTCTCTGAGGGTGGATGTGGATGAGGTGACTGACCTCTCTGTGGTTGAGGCGACGACCTCTCCGTAGGTGGCTGTGGATGAGGCAACCGACCTCTCCGAGGGTGGCTGTGGATGAGGCAACCGACCTCTCCGAGGGTGGCTGTGGATGAGGTGACTGACCTCTCTGTGGATGAGGCGACTGACCCCTCCGAGGGTGGCTGTGGATGAGGCGACGACCTCTCCGAGGTGGATTGACACTCTCTGTGGATGAGGCGACCACCTCCCTCCGAGGGTGGCTGTGGATGAGGCGACCGGAATGAGCAGCGTGGGAGTAACAGCGCTAAAGAGACAGGGAACGTGAGGACGTTCTTTTGTTTTTGTTTTTTGTTTTTTGTTTGTTTTGTTTTGTTTTGTTTTTCAAATTGATGGTGTAATAGTGATTATAGTAAGCGACAACGGATCACACACACACACACACACACACACACACACACACACACACACGCACGCACGCACGCACACGTACACACACACACACACACGCGCGCGCACTGAAAGACTGCTGGCGTTTTGACAGGCATGACGCACGGGTCCCTTGCGCGAAGAATGGTGGACAGAAGTTGTGGACTGGGCAAAACGTTATTGCGAGTTTCACATCCACCACCACCGCGCTCTCATCTAAAACTAAACTCTCTCTGGCAATATGCAGACATGTTGCCCCTCAGTGAGCGTGGATGCTTTCTGCCCCCCACCCCCCAACCCCCCTCCTTTCTCCGTCGATCTTCTTCATCGCGGTCTGTGCTGTGCTTCTCGAAGGAGTTCTGGCAGCCTGAGGCTTATCTAATCTATCCCGTTCTCCGACCAGCTCTTTGTTTGCCTGCCTCTACGCCTTCCTCCTTCACGCGTGCATGGCAGGGTTGTCTTTGCCGGCGAGTCATGTTGTGTCACGTAGCCAAACCACGTCAGCTTTCTCCTATTGATCGTAGCCAATGGGGGTTCCTGTGGTCCTGCCAGTGTGGTCACCTGCTCTCGGACAGAGTCGTTGGTTCCGTGCTCCGTCCAGGAGATGCGGAGCAGTCTTCTGTATGCCTTCATTTTTAAAGGCTTCGATCCTGCTCTCCAACTCTGCCGTCAAGGTCCAGCTCTCCACACCCGTACAGGAAGATTGAGAGGACGAGGGCTTTGTTTTGCCCGAGTTTCGTTGGGAAGCTGATCTCACTGCTTCTCTACAGCTTGTGAGCTTTGCCATGGCTGATGTAGCAAGAGCTAATCTAACCTTGATTTCTGTCTTTCTTGAGTGTGGAGCCGTGGCAGGCCTATTTGGACGCGTCCACCTCTTCCAGCTTTGTCCGTTCATTGTAATATTTGCGGTCTGGTCTTCATTGCTGCTGTTCACAATCACTTTGCTCTTTTCTGCGTTGATTTCCATCCCATAATTATGCGCTGGTTAATCTTCTAACCTACTGGTTGGGTCTTGGAGTTCGTTGTTGCTTCTGCCGAGTAAATCCATGTCATCAGCGAAGCGCGCAGGCGGCGCGCGCGGCGGCGGTGTGTGGTGTGTGTGTGTGTTGGTGTGTGGTGTGTGTGTGTGTGGGTTGTGTGTGTTTGTTGTTGTGTACTGCGTTTCGTGCTGTGTTGTGTGTATATGTGTGTGTGTTGAAGGCTCACTATGGCACTCGCTTTGTGCATATTCATACTTTTCAGTATCCAAGTGTATCCTTACATTTCAATGCCGCTAAGTTCACCATTAAATACTGTAATGTGGTTGATATCTCTGGAAATGTGTGACAGTGCGTCAGTTGTATGCCAAAATAAACATAACTCAAAATACTTCACATCAGAGTCGGCAAGTTTCGATATCGCATGATTAGCCCAGTTAGCAACAGCGCATCAAGGTTGTAGCCATAGCAATACTGTGCTGAAATAGGCACATGAGATGTCGTGTATAGATTCGCAGAATTCAGTTTAACAGCCGCATCAAGGTTGTAGCCATAGCAATACTGTGCTATACTGTGCCAAAATAGGCACATGGAATGTCGTGTATAGAATCGCAGCATTCAGTTTAACAGCCGCATCAAGGTTGTAGCCATAGCAATATTGTGCTAAAATAGGCACATGAGATGTGTATAGAATCGTATCGTTCCGTTTCGATTGAAAAGGTGCACAGTTAAGTCAATGTTTGCCTGTTTCATACAATATAGTCACCTCCCAGACAATTTGCCCACTTTTGTGCACTTTGAAGAAATAGTGTCATCAACGTCTCTCTAGAGATGGCCCAAACATTAAGAGAAACGTCTGTGTGTTTGTCTGTTTTGGTAAAACGACAGGTCATTAAATGAATTGAAAAGACATACGTGATAACAAGACACCTATTTTCCACGATCACTTGCAAGGACTGAAAACTGAAGATGACAGACACAAAAATTTGATTTGCACTCTGAAGCTGCATGCGCATGGTTGTTTTCACCGTATTAGAATTTCTGAATGGGGTGAAAATAAACCTTACAATTGAAAACAGAAACATCCCTTTAAGCATTAATGTGATGGGCAGCCCAGTTCACACACACACACAAACACACACGCGCGCGTGCGCACATCTACATCAGGCAGGTTCATGTCTGGAAGCGATTTCTCCCAGCAGCCCAGACAGCGAGAAAAGCTGCCGACAGAAGTGCCCAATCCATGCCGATACTACAAGACGCTGGCTAGGGTCAGACAGGACGTCCTTCTGTTGGGCTGTTTCGGCTATATTCACATTTACCCCACTAAGAGAATATAATTACTGACGGAAAGAAGCATCCTGAATTATTCATTGATCATTTTCTTCCGCCGACAGATTATCTTCTCTTGCATGGATTGAGACCCGTAGTCTGACAGAACAACATCGCCAGTTACATGTTCAGTGAGCTCGTCAGCATTTCGGGTATACCTGTGTTCAGTGGGGAAGTGTGCTTGTTTTTGTTTTGGATGGTCCTGTTGACGCTGATAACCGACAGCAAGTATGGCGTTGAGTTGGATGCATGGTAGTACAAAGGCAGTCGACTTTGTGTTAATTTCAATACATTTTTGTTATTCTCAGTGGGGCGTATTCCAGTTTGTGTGTGGTGTGGTGGTGGTGGTGTGGTGGTGTGTGTGTGTGTGTGTGTGTGGTGTGTGTGTGTGTGTGTGTGTGTGTGTGTGTGTGTGTGTGTACGTGTGCGTGTGCGTGTATGTATGTGCGCGCGCGCGTGAGAGAAACAGAGAGAGATAGAGGGTGCGGGTGTGAAGATGGGAAGAGAAAGAGGATCCATACCTCGATTACTTGTTCGCAATGCATGTATCTATGAAATTTCTTGTACTTGGAATACGTCATGAGGGCGCTTTCAGATTACATTTTTTAACTAGCTCGAAAGGAGAAGTGGAAACTGGACTTCTGGACCCATACCACCACCCTCCACACACACACACACAACACCACACAACCACACACACACACACTCACACACCTGATGTACAGGAAGTTCTGTTGCATTTTATTATGACTATTCGCCACTGATACAGGTATACTGTATGTTTGCAGACATTTTACTGTGACCGACAAATGCGAATAAACGGCTCTGTATTTCATCGTTACGCACATTCCACTCAGTATGACTGTGTACTGTCATTTTGTGATTTTGAAAAAACACAACACACAGGGCGAAGAGGAGAGACGGAAAGAACTTAGAAAAAAATAGGTGAAGTTAAAAACTGCTGCAATCAAAGTTGTCTTCTCTGGTGTTACAATATGACGGACTAGAATTGACGTGGGGCGCAAATGCTATGTACAGTTCTAGAAACTTAGAGCAGTGTAATCCTCTCATTTGTGACATTTTCTCTTTGACAACACGACAAACCATTTCTGTATGTACATTAAGGCACTCATTATCTTTACACCAGCATCCAGATTTACAGTTCATTCTGCATACAACTGATTTTGTACCAAGCGCGTGTGAGAATGTGCTGTTTGAGAACGGGCGTGATAGTAGGGTAGTTAGGGAAGGGACAGGAGCCTAAGTCTTTGGTAAGGCTGTTGACACCATTCACGAGTAACCTTTCGTATCAACCGTAAATCTTCGAACACCAAATGGCTCAGGTATAACAAAATATCGGTTGTTAAACAGAGCCCTCTTAAGAAAAGCAACGATCATATGAAAAAAAAGTAGATGCAACTGTAAATTCCTTTTTTAATTTTTGTTTGACGTAATAATGGACTTATGCATACATACAATATCTCCACGGCCATTACGTAAAACTTTAAGTTGCAAAGCAGTTTATTCAACTGACTGCATTAAAAAAAAACAGGGTTTATTTGTTTGTTTTGTTTTGTTGTATTCTTGCCTGTTCTCCACTGGCTATGCGTCATCAATCCTCTTCAAGTAAACTCTTCTGACATGGTGCCCCGAGACACTAGAAATGAACGCTACATATAGGGACCCCCGCTGGTAACCTCTGCTGAGCCAGCACAAAACACACCTTAGCACTGGAATGATAACACTCACAACCAAAACTTTGAGAAAGCAAGACATACACACAAGTGTTCAGAACGACTCCTGCAAGTACAACAACAACAACAACAACAACAAAAGTTCATATAAAACTCTGAATATATGTACTTCTACGATTTACTCCCCACCCCAGTGATATGCACGGCATGGCCCTGCCTGAAACAGCAGTCCCCATCATCAGCAAGGACACCCACTCCAGCCGGAGGAGATTTCATGTCACCCAACCCACGGTCAGAGGGACCCTTGTCGCACCAGTCCCGTCGTGTCCTGCTCGTCGTCGTCCGTGGGGTCCAGGGCCCGGGGTTCGATCCTCAGCTCGGGACCTTCACTGTTGACCTTCATCTGGGCCGCTTTGTCCGGCATGACGTCTCTGCGGGGAGGGGGCGGGGGAGGGGGTGGGTGCTCGTCGGTGGAGGACTCGTTGGGCGGGGGTGGGGCGCCGGAGAGCAGGATGGAGTCCCGGGTGTGCAGGCTGTCGTACATGGGGTTGCTGAAGTTGGTGGGGGAGGTGGGGTCATGCAGGGATCCGAGGCTCCTTCCACAGTCACCTGCATAGCCACGGTTACCTTTCATAAGTACAGTTTCTCCTGACTTCTCTGCGCAACACAACATGCAAACAGTATGCCCGAAGCTGAATCAATTGATTCCATTAAAAAATGGTTTCACTCTGCATCGTCCAGCAATGGTCCTAGTTCACTTTGATATCCCCGAAAAATCATTATCACGAGACAAAGTATGTACAATATTGCCGGCAGAGGGTGGTTTATAAGTCGTTTTCTGAGTATGTTGGATCAGAACAGGCTCCACTGAACACCGCCGAAAACACTCTGCGGCAGTGCAGCATCTCCGCTTGTAAGTTGGCCTAAGGTGACCCTATATCGATCGCTACCTTCAGACCGCTGGTGGGGATGCTGCGACAGGACAAGAGAGGGGGTGGCTGAGAACAGGATGGTTGACATGGGCAGCGTGGAAGTAATTTTACTGATGTGGCGCGGAAGATAGGACAGTAGAGGGAAACCACACCGAAGCTCACACACACACACACACCACACACACACACACACACACACACACACTCAGACGCACGCACGCACGCACACATACACACACACAAACACACACACGCACGCACGCACGCACGCCCCCCCCCCCGCCCCCCCCCCCCCCCCCCCCCCCCCCCCCCCCCCCCCCCCCACACACACACGACAAACTGCCATTAATCAATTGTCATTTCTGACTCTTCTTTTGTCCTCCAAGTTGAAAAGAAAGATAAACAAAGAAAAGTGCGTGTGCGCACTTATGTGTGCGTGCGTGCGTGCGTGCGCGCGCGCGTGAGAGAGAGAGAGAGAGAAGAGAGAGAGAGAGACAGAGAGAGAGAGACAGACAGACAGACAGACAGAGACAGAGACTGAGAGACAGAGAGAGAGAGAGATACACACCACACACACAGAGGGAAAGAGAAAGAAAGGGAGTCTGTGTGTATGTGTGTGTGGTGTTTGTCTGCCTGTCTTCTTCTCTCTCTCTCTCTCTCTCTCTCTCTCTCTCTCTGCGTGTGTGTGTGTGTGTGTGTGTGTGTGTGTGTGTGTGTGTGTGTGCCGGTGTCGTATATAATACTGTCGCTCATAAAATCGTGTCGCAGCGACAGTATTTCCCGGGAAATACTGCATTTTATGGACAGCTACAATATTCTATGGGACATTTTCGTGAAAAGTTGTCGCGCGACATTTTTTTCCAGCAATTATTGTCGCTGCAACAATATTTCACGTGAAATGCATCGCTGCGATACAATTCCACGGCGACGTATTATACGACACCGGCCTCCTGCTTCTGTGTGTGCGTGTACGTGTATGTGTGTGCATATGTGTGCGCGCGCGCGTGCGTGCGTGTTTGTGTGTGTGCGTGTGTGTGTATGTGTGTGTGTGTGTGTGTGTGGTGTGTGTGGTGTGTGTGTGTGTGTGTGCGCCTTCCTGCCTGCCTCTGTGTGTACATGTGCGTGTGTATGTGCATATGTGCGCGCGCGCGCGCGTGCGTGCGTGCGTGCGTGCATGCGTGCGTGTGTGCGTATGTGTGTGTATGTGTGTTTATGAGTGTGTGTGTGGCAGACGGGCCAGTAGATTACTGCAGAGAGTTACGGCTCATATAGTAGGCCCTATTACCGAGGATAAAAAATACATGAAGGATAAGAACAGAGGGAAACAAACGCAGCTCTTTGTCACCGAGTGCAGGTCACATCCTGCATTACCTGCTCCATCTCCGTAGGCCCCACGGTGTCTGGGCCATTCCGGGTACCCCCAGTTTCACCTCTCCACCTTCCCGGAAGCTGACCACACCTGGAGACTTGTGTTTGGATCCCAGGTGAGGTTTGGTAATTAGCTTCTTGAAGTTGAAGTCCACACTGCCAACATAGACGACTCTAATTCATTTTTGTAATTTTGAATAACCTTCTGTCTGTCTGTCTGTCTGTCTGTCTGTCTGTCTGTCTGTCTGTCTCTCTCTCTCTCTCTCTCTCTCTCTCTCTCTTCTCTCTCTCTCTCTCTCTCTCTTTCGCGAACTTGAAGTGGAAAACTGTTTTTAGCGAATGCACTTTACTTCTAGAGAATTAAAAAAAATGCCAATGTAATTCTCTCTTTGTTTCTATAGTTATGTCTGTCTGTGTATCTGGCTCTGAATGTGTGTGTGTGTGTGTGTGTGTGTGTGTGTGTGTGTGTGTGTGTGTGTGTGTGTGTGTGTGTGTGTGAGTGATTGTAAATCAAAGTACTTTTGAAGTTGTCGACGAGTGCAGCTAGGAAAGAATTTGTCTCCGCTTCTGTTTTCATCAGTATTTTTTTTTTGTTTTTTTTTTAATTCTTACAACAGATTTGGCTGATAAAAATTGTTTATACTTAGATCTGGAATTAATATATGACTGGCATATTAAGAAATCATGTCAACCTGATGATCTTGCGATATGCAGATGACACCACTTTATCATCAAACGCAAAGTCGGGCTTACAGAGAGCTTGATATGCGTTAAATGATTATCGTAGTCAAAGGTGGTAAAATGGAAGCTAGAAGTAAATGGTAGTGAAATTTAAATGATAGTATTCCATTGCAAAAACGATTCACGTGATGTATTCGCCAACTAGAATAAGACACTTGAAAAAGTTCGTTCTTTCAGGTACCCGAGTTTCCTAAAAACGGAAACATTGACAAACTGCGGCGGCAAGCACAAAAGGCCGTGTTCAGTTTGGTTCAGGCGACCAGACGTCAACAAGACCGACCGGTAGGTATAACTTACCTTTTCTCATGTTATTTACAATTGTGAGACTGGGCTGTTTTATATACTATGGTAAAGGAATCTGAATTTACAATGTAATGTTATACCTCTCCTGTCCCAATGACCCATGCCACATTAGATTCGCACTGCTTTCCTTACACCACTTGCCGGTGTTTATGAAGTGCTTATATACTCATGTGTGTGTTCGTGTGTGTATGTGTGTGTGTGTGTGTGTGTGTGTGTACGTGTGTATTTGTGTGTGTGTGTGTGTGTGTGTGTGTGTGTGTGTGTGTGTATGTGTGTGTGTGCACTCATCATAGAGGTCATTTGGTGTCATTATTAGAAAGAATGACAATGTGAATGTTTCATGTATCAATGTCTTTATTTCTTTTTGAGGTTATAACTATTGGAATTACTATACATAGCTCTTTGTATCAATATAATGCCTATGTAAACTAGTGTTATAAATCAACTTTGCTCATACAAATGATGATAGCATTTACTGATTCATCAGATACTAGTTGCTAAATAGTCTTATTGCCAGTATTGTTGAATCCATGCTTGATTATCAAAGTGCTGTGTCCAATGCTGTTTCTGGAATAGGTACCTTTATTTAATTATCACCTTTACTTTCATTGTTATTCCTTTCTATTGATATGTACATATTTGTGCTTTGCATTTGTCTTGTAAAAAACGAAAAATTGCTCAATAAAAGAAAAGAAAAAAGAATCAGTATTTCAGAACTGAATTTACAAGAACATGAGTCTTTTTAAATGTTGGTGAAAATGTCATAAAATGTTTGAATAGATGAAAGAAATCCTAGAACATTCTAATGTTGCCTAAAGGAAGGTCCTTCAGTCAAAATTGTCTTCATTCTTTCTTTGAATAATAAAATAATCGTTGAAAATGTAAAAAAAAAAAAAAAAAAGACCGACCGGTAGGAATTGTTTTAGAATGATATAAAACAACAGCACGCCTTGCTTCACTCTATGATCGTGAAATAGAGGGTTACTCGAGTTTGAGTAGCATCGCAAATTATCAAAGTTCTTGAAATTTTTGTTTAAAATGGACAAAAGTAAAACGACGATCCTGTGTGTGAAAACTAGTTTATCTACTGTTTCTGTGTCGGTTAACAGCCGGATGATACACTTTTGGTCTACACTGATCTCAAGTCATTTCAAAATTTCTTCAAAACCATATTCTATTCTTTATTATCAATACGTTTACAATAAGCATAATTCACCATGGATTGATATATCCGTAATGTTTGATTGATACTACATTGATCTCAAGTCATTTCAAAATTTCTTCAAAACCATATTCTATTCTTTATTATCAATATGTTTACAATAAGCATAATTCACCATGGATTGATATATCCGTAATGTTTTGATTGATACTACATTGATCTCAAGTCATTTGAAAATTTCTTCAAACCATATTCTATTCTTTATTATCAATATGTTTACAATAAACATAATTCACCATGGATTGATATATCCGTAATGTTTTGATTGATACTATTTCTGACTGCTTCTGGGAGTCTCAGCTTCTGGCGATGCAGTTTGTCAAAACGTGACGTTAGCTCTTCAAAACACATATATAACCGTGAGCAGCAAACTGTGAGCGTAGCACTGTCTTTCGTATATTGTAAGAAAGTACTCGCCCTTTGAGAACCAAGCAAGCCCTACAGATAAGAAAAGAGACCAGACTCACCCGCGTCTCCTGAGGACGACGATGATGACCACCACCATCACGATAATGACCAAAGCCACCACGACCGGCACGACGATTCTCATGTTGGCTGAAACACACACACAGAGAGGAAATCCGTGTTCAGCATAGCAGCACTAAGGATATCTATATTTGTAAACGAAAGCTCTCTCTCTCTCTCTCTCTCTCTCTCTCTCTCTCTCACACACACACACACACACACACACACACACACACACACATAGTATATTTGTGTTTGATGTTATTTGGGTTATTCACAATTGGTTGCTGCGTTCTTATTTATTTTCATTCTTTTTCCAAATTATTCGCTTTTTTGTCTGAGATCACATAACATTAACAGATATTGAATTGAAGACTACACACACACACACACACACCACACACACACACATTTACACACACCTCACAGAATTCACACACACACACACACACACACACACACACCATTTACACACACCTCACAGAATTCACACACACACACACACACACACACACACACACACACACACAGTGGCACGGACATTCCTCTCTCTCTCTCTCTCTCTCTCTCTCTCTCTCTCTCTCTTCTGAAAAAAAGACAAACGAAAGTAAAGACAGGTAGGAGGTGGAAAATCAAGGGACAAATATGGGAGAGGGCAGTATGGTGGGGTGGACTAGGGGGTGGGGGAGAACAAAGAAGCTTACCTTCCGCGACATCGTCAGTACTCTTCAAGCTTCCAAGTTCACAGTGGTCACCCAAGTAGCCTGCACATGCAACACAACAGTCACCTATGTAGCATGCACAAGTAACACAACAGTCACCTATGCAGCATGCACAAGTAACACAACAGTCACCTGTGTAGCATGCACAAGTAACACAACAGTCACCTATGTAGCATGCACAAGTAACACAACAGTCACCTGTGTAGCATGCACAAGTAACACAACAGTCACCTATGTAGCATGCACAAGTAACACAACAGTCACCTATGTAGCATGCACAAGTAACACAACAGTCACCTATGTAGCATGCACAAGTAACACAACAGTCATCCATGTAGCCTGCACAAGTAACACAACAGTCATCCATGTAGCCTGCACATGCAACACAACAGTCACCTATGTAGCATGCACAAGTAACACAACAGTCATCCATGTAGCATGCACATGTAACACAACAGTCATCCATGTAGCTTGCACAAGTAACACAACAGTCATCCATGTAGCCTGCACATGTAACACAACAATCACCCATGTAGCCTGAACAAGTAACACAACAATCACCCACGTAATCTGCACAAGTAACACAACAATCATCCATGTAGCATGCACAAGTAACACAACAATCATCCATGTAGCTTGCACAAGTAACACAACAATCACCCATGTAATCTGCACAAGTAACACAACAATCATCCATGTAGCTTGCACAAGTAACACAACAGTCATCCATGTAGCTTGCACAAGTAACACAACAGTCATCCATGTAGCCTGCACAAGTGACACAACAGTCATCCATGTAGCTTGCACAAGTAACACAACAGTCATCCATGTAGCCTGCACAAGTGACACAACAGTCATCCATGTAGCCTGCACAAGTAACACAACAGTCATCCATGTAGCCTGCACAAGTAACAAACAGTCATCCATGTAGCCTGCACAAGTAACACAACAGTCATCCATGTAGCCTGCACAAGTAACACAACAGTCATCCATGTAGCCTGCACAAGTAACACAACAGTCATCCATGTAGCCTGCACAAGTAACACAACAGTCATCCATGTAGCCTGCACAAGTAACTCAACAGTCATCCATGTAGCATGCACAAGGAACACAACAGTCATCCATGTAGCATGCACAAGTAACACAACGGTCACCTATGTAGCCTGCACAAGTAACACAACAATCATCCATGTAACCTGCACAAGGAACACAACAGTCACCCATGTAACCTGCACAAGCAACACAACAGTCACCCATGTAACCTGCACAAGCAACACAACAGTCACCCACATGGCCTGCAGAGTTACACAATACTCACCCATGTAACCTGCACAAGCGACACAAAAGTCACCCATGTAACCTGCACAAGCGACACAAAAGTCACCCATGTAACCTGCGCAAGCAACACAAAAGTCACCCATGTAACCTGCACAAGTAACATAACAATCACCCGTGTAGCCTGCACAAGTAACACGTTACCTACCCAGGTAGGCAGCCCGTTGTGTAAACGAGTGTTGATTGTAAAGCGCTTAGAGCTTGGCCTCTAGCCGAGAATAGGCGCTATATAAGTATTCATTATTATTATTATTATTCCTATTCTGACCCTGTGTTCTAGGCGCCATGCCTTCTTACCTTTTGGACACACACAGGTGATGTTGCCGGAGTCGTGGTCCACTACACACGTTCCCCCGTGCTTACAAGGACAGGTTTTCGGATCGGGTAGCTCCTGCTCTATAGCTGGAATAAATAAGGAGGAAGTACATAACTAAAAAGATAGCACAAAGCAAGACAAGAACAAATGGGAGGTACCCGTTATGCTGCCGACCCGTTATGCCGCGCGACCGCTATGCCGCCGTCCCGCCGACCCGCTATGCCGCTTTAGAGGTGGGCTCGTGCAAATGCAAACCAAATTATAAAAAATATGTATTGAAGACAAATGTAATACTTTTAGGGTTAGGGTTAGGGTTAGCATTGCAAATCATGGCGTCCTGGAGCAGGGAGTGCATTATTCGTTTCATCGGCGGCATAGCGGGTCGGCGGCACAGCGGGACGGCGGCATAGCGGGTCGGCGGCACAACGATACGCTCCCGAACAAATCTTTCAAAATGAATATTATGAAAAAACACACAAAAATCCGAAGGAGCCGTCAATGTAATAATGAGCATTTACGATATTTTCAACGAGTCTTTCCTGAAACCTTTCCAATTAAAGACAAATATCTTCGTTAAACGGGTGGTGATTAAAAAGCGATGTTTTAGAGAAGTCCTTTACTTTAACGAACAGTCTAGGTATAGAATAGCATTAAGATGATTTTAACTTAATCATAATTCTGATACGGCCACCGGGGTCGACTGATCTACAAACAGGGTGACTTCGCTATCCACAAAGTAGACTACGATCTGAAAGAAACAC
>CM031595.1:66034500-66059500 GCA_018398815.1 Conus ventricosus | reverse complement strand
TGGTAACCGTGCACCCCTATTCCTTGTACTGAGCATCTTTAACAACAAACAAACAAACAACACAAACAAATCGCTCACTGGCAGCCTTGCACTCCAGGCCCTTGTAGTCAGTGTCGACGAAGCCTTTGTGACAGCGGCACTTGAAGGAGCCTTTGATGTTCTGACAGTCCTGTGGACACTTGTTGCCCCATGATGTGCACTCGTCAATGTCTGCACACACACACACACACACACGGAATACTTATTTTGTTTATAACACAGTGAGTCTTCACAGTAAACATCGAAGTTACTGCCCCTTTTGAGATACACGTTCATTCATTCAGCATTCTGCAATCAGTTCGTAGAAAGTAAAATATACGCACCCCTCCCCTCGCCCACCCCCCCCACCCCCACCCATCCTTCATTTCTTTTCGAGCAAATCCAATGTCTGTACCTACATAGCTTATACGCAAACATCAAGAAATAACCAGCTTCATCTGTGTACGCGTATGCATTAGAATGAACTTTCGGCCCAGTTAGTGCCCGCGCGTGTACACACACACACACACACACACACACACACACACACACACACACACACACACACACACACACAGAAAGCGAGAGAGAGAGAGAGAGAGAGAGAGAGAGAGAGAGAGAGAGAGAGAGAGAGAGAGAGAGAGAGAGAGCGAGAGAAATCGCTCAGGACAAACTTGAGATTTAAACAGATAAACTTAAGATACATAAAATAAAAGCTGAATATCTGCAAAACAGATAAATACATGAAGCCACAAGAGAATCAAGAGAAACGCGTATGACTTAGTTCTCAAGAGATCACCTTCACACGACAATCATCCATTCATTCACTTTGCAGTCTCTCCTTCCTTCCCCTCCATCCCTCCCCCCCAACGCCCCCTACCCTGTCTCCCCCTCAATACACAGCCACACCCAGCCCCATCACCGTCTGTCCACAAGGAGCTATCGCTACCTTCACAGGTCTTGCTGTCGTTGGGCGACACGCGGAACCCGGAGTGGCAGGAGCAGTAGAAGCCGCCGCTGGGCAGGTCGGTGCAGTTGTGTTCACAGCCACCGTTGCTCTGGGAGCAGCTTGCTGTCATGTCGGAGTCTTTGTCTGCAACAACACCATCATCATCATCATTCAGCTGATGTAAGGTCCAGTTTACCCTGCGCCGGAGATTTAACGCTGGCGTGATATGTCACTTAATACATGCTTTTATGCTTGGCGTGTGTGTGTGTTGGGGTGGAGTAGTTAATGGTTTTTTTGTTTTGTTTTGTTTTTCCCAATTCTAGTCCCAACCCCCACTGTTAAGACTATGACAACTTTCTTCTGCAGAATCTAACATCATATTTCTGTCAGCAAAAGTTTCTACTTCCTTTCACTCGCAGCCCAATTAATTTCAGATTTGCGCATTCGCTTACCGGTTTCTTCTGTGTTTAACCCGAGGCCAATTCAAACTTTGTCACGTAAAGACATGTCTTAAATGTGTCTGTCAACATAATTATGATTTATTGAAATTCAACTAATATGCTTGAACCGTCTGTCTGTCTGTCTGTCTGTCTGTCCGTAGATGTAAGAGTCATGTGTATCTCCTCTTTGTGGTTTGTCATCCATTTGAAGTTGTTAAAATAAAATATTTGGTGCGATTGGTAATTTACAGAATATTTAATGACTTTTTATTTGACTGAATTAACGTACCTTAAAATGAAAAACTGATAACATGATATGTCACGCGTAAATTAGATGTGGCACATCTTACATTCCCTGCTGCTAAATCACACAGATGTTGTGATGAAAAATACGAGGCTATACCATGACAAATGAAATACAGGTGGGCTTTGAACGGCAACTGAGGCAGCCTACGAGTATACTGCTAATCATTATTGAAAAAACTGTGCTTGAAATGACAAATAAATATTAGTAAGCTTAAAGTGTGCCTTAAATAATAAATTGACATACAGATGCGCTTAAAATGATAACTGCATCGTAAATATACTTAACACAATAAATAAGATACAAAATGTGCTCAAATGACGGATAAAATGCAGATGGACTTAACATAACAAACGGACCATCGATGTATTTATAGTGACAAATGAAATTCACACATGCTTTAAAAAAGGATAAAGGAAATGCATGTGTGCCTAAAATGACACATGACCTAAATGTACGCCTAAACTGACCAATCGAGTTAAGCGTAACATGGTAAATGAAATCAATACGTTCTTAAACTGGTGCTTAAACTGACAAATCAATTTACATATTAAAAAGATTGCAGGTTCATTGATGTTTAGTACAGGAGTGTGTTTGTACTGAAAAATAACAGACAAATAAGATTAACAACAGTCCTCCACTGAGGCACCATCTACAGTGTATATGAATGGAACAACTTCCGTATCTGTATTAAGCTGTCACAATGACCTACACTACAATAGACACGAAGAATGTAGCAACCCCCTCCCCACCCCCACAACCTTACTCCCTGTTCAGCAACGACACCTCATCACTGGGTGCTTTCAAAACCGGAAGGCAAGAACGAGAGATGGGGTTGAGGCGGAAGGAGAGTGTTGCGGACTTACTGCATCCATTTTCATCGGAGGCATCGTCACAGTCCTGCACGTTGTTGCACACCTTGGAAGCCGAGATGCATTGCTTGTTGGTGCACTTGAACTCCTCCGCTTCACAAGTCTTTGTTGGGGCCACACTGGAACCTGTTCAGCGAGTCAGTGACCGTTATCATTATCGTCATCGACGTCCTCCTCGTTGTCGTTGTGATCATCATTATCATCGACATTGTTGTCACCCCAGTCGTTATCATCACCTTCGTCGTCATTATATCACATAATCATCATGGTCGCCATCATCATTGTCACATCGTAATCATCGTTTTTATCATCGTCATCATCATCATCATAACCTGTGTCATCCTCTTCATTAAAAAATACCGTATTTGATTAAGTTTTCCAGCAAAGCTTTCTTCCCTTCCATTTTTTTTTTGGACAATGTTCAGTGTATGTGTATAGTGAAATGGTCCAGGTTAGATAACCACAGGTAACACTTCTACAACACACACACACACACACGCACGCACACACACACCACACACACACACAACACACACACACACAGAGAGAGAGAGAGAGAGAGAGAGAGAGAGAGAGAGAGAGAGAGAGAGGAGAGAGAGAGAGAGAGATTCTGACATTCAAGATTTATTCCCGTTTAGGACGAAGTCCCACATGAAACGACACATGAACATCAAACAATAACACAAACATGAATGCAAATTAAGGACACCAAAGAGAAAGAGGGGAGGGAACTGCGAGCGAGCAAGAGAGAGCGAGAGAGCGAGCGAACGAGCGAGAGACAGACAGACGGACAGACAGACAGGCAGGCAGTCAGGCTGGCAGACAGACAAACAGACAGACAGACACAGTAAGAGACAGACTTACAGAAAGCCTCGTGCTCATCCGAGCCCTCAGGACAGTCGTCGACACCATCACAGGTACGCCACGCGGGGATGCAGATGTCATTGCCCGGGCACCTGAAGTGAGTGTCGATGTTGCACTCTACCTGGTTGCACCTGGCCTCATCACTGCCATCGCCACAGTCGTCAGTGCCGTCACAGCGCCATGACTGGGGGATACAAACCTGGCCCGCCACAAGTATGACAGTTACTGTCAGCGAAGAACTAAGTGGTGACTGAAGGAACGGATGGTATTTATATGCATGCGTGCGTATGTGCGTGCGTGCGCGCGTGCGCGTGTTCTCTGAAAACATTACCTTAGAATATGAAATCCGATTGCTCCCAGAAGCTGGGAAGGTGGAATAGCAGGAAGGTCGATAGGGGTGGGTGATGGTCTGGGTGGAGGAGGGGGAGGGGACGCAAATACAGACAACTCTTTTAACATCCCAGGAAATGCTTTTGCAATTTCGCAATTACCAGTTTTGAAAACACTAAACGATAAGGGAGGGGAAGACGGTAATGCACTGGCATTTCCAAACCCTAACGATCAAGGTCAACGTCTAAGCCGTCAGATAATGTGCAGACGGAGATACTCATTCCAGGAGAATGGAAAAAGTGGAGCCTATCTAACACTACTCTCTACCCATCAGAATGACACCACGGTAAGAAACTGCTGCAATTAACATTATAGAGGTATGGGTACCAGTACCTTTTCTGTTTCTCTTGTGATCTGAACCAGTTGTTGCGCCTGGCCTAAATTTTGTTTCGTCTCATGGATAAGTCAACATTAGAGGTCCCCGTCATGACAGTGGTAATCTACGCCAGGCTGTCGTACAGAGACACGACCAATTGTGACTTAGGAGTTCCCCCGATGTCTGAGAAACCTTTGGCCATGACCTGCCTCTCCTTGGTGCTTGTGAGGACTGGACGAGGGCAGCGTGGAAGCGGAGACAGAGAGTGGGTGTGAATGTGTACTATGGAGCTTTCTGGATGTATGAAGTTGTGTCTTGTATTGTGCTCCTGTGGCGTAGTGCAATGTAGGCATGTCTTGGGTACGAGAGGCATGGACCCAGGTCTTGAAAAAAAAAACACATGTAAATGAGGTAATACCGTAAGATACTAAACATGAGATACACCGATCATATCACCAGCTTACATACGTGTTAAGCCATCAAGCAGCTCATCTGTTGACATCAACCGCAACAAAAACCCATTAGTATGGCCATGAAGCAAGATCTAGGCAATGGTCTTGCTACAGGAAGCTCCAGGGAAAACTGTGGAAAGGAGATGGAGGTGAAGACAGGAGAACCGATGGTGTGACAACATTGCACAATGCACAGGGAAACCATCTGCAGAGACCCGACCCTTGACGCGCTACCCGACAGGACCGGAAGAATCTGGTCAAGTATTCGTCAGTGTGGCGCCCACATGACTCCTCTCAAAGTGAAGAAGAAGAAGAAGAAGAAGAAGAAAACAACAACAACAACAAACAACATAACAACAACAACAATAAGTAAAAGAAGAAGAACTCGAAGAACAAGAACAACAACAAGACAAGAAGCGAATGTTGCCTTCAGTAAAGAGGTGTTGTGTGTCTAGCGATGTATGGGTATACCGTGATATAGTGGAGTGGAGTGTTCAGGGCAGTGGCATGGTGTTGTGTTGTGCGTATGGTGGTACGTAGATGGTGCAGTATACTATCACGTGAAGTAATGGGGCGTGTTTCAATGTGGCGTGGTGTGATGTCTGTGTGATGAGGTATTTATGGTATGATGTGGCATGGTATGGCGTGGCGTGAGTGGTGTGGTGTGTGTGGGATGGTGCAGTGTGATGTCGTGTCGTGTTGCGTCAGTCACGTCATGTGGCATGGCGTAGTGTGCGGCAGTGTAATGTAGTTATGTGTAGGGTAGGTAGGATACGGTGTTGCGTCGTGTCGTGCCGTGCCGTGCCGTGCCGTGCCGTGCCGTGCCGTGCCGTGCCGTGCCGTGCCGTGTCGTGTCGTGCGCACGAGGTGTGATGTGGGATTATGTGTTGTGATACAATGTTGTGTTGTATGGCGTGTACCGTGTAATGTGATGTGGTGTGCATGAGGTGTCGTGTCATGGAGACTGGCTTCGTGTACTACAGCATCATGTAACGTAGTGTGGTGTGGCAAAGTACGAACTGGAGCGGAGGGAAACAGAATGACACAACATGACGCACAGCACTATTCCATCCTCCCTGGTCCTGCACAATAACACAAGGAACGGCACGAAGTACGTTGTGTTGCACTGCAGTAAGCTTACTTCTCTGGGTCCTTCCCACACCTTCGGGTATATCTTTTTCTTTCCACTGTGTTTACACAAACAACTCACGTGGTTCAAACAGGTGAACTCCTCAGAGCGACAGTAGCTGCCATCAGCATACATTGGGTCGCAGTCGGCTTCGTCCGAGCCGTCGAAACAGTCCCGCCGGCCGTTGCACTTGCTGAGGCGACTGATGCAGTGTTTGCTGGCACACTGGAACTGGTCGGTGCCGCACTGGCTGAAGTCTGCACGACAACAGGTCAGAGTCACGTGCACACACCACACTGCCCAATCTTCTGAACGAAAATGTTGAATCGGCGATTACTGAGGTGACATTGTTCTTTCTGTTCTCTTTTGTTGTTGTTGTTGTTGCTGTTTGTTGTTGTTGTTGTTGTTGTTGTTGTTGTTGTTGTTTCGTTTTCACACGAACTTTAACTGAGCCGACTGCTTCGACTGGATTTATTCACCCTTTTTTGCTTTTTTACTAACTTTAACAAACAGATTATTGAATGTTTAACAGCAAAAATGAAGAATAACAACCGAAAAAGGCAGCTACATTTCGCATGTTAGTCACATTTTGTAACTATTCAGATATTAGAGGTCTAAAAATCTGCCTTTTTGGTCATATGTATCCGAGACAGCATGCATCGTTTACATTTCGTCTTCAGAAACTTTATACCAATTATTTGAAAACACTACTATAGGTAAAATGCCAAGTTCAGTCCTACCAAATCTTGTGCAAATATTGTCAGATTGATGCTGTCTCTGTTAAATGTGATACAACAGCGACTCTTACGCATATTTCTGTGCACACACACACACGCACGCACGCACGCACGCACGCACGCACGCACGCACGCACGCACAACACACACACACACACACACACACACACACACACACACACACACACAAACTTACTGGTACATATTTTGGGGTCTTCATCGGACTGGTCTCCACAGTCGTCGTCATGGTCACAGCGCCATTTACCCTGGATACATTTCTGGTTGTCACACCGGAACTCGGACTCTGAGCAGCCTCGGTACCGGTCCTCTGAAACACAGAGAGTGAGAAGTTAGAAACAACAAAGGAACTCTGGATACCATCGGAAGAGATCACCTGAAAAGAAGGCAGAGAAAAGTTTGAATCAGACAAAGTAATTTGAGCACCCTCAGTTCTGATCTTCTCAAGAAGTTTGAATCAGACAAAGGAATTTTGAACACCCTCAAAACTGACCTGAAACGAAGGTAGTGAGAAGTTTGAATCAGACAAAGGAAACATGAACACCTTCAATCCTGATCTTCTAAAACAAAGGTAGTGAAAAGTTTGAATCAGACAAAGGAATTTTGAGCATTGTCAATTCTGACCTTCTGAAACAAAGAGAGTAAGAAGTTTGAAACAGACTGAGGAAATTTGAATCAGACAAAGGAATTTTGAGCATTGTCAATTCTGACCTGAAGCAAAGGTAGTTAGAAGTTTGAAACAGACTGAGGAAATTTGAATCAACAAAGTAATTTTGAGCATTGTCAATTCTGACCTTCTGAAGCAAAGGTAGTAAGAAGTTTGAAACCGAAAAAGGAAATATGAACACCCTCAGTACTGATCTTCTATAACAAAGATGCGAAAGGTTTGAATCAGACAAAGGAATTTTGAGCATTGTCAATTCTGATCTTCTGAATCAAAGATAGTAAGAAGTTTGAAACAGACAAATGAAATTTTGAACACTCTCAGTACTGTTCTTCTCAAACAAAGGTAGTGAGAAGTTTGAAACAGACAAAGGAAAGTTTGAACACCCTCAGTACTGTTCTTCTCAAACAAAGGTAGTGAGAAGTTTGAAACAGACAAGAGGTCCTCGGACTATGTGCACCCTTGTCATTGGTCTTTTAAAACAATAACAGTATCGAATTAGAAACAGCCAGATAACTGTACAAGCGCAATAAAGGACAGTTGCAACTAAATCATCGACATTTACAAACAAATAACATTTTTCAGAATTGCCACCTGTTTTGCAAAGATCCATTCCAATTGTTTCTTTATGTTTTAACTGCTCTCCCTAATTTGTCAAAGAAAAAAATACACACAGGACAGAAGTCTCATTGACTTTCTGTCCCGATTGTTGTTATAGTTTAACGGGTTTTTTTTCATTTGTGAAATGTTGAAATTATATGTATGGAAAGTTGTGGATAAAAACAGCTATTCAAAAAAGTTTAAAAGATTTTCTTAGCATCTCAACACAAACGTCTCATTCTATCTAAGCGACCTTCACCCCCTCCAAATGTGGGGACTTAAAGCTCAAGGACTTTTAAGGACCCTAAAGGACCGCATGAACTCTGCAGCCATAACAGATGAAGGCAAACAGGCTATGTAAAACATAAGAGATAAGTGCATATGCAATACTGTGGATAGTGAAAAAAGATCGACAGGCAGACAGACAGTCACGGGGCATCTACCTTTAAACACTTATCACCATCAATATCATTGCTGTCATTAGTTTCATCGCCGCTGTTCAAAATACGTATTACAACAAGTAGAAAACGTCGTATTTGTGATAACAGAAGAAAGAAGATTCATGTCTGCGGTAGTCACAGTAACATTGTCATTTTTATTACAATCATCACAATTAGCAAACACAACAATGACAGACACGCTAAATGTATATGTTCAAGTTTAGAGAAATCACAGTCACAAAGTATCTGAAATACAAACCCAAAAAACAAAGAAAAATGCAACTTTACTTTACTTGCGAATGTACGGCATACTTAAAAAACAAAGGAAATAATTCTGAGCACACAAAACACACACACACACACACACACACACACACACACACACACACACACACAAATGAAGAAAATAAACTCAACAAATCAATGTCAGGAACCATGTGTATTACGCTTCTTTCTTCATGTTTTGTTTGTCTTCTCTTTTAAAAAAAAAAAATCTTTTCGTCCACAAGAAGTAACCATAGAACACAAGAGAGTCACTCCAGAGACTCAAGACACTCACGGCACACTTCAGGAGTTTCTTCCGAGTTGTCACCGCAGTCGTCGTCGAAGTCGCACATCCAGCGGCGAGGGATGCAGCGGCGGTTGTCGCAGGCGAAGTCGCCGGTGCTGTGACACACCTGGCAGTTCTCCTCCTTCTCGTCCGAGTTGTCGCGGCAGTCGTCCTCGCCGTCGCAGCGGGACCAGTTGGGCACACAGCGGTAGTTGGTTTCGCAGGGCCACCACCCCACCTTGCACGTCCGGGCCTCTGTGTGATTGGAGGGGGGGGGGGGGAGGGAATTAATCTTTTATTTAACGTGTTTTCACCATGATTGGTGATATTACACGGGAACAAAAAACAATTAAACAGAGAAATACATAAAATAAAATGTAATAAGATGAAAAGCTAAGACACGCGCTCGCACGCCACACACACACACACACACACACACACACACACACACACACACACACACTTCCTACCTATACATATACAAGTATACTACATTACATTACAATATTAAATAATCACAAAATTTAAAACCAAATTATAGTAAAGGGCGTACAGAACTATTCAATATACATCGACCAATGCCATACACTTTAAGTAATTGATTGAAAGAGCGATTATCAATTATGTATTATGTTAGCAACTTCCGCCATTTTTTGTCTGCCTGTTTGGTCGTGTTTCCCCCCTCTCTGCGAGGCCCCCCTTTTTCTAAAAGGAGAGTCTTCGATCTATAGTCTCAGACACTAAGATATCCTGAAAAGTCCTAATCATAAAGAAAAGATGAAATGATCAATTTTTTTCTTTGTTGGATTTTTTCTTAACTTGCTGAACAAGAACACAGTCAGCCAGCAACCATTTTCTATCTTTTTTTCCCTACTTGTTTCTGCCTTTCCCCAACTTACTCTACTTTTTTTTTAAACCCGTCTATTGATATGTTTCCTATTTATTCATATTTATCTTTTTTACTATTTTTTTGCGATTTTTCTTTTTACGTTTTACTATTATAATCTCTAATCATCTCTACTTGTTACCACTTTTTGCCACCAACCTTAAGCAAACCCCAGTAGGGAAAAAAACCTAAAAACTATTTTTGACACCCCTTTCGGGTGGCGAATGAAATGCAAAATATCATTAACACAAAATAGCAGAAATTCATTTGGGAATAGAGGCTTCAACTCTTGTGGCCCTTTTAAGATTGGCAAGGATAAACTGTCCTTCCCCTGGTTGACTACACCCAGCGTTTCGCAGCTTTTTTGCCCGAAAAGTTTTTTTACTTGAAGGTTGCTCTAAAACCCCCTACATTTCATCTTTCGTCCCTTCACCATGCTAAGCGGTGCACATTGGTTTTAAACCAGAAACCGGGGTTTCAGCTGCAGATTTGCGATGTTTCAGTTTATTGGGGGTTTTTTCATTCGGGGCTTGTATTCTTCTTTCGCCCGAAAGGCCAAATGTTTCATGCGACAGAAAAGGTCAATAACGCTGTTTTTTTTTTTTTCAAGCGTTCAACAAACTTGTAAAAACTTTTTCACAAGGCGCCACGTTTGTCATAAAACTAAGATGAGATATATGCTAAAAATCGACAATTTGGGGGAAAAGAAAAACGGGCAGAACGTTTGAACTCAATACGCACGTCCTCGCAAAAAACAAAAAACAAAGTTGTGTTACCCTTTGAAATAGCAAACCAAACTGCCAGCTACCTGACTAGATAACAACCCAACCATCGACCAACAGCTCACTGACCACATGTTTAGCCGTTTCATCTAAGACCAACAGCGCTTGAGAGCAGCAGGAAAATGATATGTATACTATCCATTCCTGTACCGCATTATAGTGTCCACTTGCAACATCTATTTTTTGTATGGTTTTCCGCAGAATTAACGACCATAATGTCCTCATAGTTCAGAAACAGACAATTGACATGCAGTCGGCATGGTGTTGGTGATGGGTATCTTGCCTTTCTGACCTTTTCTGTACCCAAATATTTTTTTTTTTGCTATTGGCTGTTGACATTTACATCATTTTTCAACTGAAAAAATAGCAACTTGACTCATCGACATCCTAATTCGATAGAGGAAGCAGGCAAGGGGACCAGAGGGGGGGGGGGGGGGAGTACCATGTGATTCATTGGCTCTGACTTACCGCAGTTCAAAGACTCCTTTTCATCAGACTTGTCCCCGCAGTCGTCATCGAAGTCACAGACCCAGGTTTGGGGCACACAGTTCCATTATCACAGCGATACTTGTTGGTGGACACGTCTTGTTGCCTGAAAGAAAAGAAGGCCGATTATGATGAAGGGACCTCACCTGGGTCATTCCAAATGTGAACATTTGAATGCTCGTGCTACTCAAACTTTAAACTTTTGAGTTTTTTGCTTGAAAAAAAGTAGACAATTTCTAGGCTCGTTATGTGTTCGGTAGTCATTGGGAGGATTCTCGTCTTGCCTGGGAATAAAACAGAACAGTGAGGTTTTGTTTTCTTACTTCAGATAACTGAGAACATGACGAGAACTATTTCTGTGCAGAGTGGAAACGTTTTGGTTTTGTTGCCCTGTCTTAAGCAGAGTGAATAGTTCCTAATTTCTCAATGTTCTCCCCCTCCCCCTCTTTCCGCAACCCCCTCTCCAACCGTACTGTTCAACCCCCCAACACAGAATCCGACAGAACACACCACAACCCAAGTCCCCCTCTCACCGCACGCCTTTTCATCGGAGCCGTCGCCGCAGTCGTTGTCGCCGTCGCAGACCCAGGCCTTGGCCACACACTTGTGGTTGCTGCAGCGGAACTGCCAGGGTTCGCAGGGCCGGATCATGCACTTCTCCTCGTCCGAGTTGTCGCCGCAGTCGTCGTGCAGGTCGCACACGTTGAAGGGCAGCGTGCAGTTGCCGTTGCTGCACTGGAAATGGCCCGGCGGGCACTTCTTCGCCGCTGAACAAAAGTGTTGATACACAATGGTACATTGGCAGTTGTAGACTGGTTTGTTCACTGATGGATTGGTGTAGGCCTTGATTTGTTCTTTCTCTCTCTCTCTCTCTCTCTCTCTCTCTCTCTCTCTCTCTCTCTCTCTCTCTTTCTCTCTCTCTCTCTCTCTCTCTCCCCCCTTCTTCCCCTCTCTTTCCATGTTTCTCCCTTCCCTGTCTCTCTCAACTCATACTTTTTGTGTAACATGAAAAGTCATCAGTGCTTTTCAGTTTATTGAAGTACGCAAGTTTGCAATACTTCCATAATAAGCAGAAATGATACCTCCAGCAATTAACAGCAACTGGCTTTGCTTTGGTGATGGTACGCACAGGGGAGATGACAATCACCGACATCACCTTTCTTTGGCCTAATCATCCTACCCCTCTCCGTGGCACTACTCCTACGCCACTCACCCTACCTCCCCTACACACTGCCACACCTGCCTCATCCCGCTGCAGTGCCACCACCAGCCTTCACAGGGAGCTATGAATGACTGGTCGACCTGAGGTTACCCACCTGAGAAGCCCAGCACTGCTGCTGAACCACTGACGTCCCAAAGAGCTTTATGTATTCAGAGGAGTGTCAGACAAAAACACATATTCTATAGACCACATAACGTGAGAATATTTTCATGGTGGACAAGGCTAGACCAGCATTGATGGCTGACAGCAACAGCCTTATCCACAGGCCGCCAACCCTGTCCAGACCCTCATCAACTAACCAACCTCATTCAGCCGACCCACAAACCGGCTAAACCCCATACATCCACCGGCCTACCCATCCACCCCCTTAACAGCTCTATCAATCTACCAACCTATCCAGCCACTCACCAACCAGCGAACCCCACACAACCACGATGTGTTCATCCATCCCTCAGCCCCTGGCCAGGCAGCTCCCCCGTCCCCCCTCCCCTCCCCCTTCAGGGCCGGCCCACCAACTTACGGCAGTCCTCGGGCTCGTCGGCTCCGTCTTTACAGTCGTTCTCCCGTCACATTTCCACAGGTGCGGGATGCACCTGTCGTCCGTGGGGCCACACCTGAACTGGGCGATGGAGCAGTTGGCCACGCAGGTACGTCCGTCCGACGACAGGAAGAAGTAGTCTGGGCAGGCGCAGGTGAAGTTCTTGCCTCCCGCAGCGATCAGACACAGATGAGAGCACCGCCGTTGTTGTTTCCGCAAGGATTGACACCTGAAAAGTAAGCGTCAGGCTGTTATCAACGTGACGTAGCCAATAAAAAAAAAAAGCAACCAGTTTATTGAAGATCGACATGATAATATTGTGTGCTTTCGGTTTACCTTTCGTTTTGTGAATCAACTTGGTTTTCAGGGAGGCTTTTGTTGCTGACTCATCGTCTGTGCTCCCTAAGGGGCACCACCTCTACACAGCTCATCCACGCAACCCTTTTCACAGCCGCACCCTGTTCATCCCATTGGAGCCCCGGCATTAGCAGTCCACAGAGAGCAGGCAATATCAGGTTATTATATAACTGCATCGAAGACATTTCGGTGCTGTCGAATCACTGTCGGTGGTGTTCAGGGTGCGTAACACCACCTAGTGAGCGCTTTACTTACAATCATAATTGGCTAGTAAATTACTATTACCTTCCCAGACTATAGGCGTCCACCCAACCGAATTCCCACGATGCGGATACGCCGACTTTGACTCTAGGTTGCATGGACATGGACGAGTAGAGGAAATTACAATTGAGGTCACCTCAACGGTGTATGAAGGGCCCTCGAATTGAGACTTTTTTATGATGATCAAGGGTGATGAAAATAATGAGAGTGGTTCATTATTGTGCTGATGATACTTATCTTTGCAAGCACCCTCGTCTCAATCTAATTAACAGAAGCTAATAATCTTATAAGTCATTTATCCTTATGTTGCCGTGCGCAGTGTTTTGCATTTATGCATTATTCTCCACACACACCGAGAAGATCAGAATTATCATACACAGTACGCAAAATGAATGTTATGTGATAGGACTGAAGAACAAACTGAGTTCGTTGTTTCTCAAGCGTTGATACATAGGCCAGGCATCTACGTAGTCTCCGTCAGGAGTCCTTATAACGCATTTCCTTTCTTTCTTTTTTAGTTCTAATCTTAAGATTTTTACTTTTAAATTATTTGTTCATTTTCTCATTATCCTTAAGCACTTTTGCCTCACGGTTTAGCCGATAAAGCGTCGGATAAATTGAAAGGGAGAATCACACGCCGCGAGGCCTCCCTGAGGTCGTTGAAAGTGACCCTAACACCTCAACAGGCTGCCTACCTGGCCTCTGGCGGAGGGCGTGGTAGACGTGGATGTCCATGGGTCGGTGGGTCACGTTCAGCAGCACGGTGTGGTTGGCCCCCGTGAACTTGTGGGCCCGCTCGATGCTCATGTGGTTCCAGTCCGACCAGTACATCCAGTCCTCGAAGATGGTGATGGCGAACAGTGGGGCACCCCCTCCAGGACGATGTGCCGGCCCGTGCCGTCCAGCTTGGAGTTCCTGGGGGATGCGGGAGAAATGTGGGAGGATGACGCAAGTCACTCAGTGACGTCCGAGGGAGACATACAAGCCATGCACGTACTATACGCACATCATCTGTTACCTTCATCGTCGTCAGACTCACTCGTTGACGTCCAGACAGACATAAAAGCCATACACACAACATACATGCATTTATCTATCATTTCATCGTCGTCAGACTCGGTCAATGATATCGAGGGAGACAGGCCGACAAGCCATACACACAATATGTACATACAATATCTACCACCTTCCTCAGATTGTCTACAGCCATACACACACGTTATCTATCACCTTTATCAGATCGTCATACTCACTCAATGATGTCGAGGTGGGCGTCTCCCCACCACAGGCGCTGGCTGTCGTAGTCGATGGTGAGCCCGTTGGGCCAGCCCAGCTTCTCCGTGATGAAGGCGGTGGACACGTTCTTGCCGTCCAGGCTCATGCGCCCGATGTGGGGGTTGACTCCCCAGTCACTCCAGTACAGGAACCTGGGAGTATCGACTAGTCAGTCAGCTGGTTCGAGCGTGTGTTGGCGTATCTGTTGTTTGTGTTTTGTTTCTTGGCCAGCCTGTTCTTTTGCGTTGATTCTGAACACTTTTTATAGTTTATTTTCATCGTTGTGCCGATCAGACTTCGTGATAAAAAGTAAATTAGATAATACAAATGAAAATGAAAATAAGGCGCAAAATAACTCAGGTTTTATATACAATACAAAACGGAATTTTCAACATGTGAATCTTATTGATTCGTTACAGACAACAGACCAAAAAAATGCACATAACAGTACTCCCCTAATTGCAGGCAGCAGAGTGCTGAGTAGGATTTACCCCCCCCCCCCCCCCCTGCACACACTTCTCATGCATTTTCTCCCCCTTCTCAACTGCTTCCTTTGTTTATTTCTGGTATTACATAAATAAAGGATAAATTCATTCATTCATACAACACTACATACCGCAAAACAACACACACACACACACACACACACACACACACACACACACACACACACATACACACACAGACTCACCCATGGACGGGGTCGGTGATGATGGAGCGGGGACGACTGATGCCTCTCCGTAACAAAGTCCTCCTGTTGGTGCCGTTCATCTCCGACACGTAGATGGCCCCCTTCTTCCCGTCCACCCAGTACAGCTTTCTGTCACACAGTCACCGCGCGGGCGGCTTGTACACTCACTTTGTTTTTCTCTTTCCTTTCTTTTTCGCTCCCTCCGTTCTTATTTTTACATACTACCCCCCTTTATTTCTTATTCTTTCTTATCTTTTTCCTTCACCTCTCCGACATTGTTTTTTCCTCATTCCCTCTATTTTTTCTCATTCACTCTTCCCATGTCCCTCCGTCCTTTGTTTTCCCTCTCCCCTCCATTTCTTCCTCCCCTGTACTTAATTTCCTTCGTTCTTCTTCTTTTCATCCTCCTGCCTCCGCCCTCCCCACGTCCCTTCTTTTTTTCCGCCTCCTTCTTTCTATCGTTCACCTGCCTCCTTCTTCCCTCTGTTCTTCCCTCTGTCTTTTTTTCTTCAATCCTGAGAATGAGTTCGAGATCACGAGCCGGGCAAGTCATGAATTTGGAGCTCTGTCAAAGTTTTGTATATTTTGTTTAATTAATCAAATATAAGAACTTTACAGTCCTGAAAATCGACACAGATTGTTTGGCAAGTGCTATCCATGTTAATGTACAGAAATTGTTTGAAACCCAAAAGCAGGACTTTGAATGATCGATTTAAAAACAAGTAATGGGTATGTCCGAACCGCAGTATCGTCTATCCGCAACTCCATGCGCTGTGAACTCGTTTATTTCCGAGCGCCTGGATTTTTGATTGGAGATCTATCTCCTCTTTCTTTTTTCTTTCTTTTTTTTTTTCTTCCATAGCTCGCACATCCATGTCGAAAGATGCGCACCCCAAGCGGTCCGTGAAGTTTTATTATCAATGCCAAGGAGGTTATGTTTTCATCGGCGTTTGTTGTTTTGGTTGCTCGTCTGTCTAAAACAAAAACACTTTTTATAAAATCCCATCCAACTAAATTTAACGAAGCTCCATAGAAATATGGGAAATGACCTAAGAACGAACCCATCAAATTTGGAGGCGAATCCTTGGTGCGGATCTGGATCAAAAGACAGATCCGGGAACTTTTCAGCACGATTACAAAAACAGCCAACCAACCAACAAAAGACTGTTCAACTGACGTCACTGAAACATGGTGGAACGACGGAATGTGGCCCAAGAACAAAACCGTTAACTTTAGGTTTGGATCGGTGGGGCGAATTTGAATCCAAGAAACGGCCCAGAATCAGTTCTACCATTGTGGAGGTAGGCACCCTCCCGAGTGCCCTACTACTTATTACTGCGAAGTTATTGATTTCTTTCTTGTCAGGTGACGTGTCTTCACACTGCGGACATGGCCAGGCTGCGACTCATTTTGATCGTCTTTTGTTTCTTGTTTGTTTTTTCGTTTGCTGTGTTGTTGTTGGTTGTTGTTGTTAAGATGCTTACTTGCTCAAAATAGATCGAAAGTGCCTAAAGTGGAAAACAATACAATGATCCCTACTCTATCATCTAACCACTCAGACTCAAAACATAAATCCTCCTGCCAACCCCCACACACAGCAAACTACCTGCCAACCCACACACACAGCAGACTACCTGCCAACCCACACACAGCAGACTACCTGCCAACCCACACACACAGCAGACTACCTGCCAACCCACACACACAGCAGACTACCTGCCAACCCACACACACAGCAGACTATCTGCCAACCCACAAACACAGCAGGCTACCTGCCAACCCACACACACAGCAGACTATCTGCCAACCCACACACACAGCAGACTATCTGCCAACCCACACACACAGCAGACTACCTGTCAACCCCCACACACAGCAGACTACCTACCACCCCTCACACACATCAGACTATCTGCCAACCCACACACACAGCAGACTATCTGCCAACCCACACACACACAGCAGGCTATCAGCCAACCCACACACAGCAGACTATCAGCCAACCCACACACAGCAGACTATCTGCCAACCCACACACACACAGCAAACTACCTGTCAACCCCCACACACAGAGAGACTACCTGCCAACCCACACACACAGCAGGCTATCTGCCAACCCCCACACACAGCAGACTACCTGCCAACCCACACACACAGCATGCTATCTGCCAACCCACACACACAGCAGACTACCTGCCAACCCACACACACAGCATGCTATCTGCCAACCCACACACACACACAGCAGACTACCTGCCAACCCACACACATAGCAGGCTATCTGCCAACCCACACACACAGCAGACTACCTGCCAACCCACACACACAGCAGGCTATCTGCCAACCCCCCCACACAGCAGACTACCTGCCAACCCACACACACAGCAGACTACCTGCCAACCCACACACACAGCATGCTGTCTGCCAACCCCCACACACAGCAGACTATCTGCCAACCCACACTCAGCAGACTATCTGCCAACCCACACACACAGCAGACTATCTGCCAACCCCACACAGCAGACTACCTGCCAACCCACACACACAGCAGACTACCTGCCAACCCACACACAGCAGGCTATCTGCCAACCCACACACAGCAGGCTATCTGCCAACCCACACACAGCAGACTACCTGCCAACCCACACTCAGCAGACTACCTGCCAACCCACACACACAGCAGACTACCTGCCAACCCACACACACAGCAGACTATCTGCCAACCCACACACACAGCAGACTACCTGCCAACCCACAAACAGCAGACTACCTGCCAAGCCACACACAGCAGACTATCTGCCAACCCACACTCAGCAGACTACCTGCCAACCCACACACAGCAGACTACCTGCCAACCCACACACACAGCAGGCTATCTGCCAACCCACACACACAGCAGACTACCTGCCAACCCACACACAGCAGACTATCTGCCAACCCACGCTCAGCAAACTATCCGCCAACCCACACACACAGCAGACTACCAGCCAACCCTCACACACAGCAGACTACCTGCCAACCCACACACACAGCAGACTACCAGCCAACCCACACACACAGCAGACTACCTGCCAACCCACACACACAGCAGACTACCTGCCAACCCACACACAGCAGACTATCTGCCAACCCACACACACAGCAGACTATCTGCCAACCCACATACACAGCAGACTACCTGCCAACCCACACACACAGCAGACTATCTGCCAACCCACACACACAGCAGACTACCAGCCAACCCACACACACAGCAGACTATCTGCCAACCCACACACACAGCAGACTACCTGCCAACCCACACACACAGCAGACTACCTGCCAACCCACACACAGCAGACTATCTGCCAACCCACACACACAGCAGACTATCTGCCAACCCACACACACAGCAGACTATCTGCCAACCCACACACACAGCATGCTGTCTGCCAATCCACACACAGCAGACTATCTGCCAACCCACACACACAGCAGACTACCTGCCAACCCCCACACACAGCAGACTACCTGCCAACCCACACACAGCAGACTACCTGCCAGCCCACACACACAGCAGACTACCTGCCAGCCCACACACACAGCAGACTACCTGCCAACCCACACACACACAGCAGACTACCTGCCAACCCACACACACACAGCAGACTACCTGCCAACCCACACACACTGCAGACTGCCTGCCAACCCACACACACAGCAGACTATCTGCCAACCCACACACACAGCAGACTACCTGCCAGCCCCCACGCACAGCAGACTACCTGCCAGCCCCCACACACAGCAGACTACCTGCCAATCCAGTCCACAGCAGGCTATCTGCCAGCCCACACACACAGCAGGCTACCTGCCAACCCACACACACAGCAGACTACCTGCCAACCCACACACACAGCAGACTACCTGCCAACCCACACACACAGCAGACTACCAGCCAACACACACACACACAGCAGACTACCTGCCAACCCACACACACAGCAGGCTACCTGCCAAACCCCACACACACACACAAGCAGACTACCTGCCAGTCCACACACACAGCAGACTACCTGCCAACCCACACACACACCAGACTACCTGCCAACCCACACACACACCAGACTACCTGCCAACCCACACACACACACCAGACTACCTGCCAATCCAGTCCACAGAGATGCCCTCGGCGCTGGGCACGTTGTCTTGAACCACTGTCTCCAGGCGCGTGCCGTTGATGAAGATGCGGAAGATCTTGTGCTGCTTGACGTCGGTGAAGTAGACCAAGTCGTTGGTGATGTCGAAGTCCAGGGACACCACGTTCTCGAAGCCCTGCGCGATACGGCGGTAGTTCTCTCCCTCCGTGGTCATTTCACGGAGGTAGTACCGGTTGGTGAACACCAGCCAGGGGGTCGTGTCTGACAGAGAGGAAAACTGCTTCCAACGAAAATGCGTTTTACAGTTTACTGTTAGGTGAGGTGTACACGTCATTGTGTGTATACAAATCGGACGCTTTTATGCCAGATTTTTCTATTTAGCTTACAATGTTTGTGCTATGATATTGTTTATATATCTCTGAATGAAAAAACTTTCAGATATGAAAAACAATGATGACGTTTACACAAACTGTCTATCAGTTAGCTTCTTCCCGTTCAAAGTCCATATCACTTTGGACACCGAAAAATCTTGTCAAACTATTGTCAGCTGTTATTTCTTCCCCTGTGCACCAAAAATAGTAACGCCCTCTGAGTGATGGGAAAGAGACGTCTGAATTTTCACTCTCTTATAGTACACTTTGTTTTGCATGTTTATTAAGCTGTTCTTGTTGTTTTGTTTTGTCTGGTTGCTCATCAGCCACCAACAGCACATCTACTGAGGAAGAGCAACGCTACATGCGTTTTCCTTTCAGTCTAAGATCCCACTACCCATCCATTTTTAAGTTTCAATGTAGACGGGAATACAATGACAAAAACCTGTATCTGTGCGCACTCACTGTCTTCCTTTTTGCACGTGCGTCCGTCGTTCATTTTCTCGTAGCCGTCGGCGCACTTACAGATGAAGCTGCCCTCCGTGTTTTCACACATCTGACTGCAGGCCCCAGGCTCCTCTTCACATTCGTTGATGTCTGCACCACACACAACAGGCAATGCAGGTATGTCAACGAGGCTCAGGTACCAGGTGAATATTTGAATAGGCGGTTTAAAAAGAAGAGAGAGAGAGAGTATTAGCGGGCGGCTATACTTGAAAGAAAGAGAGAAACAGAGAACGTCTTTGTGTGTGTGAATGTTTGTGCGTGGGTATGCTCGCGTGCGCACGCACACACATATAAGTAAGAGTGTGGCTTCTTTATATTATCATTTGAAATGAAAGAATGATTGCAGGCGAATGACTGATCAAAGAAAATAATAGGTCAATGTACTCAATACACAATTTGTCAGATCTGAAACAAGGGTATACACCATGGCTTGAGGTTCCTCAAAACAAATACAGCGGCTTCTGCGGTGTTGCTTCTACAGGTGATGTAACCGTCTATTTCGACGCTGGACAGCTGAATCCTTTTTACATTTTTCTTCAGTTCTGATGTAAACTGCAAGGGTTTTCTCCAGGCCCATGTTGACAGTTATCCTCTTTATCCCCATCATCATTATCAATATTATCATTATAATCACCATCGTCACCATCATCATCTAGATTTTGTAGTCTCATAGTCATCAAGTCGTGAAAATCGTCTTCTGCTCTCCCCCCCCCCCCTATCCTCGTCCCGCGCTCTACCCTCCTCCCCCTCTCCCCCCCCCCCCCCCCCACCCTTTTGCACTGCTCCCAATCCAACGCCGCACATTCAGACTTCTCCATACGTAGCCACACCCAGGTTCGTTCCCTCTGACAGTCATGTGACTACTCCCATGGTGACGGTCCTCGGGGTCACGGTGGTTACCTCTGCAGTGGTGGCGGTCTGTCATTAGGCGGTAGCCCTTCCTGCACGAGCACTTGTAGCTGGTCAGCGTGTCCTGACACTTGTGCTCGCACTGGTTCGACCGCTCGCTCTCACACTCGTTCACGTCTGAAAGGACACGGCAGTGTTATCCAAACAAACCTGCTCTTTAATCTATCCGCTAAAGAACGAGCGAAGTCTAACTCGTCCTTTTGACAAAAACAGAAACGAAACCTACAAGACACGAAGTAATAAATGAATGCAAAACAAAAATAAACAAAAGATATATGAAACGACAGAGAAATGAACTGGTTAATTAACTGAAACATAAATAAAATAAGCAAAAAGTACTTAGTTTGGGGAGTGCTCATATGAATAAACTTTTCACACACAAGTCCTGAGTGTGCATGCGCTGAGGCGCGTGTGCTTTTGTGCGTGTGAGTGTGTGTGTGTGTGTGTGCTTTTGTGTGTGTGTGTGTGTGTGTGTGTGTGTGTGTGTGTGTGTGTGTATGTGCTTGCTTTTTTGTGTGTGCGTGTGTGTGCGTGTGCGTGTGCATGCGTGCGTGTGTGTGTGTGTGGTGTGTGTGTGTGTGTGTTGTGTGTGTGTGTGTGTGTGTGGTGACAGAGACAGAGACAGTGAGAGAGAGTACGAGCGTGCTAGTCAGTATGCTCCTATGTATGCGTATGTGTCTGTGTTGCCTTTTCTCGGGCTCTTTTTCTTTGATCAATGTTAATATGCTTTTCAACATGAACACTGGCGCCCATGCGAACGGTACAAGCATACACAGCGAACACCAGTCAGTCTTCCATTCACTCTTTCATCACCCCTTTTCTCTTTTTACCTCACGGAATGATGACCGAACGAAAACAAAACAAAAAACAATAACAACAATGATGCTCACTGCAGTGTTCCTCATCGCTGTCGTCGTCACAATCTTCGTTGGCGTTGCAGACGTTGTGGATGTCAATACACATGCCACTATTACAGCGAAACTTGTTGCCCGCGCATGTTGGCTCCGGCGTCACTGCAAATCAGAGACAGATAACAGAAATAGAATGGTAATAGGGTCATATCGGTGACAGACACAGAACAGTAGCACAAACAGAAAAACGACAGACAGATAGATGACAGAGACAGACAGATAACAGAAATGGAAAGACAACGGTGAGAAAGGTAACGGAGACGAATATGGGAAATATGTTTCAAACCCATAACTTTACATTTTGTTATTGTGAACAATCATATTCTTCATCAAGCAATCAATAATAATCATGTATATCTGTGTCACGGTGGCTGGATTTTCATAATCACAGGACACTAACCATTACACAAATGAACTGACAGTAATAAACACACTCAAACACATATATCCAGAACAGCGAAGTGATAAACATATTATAGCAATGATCCCCTTAAGCTGACCAATTTCTTCTTTCAGTTTTGTCTGTTTTTTTCTGTATGGGGGTCTTTGGAGGGAGTTTTTTGTTTGTTTGTTTGTTTTTCTGTCCCATCTTTCGTGTTCCCTCAGAAGCATTATTCGCACGCCGCTCATTCAGACTATCCATAAACTGACTTGTCCGTCGCAGCCTCATGAGGACCAGTCAATAGAAGGTTGTCATGAGGCAACCCACCAGGATGACACTACTGCACTGCGGTCGAGCTTCTTCGGTGGTGTTTAATATTGAATACCATGTATGCCCCCTATTGAATAAAATAATCAGCATGAGTTACTGCCCCATGCGAGAGCGCCATGGGTCCATCCAACGTCAGTCCCCGTCAACTTCATATTCTCCTTTACAATCATCAAGGTACGCATTCGTTTCACCATGATTCCATTCTGAATGCACGCTATATGCACATGAAACCTAGTTTCCTTTTGTAATAAACAAAATGTAGAACACACACCATTTCCGAAACAAAAAACATCCCAAATCAATGCTGAAAATCGACATACATCCAGAGCATGGATAACCGGGGTTTCATGCCAAACATAAATGCACACACGAGTATCAATCCGTGTATGTACCATGCTCACACACACACACACACACACACACACACACACACACCACGCCCGCGCGCGCGCACGCACACACACACACACACACACACACACACACACACACACACACACACACACACACACACACACCCGCGCGCGCGCGCACGCATACACGCACGCACACAATTTAGGGTATTCAAGATGGTCTGATCGGGTCTCTACCAGCCTCCTGTTCACGACCTCGGTATCTTTCACCACCTGTTGCAGGTATTGTCCAACCATTGAGTTTGAAGCACACACACGGTGTGCCCTTGGGCTAGGGCTACGTGCAGGCTGTTGGCCAACTTTGCTCAACAGCAGACAACACTCATCTTGCATGCAAGGTTATCTGAGAGGGCAGTCCCCCAACTAAACAGTTCTCTCACCGCGTGCAGTGACTCATGTGCCCGGAAATGGTCAGTGACCAGCACGAGCGAACGGGACTTTTTTAAAAAAGGAGGGTAATGGAAAAGCCAGGCCAGATACATATCATCTCTCCTCTTGAGCTGTAGGGCAGGTAAACGGTTACAGATAATACAGGCAAGGATGTCTTACGGCAGTTTTTCTCCTGCTCGTCAGAGTGGTCTCCACAGTCGTTGTCCCCGTCACACGCCCAGGTCTTAGGGATACACCGCTTGTTGTTGCACGTGAACTGTTCGGCTGTGCACGTGCGTAGTCTGCAACACACGAACCATATCTAGTGAAGACCTAGTCAAAGACAATTTCTTGACATGCACAGTTGACATAGCTGCAATACGGCGTTCAAACAGATATGAAAGCAAAACTGCATCCCGCAGCGGGAGCGAACTTGTGAACAATTTCTGAGGACCCTAGGACCAAACCTAAAATGGTTTGATGAAAGTGCTCTCCGCTCTGCCGGGCCATCTGTTAAGGACTCACTGCCACCCACTTTTTACACACTGCCACCCACTTTTTACACACTGCCACCCACTTTTTACACATTCTGTCCATCTTGCTTGATCGCGAACAATAAATCACTACTTTTTTACGCACGTATTTTTTTCTAATCACACTGTTCTTAAATATGTAATTTTTACATGCAAATTTGTTGTACTGAAAGTTGTTACTTAGGAATGAGTGAAAGTACGAAGAGTGCTCACGAAACGCAAGGTGTTGCTTATCATTACAATTGTGCCATATACATGCTATTTATCATATTTTTTTCATAATGATAATAACAATGATGATGATGATGATGATGATGATGATGATGATGATGATGATCATCATATCATCATCATCATCATCTTCAAGATCATGATGATGATGATGATGATGATTGTCACTATCAAAGGAACATCTACAATACTTTTTTTTCGAAAGTATTTCTTTAGTTTTGCACCTAACGACTTCAAAATGTAATCGTTTGTTGGTATAGACCCAATAAACATCCCTGTCCAATTCACTGACGTTCACCCCACTGTTTTTCTATTGACTTATGGACAGAAAGACTAAAGCAAAAGAAAAAAATGCCTGCAGCTTCAGTGCGTTACCTGCACAAGTAGCTGACGACTTAAATCCTATGGAGTCTGCCCAATAGCGTAGAGGCAGTCAACTGTTAGACGTTCACTATGTCTTGGGCACGGCGCTATGGAAGACGCGCGACCATCTCTATGCTTCGGCCGTTTTTATGTTCTTTGAACTGAATCAGGACTTTCCAGTCGCAAAACAGGTTTTTCAAAACGTACCATTTGATTCCACTGCCAGCTCCAGAGCCGAAAGCTCTGACCATATAACTTTCTTCAAGCTTATGAACTGAATACAAATACGTTTCAACAATAATTA
>CM031595.1:66019500-66027000 GCA_018398815.1 Conus ventricosus | reverse complement strand
TCCATTCATTTTATATATAAGACGGACACTAGGAGAGTGCAGATCTCCACCACATTAAAAAAAAGAAACGTTTTCTTTTCTTTCCGCCAGACCAAATAATAATAAGTATGGACTGAAATGGTTTGTTTAAGTGTGCTTTCTAGCAGTAGCGTATAGAATAATTATATTCAAAAAGTCTCAACAAGAAAGTTTTATCATCACGTGAAAATACATTACCTTGTAGATAGTACCAATCTGTAAACAGCAAGTTCACATGGTTCATGATCAGTGGAAGGGGAGGGAGGGGGAGGGAATAAGAAGAAGGCTAGGGCAGTGAGGTGGCAAGCGGGACATTGCCGCTACCAGCGGCTTCAGCAACTGGACGAAACCCGGAGTTTGGGTAAGTGCAAGCGGCAGAACATGGACACAGAAGTACGATTAAAACAGCCACATTTTGTAAACGCAACCACGTACTGATCTGGCAGTTCTGCAGTCAACTTTTCTTCGACAACAATATTTTTCGGGTGTTGTAAATAACACATCTACCGTCGTTCGTTTTTTGGTTTTGGTTTTGGGTTTTTTATTTTGTTGTTGTTGTTTTTTTTTTTTAAGTAACTCCTGTTAAATTCGAATGAATGTCCCTTTCTCGCTATTTCTAGCTGTTACACTTCAGATCAGACGTGAATCGGGTGGGCGAATCTGCTGACCCCACGACTGTTCACTGACCACACATGTTGGGGTCCTCGTCGCTGCCGTCCCCGCAGTCGTTGTCCAGGTCGCACACCCAGCGCTCGCGGAGGCAGCGACCGTTCTGGCAGACGAACTCGTTCTCTGAGCACGTGTGGTTCTTGGGCACGCACATTTTGCCGTCGTTGCCGATGATGAGGTCGGTGCCCTCGTTGCAGGCACACTCCACCCGGTTGTCGGGCGCCGGGTGGCAGCTCTGGCTGCAGCCGCCGTTGTGGTTGGCGCACAGGTTGTTGGAACCTGGGAAAGAGGAGAGGACGAGGGGAAGTGGGGGTAGGGGAATTGAAAGTAAGTTTCTCGTTCAATGTTGTCTATTGCCCAGCCGAGTGTTTAGTCATAGCGGACCTAAAGACATGTCAAGGGCAAAACCACCCACAACCAAACTCGATGAAATAAAAACAATCCTGTTGTTTACTAATCACTTCTAACATTTGTTGAGGTATATCTGACAGTGTCTCACACTGACTGACGGTTGTTTTTAATAGGCTCTTTTTGCACGTGCTTCTAATGGTGTGTGTGTGTGTGTGTGTGTGTGTGTGTGTGTGTGTGTGTGTGTGTATGTGTGTGAGTGTGTGCGTGTGTGTCTGCATAATTATATGTCGTGCGTGCGTGCGTGGTGGTGTGCGGTGTGTGTGTGTGTGTGTGTGTGTGTGTGTGTGAGAGTGAGTGAGTGGTGTGTGTGTGTGTGTGTGTGTGTGTGTGTGTGTGTGTGTGTGTGTGTGTGTTTCCTCACACGATCATCGTTTCAATAGTTATACCACTTTTTGTTGGGTTTTTTTTTTGCTTACATGATCATCGATTCATTATCTACACTACTTGTTTCCTATATACTATTCTTTATCAACAGAGCATCACATCACGTTAATTCGAAATGAAAAGCTCCCTGGGCGTCACCCTCAGAACATAAAGCAACTGAAAAAAAGAAACGAGATGTAGGAGAACGTTCTTGGAAACGTAAGTCTGACTACGTGACTATGTCACCCTGCTGAATAGCCAGAGAGTAGGCAGGCCTATGCGAATCAGTCTACGCAAAAAAACATTCCTCTAATCACTAATACAAGCCAGGATGCATCTTCGCTTTTTTAAGATGGTTGACGAGAACATAGTGTCCTTTGAAGGCCAGATGAGTAAACAGCCATGTGTAACCGTAGCTTCCCGATTCTTTCATGATTTATTCATTCACTCGGGCTATAGAGCAATGTACTTGGCTCATCGTGGCACTGTGACTCAGCAAACGTGGTGTAATGTGTAGGGACTATACTGCACACACGTCCTCAGTAACGCTGACACTGATACAGTCAGGTTGCATGGAGGCTGACTGGCCTAATTACTGACAATGTAAATACGCCGTACCGAGAATTTGTCAGCTGGGATGTAGGAAAGTGCATGTAACCTTTACATCATCATTACAACGAGCGAAGGAGCAAGCCAAAGGAGAAAGATGAGACACTGACATTTCTGCCTGCTGGATGAGAACGCGATGATGCCCATGGGTCTGGTGGACAGTCCCTGAACCAGCATTTTCAGATTGGCCCCCGTGTGCTTCTCCGCCCTGTACACTCCCCCTGCACACACACACACACACCACACACACACACACCACACACACACACGTATATATATATATATACAGAGAGAGAGAGAGAGAGAGAGAGAGAGAGAGAGAGAAGACAGAAATAGAGGCAGAGAGAGAGACACACACACACACACACACACACACACACACACACACACACCACACACACATAATGGTAGAGGGAAATAATCCTTTGTAAAGAAAATCCACCCAAACGCTTAAAATTACTTTTTTTTAAAGCATCCAATCTTAATCAGCAGATACAAATTAGGATACAAATAATGAAAAAAAGAAAGCTTGCTCTCAATAACTAGTTCAAACATGCATTCACAAAACCGCACGACTGACAGCAAGCACCAAAATACATATAAAAGGATGGGGAGGGGGTTGGGAGGAGGGGTGGGGGAGTCTGTGCTCTAATGTTTCCCCATTTTAAAAATGAGTCTTAATTCTTCTTTTCTTGGGGAGGGGTGGGAGGGGGGGGATGGAGAAGGGGGGGGGGGGTAGGAGGGGGTGAGGAGAAGCTTAATTGCAAGCTGTATATGGAGCCCCTTCTGTTTCATTTTCCTCTCTCTCTTCTTGTTCTCCTTACATTGTGTTTTTCCATCCGCATGTGTTTTAGTATCAATTGTTACGTTTGTTCACATCAAACTCATTTTACACACACACGCGCGCGCGCACTTGCATGCAACCATACACACATACACACATACGCGCGTGCGAGTGCGCATAAACACACATACATATACACGTAGGCATGCGCGCACACGTTTGCACGCACACATACACCCGCGCGCGCTCACACACACATACATACATACACACACACACACACACACACACACACACATACACACGCACGCACGCACACACACACACACACACACACACACACACACACACACACGCATGCACGCACGCACACACACACACACACCACACACCACACACACACACACACACACACACACACAGTCAGTCAGTCCATTTTTTAAACATCCAATCTTAATCTGCAGATACAGAATAAGGATACAAATAATGCTGACCATTCAGTCAGTCAGTCACTCTCTTCTTTCATTCACGTCTAATATCACTCAAAGTGAACAGACGTTAAACAGAAGTACGAACGAACACACACACACACACACACACACACACACACACACACACACACACACACACACACACATTCACTCACTCAGTGTCCAGTCCGTCCAGAAGATATGGTAGCCAAACACAGTGAGGGAGAACGGGTGTACCGTGGTCTGCACAATCACTTCACGGTAATTCCCGTCCAGGTTCGACCGTTCGATCCGATCTCTGCAACCGCATCAAACAATGTAAGAAAACACCTGTTTTGTTTTGTTTTTTAACCTGTGCACCTGCTACATACATTTGCTAACCACGAATAGAATGAAATAGTTTAGTACAAGGATTATTAAAAGAAAATGGACATAAGTATATTTTATTAATAAATCAAATTACCTGCACGTGATTGTACGCTGAGTTTATAGTGTATGTATAGCTACACAGCCAAGAAACGACATGTCGCTTGCATGGACGTTTATACAACTTAATTTTCCCTAATATATTTTGGAAGGTCCATGTGAGTGAGTGATCAGTTTTCGTTACTCTTGCTCTTGTTACAGCCGCTCCTAACATTCCTTCGAAACCTATACTGTTTTCACACATGCTTATATCATGATGGTGTGTATTTTGAAACTGTTTGTCGTGTCACAAACCCACAAACCTCTTGATGAAAGACTATGGCATTTCATTACCTGTACTGTACTTTCTATTCTCCCTCTTCAGAAAAATTCTAACTTCCACACATGCTGTTCTTTTTGGCAGAAAAACAAAAACAACAAAACATTATGCGACTGACTTCTGTGCATCCGCCCAGTAGATTTTGGCCTCGTCGAAGTCGATGGACAGTCCGTTGGGCCAGCCCAGGTCTGTGGACACGATCACCTGGCGTTCGTTGCCCGCCATTGTGGCTCGCTCTATCTTGGGCGTTCGGCCCCAGTCTGACCAGAAGATATACCTGTCAGCACGGGAACCACATCAGTCATTACTGTACGAGGACTACGGGCCAGAAAAATGGGCCTATCAGCATCGGAAACAATACAACAACAACAAAATCTATGAAGTAGTCAACTTTACGGACTGCGCGTCTAAAGACCGTGCTGTCAACATTAAAATCGAATCAATAATCGTGTGTATGCTGATCAAAACCGTCAGGTGTCAGCCAGAAGATGTGGCTGTTAATGTCACAGGAAACAAATCAACCATCGATGTATATGGCAGTCAACACTGAGACATGCCCGAGCACGCTGTGTGAGCTGGAAAACACCACTTTTATCCGCTGTTTTTTTATTTTATTAAGTGCTGTTGAGAGTCTTTCCATTTGTTTTCAGTGGCAGAAGAAGAAAAAAGCTGCCGAATGGTTACTGTCCGAACCGTTCTCCTTTTCTCCCCTCATGAATCACTTATTACATCACAAGTGAAAGAAAAAGTCAACGAAGATAAGAGAAGAAAGAGGTAAACATCCAAACAAATTAATACAAAAACGAAAAAAAAACAATGGAACCACCGACCCATAGCAGGGGCGTGTGGCCCTGACAACAGAATTGGGTATGAACAAAAGAAGGAAACAATATTTGAATGAAAGCTGAAAAATGAAAGAACGAAAAAAGAACAACACAAAGAAAACCAACACAGAAAGGCAAAGAGACTGGAACCACTGACCCATTACAGGGGTGTATAGCCAGGGCCCGCGGACTCTGCACCACAGCGATGACCACGGTGCTGGAGATGGACGCCCTGTCCGGCTGGGTCAGGTTCAGGGAGGAACTGTAGATCCGGTTCCGGAACAAGTCGGCCCAGTACAGTTTCTTGCCCACCCAGTCAAACGCCAGCCCCTCCACCGACGTGATCTCGTGCACGAACCGAGAGTTCCCACCTGCACGTGCATGTCAGAGAAACTGCGTCACATTCGGTCGACGTAAATATCAGTAATTCTTGAGTGTAGGGACCTCCTCTCCTCCCCCTCTATTCAAAACGTTCTGGATAACATCCACCGAAAACACTGGTTTCTTTCTATCAAGTAGTTAAGCGGATTTCGAGGAAATCGTGCTGGGCAGATTGCCATTTGTAGGGCATTTTAATTATTGATAGCTGAAGGTATCATGTTTTATTGAATTCAAACTCCACAAAAGGACACTTGTTAAAGTCTAATTTCGCCGTTGTTCACAGCGTTAATCAAAAGAGGTTTTTTCTTCAAGCTAAGAATGTTTTTAAAGTTTTGTCAAAAGTGAATGCAATAGCAAAACCATGAAGCTGAACGATAAACTGTGATTAGAGTCAATCGCAACGTTGGCAGCGTTCTGGTATAAAAGTTATGCACAGTCAGTATCCATAGAAATCACACCATGGTACTATGCTGAAATCGATCTTAAACAGCAACGATGACAGACTGAATGATGTAAGCGTTGATATGATTGTATTATTTCTCTTAAGAGCTGTAATTGAAGATCTAGATGTTTTTTCAGTGTCTCTTTACGATTCGAAATCTTTCAAAAGACAAGCAGGATACTGGTTCGAACGAACAAACATATCAGAAGGCTTTTCTCTCCAAACTTTGAACTTAGAATCACAAGGTATCGATTTGTTTGTTCAGGTAGTAAGGCTGTTTATATGTTCGTTTGTTTGTTCGTTTTTCTACTTGTTGCTGACATTGCGAACATTCTCACCAGTTTGATTGTTCTCCAGATATTTTCCAAGATGAAAGAAGAAAAGATATATCACATGAAAAAAACAATTGCATTTCATCATGTAACGCGTTCCAGAACATTAGTTTTGTTTATAAATATAACCAGCATGGCATGGGTTGGCATGGCAATACCAAGATGGCGCTAAAAAAAAACCCGCCAATTTCAGCGTCTACACGGCACAACAATACACAACCAGAGCCCACTCACTGCTGTTGCTGACAGTGATGAGGTCTTCAATCTGATTGGTTCCCTTCTTGACGCGGGATATCTTCTTGGCGGTGACCTGCGAGAAGTAGATGTAGCTGCCATTAGCGTCAAAGTCCACGGCGACTGCTCCGCGGAGATCGGTGATGGACGGGATGGGGGCGGAAGTAGTGTTGGGGTTCAGCGACAGGGACTGGATTTCCGATTCCGCCGCGAACAACAAGAAGTCGGAAGGCGCTGGAAGAGTGAAATCAATGGCAAGTCTGTCAGAGAAATGTGTTTTGAAACGACTCATCGAATGTTCGTTAGTATATCTGCACGTATGACAGAATGGTGAAGATATTGTGAGATTTCACAGACATCTGAAACAATGACAAAAAATTATAGAAAAATATTCAAACCGATAGGAAAAATGTTGGTCACATGGTGGAACGCCAACTCACACACAAACAATGCATGCTTGTGCGCGTGCGTTCCCCGCGCACGTGCACACACACACACAACACACGCGCGCGCGCGCGCGCGCGCCACGAACGCACGACACACACACACACACACACACACACACACACACACACACACCACATGTACACACACACACACACACCACACACACACACACACACTACAGACACACACACCACACACGCACGCACGCACGCACGCACGCACGCCACGCACACACACACACACACACACACACACACACACACCGCGCGGCGCGCGCACACTGTAGGGCAGGAAAGGAGCGTGAAATGATGGTGAGAAAGATCTGGGCAACGATGTTGCTTTGTAAAGCGGTGGCAGAACATGCTTAGCTTGACGTTAAGTCGCCCGAGCTGGAAGATGGGAACAGACCCGTTGGCCCAAGCATTGTTGGTGGCCGTTGTCCCGAGGCCTGATGGAGTCCTGAAGGCTGCTGTGGTAATGAACACAGTGAGGCAAGTGTCTGTAATGTTCAGTTCGTTGTTGGGAGTCCGGACTGTGAGAAAACTGCATCATACTCTCGCCATTATCGTTGTGGGGTGAAAGTCCTCTGCAGCAGCTGTCTGTGATTTGTTGGGTGGTCATATTTCAGGCTGAACGCTAACCTGTCTGTGCCTTTGGGGCCAGGATGGAGGGGATCGGCGTACATGTCACTGCGTGGTGTTCCACTTTTGGCGATGAAGAGAACGGTGTGGTCAGCATTCTGAACCTCTTGCTTCCCATTTTCATAAGTGT
>CM031595.1:65974500-66007000 GCA_018398815.1 Conus ventricosus | reverse complement strand
CTGTTCAACAAACGCTCTGTTTTCTTTATAATCTATTGATCTCTATTTCTTGATCCAAGAACAAAAACGATGTGGAATATGTTTAACTACTTTAAGCTTTTACGTTACTCTGAATCTATGTATCTGTAAATACAAACACGCCGACTGCTATTCAATGTGTTTATTCTCATGTTCACGTTTCAGCAACAGCAGAAACAACCGATTGAGTAAAGAGTCACCGTTACAAAGGATCTGATTGCCTGTAAATGTTGTATTTTTCCATTCAACTTGTTCATCTTTGTTTCAAGATTCTTCAACAGTATCTCAAAATGGAATCTATTTAACTGTTGAAAAATTCTAGGTTATTGGGAAATTTTTATGTGTGCCTACGCTCTTATTTCCTTTTCAATATTTTTACCCTCTCTTTCAAGATTTAACAACAACAACAACAGCAATGACAACAACAACAACAACAACTTAACGTGGAATTTGTTTCAACTAAAGAAAGATTCTTGTTTATCCGGAATCTGTTTGACTACACTAATGTGTTTTTTCTATCTAATATGTTTATCTTTCTTAAATTCACAACAACAACAAAAAACAACAACGACAATAATAACGTCACACTCACACAAATGCCGGTTGTAGTACACCTTCAGTGACCTCACGCCCTTGATGTTGCTACGCAACACCTGTCCGTTGCGACCGTTGAGATTGCGCGTGCGGATGATCTGCTCCTGTGTGGCGTCGTTGAAGTAGAAGAGGTTGTTGTGGAAGGCGATGCCGGTGGGGTGGGCCTGGCGGTCCAGAGCGAAGTAGGTCGCCATGCTTATACCCCGCAACGGGAACCGTACGATCTGCACGTGCATTCATCACAGTTACTGTCTTGTGCGCTGGACAGTCATTGTTGTGGTTGGTCTGGCAGTGCAAGGAGATGTAAGTCCTCATATATACGACCAATAGTAGGACAATACGCTCTGCACGCTCACAAGTGTAAACTGTGCGCTGAAATGCCAGCCCTGTACAGATGAGATCCGATCTGCAGAGCATGTAGCTGGGTTTTTTTTCCCAGATATTTCTTCAGTTCTCACCCGAAGACCTGTCTACAATGTAGCCACTTGTAGATTCTGACTCTAAAACACAAACATTTCAAGCTGGACACAGACCCACCTGTTTCCGAGTTACGTTGCAGAGTGGACCAGGCAGACAGAGGGGAGAGGGAGAGAAACAGAGAGGGAGGGAGAGAGACAGGGAGAGAGAAAGGCGGAAGGACGTTAACACATCAGATCTTGTTCTAGTACATCCTGCAGCAGAACAGAACTTTCTTGATCCACTGTCATAAAACGTCTGATTTTGTTTCAATGTAATTGTCACTGATCACTCCTTTCTTTTCCTTGTAACGTAGAATTTCGTTTAGCCTTTGTTTCTAACAGTTCATTAAAAAAAAATCAGAAATAGTTTTCCTCAGATGGCAAGATCGCTTTCTCGTACTAATCGTGGTCTTCCATCTAAAAAAAAAAAGCTTTTAATCAGAAAACATTGAAACAAACCAAGCAGAGAAAAACGCAGACAGCACCGCAAACAACACGATACTCAGCAGCACTCAACTTGCACGGAAGGTGATCAATGGATATCACCGGTGACACGCCACCTATCCGACACGACTCACCTTGAAGTAATAGGTATCGGAGATATAGAGGATCTGACTGGTGGTGTCCAGAGCCAGGTAGGACGGCTGCCTGAGGTTCACATCTGTCAGCATCAGAGGGTGGGCGTTGCTGCCGTCCATGTTGGCCACAGACACCTTGGGCTCTATGCCCGGCACGCCCGCGTCGCCCCAGTACAGCAGTCTGAGGAATGGACAGTGGGGTAGATAGACAGTGACAGGTGATGAAGGAGTGGTACGCAAGTATACAGCGATTCATCAGGTAATGTTGAATCACATCATGTCGTGTCTCAAGATCAGGTGGTAGTAGTCATGTGCGTGTGTTGATGTGGACGATAATATGGTGGTGGTGGTGGTGGTGGTGTGTGTGTGTGTGTGTGTGTGTGTGTGTGTGTGTGTGTGTGTGTGTGTGTGTGTTGCGAGCCTACGTGTGAAAACGTGCGCGCGCATGTGTGTGTGTGTATGTGCGTGAGGCAGCCTGTTTGCATGTGTGTACCCTAGTTGTTCATAATAGGTATGCCTTAAACTATGCAGCTTCTACACCTTTTATAACTACATCAAACTTTCCAATACAGCATTCACACAAGCATGCGACACCATGACTCCACCGTCGGGCTAAAACCCTTTAGGAAGCATTGAAGTACCAGGTTCACATACGCACACAACACCATTGCCCACCCTCTCGCTGGGTCCAGAACGATGGAGATGGGTTGTGCCGGGTCTCGCCTTCGGCCCGAGTTGGTCATCAGCACCTTGCGGTAGTGGTTGTCGCCATCCAATCGCATCACTTCGATGAGACCTGCCTTCCCATTGGTCCAGTACAAGTTGCGCGACATCCAATCCACGGCAACGGCACTTGGTATGCCCACGATGGCCGTCGGAACAAACTCTGAAGCGTTTCTGCCATTCACTTGAATTCGCCTTAGGCTGCCCTGGAAAAAGTAGGATGCGTGGACACATTGATCAATGTGGATGTGATGATTGTGTTCTTGCACTTTCAGTTGACAGATATTACACAGAAATTGCTAGTGAAATGGCTGCCAGTCTCTCGGTTTAAATCATTGTCCAAGTGATTAGATGCACAGCTGCAGGCAGAAGCAGAAGACGAACAAAATGAATTGGGAAAGATCACTAGATCGCAAGCTGAACGGGATGCACTATATGTACACAAACGAGAAGACCGTGCAAAAGACCGTAGACAGAAAAAGGAGCTCCTCGAGTAAGCCATCAACTTTAAGGTTATGAAAACGGTTACAGTTATTGCTGTTACTGTGCAAACGTTACTACTGAGAAGAAAGCCCCCCCCCCCCCCCCAACTCCCTCCACCCTAAATTCTCGTTTAGTATAAGCTGTTTACCGAAGCTCTCTAGTGCGGATGTCTTTTCCGGTAGATATCAGACCGCCGCCGACGTCTGGGCGAACGAGTAACGGTAATGTGTGTGTCATTGAAGTTTAGACAGACACAGCAAGTAATCAAGCAATGAAGTAGAGTAACTCGAAAAGCAGATGTTATAAGGATTACATAGAAACCGTTGTTTCATGTAAACAATTACCTAACACATGTACAGACTCTCTGCTGGTCACCGTTCATACTGATTTTCTGCATATACCATGTAACAGTCCCTGGATTTGTCAGCTGATACCTGTTCACATCGTTCTTTTCACAGGGTAGATACAGGTACAATGACAAGTCAAGACAAGTTGTCTATTCGCGTTCATTTTGCCACGTTATTAATGTTGTCACTGACACTGTCAAAATCAGCTTCTTTAGACTGTAAATTACAGTGGCTAAAATAGCCGTGGGAACTGTAAGTGTGTCAAATCCCGTCATCTGATAACATTTTCGCTCAATTACAGCAGATGTTGCCATTGGCGTTGTTAACATCAGTCGTTCATTGATGTTTCCTTTCATTATTAGAATGGTCACCGGTGTTTTAAACTGAACGTACCGGATCATCTCCCAGTTACTCTTTCGTCTCTTTGGCTAATGTTGTTCATAGTGAAAAGGATCAGTTGGAGACGAACTCACATTGACTTTCTCCACGTAGTAAATGTAGCCATTGGCACTGTCAAAGTCGAAGTCCACGCCACTACCTATGGAGGAAACGGGGATGATTCCAGCGTCGTCCTCACCGCTGATCTTGATGCCGGCGATGAAGTGAGACTGCATGAACAGCAATATTTCAGAGGAATCTGTAGGACACACACAACATGGCGGTATGAAGTAGACTGCATGAACAGCAATATTTCAGAGGAATCTGTAGGACACACACAACATGGCGGTATGAAGTAGACTGCACGAACAGCAATATTCCAGAGGAATCTATAGGACACAGACAATATGGCAGTATGAAGTAGACTGCATGAACAGCAATATTTCAGAGGAATCTGTGGGACACACCATCATGGCGGTATGAAGTAGACTGCATGAACAGCAATATTTCAGAGGAATCTGTGGGACACATACATCATGGCGGTATGAAGTAGACTGCATGAACAGCAATATTTCAGAGGAATCTGTAGGACATACACAACATGGCGGTATGAAGTAGACTGCATGAACAGCAATATTTCAGAGGAATCTGTCAGGACACACACACGATGGCGGTATGAAGTAGACTTCATGAACAGCAATATTTCAGAGGAATCTGTCAGGACACACAGCACAACATGGCGGTATGAAGTAGACTGCATGAACAACACTTCGGAGGAATCTGCTAGGGCATACACAACATCACTGTATGAAGACAGATCTGTTCGATTCCACACCTCTGGTTGGCAAGATAACACACACTCGTTAGGCAAGGTGACGCAGCAGAATGATGGCATTACAAACGGCATCAATTTGGATGAATTTGTGACAGTACAAAATATGAGAAACGAGAGGAGAGAGAGAGAGAGAGAGAGAGAGAGAGAGAGAGAGAGAGAGAGAGAGAGAGAGAGAGAGAGGTTGAGGAAGAACTCGGTGATCCTTATCTTTTCTTCAGAGCAAAGGGTCATTAAGTTTTATGTCATTGAGACACGCGCACCACACACACACACGCACGCACGCACGCACGCACGCACGCACGCATACACACACACACACACACACACACACACACACACACACACACACACACACGCGCGTGAACGGTGCCCACCTTTCCTGCAGTGATGAAGGGAGTCGTCCAGCTTCATACCAATGGGGCAGGCACAGGAATATCCTGTGGGTTTGGGGGACAGCAGACACAGGTGGCTGCACTGTGCGTTCTCACAGGGATTGGTGCCTGAAAACCACAGCATTTCATCTGATCCAGCTTCACACCGGGTGTGTCACTGCACTGCATGGAGAACTAATGAACCTCATCTATGTACTTTCTCCCCACGAAAGTCAGAACAATAAATCTTTGTATTTTCATTCTGGCAAACAGTCCCGATTAAGGTACAAAAAAGATAAAGGAGGTAAACAGACATAACAATGAAGTGCATTTAACCCTCAGAAAAAAACTTGATCTCAGTTGAAAAACTAACCTGATGTTATCCTTAAAAAATGTTAATACCCTCAGAAACAAGCCTGATTTTACCTTCAGAAACAATTCTGATCATTATTACCCTCAGAAACAAGCCTGATGTTACCCGCCAGAAGCAATTCTAATAGATATTATCCTCAGGAACAAGTCTAATATTACCCTCAGACACAATCCTGATAATTATTAACCTCACAAACATGCCTGACGTTACTGTCAGAAACAATGCAGATAATTATTATCCTCAGAAACAAGGCTGGTGTCACCCTCAGAAACAATTCTGATAATTATTCTCCTCACAGACAACCTGATGTTACAGTCAGAAAGGAACCTAACGTTACCCTGTGAACAAATCAGACGTTACTCTCAGATACGCGAAACTGGAAGTCTTCGCAACAGCATGAGCCAGCTATAACAAAGTTGTCGTTTCCACTTTTACACGTCCTTTCAGACATATGTCCCCATTTTCAACGGTTTGCTTTTTTTTTCTCAAATCAACGAGTGCGAGAGTTAAAGTCTGTAAACGAAGAAACCCTCTCCAAGAATCATTGTGAGAATACTGTGTGTCGATTCTTGAGATGTCCTAAAAAGAAAGGTGCGTTCTCGCATTTTTAAACAGTATACGAAGTCTGTATTTCTTACAAAAGAACATTATAAAGTACAGTGACTGCAAATTCAAACATACCCAAATCCCAAACTTCTCTTTCCCCGACATTGTCCAGTGTCACTGATTAAAACCATCCGGGTCATTTTCATCTTCTGACTTCATTTGGTTGCCATAGTATAAAGCCATCCAAGATGACTCCGTTTACATTCACGGTTTCAGGTCATACTGACGAGAACAGTAAATTCTTCACAGTTCTGGTAAAACATGCGTGATGGAATTGACTGAACTGGCTACAACACTTCCACCTGTGGCGCGTGACTGACGTCAAGGAGCGGTGGAATTCTACGATTGTCTAAGCATCTGTCATGGCACCTTGACGACCTACTGTCATAGGGCAGTAACAGTTGTATATGTTCTTCACCGCTGCAGGCTGCTCCCTCACTGATGTGGATTCTATAACGTGCGCTGAGTGCATGCTGTACTCAGGACGTCAGTTTATTGTCCCCTACGGGAGACTAGCACTCATGCCCATCATTTAAAGTATGCCTTGCTCAAAGCCAAGACCAAGGACCCTGGATTCTCTGACTTCCTAGGGAGTACGCAGTCCACCAGGCTATCTCTCCGCTAACACAAAAAAGTATGTACTACCCGCCTTCTGCCTCATCCCGCACCTCCACCTATCTTACCATTCTTGGTCACCCTCTGTCTGTCTGTCTGTCTGTCTGTCTGCCCGTCTGTCAGTCAGTCTGTCTGTCTGTCTGTCTGTCTGTCTGTCTGTCTGTCTGCCTGCCTGCATGCATGCCTGCCTGCCTGCCTACTTGCCTGTCTGTCTGTCTCACCCATTCTCTCTCCTCTCCCTCTCTTTGTACCTCCTTCTGTATGTATATCTCTCTCTCTCTCTCTCTCTCTCTCTCTCTCTCTCTCTCTCTCTCTGTATGTCTGTCTGTCTGTCTGTCTCTCTCCCTCTCCTCTCTCTCTCTCCCCCTCCCCCTCTCTCCTCTCACTCTCTCTCTCCCACTCTCTCTCTCTCCCTCTCTCTCTCCCTCTCTCTCTCTCCCACTCTCTCTCTCTCACTCTCTCTCTCACTCTCTCTCTCTCTCTCTCCCACTCTCTCTCTCCCACTCTCTCTCCCCCCCCCCCTCTCTCTCTCTCTCTCTCTCTCTCTCTCTCTCTCTCTGAGCACGGACCTGGTGGCTGTTTGACGATGTTGTAGGCGACAATGCCCAGGGGCCTGGAGATGCTGGAGGCCACCACGCTGCGCTCCGTGCAGTTGAACTTCTTGCAGCGGGACACCCGGGAGGCGGCCCGGTCACTCCAGTACAGCCAGTCCTCGTAGATGGTCAGCGAGTGGGGGTGGCGGAGGAACTGGCCACGACACAATGGTACAAATCACATTTACAGGAGAAGGAAGATGGTCAGCGAATGACCACGACACAACGGTATAAATCAGCGGTGGCTAGTGGAGAAACTGGTCAACACGCATTACTACAAATTTAATTAACACAACAGGAAATACATTTTGGACAAACTGAATAGTTTACTCAGAATCTTCGCCGAAGGCGCCAAAAAGTATAACAATTAAGTCAACCGCCATTAACATTTTTCTACTTCATTTGTTGTTTTTCCTGTCTGCAGGACGTCGGTTGAAACGTCGTCGCTGGCAGATAAGTAACCCTTTAAAGAAGTATTGACTTTCTCTTTCGACAAACATTTCAAGATTGTGCTGACAATAAACTGTAAGCATAAACACAGTTTCGGCACATTGATGTTATGCATACGGATCAAGATCACATCTTAAACCGAAGGATGAAACACTTACAAATGTCGTCGTCTGTTCTGCAGAGTGCTACTTTCCAGGAACTTTGACAGCCATTGCAGTTAAAAGGAAAGTCGGCACTGGTACATACCGCAATTGTAACCAAATGCGTTTTTTAAAACTTCAAGTTGTTTGCTTATTACATCAGTTATAACAGCAGTATCAGGCACATCTGTTACTAGTGCTGTTGCTGCCTAAACTACTACCTAAGACAGATATAATTAGCTTGGTCCTTGATGCTACCACCGCTACCACCGCCTTCACCACTGGTATCACTCTATGCATCCTTTTCCTGTATCCACTTATGTCACTTTACCACTGGTATTGCTGTCATTGCTGCTTCTACAGCTACATCTTAGAATACCATCCCATTTCAAAGTGCAATTTGGTGTGCGTGCATGCGTGCGTGCGTGCGTGCGTGCGTGTGTGTACAGATATACAAACTGTAGGACGAAAAAAAGCACATCAACAACGCATATCAAGAACATTTTAACACATAAACTGAAATGTCACTGAACAACAATCACCAACTAATGTTCTTGAAAAGAAATATCAACATGAATTTCGACGAAATGAAACTTGAAGAACCCGGCACATTTTACAATAGCTATTAAAAACCATATATTTCACAGCCCTGACGGGACCAAAACCACCGACATAGAAACCCTGAGACGCTTCCACACTGCCTCGAATCTTCCCCACACTCACGTGGTCATTCCCGAAGACCTTGAACCGGCTGGACCCGTCGTAGGTGCAGAACTCGATAAAGTCCATGCGGGCATCAGCGAAGTACAGCCGCTTGGTGGGGTAGTCGATGGTCAGGGCATTGGCCAGAACAGATTCTTGCTCACCAGCGTGATGCGCCCACTGCCATCCAGACCCGAGCGTTCGATTCTCGGGTTCTGGCCCCAGTCCGACCAGAACAGGTATCGGGCACTGACGGAAACAAAAAAGCGTGCGGAAGATCAGTATCATCAGGACACGGTCTTCATTCTCATCCTGTTCATCTTGCTTGTTGTCGCCATTATCGTTATGATTATCATCATCATCATCTTACTTGTTGTCGCCATTATCGTTATGATTACCATCGTCTCCTTCTTTGTTGTTAACGTTGACATCATGATCACAAAGTTTTCTGTCTTTTCCTATCCTTTCATGTGTCATTTCATTAATCATCTTTGATCGCCGTCACACGATCACACCTCGCTCATTCTGTACCGAGACCTAAAAGAACGTATGGATGGGGAGAGGCAGATTGGGGCAGGAACGTTTATACGAAAAGGAACCAGGTTTAGAAAAAAAAGTCGAGTTTTTAGAAAGAAAAGAAAAAGGCATCCCCGCCTCCCTTTCCGGGTTTCTGACGATTTGATAACCCCACTTGATGGGTTAGGCCTGTTCACACACCACACAAAACACACACACACACACACACACACACACACACACTCTCTCTCTCTCTCTCTCTCTCTCTCTCTCCTCACACACACACACACACACACACCACACACACACACACACACACACACACACAAAGACAGAAGCAGAGAGAGAAAGGGGGGGGGGAAGACAGACAGACAGATATGCAGAGAGACGGGTAAGCAAGACAGAAAGACCGGAGAGTAACAAGGAAATCATACACAGAGACAAAGACACACAGAGAACAAAAACCATTCACATTCCCTAACCAGCGCCCAACACACACACTGCACGGCTCCCTACCCGTCCCTGGGGTCGATCTCAATGGCCCGGGGGTTGGTGATGTTCTCGGTGAAGAGCACCATGCGGTAACTGCCGTCAATGGTCACCACCTCGATGGTTTCCATGCCGTAGTCCGTCCAGTATAGGTTGCCCCCCACCCAGTCCACCGCGATGTCCTCCACCACGTCAATGCCCGTGGACACGATCTGCACGGGCAGCGGAAGGCAGACATTCACACTCCCCTTCATCCCTCTACCCAGATCTTACTGCTTCGTCACAGACTCCAGCGCTTTTCATTTTCCACCCACGATCATCGGCCACCTACAATACTGAAGAAGAGCTGCGCTAGACACGTTTACCACAAACATTGATGAAAAAGGGTGAGGATAAGCATCTCGTCTCGCTGGCTAATTGCTCACCTTTTGTTGGAGTCCCGACTGCTCGCGTGGCTCACTTACCACTTTGGGCATGAGTCATCGCGCGCTGCAAATGTTCCATTGGCTGTGCTGCCCTCTCTGGTAACTATTTACGTCAGCTACACATCTCAACCAGCCCAGTTTCTTGCAAAGTTTTTCTTTTACTCTCTGTCTCTGTGTCTGTCTGTCTGTCTGTCTGTCTTCTCTCTCTCTCTCTCTCTGTCCACCAGATCATGTTTCAACCACACCACCACACACACACACACACAACACAACAACACAACACACACACCACACACAAATAGATGGATGGATGGATGGATGGATGGGTAGACAGACAGACAGATATATAGACAAAAAGATAGATAGTTAGATAAATAGATAGACAGATAGATATCACAGAGACAGAGACTAAGGAGGCAGACAAGATATCTTATATACTGATTATAATTTGCGTTGTAGTGCCAGATCATACTTTGATGTGAGATATACTTTCCATGGCATGTGAAATTTTGTGCTCTTTTATTCCATACTTGGTTTAATAGAGAATGATATGTTTTTTTAAAGTTAAATGTTCATACAAGTCTGCTTTTCAATTTTCACACCCCTATGAATTATCTCCCTTCGGTCTCTCTCATCTCTCTCTCTCTCTCTCTCTCTGTCTCTCTCTCTCTCTCTCTTTCTCTCTCACCCAACTTCAAACATCTTACTTAGCAGTAAATCTTTTATTCCTGATTTGTATTTAACTCTGCAGGTTACTTTTACAGTTTACGTAATTATACATTTTGCAATATTATTGATCTTTTGAATGGTGCTATTGTTTTTGTTTTCTTTCTTTTTTATACTTAACTTTGAGCTTATCTTGGAGCATTCTGTTTTACAGTTGGAGTGTTTATTTAAGTGTTGTTATAATATTGCATATGTGGTGGTGGTTTGTGGTGGTGATTGTGCACCTTTGTGGTGTGTTGTGTGTGTGTGTGTGTGTGTGTGGTGTGTGTGGTGTGATGTTCTGTATTGGTGTGTGTTGGATTCTGTATTGGCTGCGTGTGTGTGACCGGGGTTGGGAAGATGGGTATCAGGGTGTAGTGTGTGTGTGTGCATGTGTTAGTATTTATTTTAGGTGACACACGATGATAAATGAAGACAAGATGACTGAGCACAGGCAAAGCAGAACTATTTCAATGCACTAACACATAACAAAATAAGCTTTGCAAATATGTGAATTGATATGGCACACAACAAAATTTTCACTGTATCATATGAAGACAAAAATAAATATCGTGTATGATATCGTGTATCGAGAACAGAGGACAGAGAGGAGGGCAGACAGATATCAGTATCATACTGACTTCAGTCAGATTGGTGCCGTTGTAGGTGGCCCGGAAGATCTTCTTCAGGGAGGTGTCGAGAAGAAGATGTGATCGTTGCGGACGTCCATGTCGATGGCGGTGAGGGACTGGAATCCCGGCAAGGGCAGCTGGTCGTACATCCACACCTCCATGTTGGACTTGACCACCGAGCGGCGGCTGGCGATCAGCAAGAACAGCTCCGTGTCGTCTGCCCGCAGAAAAAGGGGTGAGACATGGTGTAAAGATGGGGGTGGACATGGGTTAGGCGATTTGTGTAGGATGAATTGGGCATCATCCGCCTGCACAATGGGGTGACGATTGTTGGGTCAGATGGAGTGAGAATGGTAAAGGTCGGGCTAGGTTCAGCTGGATATCATCTCCGTGCAGATTGAAGTGACAGGCTGTTGGGGGAAGGGGGAGGGGTGAATGGAACTTTCAATAGCTGGGATAGGTGAACTAAGTTAAATTAATCTGGGTGTCGTCTGCCCACAAAAAGAGATAGACACAGTGGCACTGGTTTAGGAACAGTCATAGGTGTTAGTCTGGGTTGGGTTAGGTGTTGTCTGCAGGCAGACTGGGGTAAGAGATCGTTGGGGTTTGGTTGGGAATAGCAAGCGTTGGTCTGGGAGAGGTAGGTTAGAGTGAACTGGGTGTCGCCTGCCTGCAGATACTGATGGGAGACTCAACGGACGCGGTGGACTGAGCTGGACTGAACTAGGTGTCGTCTGTCTGTAGAACTGGGGTACAAGACTTAAGGTAGGGATGGGAATGGAAGGTGCGTCGGATTACTTGGGCTGTTTAGATTGTATCCGCAGTGTAATGCACTGCGCAGTGTTGGGCTGTACTGCATTGTAAGGAACGTTGTATTGCGGTTTGTTGTTTTGTTGTTGTTGTTGTTGTTGTTTTTGTGTTTTATTTTCACGATACACTCCTGCACAAAGTAAGGGCTGCATTTGAAACTGCATATTTACGCAAAGTAAGGACTGCATTTGAAACTGCACATTTACGCCAACTTCACCGGTGTGTCTATCAGGCAAAAATTCGTACAACTGGCCACGTTCCTACTAATAGGATCCCATGGACATAAGCTCCCCCCCCTCTCTCTCTCTCTCTCTCTCTCTCTCTTCTCTCTCTCTTCTCTTTCTCTCTCCATATAATTGTATACTTACTTTACGATTTCGCAGTGTGTCCATCGTTTAGGAGCATTTACTGCTCGCCACTCTCCTCTCATACTACCCTTTGGTACACTGCAACTACTCTCCTCTCTCTCTCTCTCTCTCTGCTCCGCTCCTCTCTCTCTCTCTCTCTCTCCTCTCTCTCTCTCTTTCTTTCTTTCTTCTTTCTTTGACAACAGCATGAGGACAGCAAACACACTAATAATACAACGGCTATAATATAGATAATCTTGGATTGATCATTCATTCATTTCTCTTTTCCCATCTCTCTCTCTCTCTCTCTCTCTCTCTCTCTCTCTCTCTCTCTCTCTCTCTCTCTCTCTCTCTCTCTCTCTCTCTCTTATATCGTACTCACTTCTGACAACTTGCAAGTGTGTCCATCGGGCAGCAGCACGTACTGCTCGCCGCACTCACACTTGTAGGCGCCTTTGGTGTTGAAGCATTTCTGACTGCAACGCCCGGTACTGCACACTCGTTCTTGTCTACACAGTCACCGGCACAACACAGGATACAGCTGTCTGTATAAGGCGCTCGTGCATGCTGTGTGGTTGTTCGGTGGTTGTATAGTCGTGAAGTGACCTATAAGGCGCTCGTACTATGCTGTGTGGCTGTTCGGTGGTTGTATAGTCGTGAAGTGACCTATAAGGCGCTCGTGCTATGCTGTGTGGTTGTTCGGTGGTTGTATAGTCGTGAAGTGACCTATAAGGCGCTCGTGCTATGCTGTGTGGTTGTTCGGCGGTTGTATAGTCGTGAAGTGACCTATAAGGCGCTCGTGCTATGCTGTGTGGCTGTTCGGTGGTTGTGTTGTCATGAAGTGACCTATAAGGCGCTCGTGCTATGCTGTGTGGCTGTTCGGTGGTTGTGTTGTCATGAAGTGACCTATAAGGCGCTCGTACTATGCTGTGTGGCTGTTCGGTGGTTGTGTTGTCATGAAGTGACCTATAAGGCGCTCGTGCTATGCTGTGTGGCTGTTGGTGGTTGTGTTGTCATGAAGTGACCTATAAGGCGCTCGTGCTATGCTGTGTGGCTGTTGGGTGGTTGTGTTGTCATGAAGTGACCTATAAGGCGCTCGTGCTATGCTGTGTGGATGTTCGGTGGTTGTGTTGTCATGAAGTGACCTATAAGGCGCTCGTGCTATGCTGTGTGGCTGTTGGGTGATTGTGTTGTCGTGAAGTGACCTATAAGGCGCTCGTGCTATGCTGTGTGGCTGTTTGGTGGTTGTATAGTCGTGAAGTGACCTACAAGGCGCTCGTGCTATGCTGTGTGGCTGTTGGGTGGTTGTGTTGTCATGAAGTGACATATAAGGCGCTCGTGCTATGCTGTGTGGCTGTTGGGTGATTGTGTTGTCGTGAAGTGACCTATAAGGCGCTCGTGCTATGCTGTGTGGCTGTTTGGTGGTTGTATAGTCGTGAAGTGACCTATAAGGCGCTCGTGCTATGCTGTGTGGCTGTTGGGTGGTTGTGTAGTTGTGAAGTGACCTATAAGGCGCTCGTGCTATGCTGTGTGGCTGTTCGGTGATTGTGTTGTAGTGAAGTGACCTATAAGGCGCTCGTGCTATGCTGTGTGGCTGTTCGGTGATTGTGTTGTCGTGAAGTGACCTATAAGGCGCTCGTGCTATGCTGTGTGGCTGTTCGGTGATTGTGTTGTCGTGAAGTGACCTATAAGGCGCTCGTGCTATGCTGTGTGGCTGTTCGGTGATTGTGTTGTCGTGAAGTGACCATCTTAAATTGTTCGTTTGTTTGTTTGTTTGTTTGGTGTCGCGTATGTTACACGTGTGAGTTCCTTTAAGACACACTAAAATTTATTGTTTGTTTTATCTCTCTCTCTCTCTCTCTCTCTCTCTCTCTCTCCTCTCTCTTTTCCTCTCTCCTCTCCTCAATATTCCTTTTCGTTCCTCTTTGATTCCTCTCTGTATTGCTTACTTTGTTCCTTTCGTTTTCTTTCTTTCATTTTTCTTTCAGAGATTTTGTTCCTTTCGTTTTCTTTCTTTCATTATTCTTTCAGAGATTTAAGAGAAAACTGGTTTAGAATGTTACTCGGAAAATAGCTAAGACCCATTTTCTTTCTGTCTGCCTTGTCTTTTCTCTTTTTATTTTTCTTCTTTTTCTTCTTGTTTTGTTTATTGCGGAGAGCGGAAGTCAGTCAGTGAGCGCGTGGCATTTCCGCATCGTATGGTTCAGAGCACTCACCAACACATATTTTGGTGCCGTTCAGCTCTTGACCAATGGGACAGCGGCATTCTGCACCACGTGGGGTCTGGATACACCTGTGACTGCAGCCTCCATTAGACCGACGGCAGCTGTCAGTGTCTGTGGTTAAAACAAATTAAATCAAAATCAACTTTTCAACAACAGCAGCAGAATGCGCTAGAAAGCATGCACTTCCCTACATCCAGATATAGAAGAAATTTACTTTTCCGAACATAGTGAAATAAAACAATGACCTGAAGTGCGTGCACGCGCGCGCGCGCGCGCGCGCACACACCACACACACACACACACACACACACACACACACACGCACGCACGCGCGCGCGCGCATGCACGCACGCACACACACACATACATACAAACACACACACACACACACACACACACACACACACACACACACACACACACACACACACACACACTTCCATCACACACACACACGCGCGCGCGTGCGAGCGTGCATTCACATACACACATACAAGACCACGGGCATTCGTAAATTTACTCACGCTTTAGCGAAAAGAGATGCGCTTGAACGTGTAGTTACAGATGCACACACATAAGCACGCGCACACACACACACACACACACACACACACACACACACACACACACACACACACACACACACACACACAAACACACATACACGCACACACACATAGTTATAAACAGAAGATCACAAGCAAAGATTTGAAGTTTAAAGTATGCCCAACAGAGAGAGAGAGAGAGGAGGCAGATAAGCAGACAGTAAGAGACAAAGACAAATAGACATACAGTAAGATTGAGATAGATTAATAGATAGATAGACAAGCAGGCAGACAGACAGACAGACAGACAAACAGACAGATAGATAGAGGATGATGAGATGGATGGATGGATGGATTGATAGTAAGATAGATAGACAGACAGAGAGACAAACAGACAGGCAGGCAGGCAGACAGACAGATAGACGTCCTGCCTTGCTGTATGGTGTGTTTGTTTTACGAGACAAAGGAAACAAAACGAAACACACAAACTAAACATGATAAGACAAAGCAGCACAAGACAAGAACAAGACAAGACAAGACAAGACAAGACAAGACAAGACAAGACAAGGCAAGGCAAGGCAAGGCAAGGCAAGGCAAGGCAAGGCAAGGCAAGACTCAGTCCAGGGAGGCAGCAGGCGACTCACTGCAGATGGGGCTTTCATCGTGGCCCCCGGGGCAGTCGGGCTGGCCGTCACAGACCAGAGTGACGTTGATGCACACCTTGCTCCCACCCGGGCACTCCCACTTTCCGGACGGGCACGAGAACGGGGGTGGGGCTGCCAACACACAGACACACACATGCCCACTGGCCGTTACTGTCCACCTCATCGTCGCCGACTGTTAGGTCGTCGTCATTGTCGTCACCGTTGTTGAGTTGGAGCTTCGCCTGGATATCCATTGAACTTTTTTTAGGAACTCAAAATGATGAGCGCGCTCCGTGTACCTCTACACATGTACAAAGGAAAAGTAGGAAGAAAAAGAAGAAGGAGAAGAAAAAGAAGAAGAAGAAGAAAAGAAAAGAAGAAGAAGAAGAAGAGCAACAACAACAACAACAACAACAACAAAACAACTACAACAACTACAACAAGAACGACGACGACGACGACAACGACAATAACAACAACAATGACGACAATCATCACCACCATTACCATCATCACCACCACCACCACCACCACCACCACAGCAACAACAAAAAGGATAAGAATGATATAATAATAATAATAATAATAATAATAATAATAATAATAATAACAATAACAATAATAATAATAGTAATAATAATAATAACAATGATGATGATGATAGAAGGAGAAGAAGAACAAGAACAAGAAGAGAGTAAATAGGAAGGAAACTCTGACAATACCAATGGTGGAACAATAAATGAGCAGTGCGATTCTACACACACAACACACACACACACACACACACACACACACACACACACACACACACACACACACACACACACACACACACACACACACACACACACACAAATGTCATCAACTCACGACAAGTCAAATCAGCATCTTCGTCAGAGTTATCGCCACAGTCGTCATCCCCGTCGCATTTCCAGCCGGCGAAAATACAGCGTCCGTTGTTACAGCGGAACCGGTTGTTAGGCAGGTCACAGCCGCTGAAAGACAAGTCAGTCAGTAAATCTTACTGCGGTATGTGGAGGCTGCCGGCCGGGGTTGACTCAGTTGGTGAAAGCAACGAGATCGTTATAAAGAGTGCTGCCACTTTAAAATTAGGCTGGCGCCCAACATAAAAATTACCATTGTCCTTCTCACCTCAAAGTATGTGTAGTGTAAAATTGCGATGTTAAGACTGACTATAGCTAACTGAAGTGGAGGTAACATTGAAAAGTCCGTATTTCCTAGGTGTGTGGACAACGTAATAAAACTAGAACTGCACGCGGAGAGCGCACACCTCTGCCAAAGTCGAACCGTTCCTGGATCCGCCTTCGATCCGGATCCGTCCCACCGCTTAGCACCAAAATTTGATGAGTGCCCACATTCCGCCTTTTCACTTAGCTTTGTTAAAGCGATTCGGCAGCTTTCCCGTTATCTTGCTGACAGGCAGACAAATCAACCAACCAACACACGCAGGTAAAAATATAACGTCCATGGCAGATATAATTAAATAAACTTGCAGCTAAATTTACAAATTAACACAAAAACATATAACTGTCTTGCTTGACCTGCACAATTGCCCCGTTGCCCCTCCTTTTTTTTTCTTTAAATACACGTCCTGTGATTTTTGAAGCAAGTTTATTCATTTTCAGCTTCGTTCACGAGACGCTATCGCCTGCACATTAGTCCACATACTGTACACTAAAATCTGCAAAGCCATGAAAAGTCGGTGCGAACAGAATGATAAATAAATAAATGAATTCATAAAAAAATTAAGAATAAAAGATTTAGAGCCAAAGACAGCTAAGATGTTAAACAATCAGAAGGCACAGAAAGAAAATCAGTTGTCAACCTTCTTGGGAGAAGACGTTAAACAATCAGAAGGCACAGAAAGAAAATCAACTGTCAACCTTCTTGGGAGAAGACGTTAAACAATCAGAAGGCACAGAAACAAAATCAACTGTCAACCTTCTTGGGAGAACACGTTAAACAATCAGAAGGCACAGAAACAAAATCAGTTGTGAACCTTCTTGGGAGAAGACGTTAAACAATAGAAGGCACAGAAACAAAATCAACTGTCAACCTTCTTGGGAGAACACGTTAAACAATCAGAAGGCACAGAAACAAAATCAGTTGTGAACCTTCTTGGGAGAAGACGTTAAACAATTAGAAGGCACAGAAACAAAATCAGTTGTGAACCTTCTTGGGAGAACACGTTAAACAATCAGAAGGCACAGAAACAAAATCAATTGTGAACCTTCTTGGAGAAGACGTTAAACAATTAGAAGGCACAGAAACAAAATCAGTTGTGAACCTTCTTGGGAGAACACGTTAAACAATCAGAAGGCACAGAAACAAAATCAATTGTGAACCTTCTTGGGGAGAACACGTTAAACAATTAGAAGGCACAGAAACAAAATCAATTGTGAACCTTCTTGGGAGAACACGTTAAACAATCAGAAGGCACAGAAACAAAATCAGTTGTGAACCTTCTTGGGAGAACACGTTAAACAATCAGAAGGCACAGAAACAAAATCATTGTGAAATCTTCTTGGGAGAACACGTTAAACAATCAGAAGGCACAGAAACAAAATCATTGTGAACCTTCTTGGGAGAACACGTTAAACAATCAGAAGGCACAGAAACAAAATCAATTGTGAACCTTCTTGGGAGAAGACGTTAAACAATTAGAAGGCACAGAAACAAAATCAATTGTGAACCTTCTTGGGAGAAGACGTTAAACAATCAGAAGGCACAGAAACAAATCAATTGTGAACCTTCTTGGGAGAAGACGTTAAACAATTAGAAGGCACAGAAACAAAATCAATTGTGAACCTTCTTGGGAGAAGACGTTTCTCAAATGCACAAAATCTAAAATAAAATCTAAATGGTTACAATATTGGAAAAAATACTGATCAAATGTAATCATGACTATTTTACGGCTGACGAGTAATGAACAGCAGGTACTGCTATGTAGTTTTCTGTGTAGCACATGATATATATTTGTATTATAAATATTCCATGTAGAGTAGAACCGTTCCAATGGAAAGACTCACCAGGACTCCAAGAGATGCGAAACCAAAGGTTCTATTCACAAGACAGATTTCAATAGTTTTCATATGCTGTCCGCTATGAAAGGTTAGATTATTTACTCCTTACTGCCCTATTCTTCATCCCCATCCAACACCTTCCCTCTCCCCTATCCTCGCTTCTCTTACCCCTAACCCCTTTTTTCTGTATCTTTGCTAAATCAAGGTTATATGATGATGGAGGGGCCGTTTGTGCTCGTTTTCGAGCAGTAATTTCATTTTGTCATTTAGCAGTGTAACACACCATTGAGATATAATGCTAGAACGACAGAGATGACCTAAACCAACACAAACAGAACCCGGCAGAGCCAGGAAAACGACTCCACAGGAAGAGAAGCAGCCAGACTCACGGCATTCTTTGGGCTCATCGGAGCCGTCATCACAGTCTTGCTGGCCGTCGCACTTCCAGTCCAGGGAATGCAGCCCCCCACGGCACACTTGAACTCGTCTGGGTGACACTTGTTGGGAGGCCGGGAGGCTGCACACACAGGGGGTGGGGGGGCAGTGGAGAGTGTTTGCCCTCTTATTCTGTGTTGAGAGAGAGAGAGAGAGAGAGAGAGAGAGAAGGGGGGGGGAGAAAATTGAGGAGAGACAGAGTGAGAGAGAGAGAGAGAGACAGACAGAGACAGTGAGGGAGAGTCAAAGAGAGAGAAAGTGAGAGACAGAGACAGAGAGAGAGAGAGAGAGAGAGAGAGAGAGAGAGAGAGAGAGAGAGCTAGAGAGGGATAGAGAGAGAGGGAGAGAGAGAGACAGAGAGTGAGAGAGTGAGTGAGTGAGAGAGAGAGAGAGCGAGAGAGAGAGAGAGAAAGGTGTGCGCACGCCCCACGTTGCTGTACCAGGGGTGTTCAAACAAAAACACATTAAATGAAACAGATGTCACTGGGCTGTCGGCGCAATTGTCAGTGTTGTCACAGAGTTGCTTTAATAAAAACTACAACATAGTTTTTTACAAAACAATGAATAAAACCCTCCAAGGTATACAAAACCACCAAAATAATCCGAAACTTATCATCCGAGCTGTGTCATCCATGCGCAATGGCAGTGGTAACATTAACAATTACAACCTAAAAAAAAAGTTCACAACAGGTCTTTACATCCGAATCATCAACACAATATTCAGTGTTATCCAAGGTGCTTATACAGTAACAAGTACAACAACAACCACCCCCACAGCTCAAAACCTCATGCCAGTTAGCATCATATCCCAACATTCGTCACAGTCCTCAATACGGACACAGTAGCCGTTAGACACACCACCATATCACCAAAATCACCAAAAACTTCACTACAATTCTTCTCATCTGAGCTGGTGACGCGGTGATTGATGTCGTCACATCGGCATTTAGACAGTGACTACAACAATGCCACCACCTCAAACCAAAGCTTTTGACAGTTCAGTTCATCCGAGCCGCCAGTGCCCATCGGGAGTTGGAACAACGATAGCAACAATTACAAATTCAGCAGTTCTCTTCATTAAAGCCATCAACGCAGTCTTCAGTGTCGCTACGATGGTATTTGAAAAGTGGCAATAACAGCAGCAACAAAATCGCCAACTGTCGGGGTTTTTTCTCTCCATCCGAACCATCGATGAAATCCACAATGTCGCCACAGAGGTATATGATAAGTAACAAAAACAACAAATCCTCCTTACAGTTCTTTTTAATCCAGTCCTAAATGCCGTCAAAGTGATGTCCGGACGGTACATACAACATCCACAAACAGTACCAGCACCAACACCTCCTTTCAGAATCAATCACTTCTTTTCATCCGAGCAGCGACGTTGAGACAGCGGCAACAACAACACTAACAACAACGATAACGCCACCATCTCCTTCCAAAACACGCGACGTTTCTTTTCTTCCGAGCCGTAGACATAGTCATCAATGTCATCAGAGCAGTGTTGGAACAGTAGCAACGACAACAAACCATCTTATCACCACCAGTGACATCACCGTGGCCTTTCAACAGCACCATCAACAATGAACACTCACGAACATTCTCCTTAATCCGTCCCTACGTCGCAGTCCTAGATGCCGTCACCATGACGTTGAACAAGAACAACGGCAACGAACATCAACACACCACCACCACCACCTCATCAGACTCACGACAATTTTTTTCGTCCGAGCCGTCGTCGCAGTCCTCCACGCCATCACAGCGACGTTTGGACAGGATGCACTGACGGGTGGAGGTGCACGTCCACCGGTTGCCCGTGCAATTCAGCGGCGGGCAGTTGCGCTCGTCGCTGCCGTCGTAGCAGTCCCGGCCGCCGTCGCAGACCCGTCGCTGGGGGATGCATCGTTTGTCGTCACACTGGAAGTAGCGGGACGGGCAGCTGTGGTTGTCTGCGTCACAGGCCGTTACCACGTCAGCGTGAGTGTGGTTTTGTGTCTGTTTTTGTATGCGAGTCTGTGTACCGCGTGGGTGCCTCTGTTAGTAGTGCAAGCTCGTCTCTCTCTCTCTCTCTCTCTCTCTCCTCTCTCTCTCTCTCTCTCTCCTCTCTCTCTGTCTGTCTGTCTGTCTGTCTTTATGCGTGTAGTTCGTTTGTGTAAGATGTGGGTGTTTGTCTAGCATATCGTTACCAATCACGCTAATCTGTTTTGTTTTATTTTGTCTTTGTAAACTGTGGATATTTCTCTATCACACTGTAACTAGCCAGCGGTGCGCGCGCGCGCGCGTGTGTGTGTTCTTACTCGATGCCTATTTCTCACGCGGAGAATATCATTTCTGAGAAGAATCGAATACAATTCAAAAGCACAACAAAGAAGCTGACAACTACAAAACGCAATGAATCATGTTCATTGCAGTACAGTTCAGAACAACTACATACCATACAGTGCACTACCACACTCCAGTGACAGCCGGGCAACAGAAGATCTTCAGAGAAGAAGTCCCCCCCCCCCCCTCTCCCGCTGAGGCAAGGGTTTCAACCCCATCTTCTTACTCAAGAGGGGTAGGATGGGGGCGGGCTACAATGTAATGCTCAAGCTCCAGTCCAATCCTATATGACTGTATAGTGCTGCGAAGTACAGTACAAATATAGAACAACGCAGCGCAATCAGCTCAGTACAGAGAGTGCAACACAGTATAATACAATGCAGTGAAAAATAATGAAGAACAGTATAATACAGCACAGCTCAATGCAACAGCAGCAGCAGCAGCAGCAGCATCGTCATCATCATCATTTCCCAACATCAGGTCACAGGAGTGCCGGGACGGACGGCCATCTCCATAGTTTCTCGTTCACAGTCATTCGGAACGAGACAGAGGTGGTGAATAACCAGTTCAATCCTCCATGCTGTTCCTGCCGACCTTCACCTGTCTGCCCCTGAAACCTCCACCCTCAACTTTGTCTGGTGCGGTGGCTTTGGACAGGGATTCAGGCGACATGCATGCCTGTATACATCATCGACTGACCGTGACGAGTTCCTATGTGTGAGCGACACGGCGCTCTATACTATGAATCGGTAGGCGGACACTGCAGTGCACTGCGCATACTGACCACAAAAGTCGCCCTCGTCGGAGCCATCCCCACAGTCATTGTCCGTGTCACATTTCAGGAACAGGCTGATGCACAGGCCGTTGTTACATTTGAACTCTCGTCTGCTGCATGTCTTGGCCGCTACAACAGTTCACATACATACACACACGCGCGCGCACACACGCACACGCATGCACATACACACACATGCGCGCACACACACACACACACACACACACACACACACACACACACACACACTTTACGCTCACCATAATGTCAAATCAAACTATACGTACTGCATACGGAAAGGGCCACAACAAGACTTCAACAGTTCTCGGTGAATACGACAACAACTCATGACATTCAGAGAACTGCAGTCGTGTATGTCAGTCTGTATGTGCCTATGTACCTGCCTTTCCAGTCACATGCCAGAATACTTATTGACGGCCACTTCTCAACCACCAACTCCCACATGACTCAGACCGGAAGATGTAAATTCTTCAGATGTCTTGAAAATGACAAACTGATTTAAAAGCCACTCACACTGAAGTTGACAAGATCAATGTTTGTGCGTGCATACAAAATAATGTACATTGATGTAAATGTGGCTCTATTATCAACTGGGCCATGATGAAGAGCGTTCAGGGCGTCTACGCTGTATTCTCTGCCTTCCCCGCTCTGTTTGCTGTTGGTTTTTTTTGTTTGTTTTTTTAATATCCCGCTCAATTCTTGCTCTGCCTCCCTTCCCTTTCACTCGTCAACTTGCATCATTAAAACCCTTGAAATTTGCCACGCCTTGGGATACGTTAACTTTACTATTTTCAGCAACATAACACATCTGCCGGATGCTGAATTTGACCTTTCTCTATTTTCCCTCGGCTGAAAGTGCATGGAAATAGTATTGTGTTTTTGTGTGATAAACAAAAGTTGTACAGCGGAGGGTAAATGATAAGAACAACACAGAAACAAAGAAAATCTTATTATAACATGACCGTTAATATTCTACGAAAGCATCGAATGTGTCTGAAAATGTCAGGCGCATCAGTGTAAATCGTCCCAATATAAACCACGCTTTAGCGCACAGACACCGGTACTTACGACAGTTCTTTTCATCTGACATATCTCCGCAGTCATTGTCGCCGTCACAGTGCCACACCTGGCTGATGCAACGGCCGTTGTCACACTGGAAGCGGTTAGAGGCACACGTCACTTCTGAAGAAAACAAATATTGCCAGAGTCAAGATTCTTGTCATCATTTACACGGATCGAGACAAAGAATCACCACGAGCAGTGACGCAAACAGAAGAGTTCATTACTGCTGCATGAAAGCCAAGATGAGCAATGCTATGCGCAGCCGTGTTGACTTATCACACGAAACTGGATTGACGGTTTCTCTTTAAGTGATGATGGCTCCCAAATTTGCACTGAAAAAGGAATAATTAACGGTATTCTAAACAATAGGATACACAGAGCATTACAAGGCATCTTATTTTATTCTCTTGGTCCTGTGTTCTATTGATTGGTGAGGTATTCGCCTTTTTTGTACTTTCTTCACTTACTTCCGGTCTGCAGACAGTGAAGTTTTATCTACTGACAGTCCTTGTGTCCAATGGTTACCGTGTTTGGCTGTGGAGCTTATGCTCAGCTCTTTGAACCACTCGGAGGGGTGAATTTTTACAGCTTGACAGTCCTCTCTCTCTCTCCAGCAGGAAATGGGTACATGATTCAGTTCGGGAAAGGCTAAAGCGGCGGAAGGAGGGTTAGGCTCCGCCCTCCGTGATTCTATGACCTAAACACAGTGAAACTTTAACAGTTCACTATTCCCATGACGATCAGGCCATGGGGCTTCAGCTCTTTTTTTTAAAAATTAATCCACCTTTAAGCTACCCGCAAGTCTCAATTTTTTTGTGAAAACACAGCACTCAAATTCATTAATCTCGATTTAATGTATCCCCCCCCCCCCCCCCATCCCAAATATGCTGCATACGCTGTAACTGGGACTCTGTTCGTATCTGTTACGTTTATTGTCTTCTCCACCACCTTTCTCCCACACCACCACCTCCTTCTCTTTATCCATTCCCTCATCAGCATCGCCATTCCCTCACCCCCACCCCACCCCCACCCCCGCACTTGCGCTTGCACAACCTTGAGGACAGTTCTCCTCGTCGGAGCGGTCCAGGCAGTCGTTGTCGTGGTCGCAGCGGTACGAGACGGGGATGCAGCGACCGTTCTGGCACTGGAAGAGCCCCGTGCGGCAGGTGGTCTGGGGCTGCTCCTCCGGGGACCCACGCAGCTGCGCTGGTCACGGTCCAACTTCATGCCGAAAGGACAGCCGCAGTGCCGCGCAATCTGCGACAGGCTCGTTTTGTCCGGCACCCCGAAACAGAAGTGGGAGCAGTCCCCGTTGCGGGTGTTGCACGGGTTTCTGGCTGTAAAAGGTATGCACAGTAAGGTGTCCGGCCAGCATGTTTGTGTTTGATAAGTGTCATGTTTGTTTCTTTTCTATGCCCCTCTGTGTGTGTGTGTGTGTGTGTGTGTGTGTGTGTGTGTGTGTGTGTGTGTGTGTGTGTTTTGTGTTTGTGTCTGTGTCTGTGTGTCTGTTTGTCTCTCTCTCTCTTTCTCTCTCTCCCTCACACACACAAACACACAAACACACACACACAAACACAACACACAAAACAGACACAGGCAACTCACAGCAACATCGCAACACACACACACACACACACACAAACGACACAACACACACACACATCACACACAAACACTACAGACAAAAGAGAGAGAGGAGAGAGAGAGAGAGAGAGAGAGAGAGAGAGATGAGAAGAGAGAGAAGAGAGAGAGAGAGCTCAGTCGATGAGGACAATTTACTTAACTGAAATCTTTTTGACAAAACGATTTGATTTACTTGTTACTGAGTGACAGTTGTATTATTTGTTTTGACAAAATCGTCTGACCTGACACAGACTGTCTGATTTTGCAAAGATGTCACTTTACAAGGCAATTACATAGGAAAATCGCGCGTGAGTAAGTAACAACTGCATCACTCGACAAGAATGACAAATCATATTTGTATCTTGACAAGGATTTTATCATATAAAGAGAACCAAGTTCATTGTACTTGCCAAGGATTCATTAATAAAGAGAACCAAGTTCATTTGTACTTGCCAAGGATTTCATAGATATAAGAAGACCAATTTCATTTGACCTGACAAGGATTTCATCTATATAAAGAGAATCAATTTCATTGTACTTGCCGAGGATTCACTATATAAAGAGAATCTAATATAATTAGACTTGACAAGGATTTATCTATATAAAACAACCAATTCATTTGCACTGCCAAATTTAAACTATGTAAATGAAAACAAAAACGGATTTAACAAGGCGATATTCTGTGACATGACAATCTATTTAATATATTTATGACTGGTAAAGACAATCTTACTTGAATTGTAGACTGACAAAAGCAATCTTACATGACATCATATAGACTGACAAAGGCAATCTTACATGACATCAATAGACTGACAAAGGCAATCTTACATGACATCATATAGACTGACAAAGGCAATCTTACTTGACGTGATATAGACTGACAAAGGCAATCTTACATGACATCATATAGACTGACAAGGCAATCTTACATGACATCATATAGACTGACAAAGGCATCTTACTGACATCATATAGACTGACAAAGGCAATCTTACATGACATCATATAGACTGACAAAGGCAGTCTTACATGACATCATATAGACTGACAAAGGCAGTCTTACTTGACATCATATAGACTGACAAAGGCAATCTTACATGACATCATATAGACTGACAAAGGCAATCTTACATGACATAATGTAGACTGACAAAGGCAATCTTACATAATCAGACTGACAAGGCAATCTTACATGACATAATGCAGACTGACAAGGCAATCTTACATGACATCATAGACTGACAAAGGCATCTTACTTGACATCATATAGACTGACAAAGGCAATCTTACATGACATAATGTAGACTGACAAAGGCAATCTTACATAATGCAGACTGACAAGGCAATCTTACATGACATAATGCAGACTGACAAGGCAATCTTACATGACATCATATAGACTGACAAAGGCAGTCTTACTTGACATCATATAGACTGACAAAGGCAATCTTACATGACATAATGTAGACTGACAAAGGCATCTTACATAATGCAGACTGACAAGAGCAATCTACATGACATAATGCAGACTGACAAGGGCAATCTTACATGACATCATATAGACTGACAAGGGCAATCTTACATGACATAATGCAGACTGACAAAGGGCAATCTTACATGACATCATATAGACTGACAAAGGCAGTCTTACTTGACATAATAAGACTGACAAAGGCAATCTTACATGACTAATTAACTGACAAAGGCACTTAATAATGCAGACTGACAAGGGGCAATCTTACATGACATAATGCAGACTGACAAGGCAATCTACATGACATCAATAGACTGACAAAGGCAATCTTACATAATGCAGACTGACAAGGCAATCTTACATGACATAATATAGACTGACAAAGGACATCTAACATAATCAGACTGACAAGGCAATCTTACATGACATAATGCAGACTGACAAGGACATCTTACATGACATCATATAGACTGACAAAGGCAATCTTACATGACATAATGTAGACTGACAAGGCAATCTACATAATCGAGACTGACAAGGCAATCTTACATGCCCATAATGCAGACTGACAAGGGCAATCTTACATGACATAATGTAGACTGACAAAGGCATCTACATGACATCATATAGACTGACAAAGGCAATCTTACATGACATCATATAGACTGACAAAGGAAATCTTAACTGACATAAATAGACTGAAAAAGGCATCTACATGACATCAAATAGACTGACAAAGGCAATCTTACTTGACGTGATATAGACTGACAAAGGCAATCTTACTTGACGTGATATAGACTGACAAAGGAAATCTAACATGACATCATATAGACTGACAAAGGCAATCTTACATGACATAATGTAGACTGACAAAGGCAATCTTACATGACATCATATAGACTGACAAAGGCATCTACATGACATCATATAGACTGACAAAGGCAATCTTACATGACATCATATAGACTGACAAGGCAATCTTACATGACATCATTAGACTGACAAAGGCAGTCTTACTTGACATCATTAGACTGACAAAGGCAATCTTACATGACATCATATGGACTGACAAAGGCAATCTTACATGACATCATATAGACTGACAAAGGCAATCTTACATGAAATGATGTAGACTGACAAAGGCACATCTACTTGACGTGATATGAGACTGACAAAGGCAATCTTACTTGACATGATGTAGACTGACAAAGGCAATCTAACTTGACATGATGTAGACTGACAAAGGCAATCTTACTTGACGTGATATAGACTGACAAAGGCAATCTTACTTGACATGATGAGACTGACAAAGGCAATCTTACTTGACGTGATATAGACTGACAAGGCAGTCTACTTGACGTGATATAGACTGACAAAGGCAGTCTTACTTGACATGAATGTAGACTGACAAAGGCAGTCTTACTTGACATGATGTCGACTGACAAGGGCAATCTAACATGACATAATGTCGACTGACAAGGGCAATCTTACATGACATAATGTAGACTGACAAGGGCAATCTTACATGACATAATGTTGACTGACAAGGACATCTAACTTGACATAATGTAGACTGACAAGGACATTCTAACTTGACATAATGCAGACTGACAAGGACATTCTAACTTGACATAATGCAGACTGACAGGGCAATCTACGTGACATAATTAACTGACAAGGACATTCTAACTGACATAAGCAGACGACAAGGACAATCCTACGTGACATAATGCAGACTGACAAGGACAATCCTAACGTGCATAATCTAGACTGACAAGGACATTCTACTTGACTAATCTAGACTGACAAGGACATTCTAATTTGACATAAGTAACTGACAAGGACATTCTAACTTGACATAATGTAGACTGACAATGACATTCTAACATGACATAATGTAGACTGACAAGGGCAATCCTACGTGACATAATGTAGACCGACAAGGACATTCTAACATGCCATAATGTAGACTGACAAGGCAATCTAAACATGACATAATGTAGACTGACAAGGACATTCTAGCTTGACAATGCACACTGACAAGGCAATCTACTGACAAATGAACTGACAAGGACATTCTAACTTGACATAATGCAGACTGACAAGGACATTCTAACTTGACATAATGTAGACTGACAAGGCAATCTTACGTGACATAATGAGACCGACAAGGACATTCTAACTGACATAATGCAGACTGACAGGGCAATCTAACTGACATAATGTAGACCTGACAAGGACATTCTAAACTTGACATAATGTAGACTGACAAGGGCAATCCTACGTGACATAATGTAGACCGACAAGGACATTCTAACTTGACATAATGTAGACTGACAAGGCAATCTTACATGACATAATCAGACTGACAAGGAAATTCTAACTTGACATAATGAGACTGACAAGAGCAATCTTACGTGACATAATGTAGACGGCAAGGGCAATCTTACGTGCCATAATGTAGACTGACAACGACATTCTAACTTGACATAATGTAGACTGACAAGGACATTCTAACTTGAAATAATGTGGACTGACAAGGACACTCTGCTTGACATAATGCACACTGACAAGGGCAATCTACGTGACATAATGTAGACTGACAAGGACATTCTAACTTGACATAATGCAGACTGACAAGGACATCTAACTGACATAATGTAGACTGACAAGGGCAATCTTACGTGACAAATGCAGACTGACAGGCAATCTTACGTGACATAATGTAGACTGACAGGGACATTCTAGCTTGACATAAGCAGACTGACAGGGCAATCTTACGTGACATAATGTAGACTGGTAAGTCAATCCTACGTGCATAATATAGACTGTAAGGCAATCTACGTTGCATAATGTAACTGTAAGGCAATCTTACGTGACATAATGAGACTGTAAGGGCAATCTTACGTGACATAAGCAGATGTAAGGCAATCTACGTGAAATAATGCAGACCGACAAGACATCTAACTTGACATAATTAGACCGACAAGGACATTCTAACATGCCATAATGTAACCGACAAGACATTCTAACATGCCATAATGTAGACTGACAAGGCAATCTGACTTGACATAATGCAGACTGACAAGGACATCTAACATCCATAATGTAGACCGACAAGGACATTCTAACATGCCAAATGTAGACCGACAAGGACATCTAACATGCCATAATGTAACTGACAAGGACATTCTAACAGCCAAATGTAGACTGACAAGGCAATCTAACATGACATAATTAGACGACAAGACATTCTAACATGCCATAATGTAACTGACAAGGACATTCTAACATGACAAATGTAACTGACAAGGACATTCTAACATGCCATATGTAACTGACAAGGACATTCAACATGACATAATGTAGACTGACAAGGACATCTAACATGACATAATGTAGACTGACAAGGCAATCTTACGTGACATAATGCAGACCGACAAGGACATTCTAACATGCCATAATGTAGACTGACAAGGGCAATCTTACGTAACATAATGTAGACCGACAAGGACATTCAAACTTGACATAATGTGGACTGACAAGGGCAATCTTACGTGACATAATGTAGACTGACAAGGGCAATCTTACGTTACATCATGCAGACTGACAAGGACAATCTTACGTCACATGATACAGACTGACAAGGACAATCTTACATGACATCATGCAGACTGACAAGGGCAATCTTACATGACATTGATTGTAGACGGACAAGGGCAATCTTACATGACATAATGCAGACGGACAAGGGCAATCTTACATAATGTAGACTGACAAGGGCAATCTTACGTGTCATAATGTAGACTGACAAGGGCAATCTTTCATGACATAATGCAGACGGACAAGGGCAATCTTACATAATGTAGACTGACAAGGGCAATCTTACGTGTCATAATGTAGACTGACAGGACAATCTTACGTGACATAATGTAGACTGACAAGGCAGACTTACGTGACACGATACAGACTGACAAACACAATCTTACTTGACAAGGGCTGCAGGGCCGGGTCGTACACACGGATGCCCATCATACGGCCCATGCCCTGCCGCACGCTCAGCTCCTCTTCCCCGCGTTTGTCGATACGGATGATGGACTCCCGACGCCAGTCCGTGTAGAATACATAGTCTGCACGTGACCCACTCATCATCTGTTATCTCTGTCTGTCTGTCTGTATGTCTCTCTCTCTCTCTCTCTCTCTCTCCTCTCTCTCTCTCTCCTCTCTCTCTCACACACACACACACACACACCACACACACACACACACACAGAGGAACAGACAGACAGTTAGACAATGAGGATGACAGTCAGACAGATAGGTAGCGCAGAGAGATCTACAGACAGAGACGGGGATGAGGTATGAAGAAAGTTTGTGAGAGAGAGAGAGAGAGAGAGAGAGAGAGAGAGAGAGAGAGAGAGGAGAGGAGAGAGAGAGAGAAGAAGAAGAGAAGAGAAGGGAAGAGAAGAGATAGGTTAATATTGTGAGTGGTTTATTCGCATACTTCTTGTTTTCGTTGTTTACTTTTTTCTTACTATGGTGTTTTTTTCTTTGTTTTTCTTGACTTTTTTGTCGTACGCACATGTTTGCATGTATGCATATATGTATATAATACACATATATATGCGCTGAGTGTGTATATTTCCCCCCTTCTATTTGGAATTACAACTTTAATCGTCTTCTGTCACTGCCTTTGCCACATACGTAACTTGAAGTATTTGTACATACCATAAACACTAGCTTATTAATCTAAAATTTTGATGTTTACTGTAAAGTTGGAAATAGACAGACAGACAGACAACAGGTAGCAGGTCTGACAAAGAAATCAAATAACAAGAGGCGAAAGAAGCAATTGAACAACTAACCTTTATACATAGCTCTGCCGGAAACAGTTATGCATCAAATGACCGTGTAAGGACGATGGATGTACAGTATCTTTATAAATGGCCATGCCGGAAATAGTTATAACATTAAAGACCGTGTAGGATGGTAGGTGTTCAATACTTTCTACATGGCTTGAAAGAAATAGTACAGCACTAAAGGACGAGTTGAACCGTGTACAATGCTCCTAAAACTGGTATGCCAAGAACAGTGTTAGCACTAAATGACAGTTTAGAAGGTGTACAATCCCTTATACATGGCTATGCCAGAAACAGTTATGGCAAATACATGTGTAGGAAGGTGTACAAATGCCTATAATGGTTGAGGCAGAAACATTAATACACCTAAATGACAGTGTAGGGAAGGTGTACAATCCCTTATACATGCATGCAGATAAAGTCTTAGCCTAAAGACAGTGTAGGGATCTGATACAAGAATTTAATACAATGTGTATGCTCGAATATATATAGCTGCTAAGGACCTGCTCTCTGCACCATGGGTGTACGTACATTTTTACATGGCTATGCCGGTGAATAGTATCAGCACTAATGGACATGTGAAGGACGATGGGTGTACAATACTTATACATGGCTATGCCGGAAATGTTACAGCATAATGACAGTGTAAGGACGATGGGTGTACAATATCTCTTTTATACATGGCGATTTCGAACGGGAACCCCGTTGTGTCCCAGTCGTTAGTAAGTCTTCGCAGTGAGTGGAATTTGATCCTGATCAGTCAGGGGAGAAAAGGAAACAGAAAGATTCAGGTTTTCGTATGCATATGCATGCTTGCTTGCCCTCTTCCCTCCCCCCCCCCTCTCTCTTCTCTCTCTCTCTCTCTCTCTCTGATGATGATGATGATGTGATGATGATGATGAGATGATACGATAAAATAATGATGATGATGGTGGTGTAATGATACAGTAATCTTCATATTTTTATTTATTTTCTATTTGATTTTGGAATGAAAAGACAAAACACGAATTGTAAAGCACAGTATCTATTAAAGAAATGTGGTGTTTAAATGTACTCGAGTTAAAAATGACAACATATGAATGACAGCATGCATGTGAGTGAGTGAGCATCACAAATATCAACAATACCACCATCATCATCATCATATTATTATCAATCTTCAACAATACCACCATCCACCATCATTTATTACAGTCATCAACGCTGTCATCTCATCGCTGTATCTTTTGTTGTTGTTGTTGTTTTATATTTGCCATCGTAACACTGTCGTCATAATAATC
>CM031595.1:65959500-65972000 GCA_018398815.1 Conus ventricosus | reverse complement strand
GGATGGTTGGTTCGTTTGTTTGTTGTGTTGGTTGGTGTGGTGTGTGTGTGTGTGTGTGTGTGTGTGTGTGTGTGTTTGTTGTGCATTTTTGTCATTGTTGTGGTGTGCGTTAGAAAACCGCAGTTGCTGAATTCATAAACAGTACAATTGTCTGGACTCGGCTTTCGCCTCTGCAGTTAACACCTGACTTATCCAGGATTCAGTTCTCACCTGCACAATTGACACCTAACTTATCCAGCACTCAGTTCTCACCTGTACAGTTGACACCTGATTTACCCCGACTCAGTCCTGACCAGTGCAGCTGACTATCAGATCATTCACCTGCACAATTGACACTACTATCCAGCACTCAGTCTCACCTGTACAGTGACACCTGATTTATCCCGACTCAGTCCTCACCAGTAGCTGACACCTGACTTGTTCAGGAACACTGACTGATCCAGCACTCAATTCTCATCCGTCAGCTGACACTTACTTAACCAAACACACAATTCCACTTCCCGTGACACCTGATTTACCCAGAACTCGTTTTCACATGTGCAGTTGACACATGACTTATCCAGGACTCGTTTCTCACCTGTGCCGTTAATATCTGATTTTAATCCAGGACTCCGTTCTCACCTGTGCAATTGACCCCCAACTTGTCCAAAGCGAAACCATAGCGGCAGAGGCAGCGTATCCCAGCTGAAGGTTGTCGGTGACATGAGACACCACGCATATGTCCTCACAGGGTCGGAACTCACACGGGTTTGAGTCTGCCCACACACAGGAGTGGATGGGTGGAGGGGTGGAAATAGGGAACAGATAGACGAATGGAGAACATGTGGGTGATGGATAAGTATATGTACTTGACCCATCCAGGACCCAATGAGAGACAAGATAATGGATGGATGGATGGGTGGATGGATGAGTGGATAGATGGGTGGATGGATGGATGGAAAAAACAGAACGATGAAAGGATAACTAGTCAGTTGATTGATCAGTTGATTTGGTTAACTAACGAATAATAATGTGTAGGAGAGAAGGAACAACAACAGAAACCAAAACATCAACAACAACAAAAAATGACCAAAACATCGAAAACAATACAGTAAGAACCAGCGAAACCGTCCCTTTCCTCCATGCATCCCTCACGCTAGAAGGTGAAAAACGATGGAGTGGGCGAATGCGATGGAGGGGTGGGGGTGGGAGGGTGGGGGGCAGGGGATGGGCGAGAGCAGTAACAACAACAACAACGAAATCAACAACAACAGAACGTTCTACACGCCGCACACCTCGTTCAGACGCTTGCTGCAGTGAGGAGTGCATGACCTTGACGGCGGTGGGGTGGAAGGTGGTGTTGTGGATGAGCAGGGAGGGGGAGGAGACGGAGGCCCGATCATACATGTTGACCCTCAGTACCCCCTGTTTGGTCAGGTCGGTCCAGAACGCCAGGTCCTCGAACACCGCCACTGAGGTGGGAGATGGGATGTTGTTACGGTGAGACACCACCGTTCGTCTGTGGAATACACAACACAAGATACTACTACTACTACTACTACTACTACTACTACTACTACTACTACTACTATACTACTACTACTACTACTAACTGTTGCTGTTGCTGTTGTTGTTGCTGCTGCTGCTTCCAAATTTTCTATTACGTTCCTTCCCTTTTGCCTTTCCATCTACCACATACACTTACATACACACATGTGTACACATGCACGTGCAGCAAGGTACTTTAGAAGTTTCAAGCAAAAAAAAGGAAAAAAATCCAGAGCTGTCAGAGTGAATGGGTCTTCAGAGGACATTTAAAAGTGAAGTGAATTCCCAAATACTAAAAGATAATGAAGACACGACTGTACAGAGGTGGTGGTAAACATGGAAGGATATTTGTTGCCTGTGGTTGAGACTATTTCAAATATTATTCTTGTTTTGGTTGTAACGTGCAGATGAAGGGTTACTGCATACTCAAACACTACGTATGGTAAAAATGTGTCGTTGCATTTTTAAGACACAATATCAAAATAAAGACAGATGTCAAACATGTTCGCCAACAATTGATACCTGAAACTTGAGTATCTAGCACGGATGTTACTTTGATAATATACTCATTATGTGTTTGAAAGGACATGCAAACAAACGAAGTTTAATGGATATGAAGCTACGCAGCCCGCTTAACTAGACACCACAGTATGTATCATGACATCCGCTATGCGATCTATTTGACAATGGGTAATACAGCAAGTAATGCAACAGGAAAGTGGATAAAAACAGCATATGTCCAATGAGTACCTCTGTGTTGTGTGTGTGTGTGTGTGTGTGTGTGTGTGTGTGTGTGTGTGTGTGTGTGTGTGTGTGTGTGTGTATGAATGGATACGTGTACATGTACGTTGATATATGCATACAGACATTGATGTATGTGTAGAAATGTGTGTGTATCCAGCAAATCGGCTGATCCATCACATCATTCTGCTTTTGTAAATGAGAACTGTCTGTATGACGACAGTCTCTCGTTTTATCCCGAAATCAAATTCAACACACATTTTAAAAAATACGAGACTCACGCTACCTTTCAGTTTCTTTCACACCTAATGAGGTGAACTTGTGAATGATACATACTGTGCGAATGTGACTGTCACAACTGATTCCTCTGGAAAACAAAGTGTCTCTTTCAGAGCACTTTTTTTTTTCTTCAGGATGTGTTTATGTCGTGTGTATGCGCTTGAGAGTTTGTAACATTTTTGCTTGAGCATCTATGTCTTAGCAACCGCTCACAAAATATTCAATCAAAATAAAACGAGGTGTACTAACCACAGTGTCAAATAAACCCACTTTCTACCTGTTCAAACCGTTATAGTCCACCGTCTCCAGGTGGTCGAGGTGAGAATCTACCCAGAACAGTCGCTTGTTGACGGGGTCCACGGTGAGGCCCTTGGGGTTGAGGATCTTGGTAAGCTTGAGGTCCACCCGATGCTTGCCATCCATGTAGGCCCGCTCTATACGGGGCTTGTTACCTGGCCCCGAGTTCCCCACGTCAGAGAAGAACAGGTACCTACAGGTGAAGCAAACCCAACATGACTATATTCAAAGGGAGGCTGAGAAGTTACTACAAAATGGAGAAATCTGTGAAAAGACACATGCCTACATAAAGAAAGCATTGATGCGTATTTTAAAGGAGTTATCAAACTGAAAAAAGGTCAATAAAAAAGGTACATGGAGTCAAACTCAACATGATGTATTCCGTACCACTGTAACCAATATGGTTCTTTCATGTTGTCCACCCAGACTCCCTTATTCTGCCTATGAGACGTCCACCCTTTGCTGTACCCTGCAGACAGATCTTGGACAGTGAGTGAGGCAAGGTAAAATACCGGATGAAGGGAGCTTACGACGTTTGACAACCGTGAGCAAAGCTTCTTGTCTGACTGCGTATGTGTTAGTCTGCAACTTGAGATAGTCATTCGTCCAATGTTCTTCGCAAACGGGCAAAATCATTCTGAACTGTGTATCGTCAAGCGCCTGGAGTTTTCGTTCGAAATGTGCTGTCAGTGTCTTGGTTCCTTCTCCACAGAGGATGGATATCATCGGTGACTTGTACAGTGTTTATCTTTATCGCAGAACTGTTACACATTTTGTTAATAACAAAACGTGAACAGAAAGAGGAGTCAAACAAAGTTCAAACTCTTAGCGGAGCAACAAGTCAAACGAAGTTCAAACTCTTAGCGGAGCAACAAGTCAAACAAAGCTCAAACCTTTAGCGGGCAACAAGTCAAACAAAGCTCAAACCTTTAGCGGTGCAACAAGTCAAACAAAGCTCAAACCTTTAGCGGTGCAACAAGTCAAACAAAGCTCAAACCTTTAGCGGTGCAACAAGTCAAACAAAGCTCAAACCTTTAGCGGAGCAACAAGTCAAACAAAGCTCAAACCTTTAGCGGTGCAACAAATCAAACAAAGCTCAAACCCTTAGGGGTGCAACAAGTCAAACAAAGCTCAAACCCTTAGCAGTGCAACAAGTCAAACAAAGCTCAAACCCTTAGCGGAGCAACAAGTCAAAGCTCAAACCCTTAGCGGAGCAACAACTTAAACAAAGCTCAAACTCTAGCGGAGCAACAAGTTTGAAGCGCTGCGTTTATAGCTGTACGCATCTTATGAATCAAGAACAAAAAGAGCCGAACAACACGGATGGCCACTGCGCCTCACCCAGTGGCAGGATCCAGGGCCAGGCTGGTGGGCCGTTGGAGGTTGTTGGAGAGGATGTTCGCCTGCAGGCCTGTCTTCAGCACGAAGATGTCGATGCGCGCCGTGTCCTGGTCCAGCACGTACAGGTTGCCAGCCAGCCAGTCCCAGGCCAGACTGACGGGCAGAGCCAGCCCCTGGATAGCCAGCTTGGTCACTCGGCCCCGGTGTTAAGGGAGGTCTGGTACACCTGGTCAGGTACACGACACAATGTAGGTAGGATACTTGCGTTACGTTATCGTCTGCACTAACACAGAGAGGGAGGTGTTTAAAATTAGTAGTTAAGCATAAACACCCCACTCCACTCCACAACACTACACCACACTCTACTACACGACACTACACAACATTATACTATCTTACATTACACACCTTTACGTCACGCAATGCTATATTTTGCCATGCTATATTACAATATGTTTGGCTGTCCTGTACCACGCTGTGCCATGCCATACCATGCAATGACCCGCCCTGTCCCCGTACAGGCCCGTCTCATCCCACTAAACTTTGTCCCGCCTCACCCGATTCTACCCCACCATAGCATACCTTACCGTACCATACCATGCCTTGCCTTGCCGTCCTATGCTATGTTATGCTATGCTATATTATACCACACCATAAGCTTTTTTGTGTAATGTTTCCCTCTGCAAAACAAGCGTTCCATGCTCGCCACAATACACTGTCAATTGAAAGAATAACACGTCCATAATGTCCCTTCCAGCTTGTTTTCCCCTGCTGCGAGTTCTCTCTCTCTCTCTCCTCTCTCTCTCTCTCTCTCTCTCTCTCTCTCTCTCTCTGACGGTCTGTCTGTCTGTCTGTCAGTCCTGTCCTGTCTGTCTGTCTGTCTGTGTCTTCTCTCTCTCTCTCTCTCTCTCCTCTCTCTCTCCTCCTCTCCTCTCTCCTCTCTCTCTCTCTCTCTCTCTGTGGGTGTATGTTTATGTGTGTGCGTGAGAGAGATGAGAGAGAGAGAGAGAGAGAGAGGGAGAGAGAGAGAGACAGAGAGGCAGAGACAGAGACACAGTGAGAGAGAGAGAGAGGAAGAACTAGGGGGGAGGGTGTCTAGAAATAAACTTAGGTTACACCTAGGCGATCCTTACCTGTTTGTCAGTTTTGTTAATGAAGAACAGAAACTGGTTGCTGATGTCGAAGTCCACGTCAACAGCATTGACAGTGACAAGGGTTGTGTTCTCCTTGCCGTCTCGGTCCATCCGGATGATAGACTGACTCGTGGACACAATCAGACGCAGGCTGGAAGCTGGTTAAACAACCACAACCACAAAGTTCTTGAGCTGGCAATAAAGGGTCATTTCACAGGGGGTACGAAAGGACTGGTCTAAGGCGTATGTGTAAGTGTGAAGGGGAGTCAGCGGAGAAGAATGGAGGAAGGTGGGTGAAGGGGAGGTGAAGAGATGGGGAAGTTGAGGAAGAGGGGCGAGCTGGAATAAGTAATGAGGGAGCACTGTGTTGTCACTTTACTGAAGAACGCGCAAGCAGAAACCAACCATAGCCGTGAAGGGGAACACGCACCTGTTGACCGAATATAACCAGTTAATTATCAGATAAACTTTAGGCTGTATTTATAACACACACACACACACACACACACACACACACACACACACACACACACACACACACATAATTACTTTGATTGTCTTATGCTTGTGTGTGTTGTTGTTGTTTTGTTTTACGTCTTTCCACATTACGTGATATTAGACGGAAAAAAAAAAAGGGGGGGGGGGGGGTCGGGGTAAAAAAAAAGGTTAACACAATGAGGTAAAAGAATTAACTTATCTACAGCTATAACATAAAAGTAGAAAATCCACTTAATCAAAGATTGGGGGGGAAAACACGGAAAAAAAACAAACAAACAAAACACACACACACACACACACACACACACACACACACACACACACACACACACACACACACACACACACACACACAAAACCCGAAACATGTAACTGTTCTGTCTCATCTCACCACTGACTGTTAAATATTATAAATATTTGCCAATTGGACTTTTAGCTAAGTGCAAAAAGAAAAGATACGTTTCACTTGCTGACAGTGACAGGAAAACATTTTGACTAGTCTGTACAGACGTATTTGGAATGAATTTTTTCATTAAGTTACACAAAAGAATGTGATCAGTTGATATGCTATGACCACATATACAATGTATATTTTTAACATACTTTGTTTTAAAACAATCCAATTTCCATCTACAGATCAAGGAACTTATCTGTCGTCTACGATAAATGTTTTGATCGTACTTACTTAACATTTCATGAATACTTCCCATTTCATCGTGTAAACCAAAACACCCAGTTTCTCTTTCTGTCAAATGAAAATTAGAAAATTGTACTTTTCTTGCCAAAGTATATAAAGTATATAAAGTGCATTGACATTGAGAAGTTCAAAAAGTGCGAATCTGATGATTGTTTTCCTCCTCTCTTTGCCAGAACATCAACCTTTTCATTATAGTATAACCCACAGTGGGAGGGCACCCAAAGAAATGTTATTTCAGCACTTGTCTCTGACTGAGAGGAAGTGTACTAAATTATTTATTTCAGTGATCATCTCAGGTCGAACTTTTAATCTAAAATTCTTCATTGCAGTAAGAACTGACTTGGAATCTACGCATAAAACAACTTTAAATAAATTTTGAGGGTAATCAACAACAAACTTTAAAGCCGTAATTATTGCAGTTAACTCAGCAGTGAATATAGATTTGTTTTTTCCAAGATAATAGGACCTTTCTTCGTTAAGACCTGGGATAATGTATGCTGCACCTGCATGTTCATTGATTAATGATCCATCAGTGTATATCTTGAAATGGTTGGAATAGTGATCATGCAAATGCATTTTGATATTGTATAATAACAAATTCGTATTTTCAGCCTTTGTTAAATCTGTATGCTCAATATCAAAATGTGCTCGTATTAGTTTCCATGGGGGGATAGGAGACACAATAGATCTTTTTGCAATAGATGTTAGTTTGATGTCTGAGGATTCTAAAATCGAGGAAGTGTATGTTCTTAGAGTCGTTTGGGATGATATATTTTTAGCCCTTTTGGGAAAATCAATGTCCGATTTAATATTTATTTCCGGCCTATATTGTTGTCTATAGTAGAACTTATTATAACAAATTTGGTGCGTGCAAGATTCCTGTATTCTTCCAGTGGTAATATCCCAGCAGCACTGTATGTTTTTGTACAAGAGGCATGGACTGGTAGTCCCATGGCTATCTTATAGGCTTTGGAATCAATACTTTGAAGTTTTTTCAGTAAGTATTTGGGTGCACTGAAGAACACCTCTTGTGCAAACGTTAATTTTGATCTAACCAATGCAGCAGACAGGTGCAAAAGAGCAACTGTGTCCTGAGCCCAAACATGCTTGCTAATAATCTTTAATAGATTTAAACTTTTTCGAGCTTTTGTTAGAATATGCTCTATATGAAAATTCCATGACAACTTTGATGTTAAATTTACTCCAAGGAATTTCACTATTTTTGTATATTTGATGGGTATGCCGTTGACTTGAAATAAAGGCATATTAACTGGATCAGATCCAGTATTAAATAACATCATGTGTGTTTTTTTCTGTTGATATTTGTAAACCATTTTCAGTCATGTAAGCAGAAAAGGTATTTAATTCTTTTTGATATAACTTTTTAATATAGTTTTGTGATCAGACAGATGTACATTTTTTAATGTCACTTTCATCCATATGCATATGTCATCTGCATATTGGGCTAGTTCTATATTTTTAGTAATTTTTGTGGGTAAATCGTACATTAGAATACTAAAAAGTAAAGGGGCAATAACAGATCCCTGAGGAATGCCCATGTGTAATTTTCTTCTTGTAGAATAGGAGTTCCCTACCTTCGTTGTAATATATCTATTTTCTAAGAAGTATTTAAGAAAATCATAAATGTTTCCTGATAATCCAATCTCTTTAAGTTTATAAAGCAAACGAGCGTGCCATACTTGATCGTAAGCTTTAGTGATATCAAAAAAGGTTGCTAGTAAACATTTTCTCCTGGAAAACTGATGTTTAATTTGAGTGGTAAGTTTGACCAAGTGTTCAATAGCACTTCTGCCCTTTCGAAAACCTGCTTGGTTTGTTGGGATAACTCTGTTCTTTTCACAAAAGTAGTTTAGCCTATTCAAAACAATTGTTTCATAAAGTTTACAGACATGAGAAGTTAATGAAATAGGTCTGTAACTATCTATTCTTTCTTTCAGTTTACCTTCCTTGTGAATCGATACTATTACTGATTCTTTCCATATTTGTGGCAAATGACCTGAGCTCCAGCATTTTTTAAATATATAAGTAAAATGCCTATCCATTTGTCTGGAAAATGTTTAATCATTTCATTAGAGATGGCGTCAATCCCAGCAGCTGTTTTTCTGTTTGGGAGAGAATCTATGGCGTCTTTACCTCTTGTGATGTAATTGGGGTGTTGATGTCGCTTGTGTCATTATCAGATACATCATTAAAGACATGGGCCAATTCTTTATCCTCTCTGAATTTTCTTTGGTTTTCAGACAACCCATCTAACCTGCTTACTTTAGCAAACTGGTCGACAAACGCTTCTGCTTTGTCTGCTGATGATGGTAACTTATTATCAAGAATAATAGGATATTCTGGGAGTTTGATTCCACTTTTTATCGTTTTTATCTCTTTCCATACCATTCTACTATCTTCATGATCGAATGTGTTTCTTTCGCAAAAATCATCCCAATAGTCCGCTTTGGCTTGTTCCATAACTCTATTACTATGTATATTTGAGTGTTTCATTTCCTTAAATTTTTCATCTACCATTTTCTTATCTTGACCTTGCTTAGAGTGTATGTATTCCTTGAATAACCGTTTTTTCTCTTTAACTGCCTTATCGCAATCTTCAGTCCACCAAACATTACCGAGATGTTTACCCCCTTTAGATCCCTGATTCTTCAATTTAGGAATACATAAACCAGACACTTTTAGAACAGAAGTACAAAACGTATCATACATTGTATCAATATCATTATCTGGGGACAAGCTTATGTCTAGATCTTTAAGTGTATTGTAAAATTGAGACCATTTGGCATTTTTATAATCAAATCTTGGGATTGTATCATCAGGTTTTGTGTCTTCAAAACTTGCGGACTGATTAATTGTAATGATGATTGGTATGTGTGTACGTGTGTGTGTACGCGTGCGCGCGTGTATGCATGCGTGAGCACGCCTGTATCCATGCGTGAGCTCGCGCGTATGTGTGTGAGTGTGTGTGTGTGTGCGTGTGTGTGTGTGTGTTGTGTGTGTGTGTGTGTGTGTGTGTGTGTGTGTGTGTGTGTGTGTGTGTGTGTGAGTGAGTGTATGTATGTATTGTGTGTGTGTGTGTGTGTGTGTGTGTGTGTGTGTGTGTGTGTGTGTGTGTGTGTGTGTGTGTGTGGGATTCTCTCTTTGGATTCTCTCTTGAGGGCACATAAGACCGTATGGCGAAAGCTTGGCTGTGTCTGGAGTGGCACTGTCTTCGTCTGTCCGTGGGCAGGGGTGGTTGGGTCTGTGGGGTGTGCTGGGCAGCTGGAGGGTGGTGTTTTTCGCCGGTGGGCTCTGCAGTCATGAAATACGGGCTGGTACACCCATGGGGATGCTACTTTAAGGCTGTTATGAGCTGCATCCTGTAGTCTAATTTACCTCTGTTCAGGAGCAGTTATGTCCCTTGATATCTTAATGGAGTGTCCTGCGCGTGCCTGTACCCATCGTCAACACAGCGCAGGCCTCCAAGGGTGGTACAGGACTGCTCTAAAGGTAGGTGAAGACAGTGCTTCTCTGGGTCCTCCCCAGCACCTTCGGGTGTTTCTTTTTCTTCTTTGCCTTAACTAGGCTGACCCTGGAGAAAGGTCCAGTGACGGTGAGGAAAGACCCACTGACCACAGGGAAAGTCCTGTTGACAGTGGGAAAGACTACAACTTTGGATTCTCTCTTGAGGGCACATAAGACCGTATGGCGAAAGTTTGGCTGTGTCTGGAGTGGCACTGTCTTCGTCTGTCCGTGGGCAGGGTGGTTGGGTCTGTGGGGTGTGCTCGGCAGCTGGAGGGTGGTGTTTTTCGCCGGTGGGCTCTGCAGTCATGAAATACGGGCTGGTACACCCATGGGGATGCTACTTTAAGGCTGTTATGAGCTGCATCCTGTAGTCTAATTTACCTCTGTTCAGGAGCAGTTATGTCCCTTGATATCTTAATGGAGTGTCCTGCGCGTGCCTGTACCCATCGTCAACACAGCGCAGGCCTCCAAGGGTGGTACAGGACTGCTCCAAAGGCAGGTGAAGACAGTGCTTCTCTGGGTCCTCCCCAGCACCTTCGGGTGTTTCTTTTTCTTTTCTAATGATGATTGGTATGTGTGTACGCGTGTGTGTACGCGTGCGCGCGTGTATGCATGCGTGAGCACGCCTGTATGCATTCGTGAGCACGCGCGTATGTGTGTGAGTGTGTGTGTGTGTGCGTGTGTGTGTGTGTGTGTGTGTGTGTGTGTGTGTGTGTGTGTGTGTGTGTATGTGTGAGTGAGTGTATGTATGTGTGTGTGTGTGTGTGTGTGTGTGTGTGTGTGTGTGTGTGTGTGTGTGTGTGTGTGTTGTAGACATAGCCTAAAGTGTGTGTGTGCATACGTGCTCAAGCGTGCATGTGTGTACGTGTGCGCGCGTGTATGCATGCGTGAGCACGCCTGTATGCATGCGTGAGCACGCGCGTATGTGTGTGAGTGTGTGTGCGTGTGTGTGTGTGTGTGTGTGTGTGTGTATGAATACGGATAATTAAGTTACGAGTTGTTTTTTTCTGATCACCACTTTTGAGCGCAAGCTTAATAAATATCATCCAATGACCGGACAGTTTCGTGAATCTACGAATGCCGATCTTGTTGATTCGCGCTCACACGACGAAAATGCCAGTCTGTCACCGAGAGCGCCAATCAATTGTCAACACAGAGGAAGGGTGGTGGGAGAACTTTCAAACTAGGACATGGCCTTTGGGGTAAACTTACACTGCAGTAATGGAAGAATCAAGTTTTATCAAATTATATCGGCATTCACTTTCAACCGTCATTTCGTCACCAATTCTGCCATTTCTTAAACGAAATGTTCGTCAGTACATACAAAACAAATGACACCTCACGGTTCTCACCTGATAATTAAAACTGTCATCGGTGCAGACGATAAGAACGAACGGAAGACAATTGCGAACGGGAGACAACTTACTGTCACGGGCACGGCAAGTTCTCGTCCCTTGCAACGTGAAGCCGGCTTTGCAGCCACATTCGTAGCTTCCCTCCGTGTTGCTGCACGTCTGGTCGCAGTACCCCCACGTGCTGCACTCGTCAAAATCTGGACACAGGCAGATCGACTGATGAATTGACTGACCATTAACACCATACATCAGACTTTTTTTTTAGAATTATATCCCCGAGGTGGAGGCCTGGGGGGGGAGGATTTTGCCATTAAACACTCAAATATCATAGGTTACATATCAAACGGTGCGCTGCGTAAGCAAAAATCAGTACTATAACATAAACATGGAAAATGACAAAGTGAGTGAAATAATAGTGACCGAAATGATGAAACAGCGGGACATTTGCAGATATGAATAAATCATACGACAAATCATGTTGTAGCCTGAAGGCAAAGAAGACGAACCCACTGCCACTCACCACGGTACTATTCATCAACGGAAGTTTTTAATCAGGCTTCATAAAGTAAAGATTAAGTTACATTTAAGGTTACGGTTAAACAGTTCGAAATGACTCAAGTTCTCATCTGAAATGCATGGATACACTGACCGGCTGGGAGCCAAGTTAACAGTGCCACTCCGCCCCAACGCGAGAAAAAAAGAGAGAGAGAGAGAGAGAGAGAGAGAGAGAGAGAGAGAGAGAGAGAGAGAGAGAGAGAGAGGAGGGAGAGAGAGACACAGGCAGAGAGAGAGATAGAGAGAGGGAGAGAGACAAAAGAAATCAAAGCCAGGTACCCTGACAGGTCCTGTTGTTGGCGGGGTTCAGTTGGAAGCCCTCTCTGCAGTAGCACACACCGCCTTTGGGGGTGGGGCGACACAGGTGACCACATGACATGCTCGCCGGACAGCTGGGACCTAACAACCGGTGCATGCACACACACACACACACACATGCACACATACACACACACGTGCGCGCGCACACATACACACACTCACACACACACACACACACACACACACACACACACACACACACACACACACACACACACACACACACACACA
>CM031595.1:65939500-65944500 GCA_018398815.1 Conus ventricosus | reverse complement strand
GGTGTGTGTGTGTGGTGTGTGTGTTGTGTGTGTGTGTGTGTGTGTGTGTGTGTGCGTGCGTGCGTGCGTGTGAGCGTGCGTGCGTGCGTGCGTGCGTGCGTGTGTGTGAGAGAGAGAAAGAGGAGAGAGAGAGTGGTTGTTTGCCAGCGTGTGGTTATTTCCAAGCATGCGAATGTGTACGTGTGTGAAAATGTGTATGTACGTGCGTACGTGCGTGCATGCATGTGTGCGCGCGTGCGTGCGTGCGTGCGTGATGTGTGTGTGTGTGTGTGTGTGTGTGTGTGTGTGTGTGTGTGTGTGTGTGTGTGTGTGTGTGTGTGTGTGTGTGTGTGTGTGTGTGCGCGCGCATGCATGCACACGTGCGTGTTTGAAAAGTGTATGTGCTGACAGTTAATCTCTATCTTAAGTCCTCATGCTCAGTTAATCTCTACCTTAAGTTCTCATTTAATCTCTATCTTATGTTCTCGGGTGATCTCTATCTTAAGTCCTCAATCCATCTTTAACTTAAGTCACACATACACTGATGTCTTTATCATCAGTTTCTTTCCATTTTTCAGGCTTACGCAAAGAATGATCTTCGAATGTTTACTCGCCACCTCGTGCGCATACCGGGGCGAGATGAAAAACGAGCATGTAAAAACCTGTTGTATAAACAATAAATCTCTCTCTCTCTCTCTCTCTCTCTCTCTCTCTCTCTCTCTCTCTCTCTCTCTCTCTACACACACACACACACACACACACACACACACACACACACACACACACACACACACACACACACACACACACACCACACGGATGTGGTACTGGTGACTCATCGTGCATATGACTTCATGCCAGCCAAGTCAGTCGTAATGCGTTTCGGCCAGCCGACCTCAAGGGCCATTGTTCAGAAAACGGGCGGTCAAACAAAGAACCCCATTTCCTCTTTCATCATGATGTCAATGAACAACAGCCTACGTCTACAACGACCCTTTCCATAACACACACACACACACACACACACACACACACACACACACACACACACACACACACACACACAACACACACACACAAAATGTAGTCCTACCTACGGGAAAAACAGCATGTGTCAACATGAAGTCCGGAACATGACCTTGGCGGGGTAACCAGCATCATTCCTGTGCTACTGAACGTACAGAGCACTGCCCATGATAAACACCCTGCCTCTGTCCATTCACAACTGGCCACGGGTCCAGACAGTCTGACAATGGTGTGGAAGAAACGTTACTCTCTCCAGAGGGGACTTGGGGCTGGCGGCTGTCAGACTCAAGCTCAGACAACGTTGACATGCAACCAGACAAACAGAAGATTCCCCCCTCCCCCTCTCCGTTTGATTTACTATATACTTACACTATTTACATAAATTGCTTTTCAACTGTAGTTTGTCCCAAATCTTTATCATACATGAACGTTTTCAAAACAAAATATTGACCACGTTCTCAGGGACTCACACGTGCTTTTCTTTCACAAATTGGTTTCCATCGATGCCGTCAAAAATACCCTTAGCAAACAAAATACTGGCGTCCTCCCAGACCCATAAAAACAGGTGGTTTTTTTTTTTAATGTCTTGGTTTGGCCTTGACAGTGCCACAAAATCATCACTATCTCTGCGACCTCACGTTGAATCACAAAACATATTCTGTGCCTGTGGCCCTCTCAGTGAAAAAAGGAAACTATGTGTTCTTAAAGAACAAGTAGGGCAACTCTGGCTCCCAGGATGAAATGAACACACGTTCGTAACTCCAAAACGAATGCTGCTTCGTCTAACGGGGGAAATGTCCTTAGTCCTGCCCTTAGTCTTACAAGGGAAAGTCACTGGAAGTTTGCGATGCTTATTGCAGGCCAGTCGTCCCTTGCCTTTACATCTAACGATGGTACCCCCTCTGTCATAAAACAGAAAAGTGGCATGTGCCCTGACAACGCCTCCACGTAAGACACCGCTGACTATTCTGTCTTCCGAGACAGCTGACAATGCTCCAGGTGGTAGGCCAGTCATTTTGTGTTATACGTTCACTTAATTCATTGAAGTTCTTTGTATTCAAGCTGTGCGTTTCGGTGTCTAGGTGACCCAGGCTTTAAAATCCTTCTCTTTTCAATAGGCTGCAAAAGCAAAGTATGTTTTCCGTCCGTCTACCCTTTCCATTAGGGCCTTCCAACACAAACCAAACGACCTGGAACTTGGGTACACGTTCCTGACAGGGACTGCTGCAGTCTGACTGCTTGTTGAAAGAAAGAACAAAAGGAAAAGGAAAAACAAGAGAAAAGGGGAAAGAGAAAGAAAAAGAACAATGAGACATGGGTAGATAACCAAACAAAAACAACAGGACAAAAGGAAGGAAAACGTGCATCTTAAGTGAAGTAAAAAGATCAAATACAGTGTAAGTTTTTGTAAAAACACACTAATGTAACATTCGCCATTATTTTACAAAGTGCTTCTTCCTAAGTTTCTAAACGTCCTGAATCCTGAATCATACCACCAGGAGCAGTTGTAAATATGTTGTTGTTTGTAGTTGTTTTGAAAATGGTTCTCCTCTCAACTTGAATTCCAAATTACCCCCCCCACAATCCACCAGTGCCTCAGTTCAGTTTCACGATTGCCTAACGACTGAACTACCTCAAACCATCGTCGCAAAATATACCTAAATTCATTCTCCATAAACGGTTTATCCAAACCCATTTTTATGAAACATTTGTTTGAACTCTCTTTCACAAAGCGCATGGCCATTTCCATTTCGTAAGAAAGTCGAATTTCTAAAAGTGTGTGTGTGTGTGTGTGTGTGTGTGTGTGTGTGTGTTGTGTGTGTGTGTGTGTGTTGTGTGTGTGTATGTTGTGTGTGTGTGTTTGGTGTGTGTGGGGTGTGGGTGTTGTGTGTGCGTGAGAGAGAGAGAGAGTCCAAGTCATTTTCATAACATTGAAATAAACTCATTTCCATTCAAAATGTTGCCAGAGCCTTCTTCCAGAGACAAACATAAAGTCAAACTACAACGCGTTAACTGGAGTACATTTTCGTGAAAAATTTCATGAAAATCTCGTTTCATAAAGACTTACTTAAACTCGTTTTCGCATGTTACCAAATCTCGTTTCGTAAAGGGTTACCTAAACTCATTTTCATAGAGTCACCTAAAAGTCATTCTCATAAGAGGGTCAGGTGAGGCCCGCACCACACGTGTCATGTGTGGTATCAAGCCCCGCCCACCCACCTTGAGACACCATCAATTATTGTCTTCTTCTCCACCACCGCCCAACCTCCGTCTCCCTCCTCTCCTACACCAGCCTGACATTCCCTCGCCCATCATCTCAACCACAACCACAACCCATCCCCCTTGCACACATCCCTGCCCTGTCTCCCCCTTTGTCACGGTGTGTGTCATCTCTTTTTCTTCTCCGTTCCCTTGGTTCCCCGCCCTTCAATCTTTGTCACGTGTGTAGCTGCAGCCGGACCTGACGTCATCTCGACTGCCTTCGGTTTCTCTCGCATGGCTCACAACACAATGGTTCATTTGTTTGCCTGATGTGAAAGCCGGTGCAGGAACTCACGTATATATGCGCATTAAGAAGGGTATATTTTGACATCCTGTTTGGAAATTCTCACAGCCTCTCAACCACCACCACCACCCCCTCTTATGCCCCCACCTTAAATCTTTTTAAACGAAAATTTAGAGTATGGAAACTGGCTGGACAACAGTAGGAGAAACTATGATTATGGATAGTTCATTTGTTCGCCAACTTTTAAAACTACCGGCAGGGAACACAATGTCAATGCGCATAAAACGGGCAGATTTTGACATCTTATTTTTAAGCTTCTCCATCCCCATCTCCCTTTTTCCACGGAAACTGACCGAACGGAAACTGACCGAACGGAAACTAGCAAATCTACAGCTGGAGAAACAATCAATACGGACGGTTGGAGCATATACCTCGAGGTGGTCATGAGTTGATACTGAGAAGTACTTCTAGAGGTACCGTTATAGATAATTCATTCGTCGATAAAGATGTTTTCTTTGTAGTAATTTTTCTAAGCATGCGCACAAGCTGGCACACGTTCAGGCCGACAAGCCAAACAATACACTGGTGCACTGAGAAGATCATAATCACGTTTTAACATGAATACTAAAAGGAACCGCCACATTTGTGCCAGAGTGAACGCTGGAAAGAGAACAGTGTCCACAGAATTCAACAATAGTTGTTACGGGGAAGAGAGAAAGAGAGAGAGAGAGAGAGAGGAGAGAGAGAGAAGAGAGGAGAGAGAGAGAGAGAGAGAGAGAGAGAGAGAGAGAGAGAGAGACAGCGAGACAGAGAGAGAGAGGTGAACACGATTCCATAAACAACAACACACTAGGATAAAAAAACAGGTCATAACACGCCATGACAAACATGCGTGTCCCAACGACACTTTTCCTTCATAGGTGCTACAGCTGAATCAAAATAAAAACATACATGAGATTTATGGAGTGAACGTGCGCGCATGTGTGTAGGCATGCACGCGCGCGCGCACGTTTGTGTCTGTGTGTGCGTACGTGCGTGCGTGTCTGCGCGCGCAGCAGGCGCATGCTAACTGAGCATACAGCTCATACATGTGCATGATGTATGTGATGAAATGTTATTTTTAATGGCTTTCAAGAGACAGAACAAAGAAAAGGAAGAAGAAATTTATAAAGATGGAAACAAAACGTAAGAACCTATTCTGAAGAAAGACTTGGGGGAAAATCGAGCCTTAGTTTTAAAGTACAATTTCATGGTAAGTACTAGATGTTTACATCCCTGGAATCTCAAATGGAATGGAAGATGAGACAGAAAAATGAAAACACCTTTACAGTTAACCTTAGATTTCCGATGACGACGATATGATTTGGAGGAAAGTGGGGGGTGGGAGTAGGGGGTGGGGTGGGGGGAGGGGACCTAAAATGCAGTGGTCTATGTTTACAACCTACACCCCACCCCCTCCCCTTTCCTCTCTCTCTCTCTCTCTTCTCTC
>CM031595.1:65924500-65932000 GCA_018398815.1 Conus ventricosus | reverse complement strand
CCTACTTGTGTCCCAAAAAAATGTTGATACAGGGGTGTTGCCCGAGAAGTGGACCAAGACAAATGTAGCTGTGGTGTTCAAGAAAGGGGGCAACCTTTGGCATAAACTGCAGCCTATGTCACTGACATCAGTGTCATGCAAATTGCTAGAGCACAGTTTGTTGTCACTTTTTGATGTAACGCATCGACAACTCATAATATACTATTTAATCTAAACTACGGATTAAAGATGAGAGGAAAAAGGGGTAAGAGGAGAGGAAAAACGGGTGGGGGAGGCGGTTCTCATGTGAAACCCAACTTGTCGAAACACTACACGATCTGTGCGAAAGTTTTGATTAAAAAAAGACCAACTTGACATAGCTGTACTGATTTTTCAAAGGCATTTGACAAGTACCTCATTGCAAGCTCTTTGCAAAATTGGACAGCTATATGATCAGAGGAAATCTGCAAAACGGGTAGTTGCCTTTTTTCACATAAAGAATTATTAAGTATAACTGAGGGCTAGTCATGCTAGGAGGTAGGTGTTGAGTCAGGGATTCCTAGAGGCACCGTCCTGAGTTCAGTTTTCTATGACACACCAGCGTCCTCCCTGCGTGTGTCCTGTCCAAATTACGCCTTTTTGCAGACGACTGCCTCTTGTCTAGGGATTTCGAAACAGATGCAGACCACATAAAAATGTAGAACTTCCAAAGGCTTGGGACGTTGGCCAGGGACTGATAACGAGATTCGTCGCCATGATGTGCCGAATTCTCGGCGTCAAAAGTAGATAATCTTACTTCTACCAGCTAGAAAATCACATCCTCAGAAAAATGGAATCCAATTCATAAGGTGGTGTTCAGCTGCAGAATGCCTCTCATAATCAAACCATATCAACAGATTTTTTCAGCCCACCCTAATGACAGCCAAGCAGCAATTAAGAGGAACCTAAGGTTTTGTCACCAAACCTGTAGAAATACAGTATACGTCACTCGTGCGGTTTCCACCAGGAATGCAACTCTGGGGTATGGAACCCCTACCTACAGAAAGATATTTAAGAAATGATAAATCCAACAGACAGAGCAAAGCAGAGCAGCGCGCTTTATGGAGCAAGATTAACATTCACATCACCCAGACTGTTTCAGACTTGTTAATAAACTGGACCTAACCTCTCTCCAAGAACGTTCAAAAGCAACATAGTCTGGCTTTCTTGTAAAAAAAAAAGAAGTAAACTTCAAAGGACAATACCAAGGACTCCAAGCAGAAGTGTACATTTAGCAAAAACTGATAGGCTGGTCAAATCAGCAAGGAAAAGCCAGTGAATAAAAAATACGCAGAATATCACAAGAAATAACAACAGTTGTTATAACATCGACTACCAGAACATAGAAGTAGCTTCTTCACTAGAGTAATAAAACCATGCAACAACCCCAAGTGGTTGTGGGATTCCCCCACCTGACGATGGCATCTGGCTGTGGTAAGTAGGACTGGAATACGGCTAGCTTCCATGGAAGCGAAAGACATTAGTTTTGTGCTGGCCTTGTAGTTTCCCTTGCCGCAGCTATGTCATGCCAATAGGAAAGGGAGCAGATGTACACAATGACTAAGAACTAACATGGTATAGAACAGTGTTGTCTTTTGGTGGTTGTTGGGGTTTTGTTTTTGTTTTGTTATCTCCACTTGAGTCTGTCGAAGACATGGCCAGTATTGGCCTCTTTCGACCACCCATCCATGCAGATCAAAATTCAGCAAAGCCGTGCATGATCAGCGCCAAGTTGTAGGCATTATCTGCGTACTGCATGACAGCGCTGACCCTAGAGAGTCAAGGGCAACAATTCACTTTCACAGGCCAAGAGTTGATGTTCGCTCTCTCTCACCGGACCTACGGTCACAGCTTGACCCCTAAGTGACAGTTCGTGTTGAAGCAAGTTAGCGGGACGGACATTATCATGAGTCCAAGAAGACCATCAGGTGCAGTGCTTCATGTTTCTGTGTACCAAAACACATTTGAATCGCGGGCAAGGGGGTTTTGACTGTGTGTTGTTTGTGATGGATAGTGTATTGAAAGGATGTGAAAGTTTGAACAAATCCGATGATTGACTGACGTTCTATCATCTCACCACAACACCTTATGTGGTGGCCACAAAGTGCCGGAACTGCTGTACATATATGAATAAACACGATGGTAAAAGAAGAGATAGGGACGGGAAAGAAGAGCCTAGGGAGAAGATTTGGCGTGACTACACATTCACTCAGCGAGCTGGTTAGTTCTCGAAAGACAGAAAGCATGAATCACTTAAAATCGACAACAACAACAACAACAACAACAATAACAAACAACAACAACAGCAACAAGTCCACAAAACTATGAAGAGTGACGTTTTGAAGGAGGCCATCTTTGTTGTGCGTGTCACTGGAGGCAGACACGAGACATGCCGCCGAGGGTGAAGGTGACATGCGACGTGAAACACCCGTCAGTCCATACGTTTTCCCCCGAAAAGCAGGCAGCAGAAAAGAAATGGAGAGAGAGAGAGAGCTGGTGGAAGGGGGTAAGGCGAGGTCAGAGGGGGTGGGGGTGGGGGGGGGGGGGGGAGTATAAGAAAGACTGGGGGCAGAGCGGAATAGGGAGATGTTCTTGGTGGCTGTTGAAGATGACAGAAACCACTGACGTGCTTTTTTTGGCGGTTCAGGTTTCTGTCTGTGAAGTCGAAACAAACATACTGGTTCAACAAGCCACGTTTTCGTCCGTTTCGTAATGTATGAACTGGAACATTATCCACCCGTGCAAAAAGTGTATAATATGTGGAGAAGAGAGAGAGAGAGAGAGAGGTTAAAAGCGGGAAAATAATGTGTGTGTGTGTGTGTGTGTGTGTGTTGTTTTAGCGCTTGCTTGCTTGCATGTGTGACGTCATGCGTGCCTGATTTGGTGAAATAGCGTATGCCACGCAGACGTAACTTTATGTACCTGTGTTTCCTCAATAGGCCAAATATTTGCATCAGACGAAGACTTCACCGAACGTGTTAAACCGAGCATATACAAAGTCTTTAGCATATTTTTGTCTTTTCGCTTATGAACGTTTTGGCTTCCTTTTCCATCAACCTATTTCTCTTGTGACGCGTTAACATCAGACAATAACAAAACTGAATAATGCCCTGTCACAACATTTATAGAATACATTATCTTCATCTAAACGGTGTAGCATACGTCGTATGTGTGCGTGCGTGTGCGTGCGTGCGTGCGTGCGTACGTGTGTGTGTGTGTGTGTGTGTGTGTGTGTGTGTGTGTGTGTGTGTGTGTGTGTGTGTGTGTGTGTGTGTGTGTGAGGGGTGTGACTACGACACGAGACTGTGTAAGTATCTGTATGCATAAGAAAGCTGTTTTTCAGGAAACTGGAACATCGCTAACTTTTTATTCATGATGACGCTGCCACACTTATTTACGACAGTAATGCAAACGTTCAACCGGCAAATGAATTCTCTGCAGGTAAGAAGTTTTCGCAACACTTTATCTCTTATCTTCATCTCCTTCTAGCTGTCTGTCTGGGGTTTACAGTTCTCACGTTTGCTTATTTTATGACATGAATTTTCTTGTACAACTGACATATGCTGTTTTCAGTGGTAAGTGGTGGTGTTCGTTTTTTCCCCTTTAAATCCGGTCACACAATCACAGTTTGCATGATACTTGACATGCAGATGTGATTTATGTAAACACACTTTTACTGAAGAAGAAAAAATATATGCCTAAAGCATGTAACTCTATATAATAAACAGTAAACAAGTGGGGTAACGTTTGCTCCCATAAGAAAACCTAACACAGAGTAACTTTTATTCAAGACTCGCACAGCCTTTTAAACTTGAATAAAGTCAGACAAATACATAGACGAACAATCTAATAGTGGGGAAAAAAACAAGCGCAGGCCAACAATTGAACTGTCTTCATAGTAATGACGTGGCAAAGATTTGGACTTGAGGAGGGGGCGGGAGGTGGGAGTTTGAAGATGGAGAAACTGGGCACATGAAATTAAGAAATATTACAGATATGAAACCCCTTCACTAGCTGCATAAGGGAACCATCGCAATCCCTTTTGAAGGCAGATATATTTGTATTGCCTGCTCCGAGGCCTTTGTATACTGTTCCCTGCCTCATTTCATTTCTAACTCTATATACTTTACAGTAAGACTGTAACACATCCTCCAGATTGTGTAAACTTCTTCATCGTTGGAGTCGCTATATACTTCACTGTAAGACTTAAATATATCCTTCAGTGAACTTCTTCATCGTTGGAGTCGAGTTTGCTGCAGTCTTAACTGTAAACTTGTAATATTATGGGCTGAAAATCAGCTTTAAAAAGATGCTCGCTGATGTTAGTTTGAAAGTGTTGTGTAAGTTCCCTGGTCGACAGAATCGCCCTTTCTTTTCATCTTTTTAACTTTAGATGTCAGTTTGTATGCGAGTTAAGTGTAGATGTGTTGAATTGTCTCAGACCAAATGCAGCATCATATAGCATCATCGCTGACATTTCACATGCAGATTCTTCTGGATTATTTTGTTTTTAATTTGCATGTCTATGACTTCTTCTTTAACCCATCCGTGACAGGGAGTCTAGAAACACATGACTCGACGCCATCCTTACTTTTGCGTTGTTGGGTTTTCAGTTTCTCGTGCATGTGCACTGTATTTTCATGTGGCTGTCTCCATTGAACCAGAACAGTGCAGCACTGAAGAGGCATAGACACTGTCGCATCAAGCGGACTCTCCACGACCATTCCCCGGGAGAACAGTGCTGGGGGAGACGCTGGGGGAGATGCACGGGGCAGACCGAGAAAGAGGTGGACAGACGCCATTGCTGAGTGGATCAGGAAGAGACTTTGCCTTAACCCAGGCCGCGTTTACCCACAACTGTCAGAGGTGGAGACAACTGATGCAGTTTTCAGCATTGAAGGGCTCCCCTAGTGCTCGTTGGAACCAGAGACCTGGCAAATATGCAGTACATAAATGACTCGGCAACGGAGATCTCTTCGTCTCTTCTCTTCTGTCGGTTCAGGTATGCTAATCGTGATTCGGTGTGTGTGGTCAAGACGCTGGAAATTTGAGTCACGACACGGATGGGTGATCAGTTTGGCTGACAAGTCTCAAGGCTCTGGTGAGGTCAACTTTAAAGCGTTCAGCTGCATGTCCGAAGATCAGCTGCGAGTTCATGTCACACTTTACCCAACAAAAGAGGGTATTCTCACGGCCCACTTTAATATATCGACGTTTCGGGGGGGGGGGGGGGGGGGGGGGGGGGCTAATGTAATGTTCGTATCTCCCCTATAAACAGCCATTCATCACCACTCCTATTCCTGGGATAATTGTACTTGTCAGCTATTTCGTCCATCCATCGCAGATTTCAGTTTCAAACCTGAATGTAAGTAATAACAAAACTACCAGCAGTACACGCTTCGTTAGTATAGCTCCTTCAGCTTTGGAATTGCACTATTCAGATCGTGAGTTTTACGCCTGTACCAAACATCAAACTCACGACTGTCGATCTAGAGGTCTTTCCGAAAGTGTTCGAACACAAATAGACTAGCATCGTGCATGAGATTGAATTTGATGGCACATCAAAGTGAATTTGTCGCTCCGGAGATGTTGAATGATTGATCTGTATGGCACATGAAATTGGAGATGTTTTCGCTCTGGTGACGTCAGTTTACTGTTAGATTTATGTGGCAAATAAAACTGAACTTGTTGACGCTCTGGTGAAGTAAGCATACTGTTGGATTGGTGTTGCTGGGACGTCAACACTGTTAGATTTGAACCTGTCGCTCTGGTGATGTCAGTATACTGTTAGATTGGAATAAAACGTCAAATTGAATGTACTTTCGCTCTGGTGGCGTCAGCATGGTACTGGGTTGGTATGGTGCATCAGGTTGAATTTGTTGTTGCTTTGGTGACGCCCACATACTGTTAGATATTGGTTAGGCACACCAACCTGAATTCTTGTTGTCGCTCTGGTGACGTCATGCACCGTTACACTGCTATCGCATAAAAAAAATACTGAATATGTTGTCGCTCTGGTGACGTCAGTTTACTGTTAGAATGGGTGTGGCACATCAAACTGAACTTGTTGTGGCTCCGGTGATGTACTATACTGTACAATACTGTTGAACTGGCATGGTACATTAAACATGCTGTGGTGACGTCAGTAAAGCGTTCGATTGGTATGACATATCGAAGAATGTGTTGTGTTGCTGGTGTTAGCATACTGTTAGATGGAATGTGTTATTCTAGTGGAGTAGGTGCCCGCCCTGCATATTATACACACACACGCGCACGCGCTCGTGCGCACGCTGTCACACATACACGCACACACACAACACACACACACACACAACACAACACACAACACACACCACACACACACACACAGAGAGAGAGAGAGAGAGAGAGAGAGAGAGAGAGAGAGAGAGAGAGAGGAAAAAAATTTGAACACGTGTGCGGATGGATATAAAGACAGACAATGATGACGAATGACGACGACGATAATGAGATGATGATGATGATGATTGATGATGATGATGGCCTTTATTTCCAAGGTAAGCAGCTTAAGAATGCTTTGTGTGTGTGTGTGTGTGTGTGTGTGTGTGTGTGTGTGTGTGTGTGTGTGTGTGTGTGTGTGTGTTGTGTGTGTGGTGACGGAGAGAGAGAAAGACATCCTAGAATTAACCTACAAAAATAACCAGCAAATTAAAACGTATGAAATTTGAAACACCAACCTAGCACAGACAGAAAGAGAGAAGGGGGAAGGGAGGGAGAGAAAGAGATAGAAAAAAAAAGACAGAGACAGACAAGCAGACAGACAGACAGGAATTCAATTTTTTGTTTTAAAGGTAGACATGTCAACCGGCCGCTCCATACAGGTCGGCCCCGGTCTTGGCGTAAAGCTGAGGAAACGACACCGGTCTCCCTTCACTGTCTGCCACGTCTCCCCCCCCCGTGACAATGGCCGCTTGTCTCCCGCACTGACTTCCTCATCCACGCGCCGCCCACGGCTGGCTCTGACTCCGCTCCCTCTACCGACCGACCGACTACACGCCGTAAATGGAACAACGTGAGTCATTCCATCCGCCACTCAGCTATGCGAAAAACAAATGACAAAAGCTTGCCGATGACCCAAGATGGAATTTTTGCAGGTTTTATGCATTCCAGGCTACCGATCGTGAGAAAGCTTACGAAATTCGGCGAATCACGAAGTCAGACACATATCTATAAAATGAAAGAAAGGGGGAGAAAAAAAAGATGGACGAGACAAACGATGTCCAGTTAAGGTATTGATGATTCAGCTCTTTTCACTTTAATATCAACTTTATTTTTCCTTACAAACAAGATAGAATGTTGCCCGTCAGATCGCAAGTCAGAAAGGAAATCTTTTCTTCATTATGGACCGCCATGATACCGATCCCCTGGCACCATAAGTATAACGTTCTCTGACTGATCCACGAAATGATCGATATTCTCATTCTCTGGAGTAACGCTGCGGGT
>CM031595.1:65907000-65914500 GCA_018398815.1 Conus ventricosus | reverse complement strand
AGAGAGAGCGAGAGAGAGAGAGACGATACGCCAAGCCGGAGAGAGGGAGGAAGAAGATGAGGACGACACCAAGCCACAGAAAGTCGAGGGGGAGAGTGAGATTAAGTCACTGAGTTTGTGGTATGTCTTTTAACAGTAAAAGTAAGCAGTCTCTGAGATACGAACTAAATTGAGTGTTAATGTCTTGTCATCTCCGGTAATGTACAGACAATGAATAGACAACAACAACACCATAACCGTCTAGAAAACTTGGCACGAGGTTAATTTTTACCCTGAAGGTATTGCGTCAATGAGAACGAGTCCTTTTTGGTTCAAAAGCACCCTAAATTGTATTGAGTTACACGATTAAAATAAACCTTTCCTGAAGCTATTGCTTCAGTGAAAACAATCGATTTGCCTGTCCACACTGACCCTAAATTGTGTTGCCTAGTCACACGATTAGAATAAGCCTTTTCCTCAAGCTGTTGCTTCAGCGAGAAAGACCATGTATTGCTTCACAAGGACTCTAACTGTCGAGTCACACAGTTCGTGTGTACTAAAAAAAAGAAACATTGTCTTCTTCCCTGTCTCATCTTCTGTGCCACTTCAGTGGCATTACCCTTACGGCACCCATTCCGGCTCCTCGACCACAGCCACACCCTAGACTGTCCTTCCACAACCCCGGCACCGGCAATCCATGGGAAAAGTCAGTGTCAAGACGTCATGAAGCAACCCTCCACAGGAGACACCGCACCGCTGCCGAGTCACTACGGGGGTCTTCGATGGTTCATGTTCTGATCCAACACACGCAGGATACCACCTACAAAGCCCCCCACTGACGGCTGTAATAACTTAACTAGTCGTCGTGGAGCCAGCGTTAATGAGCATCTCCTCCGGTGGGCGCCACCACATCCTTCCAACGTTAATCCCATGGACTTGCCGACACCGGCGACCTCAACATGAACTCGCCAAAGATGTATACGTGGCGAGGAAATCAACATTAAGATTCCAATGATGGGCTTTACTTACAAACTTCCAAGCTTCGTATCCAGTCTTCAACGAAAATAACACTCTTCAGGCGAGTTAAGTTGGCCCTATCCATTCCTCCTCGAAAAATAATATCTTTCTTAGCAGTTGTATAATCGTCGAAGAAAATGTTTTCGTATTATAATGGTATAGGAATGGACACGAATTCTTGGGGTTTGTACAGAAATCCAAGGATCGAGGATTTACTGATATTCCGCCTTCCAGGTGACCTTGCCCCAGGCTATACTGTCAAAGATCAGAGCCTTCTCTGCCTCAGCCCTGTCAGAAATGTCGTCTGCTTTCCACATGGGCACGAGATTTATCAAAAATGATAAATCACCACGTCAATGAACTGTTTCAACCCCTCAGAAGACAGTTTCTCGCATAAATTTTCATGTAATTACAGGTTTTTCTCATGCATTCATCTTATCAATTGTGCGTTGTTGTAGATTTATTTCCATATCACTATCTTACCTTCAGTAAAGCAAACCCACCAACCAAACATGCACAGAATAAATCGAATAGAGAAAATGCAAACCCACCAACGGAAATACAACACAGAAATAATCTAGTGAAAAATGTAAAATCAGAATGTGCTTTGTGTTTGTGGTTGTCAATCTTTATTTCTCACTTAAATTCCTGAGTCTGCGTCTTTCAAGATCGATAGTTCGACAGTCGTTTTCCTCTCCATCACGTTTTCACCGTGTTGGTGATTTCAGATCCTTCTTTCTGTGTTCGAGCTGGCCTGAACTTAATTGTTTCCGGGGCCTCGAGATTGCTGCTTTGAAAGTCATCTCCCTTGTTCTTTTTGTTTTTTAACTCTGTGTGTGTGTGTGTGTGTGTGTGTGTGTGTGTGTGTCGTGGGTGTGCGTGCGTGTGGTGTGTGTGTGTGTGTGGTGTGTGTGTGTGTGTGTGTGTGTGTGTGTGTGTGTGTGTGTGTGTACCAATCATTGCTTTGAAAATGTTTTTCCTTGCGTGTATAATGTAATCCTTGATTTGACAGTCTTTTTCATGTTTGTAAAACCAAACATCTGTTGTTTGAAAATATTCTAATGCTTGTATAGTGTTATATCTTTGGCTAAAATTATTTCTTCTGTCAGTTTAACTTATGCAATGGATATTATTTCAAAGTCTTCCATCTTGTGTGTATCATGTAATACTTTCGGTATGAAAGTCTTTTTTTATATAACTTTTACATAATGTAGTATCTTCAAGTTGAAAGTTGTAGTCCCTGTGTGTGTCACGTAATGCCTGTTGCATAAAAGTTTTTTTTTTAATGTTTGTACAATGTGATATCTCTACTTTTAAAAATCTTTCTATTTGAATAGTGTATTATCTTTGTTTGAAAGTCTTTTTGGTGTTTTTAAAGTTAGTAAGTCTTTTTTTTCTTGTGTGTATAATGTAATATGTTTGGGATGAAAGTCTTTTTTTTCATGTTTGTATCATGTAACATTTTTTCATTGAAAATCGTTCTTTAATTTGTTTAATAACGTATTGATCCAAGAGACTGCATCATTTGCATACAGTAATGTCTTTAAATTTACCATTTCCTCGTGTCAGTCTCATATGAAATCTTTGAACTGAAATTGTTTGTCCTTGTGTGTATATAATGTATTTCTTAATTGAACATCTTTTGGAGTTAACGTAATGTGATATTTTGTTTTTTGTTGAAAGTGTCGCATTTGTGCATTGTAATATCTTTAGTAAGAAAGCCTTTCTGTCCGTGTCTGGCATTTGTTTGGAGGCAAACCTCCACGTCACACAACAGTCAGAAGAAAACCGCAGTACTTACCATTAGCGAAGACAGACGAGAGCCAAAGGACAGACAGGGCGACAGCGACAATGACGAGCACACCGTGAGGACCGTGCCTACCGCCACCCATCGTGATGACTGCCCTGTCCGGCGATCTTCACTTCTGTCACAAACACTTGACTCATCAACGTGTCACACCGCCACACTCACGGCCACTGTTTGTACTGTCAGTTGCCAGCCATGAAAGGAGAAGAAGACCAAACACAAAGTACAGTTTTCTGTCTTCTGGGACTGTTACAACTGGGACCTGGAGTGACGTAAGGGACACCACACACCGGTACTCGTTTCTTCCGTCTTTCGGAGCGACCTTTGATCAAGCTGACGTTTTGCTGGACAAGAATCGGAAAGCACACTGCTTTCTACGTAGAAGAACGGTAGAAAAATCGTACAGATCTGTCCCGGGCAGTTGCCGTGAGGTGGCCCTCAGACAAAGTGAGGAGAAGACAGTCCGGGAGGGGGAGAGAGGAGAGCTGAGGATCTCTGCCACCGACGTCTCAGCCGGCGTGTCAGCAGGGAGTGAAGGTCCCCAGTCAGACCCTGTCTAAGCCGCCGCCGGGGACAGGCGGCGGGGGGGGGGGGGGGGGGGAGGAGACCCGAGACAATTATGAATGCTGTGTGACAGGGGAGGGCTGCGTGGTGATGAACAGACACTTGCACACTGTCCTATTCAATTGTCCTCACCGTCATAGAGACAGGACAACACTTGGTGGGGGCCACACTGCCCTTAGACCACAGCCGCTGTACATTTGGAAGACAGAGAGAGAGGGGGGGGGGGGAGGAGTGAGGGAGGGAGAGCAAGAACGGAAAAGAAAGAGAGAACAAGAAGCCGACAGGACAGTGGCCATGCAGTCTACATGTAACAGCAGCAACTGATGAGGACTTCAAGGGGGAGGAAGGGGCAGGAGAGGAAGAGGGAGTAGGACGGAGTGGGGAGGGGGGAGGGGGGAGGAAGGTAAATGTGTTGGCTCAGAGCTTAACTTTTGCCGGCAGGTAGCAGAGGACAAGGGGGATTTAGGAGTTGGGAGCGGAGAGGAGGGGAGCGGGGGGAGGGGGGGGGTGCAGGAAGGTGGAAGGGAGGGGACAGGAGGACTTGGAGGGGGAGTGGAGGGGGGGGGGGGGGCGACGGGTTATGGAGTTCTGTCCTGGACCGCATTCCTGACCGCCGATTGACTAAAAGCCCAAAAATGTCGCCGACTCTGAGGTTTCTTAAAACACCATTGCCTCGGGCGATATCCTCCATGGCAATCTATGTCTAATAAATAACAAACAATGTCTTGTGTCTGAACCACTCTGGCATGTAGAAAACACCTCTGACAACAGGATCTCTTCCTCCTTCTGGTTTTTCTTCTTCTTAAATCTCAAAACATGGAGACCTTTTGAATCACAGCGACCTCGGGTTGATACAAACATAATTATATCCATTTCTCCTCTACCTAACCATCGATAATTTTGACCATTTAGATTGCTTCGCGAGGATAATGGGTTTTTGTTGTTGTTGTTGTTGTTGATAGCTATCTTTACTGAGATTTCCTGTGGTTACAATCTGCAGCCAGATTAAGCAAGTCATAGGTTTGTAATGAAGACCCATGCTAACTGAAGCATCGTTTTAAATGTGAACCTCTCTGTAGTCACCAGGAGGTTGGTTGTCATTGTTGTTATTGTAACGTCGAAAGAAAGTCTGCTACAAAGTCTTTGTCTCTCTGTCTCTGTCTCTCCCTCCCCCCCCCCCCCCCCCCCCCCCCCCCCCCCCCCCCCCCCCCCCCCCCCCCCCCCCCCCCCCCCCCCCCCCCCCCACTCTCTCTCCCTCTCTCTCTCTCTTCTCCTCTCTCTCTCTCTCTCTCTCCTCGCTCGCTCGCTCGTCGTCTTTTCATGCAACGTTTGTTTTAAAAAAATAAAAATAAAAGTTGTACAGTGCTGTGATTAACACTAGACTTACAGAAAGTACTGGGGAAAAAGTACAGAAGAACCTCAAGCTGTATCAATGCGAAAAATTTCACTTTTCAGCACTTAATTGTTTACTTTAAAGGCGTTCGTGCAGAACCGGTTCTCTTTAACCCGTAACTTTCCTATTGCTTTTACTGATTTTAAGAAGGCATTTCATCCAAATGATTAACAGAAAAACAGTAGGAAAAGGCCATGTGGAAAAAAATGTACAATTTTGTCATACAAATCTATGACAGTTTGAGGGCGATGATATGATGTGGTGCCACTTTAACGCGGCGCGTCCTCGGTGCGCCCGAACGATATTTACAGTCCAGTCTTATTGTTTTTATTTATCCATGAGTTGCCGATAGTAATGATAAAGTCTGGAAAACATGGTGCCATGTTTACAAACGACCTCACAGAAACCTTATCTTTTTCTTCCAGTTGATGCTGTAAGGCCAAAAACAGAAACTGAATTAAAGAATGTGCTGAATAGTTTGCAAAAAGTGGAAACAGCTCTTCAGGTACGTGTCAGTGTTAAAATATAAACAACACATAAACATTAAGAAAGTGACAGGGTGTCTTCCGATAAGAGATGGACATAGGATGGAACTGAAATGCCTGTAGTAAACGTGTACATATATTTAGGTGTCTATTTGTGTGTATGTGCATTTTTCTTTTTGTTCAACCTTTGCGTTAGCATGTAAAGATTTTCCAGCATGGCTAGAAGCAGGTTATTATGTAGTATGAAGATGTAATTTTTATACCTCAAACTGTTCTCAGATTATTTGTTCCAAATTCAGTTTGTGTAGTTCGCAGCTGAACTGTGGGGACTGGATGCCGCTGATTGGAAAAAAGACTGAATTTACATTTTTGAAAACATGCCTGCGAGTCTCGCCACTAAGGATTTGATCTTATTACAAGCGTTATAGATAGATATTCAGACTTGTTTGTTTTCTGCCGTTAAACATGTTCAGTTCTGGTTAAGATTTGTGCAAATGGATAGTCGTAGATTATCTTACAGACATTAAAAATGAAGTTAGATTTATAGAATGTTAGAAATGAGATTAAGAACATAAATTTGGGGTTGTATGGCTCAGTCAAAACATTGAAGATGTAAGTGGTCATTAGTGGCTTTTTTTCATTGCTGGTTGGTGTTTACGTTTTTCCTCCCTCACGTCTGAGTAGAGCGTTGTTTATTTCCCCTCTCATGCACTTCCAAGCAGATTGTTATTTCCCCTCTTTTCTATTTCCAAGCAGGTTGTTGCTCACGTTCCGCTTTCCCACCTCCAGACAGGTAATTATCCTGCCATATTTCCCTGCAGGTTGACGTTTATTATCCTTTTGCCCTGTTCCCATTTGCATGCATATTGTTCCTCTTTCTCCGTTTGCAAGCAAGTTAACGACTGCTCTCCTCGTTTTCCACTTAAAAGTACATAATTGATTTTTTTTTCCTCCTACTTTATTTCCAAACAAGGTGTTGTTGAATTTCCTCTTTCAATAAAAGTAAAAAATCTATGTTTCTCTTTATGTATTTCCCTACGGTTCGCTGTTTGTTTTCTCCCTTTTCTGCATTCAATCAGCTTATTGTTCATATTTCCTCTACAACATCTATAAGCAGGTTGACGATTATCTCCTCCTTCAACACCTCCAAGCCAGCTGATGTTGGATTCCCTGTTTCCCCTTCTAAGCAGATTTCCCTCCTACCTGTGTTTCTGAGCAGGTTATTTCCCTCCTCCTGTGTTTCTGAGCAGGTTATTTCCCTCCTCCTGTGTTTCTGAGCAGGTTATTTCCCTCCTCCTGTGTTTCTAAGCAGGTTATTTCCCTCCTCCTGTGTTTCTGAGCAGGTTATTTCCCTCCTCCTGTGTTTCTGAGCAGGTTATTTCCCTCCTCCTGTGTTTCTGAGCAGGTTATTTCCCTCCTCCTGTGTTTCTGAGCAGGTTATTTCCCTCCTCCTGTGTTTCTGAGCAGGTTATTTCCCTCCTCCTGTGTTTCTGAGCAGGTTATTTCCCTCCTCCTGTGTTTCTGAGCAGGTTATTTCCCTCCTCCTGTGTTTCTAAGCAGGTTATTTCCCTCCTCCTGTGTTTCTAAGCAGGTTATTTCCCTCCTCCTGTGTTTCTAAGCAGGTTATTTCCCTCCTCCTGTGTTTCTGAGCAGGTTATTTCCCTCCTCCTGTGTTTCTGAGCAGACTGATGTTAATTTTCCTCCTCCTCTTTAAACCAGGTTGTTGAATTTTTAAAAAATCTTTTTTCCATTCCCAACCAGGTTGTTGTATAGTTTTCTTCCTGTTCACTTTCAAGCAAGTTGTGTGTTTTTCCTCTTTCTTCATTTCCAAGCAGGTTGTATAGTTTCCTTCTTGTTCAGTTCCAAACAAGCTGTATCTTTTCCTCTTTCTTCACTTCCAAGCAGGTTGTGTAGTTTCCTTCTTTATTTCCAGCCAGTTTGTATGTTTTCCGCTTTCTTCACTCCCAAGCACATTGTTATGTATACTTCCTTCTTCTTCACTTTCAAGCAAGTTGTATGTTTTCCTCTTTCTTCACTCCCAAGCAGTTAACATTGGTTCTGACTCCATTCCCACACAGTCCTTCGAATAAGACTATAAACCGAGGTTCCGTGTGTGAACGCACGCATAACATCTTGCACACACGTAAAATCCCATCACCAACGTTCGGAAGAGAAGGCCAGTTTGGCCGTTGGTATGGATGACACGTTTACACATAGCATGCACCTTCCCGAAGATGGAGTATGGCTGCCTTAAT
>CM031595.1:65899500-65902000 GCA_018398815.1 Conus ventricosus | reverse complement strand
AGAAACGCATCCATTAAGTGGATGAAACTCGACTGTGTGGTCCCAGTCTTCCCAAGTGAGTCCGCAGCAAACTCAACTCTGGGTAGGAGCCAGTCGGGGCAGAAAAACCCACATGACTCTGATGGGATTCGAACCCATGACCTCCCAGCCGGGAGTCCGCGACACTAACCACTTTGCCACGGCGGCTGGTCACACGCTAATTCTTGAAGATGGTGACACGAAAACATGGTTCTAGCCCATACTCTCACAGAAGCTGCTGTTTTAAAATTAATACTCCTTTGTGGTAGGTACTACTTCCACTTTTTTTTTAAACTCATAGTTTTAGTAAATAAGCTATCTGCTGTCTTTTTCCGGCTACCACATGTATATATAGTTCTTTCTCCACTCACCATGGAGAAACTGGTGAGTAGGAAAAGAACGACATATAGGTTTTGTTTTGTTTTGGTTTGTTTTTCAGTTGATGAACTCCGTTGTTTTCTTGAAACTAAGCAGAAATAGAGTGAGATGAAAGAGCCCAAAGGAGGATGTTTGAAAAAGACCAGCTGACGTTGTAAAAAGAAACACAGCAGCGGCGCCGGAAAGTAAGAGCAGATGCCAAAGCTAAGTGATTAGACTTCAAGCTGAATTAGCACATGCTGAAGCCAAGATTCCAGCCAAACAAATCGAATTAAACAAAATAAAACCCCAGAACCGTTCTGCAACGGTTATCAGTTCTGAGTCAGTTAGTCTCGCTGAGATTGAACTACCATTGTTCGGTGAAGAGACGGACTCAATCTGCACATTTATTTGTCGTTTGCATCGTTTGCCGAGCGCGAAGGTAGGCTCGAAGACAAATGGGCGATTAATCTGTCTGCCTCGTTGACAGCTCGTGCTTGACACACCATTTCCATCTTACCCCAGGCAATACAGAAAGATTTTGACATGGACGAAAAAGCCATATTTGGGGCATATGATTCAACTGAAGAAGCTTTTTGGCGTAAGTTCCGCCAGGCAAAAATTGAGCAGGGCGAGATGTCTTCATCTGGAGTGAGATTGGACAGCTATTTCAGTAGGGAGTAGAACTGAAAGGAATGGACTGACTTTGATGGCCTCAAGACATAAGTGATGGAAGAGCAGATACTTACTATTGTGGGTCTGGCCCTGCAATACACATCAGAGATGATAGTAGACATTGTAACAGAGATACTTCAAACAGCAGAAAATTTACGCGAGCGAAGCCTGACTGTTCACCTGGACCGCGTCAGAATGTACAAAGGCAAATAAAAAGACTAGAAGACTAGACATGTGCGATCAGACATGAATGACACTTAGCTGGGGATTCCATATTCAAGTCTCAGAGTGAACGGCAGGCGGAACAGGAAGAGAAAGGTGACAATGTCGTGTTTTCTGACTTGAGCTGTCAATGCACAGATTCTGAAGGCCAAACAAAACAAAACAAAAAACAACAACAAACAAACAAACAAACCGTGCTGTCTGTTTTTAGAAACTCTTTCGCACAGGGGTAGAGTCCATGGTTAGGAAAGGGTAATTCACGGGTGAGATGCAAAAAGTCCATGCAAATTCATTACCTGCTGCCTGTTTAAAGATAACGAGGCATTCTGTACGGACCTGTTCATGTGAGAAAGACAGAATGGTGTGATGTAGGCTACAATAGTGTGTGTGTGTGTGTGTGTGTGTGTGTGTGTGTGTGTGTGTGTGTGTGTGTGTGTGTGTGTGTGTGTGTGGTGCGTGTGCGTGTGTGTAAACCGGCCCGGGAAGGAAGCCTGTTTAGAACATTAATTTTAACCTGTGATGGGATAGTATTAATCTATTGTGTTTCTATTATCATTATTGTTGTACATTTGATTTTTTTTATGCCTTTCATAAATAGAGTAGAAACTATATTAAACCTATTACTAGTTGTCAATTGTGTCAGAAGAGAAACGAATGCGTGACATCCTGTTCCCAGAGAGGATGTAATGTTTGGTGGATGCGTGAGTGTGCACGTGTGTGCAATGAGTGCAGAAATATCCTTGGCGTGCTGAGCCGGAGTTTCAAATACTTGGGCATTGGTATTTGGTTTCCTCCTTCAGCGCTTCCAAGACAACAGTTCCATTGCATCTTTTCTACCACCCTTTCCACAGGCCGCACCTTGTCTTTCAACAACTCTTTATGTCTCATTTTTACTGTCCTCCAGAGCAGTACAGCCTTCTTCTTCCTTCATGTGCCAGTGATGCTGTTTACCCTCCTGTGGTGACATGTCCTCCAGAGCAGTAGGCTACAGCATTCTTCTTCCTTCATGTGCCAGTGATGCTGTTTATCCTCCTGTGGTGACATGTCCTCCAGAGCAGTACAGCCTTCTTCTTCCTTCATGTGCCAGTGATGCTGTTTACCCTCCTGTGGTGACATGTCCTCCAGAGCAGTACAGCCTTCTTCTTCCTTCATGTGCCAGTGATGCTGTTTACCCTCCTGTGGTGACATTGCGGCCAGCAGCGCAGGAAGATGCACGACATAAGTCAAG
>CM031595.1:65774500-65894500 GCA_018398815.1 Conus ventricosus | reverse complement strand
ACTTATAGCAGGACTCAAAGGCAGACCAAGATTTACGTGGTGAAAACTGATCAAAACTAATAATGGATTGGGCTTGTGCATGCTGAAATCACTGCACAAGTGCAGTGGTGGGGCAACAGAAAAAGTGTTAATAGAAATAAGAGAAATATGAATGTTCAATGTTTTTTCCATTTTTGCTGTTGTGATAATTGTTGTGCCTTACATAACTTCCTTTTTTAAGATAATAAAGTTGATCTTATCATATCATCCAGCGACTACTTCACACCAGTAACACATCTGGCCTATATCATATCATGCAGCGACTACTTCACACCAGTAACACATCTGGCCTATATCATATCATGCAGCGACTACTTCACACCAGTAACACATCTGGCCTATATCATATCATGCAGCGACTACTTCACACCAGTAAACATCTGGCGTCGATGAGTAAGTTGCAAAGTGAGGCAACTGCAGGCAGAAATCTTTTGAAAAATTAGGTATTGTATTCACCAAACATGAACAAACAAATCACAAGACTTAATGGCGGATACAGCACTAGATGAGTAAGTGTAGGGAATATGAGATGGAAAGACAGATGTGTACACAAATTGGCAGATGGAAGATGAAAAATAGAAGCCACAAAACACCCATGAGATAACGGCAATATTTCGGTTTAGTTCAAACCTTTCTCAAGCCACACTGGCCAACTGACAAACATAACACAAATTGGCAGATGGAGATATATAGATGCTGTTGATGTTTTCTTCACAGTTCATTACTTGACGACAGTCATGCATTTTGTGTATGTATATGCTTTCGTGTCATACTGGACCAATAATTTTTTTTTCTGCAACAGTTAATTACACATTTTATATCTGTTTGTGTTTTTTCATCTCATACGATATAGCATTAGTTTACATTTTAATCATATTATTGCATTAAGATACTTCCATCATGAAAGTGTGTGTGTTAAATAGTATCGTTTGCCCTTAAGTCTTCACTACCAGTTATCTTCAGATGAATTTATCCATTGACGCAGGAAAAAGTGTAGTTCTCTGTTTGCAAATGACATGCTTCAGGTTGTATGAGTGGGTTATTTTCATCTACATCGGCAGATGTTAGTGTGGTTTTCGCTTGTATAGCAAGTCAAACTATGGCCCAGAGATGACGCTCCAGGGGAGGTGGGATGGCGATGGGGTGAGGGGCTGAGGGATATTCCGCTGACTCATCCTCCCCCTCATAAAAGGAGAATATTAAAATCCTCAACAACAACAAGAAAAAGGAATAGAGAAAAAAAAAGAACAGTAAAAGAGGAAAGGTGGAAAAGGTAAGAGAGGGGAAAAGATGTAAGTTTGAACACCCAAACATGACACAGGACCACTTCAGAGCTGTCCACTTTGAAGCACTGGCTGTACTTACAACCTCTCAGTCTGGCATGCGGACTGCTTCTATCAAACCACATTCCACCAGAACAGCAATTGTGAACATCACCTGAACAGTGTGGAGTCTGGATATCAATGAAGAAGTATTTTAATGTGTATATATATTTAGTGTTGAACAAGTTAGTAGAGGAGGAAAACAACTGCAGGCTAACAATTCCTCCGTCATTACATTTATGACTTGGCAAAGATTAAAAAGAGAAGGGGGGTGGGGGGGAACGAGGGGCAAAATAAAATGAGATTAAAAAAATCAGGGAAATATATTATAGATATTGAACCCTTCACTAGCAGCATATGGAAACCATTGTAATCCACCTTGAAGACAGAACCATTCATATCGCCTGCTCCGAGGCTGTTCGTCCACTGGATTGGACTCATCAGGGAAGCATCAAATGGATATTATATATTGAACAATTTAGTAGTTTAACAACCACATGTCAGGGAAGACATCAGCAAGGTTTTGGGGACAAAAAGCATGTATACATATATTCATATACCTTTCACAAGTCAGACTTCAGTCGTTCCGTTTTAACCACACAGTTGTCATCTTTCGTCTTGTACTTCAAGAACTTGTCCAAGGTAAAACTGTCGCTATCATTACAACCTGGTCTCTCCTGAAGCTTGTGTTAGTCGTAACAGCTACTGACACTGCTGATCAACAGACATTGTGCCATGAGACAGGTCATGGGCTATCTGTGAACAAAGAGTGTAGTGGAGTGTGTAAACAGTCTGATGCTGTTGCATGTCCACAAGTCAAGGACAGATGCTGTTGACCTCATCTCCATGGTTGCTGCCATTGTGTCTTCACAGCACTGGAAAGAAGTGTTTGGCACTTACACATTTGTGGACATGTTCCAAGCTGAGGTGTCTGCAAAGACAAGAAGCACTCAGAGAGGCACAACCCTATTGGTTCCTATACAGAATTTAAGCGCTATCTACTATGTAACCCTCTTTTTGGAGATTTCATTGCAAAAAAAAAAATTCAACAGTTTCACAAGATGAATGTCATGTGCACATTTCTGTGTGTGTGTGTGTGTGTGAGGATACACTGCTTCATGGGGAAATGTTCAAACACTGCACTGGTGGTTTGGGGAATGGAACATTTAGTGAGGAACTTTAACGAAGGCCTACAATTACACTTTCTGCCAGAGGCTTCAGAATGCTTTCTAGAAACCATCTGTGCACTCAGAAGTTCCCCCACGGTATTGTGGTAGTATGTGTGCATATACGCACTTGGCTTAATACACACACAGATTCTGTTTCCTGAGTGACGGTGATGAGATATTTAACTGCCATAAAGATAACCAACGAATGTTCAAATACTGATTAAACAAGATATAGTGTTATACAGGGAAACAAATTGACCTCCATAGGTCTGTTTATTTGTTCCCCTCAATGAAGATGAAAAGCTAACCCACAATCCTCCCCCCCCCCCCCCCCCCCCCCCCCCCCCCCCCCCCCCCCCCCCCCCCCCCCCCCCATGTAAGGCTAAGGAGTATATGTGTGTGCGCCTCTGTGTGTGTGCGTGTGTGTGTGTGTGTGACTTCTAGAATTCTCAGTTGTGTGCCAAGTTTTGCCTCCCCTCCTGCTTCCCCAAGTATTTTGGAGGGTGTGACACCCTTACAGCCTGCATGTTGTTAACTTAGTCTGTGAGCAGCATATTTGCTTTAAAGCTGTATGACAATGGAAACATTACCCTTGGCCTTCGTTATACCTGATTATGTAGAGTGTGGTAGAGATTGATGGATTTGCATATGGAGACTCCACCCAGGGTTACATCATTAACAATTCATTAGAACTTTGGTATGTGTGTGCGTGTGTTTACTTTGATTTCATATATCAGTTTATCTTTTGTGCAGAGACTTGGTAGCAGCATCACACTTGAAACCACTGAACAAAGGTGATCACATTGAGACCATCAATGAAATTGCCAAACAACCATGGAACCCTGCTGCTTCACGCAATACACAGCACAGCAGTATCTCACAGACTGCACAACAGACTTCACAGGTATTAGTTTCAGACTTGTTACCATTCTCAGACTGGAAAGGCAGATTGTCCTCCCCCCCCCCCCCCCTCTATTTTTGATGATACATATATATGGTCATGTCATTGTATGGATGCAGGGGGTGAGGAAGAAGACCAAGAGTGGGAATGCAAGTATTTCCTTTTTTTAAAAAAATGATTTGCTTTCAGAAATGAATAGTCAACTCACAGTTGCAAGTATTTCCTTTAATTTTTGAAACTGAATAGCTTTCAGAAATGAATAGTCAATCAAGAATAAGTGCACAATCACATGTACTACAAGAAGCTGAAACAATAGTAATGAGTTTATAGTATTGGCAGAATTATGCTATGAGCTTTATATGGTCTGTAAAAACAGGATTGTAAAATATGTTGAAGTACATCTATTTTTAGACTGCCAAAATCCTTTGCATTCTTTATCCAGATTTTTTTTTTTTTGCTTTGTTATCAATTGTAGGTTTGTTTGCATTGTTGTAATGGGTTTTTACCAAAATGTTGTCCATTTGGCTGCGAGACTGGCCATCAGATGCAGACAGGTCCAGCGTCATGATGCCTTGTACTGTCCTTTTGTGTTTGCTAAAACTATGCCGTCGTAGTTTGCAAACTCTTGAAGACAAAGACCCCAATTATTAACAACATCATTGATCATTAACTGCATGGATGCCGATTTCAGTCACACTAGACTGTCAAGATGTCATTATTGTCCACTTTATCAATGACAGCTTGCATCTGGATGTAATCTGCTTAGGGTGGTCACCTTCATAGTTATGTGTAGGGGGTGTAAACCTGCTCGACTTGAGTCGCTTTGCTCTGAGGCAAATAGTGATGATCCTGCCCGAGATGGGCTGACAGTCTAGTACAAAATTCTTGATGCTTTTGTGGACTAGGAAGCCATCTAGTAGCACAACAGTCTTCATCTCTACTGTGGTAAAACGTGGCCCGTTAACTGTCTGAATGTGTCCACTAAATTTCCATTTTGTTTCACAAAGATCCAGTGTGTGGCAGTGGTAATTTTCCATTATGTGGGCGAGCCTTTTAAGTATCCCAGTACTTCAGAGTACTTAAATTCCATGTAGCAGTTGTGGTGGCGTCTCTGCCCAAGATAGTTTCGTTCTGTTCACCAGTAGTATACTTCTTGTGTCTGCCCTGGTGAGAGATGGATGGTAGTGTTATTAAGCTCCACAATAACTGAGCCAGTATGAGGTTTGAAGTGGTGTTAGTCTCCATTGGCATGTCTTGGGAAGTGATGTCTGGTGGTTCCTATTTCCCTCTGGACCTGCCCACGGCCAAAGACACCCTATGGCCTGCCCTGGACATGTACCAAGTGCATGGGTGAAACCTGGGAAAATTGAAAATCCTGAAAGGTGGGGGTCCAGGGGGCCGGGAGGCCCCTGGCGGGGTCAAGGGGCAGAGCCCCTTGTCGGGGGGTCAGGGGGCGAAGCCCCCTGAAGCTGAAGCATTTTTACATTTTCGTTATTAAAATCAGACCATTTTGAGGTACTTTCAGCATGTTTTTATAAGTGAAATAAGACTAATGTTGTGTCCCAGAGTAATTTATGCTGCCCCCCCCCCCCCAAAAAAAAAAAAGAAAACTTGTGAATCATAAAGAATAATAAAAATCACTAAACCAGCATAATTTTGTATGTTATGCAGAATTTACTTACAGACTGGTGCATTACTTGTCCAAGGAATGTATTCAGCATTATCCAGCAGCAGCAGGTGTCCAGATGTTCATCACTGAGCAGTTACAAAATTGAAAAAGCCCACTATCCAAAAAACAAACAAACCCACAGGTGTTCAAATAATCTTTACAACGCAGATGTCCAAGAACAGTATTCTTATAGCCCACACGATCACATTCATGAAGGAGTCCATACAGCACATATTAACACAAAACCTTGCAGAAAGTGTCCAAGCCCAGATGCTCAAGCAAGGTATCCTGGAAGTCTATACATTCATATGTCCAATGTAGTATACACAGCTCATAAGTCTTTGAAGCATGTGTCCTCTTATACCTACTTAAAAAACTTTCTAATGGTGCTCTGAACACAAGCATTCCTTTTCAGGAGCATCCGTCTATGTTCATCTAGCACACTATTTTGACAACCCCTCCCCCCCCCCAAAAAAAAAAAAAAACCCACAATAAAAGCCGACCACCCACTCCTATTCTAAAAACTCTGTGTGTGTGTGTGTGTGGTGTGTGTGTGTGTGTGTGTGTGAGAGAGAGAGAGAGAGAGAGAGAGAGAGAGAGAGATTGATTGATTGATTGATCTTTAATACCCAAGGATGAAGATTTTAGGCCAAAGCCTAGTCTTACAATCTGTCCTTGTCAAGTATACATTACTTCAGCACATATCATTCATACAGACAAATTCAACATAGCAACATGATGAGAGATAGATAGAGAGAGCGTTGACTACCTTTGCATTTTCTGGTGTTTCTTGTATTTGACATGCTTTTTGAGTGCTGTTATGCCAGAGCTTCCATACTTGATGTCCTGCAAGCAGACGATGCACCGGGCAACGCCAGCAGCTGTGGTTTTGCGGCACCAAGTCAGAAATGTCGCCCTTTCCCATTTCGCCATCATTGTCCGGACCTCTTTCGTCCAGCCATCGCCAAGACCATTTGTTGGGGACAGAAGCATCGATCAGCGACGTGTCTTCATTCACAGCCACAAACGGCATCGTGCTCAAAGAAAAGAATGAAGTGCAGCAGATTCAGACTCACTAGATCTAGGTCGACGGGATCGTTCCGACGTGAAGAAGATCGTTGCGACGTGAAGACGTGCGACGTGAACACGCTGTAGGCTATCGTGAAAATGGCGCATATCGGAAGACAAGTTTTGCAACAACTTGGACGGCGCATGCGCGAGTTGTTCAAGAACGCAGCTTCACCGAAAACTACCCCAAAAAGGAAAATCGACCACAACGAACGCCGATGTCCGGATTTCCGGACAAACGACCATACGAAATCCGGATTCCGGATTTTCCGGACGTGTGGTTTCACCCATGCAAGTGGCCTGCCCTGGACATGTACACTTGGCCATTACGCTACCCGAGGTTGCTTCTCCACCCTGGCCGGTGACCATCTCTTGGTGGTTCTTATGCCGAGCAGTGTTGCATAGACGCCATCCCCACATATTGTTTAGCATGTCAGCTGAGGCAAAATACCAAGGTATGGTGCTTACAGAGATTTTGTGGGAATGCATGAGGACTGTGGTCCCTGTCAACTCTACCCCATATTGGATAGAGCCTGGCAGCCAGACACTTGACATACTTCCTTGATCAAGAGCCCCAACACCCTGGTGAACTAATATACTTAGTTCAAAACAATAAAAGCAGACAGTACTTCATTCATGGAAATCAACACTCATTTGCTAACATGTTACAGAAGCTCAGCAAAGATTTGAAGCAGATCAGTGTACTGCATATTCCTCTGCAAATAGTTACATCCATTTTCAAGAAGTCAGATGAAGAAAATAAACTAATTTGACTACATTTGGGTAATGCTGAAATTTGTGAATTTTGTTACCTTTGGCCATTTGCAGGGCAACACAAGATGCAATTAATTCCACAGAGTGTGATCACCGATTTTTCTTTCTCTTATATTTAATACCATTGAACAACATGAAAAAAAGAAATATTTCATTTGCATTTTATTTTGCAGAGAGAGATGAGGATCCCCAAAATGGACAAGAGTTTGCTAGGGACTGGCAGCGTCACATCAAGACTCTAGAGCAGCGCTATGCTACCTCCTACACTGTGGCGCCACCCACCTGGCAGAAATATTTAAGACTGAAGTCAGCTTTGGCCTCATGGGCGATATTCTGGCTGCTTTGACCCAGTGCTGCAAGAATGATGTGACGAGTGTGTTGGACATTCTTGGCAGCATGAAAGCTTCCAGCAGGTTTGCCTTGTCCCTACAGTTTCTTAGCAGGAAAGAGAAAGAAGTTTGTGTTGAGCTTTTTGAACAACTATCCAACCTTACTGAGGATGGAGATTTAGAAGATTTCAGAGAAAGGATAAGTGAATTGAGGTCTGTGTATTTACCATCATGACAGAAAACAGATTATGTTATCATTGCATCATGACTTGCTGTTTTGTGAGATTGTTTAGGGGCAACAGAATACAAACTCGGAACAGAGGTGAAAATGGTAATTTTGTGTTTGGCTTACTTTGGACTTGTGCTCTATTTGTAATTATAGATCATAGTAATGATTGTTTGTTTCTTATGTAACGTGGTGACAGCCTGATATGGCTTTGCGGTGGCTGGCTTAAGCAACTTTCTATCTTATCTTGTTTCTTATGTGTGTATTTTGCACAAGTTCTATGTGGACGAGTACTTTTGCCAACTGGTACACATCGGATGCAGGCATTTGGGTGTAGGTGCATGTAAACATGTAATGAAAGTACATGGGTGGAGACAAAAGATTTCTGTTTTCGCTACAATCTCGTTACTGGTTATTTTCATATGCATGTGAGGTTGTTTTCGTGTGGATTTTATTGACCTCTTTTGTTGCCTACTGTCATTCCATACCATCCCTCAGGACTGACTGCGTATGAGGGATGGGAATGATTGGGAAGGTGGGTGGATGGATAAACAAACATAAAACACTACACCCAATCTACAAACAATCACTTTCGTCACAGACTAGACCAACACTGACTGTCATGGTTAGTTTATTCTTGGACCACAAATCTCAATAATAATGTGATCAATAAGACTTATGACAGGTCAGTATATTTATAGTCCATATTTCCAGTAATGAAACTAATGATGACGTAGTTCTTGACTTGATTCGTTCTACTTAAAGTTGCTGACAGTTGAGACACTTGCACACGGACTGCATGACATTTGCATTTATAACATTTACAGAAATGGCAGAGGTCACACCTCTTTCCAAAACTCTAAGAGACAACTTTCTTCTTAACACACAATAAAAAAATGGTGGTAATATTAATTAAATCCAGAGGTTATGCACATAAAATCATGTCTTTAAAAAAAAAAAATCAGCCAGCCAACACACACAAATGACATAGAAAGTACTGTAACAGTAAAATGAACTGAAGTAGATTAATATCTCCATAGGATAAAAAGGAAAAAAACAACTGAATCACCACAGATGTTAAAAAGCAATCATTTTCACAAAAACTGATAAGTAGAATAGTTTGGGCCAATGTGACCACACAAGAAAAAGAAACCAGCACGGCTACATATAAACATTATTACACAGAGCTCCTTGAACAAATTGGGTTTCTTCTGCCTAAATCCTGACAATCACTAACAGCTCAAAAATTATTTTCCATCTCTTGCCATGCCGCCCCCCTTCCCCACATCGCTTTCCTCTTCTGCCCTTTCCATCCCTGTCTTTATTCCCTCCCCCCCTCCACCCCAAAATCGACAAAGAGAAAACTAATGTAGAACAGAACAAATGAGTGGGGATAAGGTGTATTCATATGCAGAAGCAATGTTGCGTCATAGTAGTAACTAAGGCAGGATATGACCCTGAATCTGTTCCATGCAATCATCAGTGGTCATAAACCTAACCTGAAGTTTCCAGGAAGATGGTGGGTAGAAAGAAAGCACCAAGACCCACTACACCACCTACAATAAAAAAACAACAACAACTAATATATAGTCACAGGTTGGTCACATTTCCCCATACTGGTGCAGAAGTACCCCTTATCTGCCCCCCAAAAATAATGTTTATACACTGATCTGAGAAAGATCAACTTGCTGCTAAAATCTAAAGTTTTAGTTGAAAATTCCCACTTTTGTAAATGTAAAAACTGAATGACTGATTTCAATTTAAAAAAAGATTGGGGTTAAAGCTCAATGCAAAGAACCTAGTCCAAATACATCACTCTGATTTCTACTGTCGAGCATTGTGATCAAAGAAAAATTTAGCATAAGGCCACACAAGTTTTTCATATAATTTCATGTCATTAAAAAAATCACTGTCATTCAGAATACTTGACCACATTAGATTCACAGACAGAACAAGAACAGTCTAAAACGCTCTCGGTCTACAACTGGATCAACAATAAAACAATGTATATGTATGTATTTACAGATAATATATCAGATAAAGTAAAAAGTTACATTTCATTGTTTACATATGACTTGGTAACTGACAAATCTTTGCTCTTTGTCATGGAAATGTCAGTCCGAAGGACTTTACAATATCAAAAAGTACACATCTGTGCTTGCCATAAAGACCACTGCACACGCACATGTATGAAACTAAAATGTCCCCACAATGACTTGCATTGTTCATAGACCTCTGGTAGGATTCACAAAGAACTAAACTTGGGATGAGTGGGGAGTAGAATTTCTGAATATACATCATCCACATAAAATTGTGGTCTGTGGTCAGTTCCTGTTTGGCATTTTCTCCCCTCTTTCCCTTTACACAAATTGCACTCCTTACATTATCACCCTCAGTATGTGCTGTGTACATGCACTACTATGATTCACATTTTAACAAGCATGGTATTTAGCCAAGTTCACTTGCTCAGAGAACTGCTTATCAATGCCATGATGAACAAAATGTGTGGAGTGGCAATTCACAACGCCACTGCCATAATACTTAGTATCATTGATGCTGCCCCCATCAGTTCCCCAACCATCCAGTGGAAAACGTAACAGACAGAGCAGTACAAAAGCCCTCCTCACTCACAGAATGTCAATGATTAAGAATCAGACTGGTAATGAATGATGGTGAAGCAAATTTTAAACATGAAAATTAATGGAGTATTTATGCAGAACATATTCAGAATTATGTATAACACTGAATTTAAATTTTCAAACAAAACATATTTCTAAAATTCATCATTTGAACTTGTCAAAAGGGCAATGAACAACTGCAGTACAGATTTCTTCCCTCCCCCCTCCCCTATCCACACACAAAAATCAGATCATTCGAAGTGCTGCCATATATCCATGAGTCCACATTCACTCTGACTGTTCTCCTTGGAGGTATTAATCTCAACCAGTCTACCCTCAAGCCAAACGGACTGTCCACACAAAGAGCAGCACAACCAGCAGTCACAAACCTTGGCCAATGGACTTGCAGTCACAATCAGCACCACATGTGTTGTCAAAATGAGGAATATCACACAGATCATCTCAGTCTAAAAGTCATCAAAATCATCCTCAGAATCATCGTAGGTATACTTGACTGGAGTCTTAGCACGTCCGGTGGACACACGACGGGAGAGACTGGCCAGTTCTGAGTCTCCACCCCCATGTCATCTTCATCATCTTCTATATCCTTTTTGGCAGCCTTTTTCTACATGTAAAAAAAAGATCACTCTCTTTAAATAAAGCATCTTATTTTGTAATTATTTGTGACAGCTAATTAATACTTTCAAAATGGAGTAATCCCCCATCCTGTAGAGATATGCAAACTGTTTATCATGCACCTAGGTATACTGACACTGAACATTCAAAACTTTCACAGAACTAAAACTCTGTGCATCGACTTTAATCACATGAGACGAAAAAAAGAAAACTGATTTCATGTTACTCATTAAAACTTTCAGACAGACATTTAAATTCTTGACAGCTGATTTTTACCACACAGAAATGGGATTACAAATGTTTGTATATTTTTTTGTTTGTTTCATTGTTTTTTTGACACTTGCTAACCTCACAAGGTAAGAAGAGGCAACTTCAAATACGAATACTTCAAGTGGGGTTTTAACACTAATCAAAGAATCACAAACAGTGGTAACCTCAAATATACTGAGATCCCAAACTTCAGATTCTCACCATTGGAAGATGCATGCATGTTGAAGGAATCATCACTTCATCTCATGAAATCTATCCTTGGGCAATTTAGATGCACGACTAAAATCAAATTACCATAAAAATACAATTTACCTTGATCTTGCATGTTCTGTTTTTCAGTACATTACAGTAGTTGTTCTTTCATCTTTACAGAAAAAAAAGTATGTGGTTCATCCACAGGTTTTATGCTCTAGTTGTCAACGTTGATCACCTAGACTAGTACATTATCAGCTTATTTTTGATAACACAGTGCCTCAAACATTGCACTAATTTTCATTCAAACCATGTGGTGTTTCACTCAGTGTGTTTAATGTTGATGTCTGCAGCCTACTTCATGATTCTTTATGTCCATGTAATGTCAAATCTTAAGGTTTAAATGCAGCGACACGAAGTCAGTAAACTAAACACAAAAACAAAACAAAAAATCAAAAAGGTTCACCAGTTACTTCAGAAATTCAGTGCAAACTGATGTGCAAAATAAAAAGATTGCTCATACTGCAATGCAGATCTAATGGACAAGCAGATAACCGTACTGACCAAAAGGTATACTATGAGTGAAATTAACTCCCTTTCCTCTTTCATCAATATACCAGAAGACTACTTTAAACCATGCTAGACTGGAAGTACAAAGGATTTGATCACATTCTCATATGTCCCCTTCTTCCAACTGTGATTTTCACTGTCTTCACATCTTCATCCTTCCAAGATATTACCAGCTTTCACTGATGATGGAAAAGCAATCAAGTGACTGACTCACCTTGGCTGGCGCTTTCTTTTTCTTTGGCACAAATTCATCTGAAGCTTCAGAGTCGCTGTTCTTGGCACGTTTGGCCTTAGTCTTTTTGGGCTTGCTGTCCCCTGCATCTGTCATTCATTCAAATATTGTTTAATGGCTGTTATCCCAGCTCCAAAAACCCTCTTGAAAAAAAAATTAGCAATACTTATTCCTAGTTCAGTTCAGTTCAGTTCAGTGGTTTATTTAATGTCTTTTCATCGCCAGATGATATTAGACACTTGTTTTAAAACGCACACACACACCCTTTCACACTCAACTTATCTAGTACTTGCAAAGCCACATCTGATATGTGCATATTTACATAAGTGAAATACCCTAGTGGTACACAGAGTTGTGATCTTTACAAAAATTTTGCAACCTGTGACTGCGAAACAACCATGGCAATTTCAGCAACACATGAACCATATAAGACACTATTGACATTATCCAAGTTATTCATCTTACTTATTCCTATCAGTTGCCTATTTTTCCCAAGAATCCCATCCATTACTTATTATGTGAAACACTGAAACCAGCAAACCCATCAGACATGGAAGCATAGCAGCCAAAGACATGACAAACTGGCTTCAATTCTAATGGACCATCGAGCAGCAACCTATCGAGCAGCAACCTATAATGTCTTGAAATATCAACTACCATATACATTGGAATCAGACAACTTGCAAGGTCAAAACAGCTTGCGGTTTTACAATTCCATTTTCTCTCCAGCCCACATCTTTATCATAACAAATGACTGGGGCAACACTTTTTGGCTCAGATACTGGCCTGTTTCAGGGGGCAGAAGGGGGCTTTCTGTGCAGTGGTATCCACTGTAACAACTAAACAGTAAGATTATCATTTCAATTATACAGAAATTCTATCCTTTGTACTGTGCAGAAGAAGGGCTGAAAAGCCCATATTCAACCTGATGTACCACTGAACAAACTCATACAAATTTACCTCTCTCTGTTATATCTCTTCATGCACCCTCGTGACAATTTCTCTCACACTTTTTCAATGCCAGCAAACATGAACACACTGAAACTGAAACTGTCCTGCAGTAGTCTACAAAGAACTATTGACGACAGGTAATCATGAGGCAACCTACCAGAGGGGACCCTGCAGTGCTGCTTACTCCTTACAATGCACTTGAGTGATGTCATATACAAATCACTGCTCGCAAATTCCTTCCCTCCTAACCCTCTCCCTTTCCTTTTCAATCTCCTCCAACCAGTTATTACCTCCTCATTCCCACAGTTCAGGGATGAGAACAGATTTTTAAAAAGCAGAGGAGATTTTTGTGTTGGGGGTCTGGGGGCAGAGCCCCAGTGGGGTCAAGGGGCAACGCCCCTGCGGGGGTCAGGGGGCAGCGCCCCCTGCAGCTGAAGCATTTTTTTAATATATAAACAAGAAAAATCCACATTTAAAACCATCAAAATATGTTTCTAGCCTTCAATTCAAACCTCAAATTCTGAGGGTTTTTTTTTTTTTTTGTCAAACATGCAAATGGATTTAATACAGGGCTCTCTGCGTTTGTGGCTGGTCGATTTACGTAAGAAATAGGTTTTTCCGAAAATTACCTGCCCTTGGCCCTGGTTCTATTATTAGTAACTAGACGTCTAGGTTTTGTTTCACAACATAAAGTCAAATGACGAATGTTTCAGCTAACTGAGATAGTTTGACCATTGCAAATGAATGATAAAATATAACAAAGAAGAGAGCAAAATCACCAACAGCTTACTTTCCAAAGTTTAATTGTTCTTCAATGCAGCGACACGCTGCCTGTGAACCAGGCGTTTCATGTGGTCAGCAATCGTAATGAAGCCACGACTTCCGAAGCTGATTTTCTTGTTGCAAGCTAGACGTAACGCCTGCTCGTCACTGCTTTTGCATATGCTATCTCTAACTCTACTCCCAAACACACCTCTTCCTCGAGCCAGTTTTCTTTGGGATTTTTGTTTTTTTTTTTTTGTTTTGTTTTTTTGCGATTTCGTTCGACGCCATGAATCACAGATGACACTCGTCGATCGGCGCTGTAAGCGGATGTGCAGTGGTTGGCCGAGTCAACCGAATAAAAACCAGCCCATTTGGGTATAATCAGCCCTGATGTGGCCCTTTGCGGTCGGCTGGGCTATAAGCAACATTATCTTATCTTATTTGGGTATAAGCCTAGAGTAATCTCGCCGGAGCGTCTCGCCGAGATTGGGAGCAAAGAAAATCGCGATAGCTTTTTTTTACCGGCGGAGATTTTTTCAAACGGCGGACATTTTTTTTAAAGACGGCGGAACGGCGGAGCTGTTCTCATCCTTGCCACTCTTCCCCTACCCCTATCCCCTTTCCTTCATACCGATGACATTGGTCTCAAGAACTAGACTAAGCACCCCCTCCCTCCCCCTGAAGTGGACACACAACTATATGCCTCCAACCACTGTCATCAGAAATTCATTCAGGCCAATTCACCCCAAGATCAAACCTACCATGAGACAGACTCTCTTTTACCATCCATAACGATGGATAGATCTGCAGATGTCATTGATAGTAAGGTCACCTAAACTCTCTCTTCACTCCTCACGTTCTAGTTACTCAGTGTTACCCTGCATCATTTGTTCATTTGATATAAGTACCTCTTATAAATTGCTGAATGTATACACACAAAAATAGCTCGCATGTAAACAAAATTCACAATATGCATGTTAAAAATATTTTTAGGATTGGCAAACCAGTCACAATATGCAAAGAGTTTGAAATGGTTCAATGCATTGAGTCGAACCCTCTAACTGCTTGTTATTCTTGATCAGAAGAATCAGTCAGTTCTCCACTTACACCAACACCAACAATTACACTCCAGGAGATAAGATAAGATAATGTTGCTTATAGCCCAGCCGACCGCAAAGGGCCACATCAGGGCTGTCACCACGTTAAAATCAACTCACCAGTCATTTGGAAAAAAAAAAAAAAAAAAAAAAAAACCTTACATACATCTCTTTAAATGACATCGTCTAGAAACGTACCAGAAACTTCGTTAAAAATCTTTCTTCCGTAAAATCTTAAATCAGATAAAAAATGTAATCTCTCTCAAAACTCAAGGATCACATCAGGCGGGACATCCCTGAACAGGATCTTCATGGACTCCGCTGTAAAATGTTTGTGTCTCACATCATGCAAGTCCCAACACTCTAAAAAGAACATGCTTCATTGTGAGTGGCGCATGACATGGAATGCACCACGGAGCTTCTTCACTCTTTAAAAGGTAAGAATGGGTAAAATACGAATGGCCGGTGTGCAGCCGGCACAGAACCGTTTCCTCTTTACGACCTCCCGACGTAGATGGGAGGAAGTCCTTAAGTTTTGGACGGATCTGAAAGAGTTTGTTATTCGTCTGTGTGTTCCAATCCTCCTGCCAGAGGTCTCTCACATAATCGTTAATTTTGGGTTTCACATCTGAGCGGGGGAAATAAATGTTGAACAGTTTCTCTCTTGTGGCGTTCTTGGCTAAACGATCAACCATTTCGTTCCCGCCGATGCCAACATGACCAGGAACCCAAGCAAGAGTAATGTTGTAACGTCCGCTTTCAAGTGCTAAAAAGTTCAAAGAAATGTAAAGTTCTGGATGCTGAAGGTTGCGGCCAGCTATGGCCTCCAAAGCTGACAGCGAATCCGACAGAAACCAGAAAGTCGCTCTTCGAGATTGTGAGATTATCTTCAAAGCCAGAACCAGAGCAGTAAGTTCAGCGGAATAGACAGAAGCATCTGAATGTATATGTTCCAACAGTATCTGAGAAGGAGCCCCAGGGCAGTAGGCTGCACAGGCCACTCCACCTTCAGACTTGGAACCATCAGTGAAAACTTTTTGATAGGATGGGAATTTCGAACAGAGGTACTAGGTCAGCATACAATGCCTTGTACGCCAGAGAGCTGGTAGACTCTTTGCGAAAAGCTGCAAGATCAAAACGAATCTCTGGTGTGAAAAAGGTCCACGGAGGTTGATCCGGAAACTTTGGAAAAATCGGACACCACTCCTAGGTCTAGATCTGCATTCCGCATGTGAGGCCGCATCGAAGACCAAAACGGCGGAATACATTTCGGGTTGTTTTAAAACTTACTTTGGAACGGAGGGTCAAAGACACAGTCATAGGCAGGATCTGCGGTTCTGAGAACGTCGGATATAATAATTCAAAGACAGTTTCAGCCTGCGGTTGGACAGTGAAGGTTCACCTGCCTCTGCGGACAGGCTGTACACAGGGGTGGTGCGGAACGCTCCAAGACAGGGGCGAAGCCTTGATGGTGGATGGGTCCAAGAGTTTGAGGTAAGACGATCTTGCAGAGCCGTACACAGCACAGCCGTAGTCCATTTGGAACGGACACAAGGCTTGTAGAGGTGCAGCAAAGTTTTCTTATCAGTGCCCCAGTCGGTGTGCGTTTACGACCGCAAATTTATTCAGTGCTTTCTGACAAGCAGTTTTGAGGTTTTTGATGTGGCTGAGAAAGTTAAGTTTCTGGTCAAATAAACACCCTAAAAAATTTGGCCTCTTTGACAGCTGGAATGGGAGATTTCCCGACTTGAAGTTCAGGATCTGGAAAAAACTGACGGAAATTATGGAAGTGGATACACTGTGTTTTTGTAGCAGAAAAGGTTTAAAAACCGTTTTCATCCGCCCCACTGATGGATTTTATCCACGCAAAGCTGGAGCCTGCGCTGGACACTCGGTTACAGGCTTCCAGTTGCGTAGACAGCGAAATCATCCACAAACAATGAGCAGTCCCCTGCTGAACTGAATTCACAATGTTGTTAAACTTGATGCTAAAGAGGGCAGGAGACAGTTTTGCTCCCCCGTGGAAACACCCAACTCCTGCTTGTGGACTCAGAGAGAGTGGTGCCAACCCGGACCTGAAACTGTCGTTCTGCCAAAAATTTTGAATGAAAAGCGGAAGATGACCTCGAAAACCCAGATCATGGAGATCATGAAGTATCCCCGACTTCCAGGGGGTATCGTAGGCCCTTTTCCAAGTCAAAGAAAATTGCCCCTGCTGCTGTCCCGTTCAAAAGGCGTTCCGGGAAGGTAGATTCCAGACGAATCAAATGGTCAACTGAGTCCGATGTTTGCGGAAACCCCACTGTTCTTTCGCCAAAAGGCCATCGGTTTCCAGTTTCCACATGAGCCTAGCATTGACCATTTTCTCCCATCAATTTTACAGACACAGCTTGGGCAAAGCTATGGGACGGTAATTTGATGGATTAGAAAGATCTTTTCCAGGTTTGGGGATGGGAATTATGAGGGCTTTTCGCCAAGGAGGGTGGAAAAAACCTGTAGTCCAAAACATGGTTTTATAAACCTGTAGCAGTATGTTCAGACCTTCTTGCGGAAGATGTTTCAACAGTTGATAATGGATTTCATCTATACCTGGAGAGGGGAAACGCTGCAAGAGAGTAAAGGCAGATTTTTGTTCGTTTAACGTGAAAGGAAGATTGTAGTCTTCCATGTTTTTCTGACGAAAAGTTGCAGGGTGATTTTCTTTAACCCTCTTGCATTCGCATTTTCAGCCTAGAACTGCTCCTATATTCGTATTGTTTTGAGAAATTTAAGCTAAAACTCACCTACTGCCTTTGAAAGGCTGTAGTGGACAAAGTTTCCCCTGCAGCGCTGTCAAATTTAGTATGCAAAATTCTAATACATCATATTTCATAATGCAGAGATGTCACATGTTTGGGATGCATGTGGGTGTCATTGTCACCCTGTTTGTCACAAAACAATGGGACATCAAACGTTGACAATGTTACTATAATACACCAGACAGACAATAACATTCTCGGCATGCATTTGTTAGTATAATCATCAAAGGGTGTCCTACCTCAACTTGTAAACAGCAGTCCTGGTTTAGTAAATCCAGTTTGGGGTGTCACTAAGTGTCTCATGATTGTCACATACCAAACATGGGGCCAGGTAACTTTACGGGGTTTTTTTTTGTCCTAAAGGTGGTTTGTCACTACTTAACGACTTTTAACACCGGAATATACACAGTCACAGAAAGAAGTAAAATCCATTCTTTACACTCTAATGTGGTGTCTGGTCACACACGGCAGGAGGGTGTCACCACTGTCACATGTCACCAATATGGTAAACACTACTCTTGATCCATGGTTTCTACCAAGTTTGCTGCATGGCAGAAACCGTGTTTTCGACATCACCCCACTGATCCGTGGCTCGCTAAACCGAAGATCAGTCGATCAGTAGCACCAGAGTCTTGGCTGACGTTTGATCCCCATCATGATGAGCATAGTTACGTATGCGCGCATCTCCGCAGGTGTCGTATCCTGCCAAAGTAGGTCAGGTTGTCCCCGCTTTGCCATCTGCTGCCTGGCGTACAGGTTCGTCTGGTCAGCAGCTGTAGTAAAAAACAACTGCAGCAGGAAGAGAAAAAATAACCCAGAGGTGTATCTGTGTCTGGCAAATCATGATTTGGCCCAGTCTCTTCCTCAAAAGGCTGAACCACAGGTGCGGAAGTTGCCGGTCGCCACGTGGTCACAAACGCAAACAAAGGCGCATCATCATCTTCATCACTTTCTTCGCCTTCTTCTTCCTCTCAAACATCCACATCACTTTCATTTAACTCCTCTCTTTCATATCTTTCTACTTCTTGTAATATATCATCCAACTCCTCTTTCGTATATCAAAAAAATCGGCGTCAGTAGAAGCGCTAGCAGACGCCATTTTCAGAAACAAGGCGATGCCGTCTGCAGCAATGGAATGCGGTCAGTTCACGACCCTAGTCTTTGTGATTGAGTTGTTTCCCACACCCCATACTACTGCTAAGATTTCATTGGACCCTCTCAGGGATGCACGTTTATTTTTGGCCAGCCCTGACTTTTAACAAGGTCGCAGTGTGTGAGGGAAAGTAACGTGGCACGTACGGCCGGTTGCGGCCGGAACGAACAGCAGGGGAGACAAACACAGCGGCCGGATACGGGCGAAACGAATGCAAGAGGGTTAAGGGCTTTGTTTTTGGCAAAAGTGGCTGATTTGTTAGAAGAGGAGGAATTCTTTTCAATTGTTGAAGCAAGCAGATTAGCAACTGCTTTTTTCTCCGTTATTAAAGAGTCCGAAAACTTGAGATGGTTCACAGTGGGACAGGTGTTCTTCCCTTTGATTTTCTTAATGATGTTCCACACTTTTTTCTTGGAAGTTTTCGATGTCAGCCTGGAGCAGAAGCTTCTCCAGGACCGACGTTTACTGATTTTAAAAGTGTGTCTCGATTTGGCACGGAGTTTCTGATGGGCTCGAGCGTTGGGACCCGAAGGTCGTTGGTATACCCGACGCTGAGCCCGTTTTCGAACTTTGGAAATTTGTTGGCAGTCTGAATCGAACCAGGGTGTTTTTGGCATTTGGAGTTTGTCGGAAGACACTGGAATACAGGCTTTAGCACATTTGATCACAGTGTTAGTCAGAGACTCTGCTGGGTCCGGACTCTGAAGAAAATCAGTGTCCTGGAATTCCTTAGAAATAGTGGCTGCAAATAGATCCCAGTTTGCTTTCTTATAATTTAGATGTTGAGAGACAGAGACGTGTTCAGTTATGACGGGTTGTAGAAGGACAGGGAAATGGTCACTTCCGTGCAGATCGTCATGGACAGACCACTCATAGTCCAGGACCAGCGAGGGGTCACAAATCGACAAATCTAAACACGAAAGTGAACCTGTGGAAGAGTGGAGGTAAGTTGCAGATCCGTCGTTCAGACAACACAAATCTAAATCCGAAAGGACATCCTCAATTAGCAGACCTCTGGATGACGTACTGACACTACCCCAAAGAGGGTTGTGACCGTTAAAGTCACCCAACAGCAAAAAAGGTCGAGGAAGTTCTCCTATCAGACTGACAAGGTCCTGATGACAAACCGGGACTGAAGGAGGTAGATAAAGGGAACAGATCGTCACAGTCTTGTGGAGAGTGACTCTCGCAGCTACAGCTTGAAGGGAGGTAGACAGAGCGACAGGACTATACAGCAGAGTTTTGTGTATGAGAAGGGCAACACCGCCCGACAGTCCCAACGTGGATGGTTGTGCAGGTTTTGAAAGAATATTAAAGCCAGAAAAAGTGAATGTCTTCTGGCTTTGAATTTGAGTTTCCTGAAGAGCCACGACTGAAGGTTTTATAGATCGACACAGAAGCTGCAGTCCTCGAAGTTGGAATTTAGTCCACGGATATTCCAATGGAATATTGTACTATCCATGGTGCAGAGGGCGAAAAGGGAGAGATCAGGTCATCTCCTCCTCAACGTCTGCTTCTAAAGGTGTAAATTTGTTTGAGAGTTATACCGGACTGTGTTGGTCTTCAGACCTGCTGGCAGACTTGCCAACAGGTGAAGAAGGTCTGGATTTGGGAGACGGTGGAGGTTTCTTCCTCATCTCCACCATCTCCACACTGGATTGAACTCCCTTGCCTGCACGGGCACTGGACAGAGGAGTTCGAGGCGGGATTGCTGGTTTTTTAATCTGCCCAGCAGCAGATGTTGTAGACTGCTGGGCAGTCTGAGGGGTGGCGGATTTTTTGCCTCCACCAGGGGCAATCACTTTGGGTTGGGAGGTGGTGGACCTGCTTCGACCAGAGTTGACGATTCTTCCTTGTAATGTCTTTGAAAACATGAATTCATGTCTGAACTGCGCAGCAGACTGACCGAGTGGGAAGAATCGTCAACTCTGGTGGAAGCAGGTCCCTTCCAGGCTTCGGGAGAGATATACGACAAACAGAAACCACCAACCCTATCCCCCCTGATCATGCTCAACTCCCGGGGACAGAGAGCTGAGCACTGCAGGGGTTTACTTGGCCAGCAGGGGAACTGTCTGTCTTGACCCAGCCCCAAGAAGGGGAGCCGATTAGTACACCCGGGCTAAAGTGTACTCCCTGTCTAGGAGAGGTCCGAGCCAAAGTGATGTGTTGAGAGCGCTGGCCCTCTCAATCACCAGGATCTCATCCCCCCCCGACACAGGTCCACCGCACGGCAAACGCGGCGGATCTTAAGGAGACCACAGAGAGAAAAGGAGTGTGGAAAAGAAGACTTGAAGGGGAGACGAAGATAGAAAAGGGCCAAATAAGGAAGGCAGAAAACAAGAAAAGGAGAAAGGCGGGTTACTCTTAGTCAGGATCCTCACCCTTAGCCTATCTGACATGGGAAGCCCTACCAGGGGCATCAACTCCTTACCACGTTACGCTTAGGCCAGACAGCATCTTAGCTTCTCGGACCTAAAAGCAGTTTGAAAAAACCAGCCTATCCCCAAGTATTGATGCCCCCGCCAGCAAAGCCTAAGGGATCACTGGACCGCACAAGCCCTCCGACCACGACAAGGTCGCAACCCCCGGAGGGACACTCCAGGAGCATAACATACATTAAACAAAAAATTAAAAAAACTTCATATACAAACAGGCATTCAGCGACCATCGTGTCGCATAGCTGACCTTTCTTGGGTTTCTTTGCAACTGGCTTCTTTGCAGCAGGCTTCGCAGAAGTCTTTGGAGCAAAGATGTCATCAAGATTGTCTTTCTCTGCATCATAATGGAAGGCATTCAAATACAAAAATATAACTAGTTAGCAACAAAAAACATAACAAAAAAACTTCCTTCAAAAGTATACTCACAACAATGATGACGAACTGTATACTGACTGCTAATCTTTTCAAAATGAAAACCTGATGGAATGTTTTCAAGACTGTTTTTATGACGAAAAAGGATTGTGAAAAATATAGACGAAAATATGAGCGTTTCTGTCTTAAATCTTTTTCAAAAGTGATTACATCCTATAAAATTACAGAAGACATGACAAATGATTGTGAATAAACTCTCCTCCTACCGTCAGCATTTCTATACTGTGATGATGAGTGCTGAAGCTCCTGCCACCTGACAGCACTAACACAGTGACTGTCTTTGCCCTGACTAAAAAAACACTTTCACTACCCTGTATGCAAGACACACAATGGTTTACTACTTTGTTCTAATGTTTAAAACCATGTTGTTCCCAGACACAGACTTCCATAAAAGAAATTTTTTGCCCTAGTTCAACTTGATGAAACATGGACTGCAGCTAACATTTGTGCTGAAATCTTGGCCGATTTAGAAAGCCATAATAAAGAATTTGGAGGCTTTTAAGCTCAAGGAAATGTTGAGAGTGCGGCAAGAAGAATGAAGATTTTTGTCAACAGATCAAACCCCTTTCTTTGTAGAAAACTTGCTTAACGGATTCCAAATTCAAGGAGGACGTTATCACCGATCCTGAATTCAGTGCTTACAATTCAGACTGGATAAAAAAAGGCTGAGAAAGCAACTGGGCAAACTGATATTTTACTGATCATATATGATACAAATTGTTTGGTCATTTTTAGATGAACAATGATCAGCCTATTTGTGACTGAAACAAGCAAGTAGTACGCTTTTCTACAGACATTCTCAATGCTGCAGTACATGTGTTTGACACTATGTTCAACTGTTAGTACATCTGCTTCTCTTCATGGAAAACTGGAGAATGTTTGAACTCAGCATTCATTTGGCTTTCTTTTTACGTTTAGTTCACCCATATTCCTATCCATTTGTGTTCAATATGATCATTTTCACTTACTCATCATCTATCTTAATCACCGCAACCACAATTGCTTTCACACTAAAGCTTGATCAACATTTAGACAAATGATCTTTACACAGCCACACAAAAAATCTTGCATGTGTCTTGAAAATGTTATCAGTAATGGTCTTCTTCGAAGTCATGGTACATTTTGTCGTCAGTGTGAATACTTGCTGAACAGATATATAACAACATTAATATAACTCATTAGGAGCAGATAACTAGCAAGATTTCCACTTTTTAGTCCACCATCATGTCAAGTGAAGAGCAATGTAAGTGCTGTTAAGTTGGACTGTTCATATCTCATATGAGTGTTACATTTGAATGTGTGTGTGAGAGTGAGAAAGAGAGAGAGAGAGTGTGTGTGTGTGTGTGTGTGTGTGTGTGTGTGTGTACATGCACACAGTTTGTGTACAACTATGAGTTAATCTGACTACAAATTGGTTTCAGTCAGTCAGCGTGTGTGTGTGTGTGTGCGTGTGTGTGTGTGTGTGTGTGTGTGTGTGTGTTTGCACGTGTGAGCACACACACATGCGGGTGTGTCTTTTCTGTAAGTACATGCTTGTCTATGTGTGTGCATTTGTATTTGTGTACATGATGGAGAAAAGGAAAAACTGAGACAGGAGAAAAAGGCAGACACAACTACGGAGACTGAGGAAAACAAGAGGGTGAGAGCAAGGGAGAGAACTTGTGACTTGGAAGGGGGCTGGGGGATGGCAGGAGAGAAAGAGGGAGGCCAGGATAATGGGGGGGGGGGGGGGGGGGGGGGGGGAGGCGGGGAGTTTAACCAATACAGGTCAGGGAGAGAGGGGGTGGGTTAGTGGGGAGTTTAAAGAATACATATCAATGTGAATCAGTGCATTTTTATATGCCTGCGTATGTGTGAAGTGGCCATGGAGATGGTGTGGGTGTGTATGTATATGGATGGTGGTGTGGGTGTATGTGTGTGTATTCATGTGTGTGATTGTGTGTTTGAAGTGGGGGTGAGGTGAAGAAAATAGTGCAGGGTTGGGAGATAGGGAAGAAAGTAATAAAGGATGAAGGAGAGGTAGGGGGAAGGAAGATTAAAAAAAGCATTCTTTGATAAGGGAAGGTTATAAACGCAATCTCTGTCAAAATACTCTCCATCAAGGGTAATTTTCATTATACTTACAATATTTTTCACTGCAGCCTCAAAGCCTGAGCAGTGAGCAGTGTGCTAGAATTACATGAAGGTTCAGTATCTGCAAATGCTCATCCACAACGGACCCTTCAAACCCCTGCCAACGCTACCTCCTCCCATTTGCAGTCTCCCACATGTTTGCTTAGCCTCCTGACAAGGCGTGACATTAATGAGTAAAGTATCCCCACACAGACCTCTGTCATAATAGTCACCACATTAATGCAGTACAGTATCCCCACACAGGCCTCTCTGTCATAATACTAACTAAAAGGAAATGAAATTCCACCAAAGCCTTTGACTGAAAATGATCGGATGAAGTTTGTCTTTACCTTTGGACAATGAATTAGCATCCAGAGAAAATCCTTCATCACTGTCGGAGAATTCCATTGGGATTATTGGCTTAGATGCTGCAGATTTGGCTGGCTGCCTGAAACACCAGGTATACACAGAGATATGTAACAATAAATCAAACCAGAATTAAGAAATTACAGTACACTGATGATTCAGAAAGACCCACATTCAAAAACACAGATTCTCCATTCCTTTTGTCCTTACTAAAATGTGTTTCTTCTTTTTCTTTTTCTTTTCCAGGAGATCCATATGTCTGCAATCCAACTTCGTGCATCTCCTCCACTGAATCTGCATATTCTAAGGAATTTAATATTTTCAGATCTAAAAATTAAAGCCTGGACACACAAGATAAAAAAGATTTTGGTGTTGTTTATCATGGTTTGAGATGCAGACCAAATGTGACAGAATATCTGCACCTATCAACAGTACTTTCTTTCAACAGAGCAAAAAGCGCGGAGAGAGAGAGAGAGGGGCCTTCAGCTATCATTAACAGAACCCCTTTGTCAGAAGTGAGAGCATCCTGCTGAGGGTAGGCCAGGAGACAATGGCCCCAAGGAATTGTCTGTTGAGGACAAAGATAACCATATCTTCAGGCCCCAGCCTGGGGGAGACTCACCTTACTGGAACAGCCAGCATGGGAGATTTCTTTTCTTTCTTTTTTCCTCTCTCTCTCTCTTCTTCTCTCTCTCTCTCTCTCTCTTTTCTTTCTGAAGGAGAGAGAAAGACTAAATGAGACTGACCACCATCCTAGAAAGAAGGAAAAAGCGTAGAGAGGATGAGACAAGTCTGTGAGCCCAAAACAGCCACAGGAGGACCAAGATTGCCTCTCTATGCTAGACAGAGACAAGAGTACTCAAGCAAGGAAGATAAAAGCCCTGCAAATGCCATAGGGACTGAAACTTCAACAAGGCACAAACTCTCTGAAGAGCATCATAAAAGACAGTCCCCTCAAGATGCACAAGAGACAAAGAGAAAACAACTCTAAAAACGGCAAACATGCTGAAAAGTTTTAAAAAACAACAACAGAAGTTTGACAATTCTGGTTTGGCCAAAATGTGAGAACAAGCAGGCCAGGGTTCAAACACACCATGTGCATAGCCATGTGAGTGTCCCTGTCAATGGACAACTGTTTGAGGTAATGGTCCAAACTGAGGAGATACCCCACAATAGCCAAAGCTAGAATAATGAAGTATGGTTCTTACTTGCATGCAGAAACAATTGAGAAACTTTATCAGACATGGCAACTTCGAAAAAGGATGACCTCATACACTACCTCTGAGGAGAAAGGTTGAAACAGAAGGGAGGAGAAGAATGACTTTGAATACAGATCAAGTTTTGGAAATTGTACTTAAGTGAAAACTAAAAATTTGGCGCTAAAAAAACGAAATTTTTCCAAACCATCGCAGAGACATCATCCATGTTGTGCCTGAACATGTTGTCCGCCTTCACACGAACATCCTGATCACCAAATGATAGGACCCCGTTGAATCTCCCCCAGGCGGGACTATTTTCCAAATCCCAAGACTTACAGGGGCAAGATGCAATGCAATCCCAATGAAAAAAAAAGCCCCAGCGCTTTCATCACTTTAAAGCACTGAAGGTTTGAGGTGAACAAAAGAGGAAAGGGAGGGGTGCCTTTTCCCCCCACACCACAGAAAGATCCCAAAACCCGGTGTGTTGGGAAAGTGGGCGTCCCCGAGACAAATTTGGTACCTCAAAAAAGGTTTACACAGACTTACATAAAAAATTTGGACAGACCATAACTTTGCACAGGAGAATGATCGAAATACTTCACTTGTAAGGGTTGGGGGAAAGTCAAGAGCAAAAATGAGGTCTTTGATAAAAGGTTCAAGGGGAAAACGTATGAAGGGCGATGCAAAAATTGTGTATAAAGTAGAGGAAAGGGGGAAAACACAAGATCCCCAAGAAAACAACAATGATGCAAAACATTTGAGGAACAATCAAAAAAACACAATTAAAGGGCTTTTAGAGGTGACACCTCTTTGGGAAAGAAAGAAAGAAAGTAAAAAATTTCAGCACAAAAGGCCCCACTTGAAGGACCCAAGGGGGCTGAAAAAACCACCAAAAGTCCAAACCCAAAGAAAAGGGGGCTTTTTCCCCATTAAGGGAAGGAAAAAAACTGAACTTTTTTTAAACGGGCAAAATTATGTAAAACCCCAAAGGGATTCATCTTCGGGTCTAACGGGCTATGGGGGCACAAAAAAATAAAGTAAATCATTACGGCAATCATTTTCCCGCTACCTGGTGTCACGGGCCTTGCTTTTGGGCCCATTAGGGTGGTAAAATTTTCATTTTTTTTTGTTGTTTTGGTCGTGTATCCCCCCTAAGTGGCTTGTGGTGTGTTTGCCCCTTAATTCGTTCAGCTGGGTTTAGGTTTATTTCTCTCTCTCTTTCTAATTCACTGCCGGGAATTCACCTAGGTTTTACGGGGGGCTGGTACCTTTCCTTTTTGGCTGTCTCTATCGGCCTCTCCCTGTCTTTTTACCCCCGCCGTGCGCATTCTCTTGCTTGAGGTTTTTCACCCGTGACGTAGGGTGGGGATGTTGGTGCCACGGTTAGGGGGGTTTGCTTTCACTCGAGCGGGAAGATGTCCCTGGGGCGCCCCCTCCGGTTTTTTGGGTTTTCCCACCCATCGCCCAAGGTACGGTCGGTCCTTCATCCTGCATCGGCCCGTAGGGGGGGACTACCCTCTTTTCCGATCTGCTCTGTGGCCTCTCGTGGACAGAGGGGAGAGAGCATTGACCCCCATTTTGGGTCACCCCCAGGGAGCTGGTAAGCACGTTTCGTGGTTTGTTTTTTGGTTTTTTTTTTGTTTTTAGCGGTGTTTTTTCTTTTTGCGCAAATTTTCCTTTTGGTTTCAAAAATTTTAAAAAAAATATTGTTTTGGGCCATTTTTCTCTGGCCATTCAAATTATATCCAAAATTCTTTCTCCTTTCAATGCATCTGTGATGCGGTAGTCGGTGGGGATGGGGGAGAACCTGGTGATTTAGGGTTGGGACTTGCTTGGTCTCGCTCGTCCTCCCCTGTCACAATCGCCGGTCTCATATTCTTCGGCCACCGTCTGTTTGTGTTTGCAAGGGGAACGAGTGTTTTGTGTTTGCGAGCGTGCGTACGCGTGATTAGTCATTTGGATGCGTGGTTGGAGAATTGTTATTTTTGAAATGTTACTATAAATGTGGGGATAATCGTGCCATTGAATTATGATTATTTGCAATTGTGGTGGCAGTTATAAAGCAATGGTTGCTGTATTAGTTCAGTTCCTAAGAAAGGAAAATGTTGAACGTGAGTGAGGGAAGGATGAAGATATAAATTGCTATTCGTTTGTTTAGCCTGTTAAGGTAATCTCTTACCTGCTTCGTGTGAGGAGACCTTTAGCGAACATTCTTCATTTGGTTTGTTTACTGTGTTATGCTCAGGTCTGTGTTGAGCTGGTGTTACTAATGTATTCAGCAAACACCTCCCCTCGCCCACCATGCGAGTGGCTGTTAGGATTAAGCAGCAAATTTCAGACCGTACTGACTGCGGGGTTCTAGTACCCTTCTTTCCTTCCAGTTCCTTCCGTTTTCTCTCCTCCCGGGGGCTTCACCCGAAGCTTGCGCTGTTGGGGCCGCGCAGTGTGAGGAGCACGTGGACCTTGCTGGATGGTCCTAACCCCTGTCCGGGACCTTCAGCGCCAACGCCTCGTCCCACGGGATGCGTTCTCCACTGTCCTCGGACTTCCTACAGCTCATGTGACCTGTGTGGTTAGCTCTGTGTCGTGCAATTTGGGGGGGGTGTGTGTGTCAAGGGTGTCGGCATTGAAAGACTCTGTTCAAGAACAGACCCGGTTTGGGGCACCTTATTTGACACGGTACTCTCAGAGGACTTTGGAGAGACAGGGGTGAGGGGGAACCACATGAAGCACAAAAGGAACGTGTGTTGGAAATGCTTATTTATGATTATGGTTATGTTGTGTGCGTTGAAATGCTTGTTTGTGACTATGTGTATGTTGTGTGTGTTGAAATGCTTAATTGTGATTGTGCATGTTGTGTGTGTTAAAATGCTTATTTGTGACTATGTGTGTGTTGGTGTGAATAAATGGTGTATTGTATCGTAATCTTTCTTGTGTGGTCTCTTGCGAGGCGTGTGAGGTCAGTCACTCCCTTCACGACCGATCCTGTCAGGGCAGACCTCCAGGGGTCGGTCGTGACACTGGCTATGGAAGTATCTGCTGTTCCAATTGATCTTTTGAGGATCCTGATAATATGGCAGTATTCAACACCAAGTAGGCATAAGGCATGTGTTTGGACTGGTAAGCATGAGTGAAAAAAAGGCCAACAACTGGCTTAGAATTTTAAAAAAGAAAAAAAAAAATCTGCTTTCAGAACAAATGACAGAACTATGAGTTAATGAGTAAGGTTTACCTTGCTGCTGGCTTGGACTTGGATTTCACTTCATGATCTGAATCCTCGTCTGTTCCCAGTCGGAGAGACCCATCATCGTCATCATCAGAAATGCCTCCAAATGTTTTTTTGGGTGCTGCTGCCTTGGCTGAGTAGTTGTCTTCATCAGAGAAACGTTCATATGATTTCTTTGAAACTGATTTGAATGGATCATCTTTTTCATCATCTGAGACACCTCCAAATGTTTTTTTTGAAGATAGTCTAGGTTGGTAGTCCTCCTCGTCATCAGAATTGCCTTCAAATATTTTCCTAGGTGCAGTCTTGGTAGGAATGTCATTGTCTTCATCAGCATCAGACAAGGCCAGCACTGGAGAAGGTTTTCTTGGAGGAGCAGACTTAGGCATGAAGGGATTGGCCATGTCATCCCCACTGCTCACTCTTTCCTCTTCCTCCATTTCATCGTCAAATGTGTACTTGGCCTTTGAGGCTGTAAGAAACACAGAACACTTATGACACCATGTTCTCAATCCTTACTTCACAATTGACTGATTTTCATTTCTATCTACAATCATTTCACTATGCCACCTCCCTTAAACACTTGCTACATGTCTATCACCCATGCCTCTCAATCCTGTGGGCAAAAAAGACATATGGGTCGTTCTTGAAAACAGTGTACCATGCAGGGGTCAGGTTTTCTGCTGCTGCTCTCCTCCAACAAAAATGTGATTACAGTGTTTTTTTGTGTTCTGTTGTGAAATAAAGACATTGAAAAACCTATGTAAGCTACGATTGTGTTTCTTTTTTGCGTGGATGATGATTGCAAGCGTAAAATGTTTCATATTACACGGTTTTGTCAGCTTCCTGTTTGTGACATGTTGAGCATCGGGTCATAAACAGTTTGCGGCCACATTTAATAAAAGACTTGAACATTTGAACACTGAATAAAATAATCATTTTAACTTTAAAGTTTCTGCAGTTGATGATGAAATCAAAATATCTGCAATAGTTTAGGAAATACAGCCGATCTATTCAGACCTTATATTCGTAACCGGCCGTGTCCAGTTCTGAACTTCAAATAGATCGTTAGCTGTGTTGACAAGTTCTGTCAGAAAGCGAACTACTTTTACTGTGTCGGACAAGGCATTGACACAGCTCACTGCACATACCATCATTTATCCAAAAGTGGGTAAACTACAGGCGAAATTTTGAAATGATTGTATTAAATTTTCTTTGTGTCCACTTTTCAGCTGTTATTTAAAAAACAAGATTCCAGTATCTTTAAAAGTCTAAACATTTAGGACTTTTTCTTTTGCGTATTACAAATGAACACCTGCGGAGGGATACCTGACCCACATTCTTTTTTGGGGGACCAAAAGGGGACGCCCCCTAGAAGGTTCAAATCCGCTTCCACTTCAACGCACTCGTTATTCATAAGAGGGTAAGTCAACCACCGGTCGCCCCTTTCCCAGGTACGTTTTACACTTTTTATCAGTCTTCCAAATTTAACCCTTTTTCTCGTTTCCCAAAAATTTTCTTTTTTGGGTATTTAGTTTTGTTTTCCCTTATGTGTTTGACCCAAAAAATTATTCTCTTTTTTCACTGATCGCCGCGATCGGCAAAGGTAAAAAAGGCGTGCTGGCTCTCCCCGGATTTGATTTTTTTTTTCACCCGAAATCGCGCGTCAAAGGGAGAAATATCAGCTAAAACAATACAAGAACCCCAAAAATGTTTTCTGTTTGACCCCTATTTTTCGATTTTCAAATTTTGGAGTAAATCAAAGAAAAGTGGGGCCTTCATTAATTCGTCACTCGGAACGACGGCAACACCGGAAAGTCGATTCCTCGTGAGTTATAAGTCTTTTTCGAAAGGGGCTTTATCACGCAGAAGATGGGAAATATTTCATTTTAGAACCCACAAAGGTTGCTGTTGGTGTTAAAGTACAGTTTTCACTTTTAAGCTGATTAACAAAACGGCAGTTTCCATTATATTCGTCCCCCTTGGGCTTAAAGAAAACCCCGGGAACCCCGCAAAATGTTCCGTTTTACTTTGTAACCTTTTTTTGCAGCAAAATAACAACACAGCCAGGTTGTAAAAAACTGTTATAAAAAAAAATTTGAGAAAATAATGTATGAGTTTTTTAAAATCCATTAAAATGCTGATGCATTTTACAGAGGGAATAGGATGGCTTGCAAAGCAAATCCCCTTAATATCAAAAAGAAACCAATTTTTTCTGTTTTTTTTTTGACGAATATAAAAAAAACTTTATTTTACGCCATTTTTAATTTTTTTGTATAAAAAAAATAAGCCTTGAGAATGTTATAAATTTTACGTATTTTTTCTTTTAAAGATCCATTTTTAATGCACAATTTCTTCAAATTGTTTTTTTAATATATATTTTTTTTTTTCTTTTCAGGGCCGTTTTTTTATGATGCAGGAAAAAAATAGTCATAATTGTTGTATTCTGTGTGAGAAAAAAAAAGTTTACATGCATAACTTCTTTAAGCCCCAATATGTCACAAGTCAAAAAAAAAGATGCCAATGAGTACTGGGCTTCAGTTTGATTTCGTTTATTTCAAAACCCACATGTGTCGTTTTTAAATTTTTTTTTTTTTTTCATTTATGATTTATTTACTTGAAAAAAAAAGTGGCGCAACACAAACAATAGTAGGAAAACATTTTTGGTTTATGCTGTACAGCTGAGGGCTGAGCGCAGAGCAAGAGGATTCCCCAAGGAGCATGCACGGCCCCGAGCCCACCTGCAGTGCCACACAGCAAAAAGAAAGCTAAACCAATAGAAAATGTAAAGGCGTGTATTGACAGAATGAAGCAAAAAAATCCTAAAAAAATAAGGCATACAAAGAAAATAAAAAAATGCAAGCAGACTGTTTGGGGCAAATTATGAGTGAAGAACAGAGATAAGAGCCCGCGACAAGCAAAAAACAGGATGCAGAATTTCGTCAGCGCAGTTAGAACTCAAGGGAACAGCAAGTCATGGAACAAAAAACCAGAGCATAAATTTCAGAACACAAAAAAATGGCGAAACAAAAAAAGACAAAGACGAGGGGTCACAAAGCGCACAGCTATGAACAAAAGAAGAAAACAAATAAAAGGGAAAAAAGATGAATGGTCAAAAACAAACATCAGTTGTCCCGAGGAAAACCCCCCAAAAGTCAGGTTGGTTCCCCAGGGTGGAACCAGTTCTTCACATAACCTCCCGACACCAGCAGCAAAACGACAGTCCCGTTTCGGTGAAGAGTCGACTTTTAAAGACCCGCAGATATATGTCAAACTGTTTCTGACTTAATAAAAAAACGGCGTCGCCAAAAAAAAAGCGACTGTTCAGTGTAATGGGAGTAAACGCGAGACCTTCGCGAACAAAAGGGGGGAAACCCTTTATGGAAGAATTTTAAATTTAAAAGTTTGAAAAGCCGTCAAAAGAAATAAGGAGAAAACGCCGGCTGCTCTTGCCCCTTCTGGCGAAGAAGAAAATGTTTCATTCCCAAGTATTGCATTTGGTTGCCCCCCGCAAGACAGTGCGTCTTCATTGAAGAAAAGGAGCCTTCAAAGTTCCAGAAGAAGAAAATTGAGGCAGAAAGGGGAAAGAACTGTTTTGGGGTTTCTTCTCATCCTCTTCCAGCAAGAAACTGGTCTCAACAAACTGGGAAGCAGGGGTCCTCAACAACCCGCTGACTGACGTTTTTGCGATAAAGGAAGCTGTTGAAACCCGTTAGTTCAGTACTTCGCTTCAGTCCCAAAGAATGTACGCTTGCAGGACAGGCCATTTTAAGGCAGTGCTCTGTGGACGCCCAAACGTGGAGCTGAAAACTTGGGGCGGGCAATGAAGTGGAAAAGCTGGGATTGAAAAACCGGTGTGCATCGACATGTCTACCGCAGTAGTATCATCCCTGGGGAAAGATCGAAAGGGAAGCGGGAAAAAGGGAGTGTGCCTATGGCAACGCTTGCAGTGCTCCAGCCAGACCTGCCAAACCCCCCTGGACCCCCTGACCGCACCGGCCCCTGTGATGTGGAACAAATGGGAGTCCCAGGCCATGTAAAAAAGGAAAAAGGGTACTTTTTTTTTTTTTAATTGTATAAAAAAAACAAAAAAATAAATTCGCTCAAAAAAAAAAGTGATTATAACTTTTTTCCATTAAAACTATGAATAAAAATATACTTTTATACGCGCTACCCCCAAATCTTAGTTTGGGCTTGGGGGTGCTTTCATCTTAACATTCAAATTTCCAAACCCCTTACATTCATTAAAAAAAAATAAATTGGGGCCATTTCCAAACGGACACACCCCACACACCCCCACAACACAAAACACACCCCCCTACGCACACCACCCAGCTCAGGGGAAACCCTTCTTGAACAGGAAATTTTTTAAGGGGGATTTAAAGGCTGGAAAAGGAATTTATTTTTTAAGAGTGAAAGGGGAAAGGGAAATTCGTGTTTGGAGCCCCGACAGTGAAAAGGAGGCGGTCCAAAAGGGTGATTTTTTTATTTGAAGAAAGGGGGGGGGGGGGGGGATGAAAAATGCACTTTTGAAATTTTTTTGCCATATAACGAAATTTAAATTTGTATGGAAGTGATAACACTTTTTTATTCACAATATTTCGTATTTTTGCAGGGTGTGACCTTTTTTTTTTTTTAAGTGAGCCTGGTGAAGCTTCAAATAATACCAGAAAGTGCCCCAGTGCCCCGTACTGGTTATATGAAACGTAAATGAGCTTACGAATGGTTAGAAGCGATGCAATACTGTAGGGCTAATTCTTTTGATTTTATGCAGGGCGCAGAAAGGTGTTGGGAACACGCGGGTCATTCCAAACTGATGAAAAATGAAGGTAGGTGGGCTTTTTGGCTCAATCTTTTTTTGGGCAAATTGGCAAATGAAGCAGTTTTAGTCAGGAAAACCATCCTTTCCCCGGGGCAAAAGTGGGTATGGTCCTGGCTTCGCCGAGAAATTTTCTGCACTTTTCAAATGAGTTTAGGCGCCCACTGGCATCATGAACAGGGGAACTGGCAACCAATTGTAATTATACCCGGTCCCCAAGATGAATGGGATGAAACGTAACAGAGTCCCCGGTTTTCTTTCAACGACAAAAAACCATGACCTCATGCAGTGTTCCCAAATTTACACGGGAAGCTTTGCAAAAATCTGACGATGTACGTCAAATGCCGAGATGTATACAAAGGCCGGGGTGGGTGCCCTGCACAAAACAGCGAAGGGTCCTTTTTTAGACATTTCGTGTGCTCTTACCCACTTCGGTTGCCTCTGGAGCGGAATTTTTTGGCCTCGCCATGGAAAAGGGGCCCTTAAAGGGGGGAAGTGCGTAGTGAAAACACCATGCCACTAACCAAAAAGCAGGGGCAGTTTCATCGTGATGCCAAAAACTTTTAGATTATTTTAAACGGGGAAGCTCCAAAACAAAGAAGCCAAGCCCAGGCCGCAAAACCAAATTTTTTCCGCGCTTTTTTCTGGGGCGATCCCGCTAGACGTAGAGAAAAAAGCCTGTGAAAAAAGCTCAAAGGACCAGAAGTCTTCACGGGTAAGTGTTGGAGCAGAATGTCATTTGACAAGCAAACTGCTGCTTTTGCAATTCCGTTGCTCAGGGGTTTTGGTATTGTGAAATACAAACATTTCTGGGGAAAATGGCACGAGAAGAATGATACCAGTGGGTCCACAGCGCCCCCTCCCTGCCAAGCCCCCGCTGTGGCCGCTCCCCAGCACCCCCCTGCAGCTGCACAAATCTTCCTCCTGGGCCAATCCCCACACCCGCCTGCAGCGAAAAAAGATTTCTTGCGTGGGCTCCCCGCACCCGTCGCAGCTGCACAAGAACTTTTTGCTGGCCCCTCCCCGCACCGCCTGCAGTGCACAAAAATCTCCTGCTGTGGCCCCTCCCGCACCAGCCTGCAGCCCGCACAAGATTTTTTGCTGTGGCCGCTCCACAGCACCGCCTCAGCTGCACAAGTCTTCCTCTGTGGCCCCTCCCCACACCACCTGCACCACAAATCTTTTCCGGGGGTGGCCACCCCCACCCCCTGCAGCTGCACAAATATTTTTCCCGCTGTGGCCGCTCCACAGCACCAGCCTGCAGCTGCCCCAAAATCTTTTTGCTGGGCCGTTCCCCCCCCCAGCCGCAGCTGCACAAGATCTTTCCCGCTGTGGCCGTTCGTTAGTCCCCCGCTGACTGCGACTGTTTTGCCCGCGTTGGCTTTCGCTCCCGAAATGGATGCAAAAAAAACTGGAGACTTTTTGGGGTTGAGCTGGGTGGTCACAACAGCTGTGACATTTTTTGGGAAAGTTTTTTTCAACAGATTTTGCGATCTCCGTAAATTCTTTGAAAAAAAAGGCGGGTCAGATTTGTTGTGTGGGTCCCATGATGCTTGGGTTTTTTCCCAAACCCAAATGAAAAGAATTATTTAGCCCCAGTTCTGGCACCCCCCCCGTGCGCTTGCTTTTGATTTCATCTCCGTATCTTTTTAATTTTTGTCTTTTTTTTTCCTTTCTCTTTGTTTTTTTGGGAAAATTTTTTGTCGTTTGGTTGTTGTTTTTTGACTTGAGTTTTTGGTCAACTTAAAATTTATAGAAAATGATTTTTATTTTGTACTTGTTCCCTTTAAATAAAATCAATTCTTTCCCAAAACTTCAGTGCGTTTATTAGCTGCAAAAGACATTACCCTACATTTTCAAATTTTCATTCAGATTGCATTTTCACCATGATTTTTTTTCCTCGAAATGTCTTTTTTGCTTTTAGTCAAAACACGGGAACAATTTTTGAAGGTCTAGGGCAAAGTGCGTAGCAATTAACTGTGCCTTGTACACATTTTAAAAAAAAAAACAGGGTGAGATTCAGTCAGACTTTTACGAAAATGAAAGTAAAATGGTGTTTTTTACTTTGATTAGATAAAAACCCCCCCCCCCCCCCCCCCCCCCCCCCCCCCCCCCCCCCCCCCCCCCCCCCCCCCGTTCTCCCCCCCCCCCCCCCCCCCCCCCCCCCCAAACCCCCCCCCCCCCCCCCCCCCCCCCCCCCCCCCCCCCCCCCCCCAACCCCCCCCCCCCCCCCCCCCCAAAAAAAAACCCCCCCCCCAAAAAAACCCCCCCCCCAAACCCCCCCCCCCCTTTCTTTTTGGGTTTAAATACAAGAGGGATTTCAAAAAATAGCAAAAAAAATACAAATGAAAAAACTTTTTTTTTGAGTCAATGTCAAATTTTTTTTCACGTTTTAAAAAATAATGTTTTTCCCGGTTCATAAAAAAAAAATAAAAGTATTAAAAAATGCTTCTTCAAAGCAAAAGGGTTTTTTTTAGGACCTTCTTTGGGAAAAAAATTCCCCCCTTTTCCCTTCAGTTTGAATTTTTTGTTCCCAATATCCTTTAAAACTCCCACAATAAAAAGTTTTCTTTACCAGCCTTTTTGTTTTTTTGGGGTTTTGGGTTTTTTGGTGTTTTGTTTTTGAAAAAATTTTTGTCGTTGGGTTATGAGAAAAATTATTTTATGGTCCTTTTTTAAAAAATTTGTTTTTTTTTGTTTAAGTACAAAATTTCTTTCAAAACCCAAAAAAAATCAAATGTTTTTTTAATTTTTATAAATCCCCTTTGGAACTTCCACAACAAATGCATGGCCAGGAAATTGTTGATTTGCTCATAAACTGACCAGCCTCGACCCCTCGGAAAACCTCCCACCGCCGCCATTTTCTGTCCCTTCTAAATCACTATCTACCTCTCACATCCAATGCCGGTTTTCCTTCGCCGCCTTTTTTTTGGGGTTTTGGGGGGCCCGTGTGTGGTTTTGTGGTTTTCCCCCTGCTCTGTTTTTTGGGTTTTGTGAGCTGGCCCTTAATTATCCCCTTTAAAGCCCGTTTCTCAAAACCTTTTAAAATTTTTCAATTCTATTACTTCCTATTCTTATGCCTTGCTTTTCTTCAGTTTTCAAGCAGATCAAATCAAATCAAAATGTTCATAGTCCAGTGGACCACTGAGGGCACATCAGGGATACAAGTAACTATGAACTATTTAACATTAGAAACTATTTAAGTTGACATTCTAACGTAGCCACAAGCTAACACTATATGACTGATCCAAAACAAACTACATCATCCACCATTTTCAAATCAGAATAAGTGTAAAACACAGGATGCAAAATAAATCACCCCCCCCCCCCCCTCCCCCTCCGGCTAGTGTAAAGTTAACAGATAAAAACGTATGTCCCACCCCACCCAGTGTACAGTCAAAAGAGAAAAGCATACGTTCAACAGGAAAAGCACGATATTCAAAAGGGGAAATAAATGTGAAATAAGTCATAAAAGGTGAAAAGAAGAAAGAAAAAAAATCATCCTAGTCTTTAGAGGCTCACCTTTGCCACGACCTCTGCCTGCGCCGGTGGATGCACCAGCCAACTTGCGAGGCTTCTTCAACTTAGCTGTGCCATCAGCATTTAAGTTGAGTCGAAGTGACAAAGACTCTTGGCCTGTGGCGTCCCCATTGTTTTTCATGCTGCCTGCATCCCTTCCAGGTCGTCCAAGTCGTCTTCCCTAGCAGCAGTCTGTCCTTCTTGCTCTGATTCTGCAAAGGTTTCAAATGAAGCACTGAAATGAATAGAAAGCCTCACGCAAAAATTCACAATTCATAAGCTTAGGAAAGGTTGCTTTTCCTTCAGAAGTAAAGAAGTAAAGGAGAGCTTAAACGGAGCACTAGCTGTAAATGGAGAAAAAGTGGCGAGTTTCGTCCACCAAGGAAAAAGGGAAAGCTGATCTAGTTCTATATGGTGCAAAGAAGTGAACTGACCAAGGGCGATCACTCTTGCTGCCTATCTGGGTGTGAAGGCAAGGTTGACTCCTGCTCTCCCAGGTCATCCTGATGACACGGCATTGTTCCATGCCAAGCTGGGATACGATATTTATATATCATGAGAAAAATAAAAATCTACTACAAAGCATACAGATGATCACAAGAATGTGAAGGTAAAGGCTGTCATTCACTGAAAAAGAACACCTTCAAACTCGATGAATCTTCATGTTTTGTAATATTGGAAGACTGAAAATTTGAAGACAAAGACGATGCACTTTGCGCCAAGATATGCAACAGACTGGTATGCTTAGCTGGATAAATTTAATAGATTCAATACCATTATTACGATAAGAAGACATCATCAATCAAATTATGGTGAAACTAAATAATCATACAAACTACAGAAGCTGAATTAAATTCACCAAGGGGAAAGCTCTCTCATAAAAACCCATCAAAATCCATTTAAGTGAGAGAAAAAAAAGAATAAATGTTTCTCATCGTTCCACTTTTGAAGAAAGATCATTGTATGTGCTGTTCTCCATTCATCAACAGATTCTTCCTTTTAAGCTTAGTACTTCCTGTACTATCATGAACTGCTCCTTATCCATATTCTTTTTTTTTTTTTCTCAATCCAGACTTGGTACTGTTGACCACAAAGCCTACATCAACTTTTGCTGTATAAGCTGAGATGGTTGGCTGGGATACAACTAATTTGACAGCTTGATCAAGACCAGACAAACTTCATATCATTTTAAAGAAAAGTGCCCCACCAACCTAAGTCATGGCAATAAGAACAAATATATCCAGACATCAGCCCATCCTGCTTCAGCAATGGGAGATCAACACAACCAGATCAAGCTATGAAAACACTGTTAACTAAGCCTCTGCAGCTTGGCTGCTGTTGTTTATCATGAGCCCTCGGTACACACTACAAAGAGATTACCTTGGCTGCTTTGGTTTTCTTGGCAGCATCTGCCCTTTCTGCTTTGATCTTCGTGGCGTGGTCAATGCGAGGTTCAACTCTGCGACCCATGGGAGAAGGCAAAGTGTCCACCATGGCTTTCTTATTCTTCACCTTGCCCACTTTACCCAGTTTGCCAATCTTGAGTGTCAGTGCCTCTCCGCTTCCTTCAGAACGCTCCTGTTCCTCCACCTCCTGTAATGTATACACACACACACATACCATTTCAATTATTAAGTGAAACTGTGATGCATTTGCACTTGAAAAAAAATCTTGAAACAAAACCAACTCCTCTAAACTTTATTTCTACAAGTAGCAGGTTATATAATTCATTATTTCAATTTTGCCATTTAGGCAACCACACCTAGTTTTTAAGGGGCAACAGATCCTGGGCATGTTCATGTTCCCATCACTCAACATCTCTGTATGCTTAGAACTACTGTTACATCTTCTGCATGAGTGTAGAATAAAAGAGGAGTCTGTACATTTGTTGTCTGGAAGATATTTTTTTAATCTGAGAAGCACATGAAACTATTGAGTTATTACAATATGGACCAAGTGAACTCACGTCCAGCATCAAAACAAACTGGTCCAGGTCATCTTCCCACAGGTCCGTGGCAGACTTCTTGCGTAACTCAAACAGCTCTTCTCTCTGTGAATCAAAGCCATCTGAATCAAAATCTTTGCAGCCACGCAATACAACCACAATCATTGAATATATGTGTTGAAAACCGATCAAGCGTTCACAGCCAAGTCCTTTTCATATGCCACTATTCTGTATCTATCCCCATTCCAGAAAAGGTATGATGTCTGCTCTTTCCTCAATCCATTTTGTTTTTAAACTTTTGAAAGAAGTCCTCATAGGTTACTGACAAAACATTGTCACTATTCTGTATCTATCCCCATTTCAGAAAAGATACAATGTCTGCTCTTTTCTTATGCTTACACTGTTTTCAAAACTGTTGAAAGAAATCCTCTTAGGTTACTTACAAGACCTTAGACCTTCATGCATGTGTCCAAGCTTTCACATACATATGCAGGTATACATATAGCACAAGCACACATGATTTAAATGGCTATCATTTCCCTGAATTAAATGTTTATTATTGTTCCGTCCTATTCCATATGTCCTCTATAACTGGTCATCTACTGCTCCCCCTTATGTCTCGTTGTACCTTGGACTCTCCCTGTTTCAAAAATTCATCCTTGCGCTCCTTGGTCAGACTCCAAAGTGGCAGATTGAGGATGTAGTTGAAGTCAGGACCACCAGTTGTATCAGAGGCTGTACTGGCATTATCATCAAAATCATCGTCTTGATCCTGCAACAAACAAGCTCCACTGAGTACACTTTTTTTTTTCTTTTTACACCTCTTTGTACACAACCAAATCTTGAAATGTTTCTTCTTCTGTGTATGTGTGTGTGTGTGTGTGTGTGTGTGTGTGTGTGTGTGTGTGTGTGTGTTTACTAAATAACTCTGAAAAAGACACACAGGTAGACAGATGGAAACAGACACATACAGTGAGAGACAGAGATTTAAAAAATGTTCTCTCATGGCTTTCCAATTTCTATGCCCAAAACCAGCATACTTTTTTCTGATAATTTAGCATCCAGTGAATATAATTGCTGTTGCACAAAAATGAAAATAATTTGAAATATCCGCTGAAAGACATACTATATGTTATCAAGGGAGTTTTAAGCAATACCATTCAGGCATTATGGATCTATTAGAATCTGACACATTTTCATCAAAGCAGGGATCTGGTTCTAGTTTGGAGAAGTAAGTACTGATAAAGCAGGGATCTGGTTCTAGTTTGTAGAAGTAAGTACTGATAAAAACTTTTAAGTGTGAAAACTTCTTCAAAGTACATACCTTATCTTTGGCTTGAAGCTCTTTCCAGGCCTTGACAGGATCTGAATCATAGCCTCGCCTCACCAGCATTTGGATGATGTCTTTCTTGGGCTTGTTCTCTGAAAAAAAAAAGAATTTCTTGTTTTATTTCTTTTTCCAATCAGAAATTAATATGACTCTATCTTTAAATGTCATTTAAAACAATTACAATTCATATCTGAATTACTACTCATATCACAGCGGTAGTGAGCAAACCGTTGAAATTGGGAGTTTTTATCATGCTCCCTGTTTGGCTAGTATACCTACCATGTCAGACAGTAGCATTCTATGGCAATTAGTTAGCTCTGAAGGCCGAATTTTTGTGTGGCTAACGCAGTAATAAGACACCCACCTTACTCCCGTCTTAGACAGAAAGCCGGTGTAAACTTCCTGTTCCTCATTCAGCGAGGCATAAGCGCCAGGTAAACCCCCGAGGACCATAGTGCTAGAGGGGAAGGACGGGCGGGCGTTAGAGTCTGACATGGTAGGTATACTAGCCAAACAGGGACTATGATACAAACTCCCCATTTTGGCGTCATATACTCTACCATGTCAGACAGTAGCAAAATTTTTAAAGGAACTGGAGGAGGGTAGAGTGCCCTAATGGTTCTTGGGGGTAGAAGTCAGGACAGAGATGGCTGTGTTAGCCGCAACAAGGAAATCCCTTTAGAACCATCAGCCCTGGTCATACAGATATCCCTCAAGTAGAAGTTTATGAAGGGGTTCTCGAACCCCAGTAGGTTGCCTCCAGAAGGTGGCGTAAGGGGACTGAGTGTTAGAAGGCTGTGGAAGTGGCAAGGGCTCAAACCCTCATGTGCCCGGGGAGATAAGACCAGCAAGTCTTTATGTGCTTGTGCGTCGTCTTAACTGTGTTCGAGAGCCACCTGGAGATTGTGCCTGCGGATATGTCTTTGGAGTTGTTCGGATTGATGGATATGAGGAGACGCCTCTGGGAGGACCGCCTAGGTCGTGTTCATTCCCAGTAGTATCTTAGGCACCTGGAAGGGCACAAGTCCATGTCCCCCCTCCCCTTTTTCCTTACCGAGGATATCGGAGAGTGATCTGATGACGAGGGAGGAGAGGCTGTGCCCGGTTCTTGGTTCTTAGCGAGGAACTCGGGGAGGAACCGGAGGGAGACAGAGCCGTCCCTATGAAAGGCGATGTCCATGGATTGCCACTGAGAGCATGGATCTCGCTACGTCGGCGAGCAGAGGCGAGTGCGAGGAGAAAGGTGGTTTTGAAAGAGAGGAGGTCAAAGACGAGCTTGTTTATATAACAGGCTACCGTGGTGTTGTCTGACTCACGCAGGTCCGGATGTGTCGGGATCTGCATGCCAGACACAGGGTTTTGCCCAGTTTGGTCCTGCCAGGGACAGGGCCCCACCCTGCCACTGGAAAAATGGCGTCCGAGTACACAAGTAGTGGCTGCACCCGTGTGCTATAGAGGGGGAGCACCGCGAGACTGAGTGCTATCAGTGGGGGATAGCTGATAGCCGGAGTCTCGTGTGAACGAGTGACATGTAAAAATCATTACGAATGTTTTACTAGATGTTGAAGGAAAAACTTACCACACAGTTTCCCTGAAGCTGGAGTTGGCTGCCTTAATGGCGGGATTAAAAAATGGTCATGCACACAAAACTCCACTCCTTTTATTGGGTAGATGGGATTGACCCTTTAGCCTGTCTATACAGGGAGTGAATGCAGGAGTATCAGTCTGCGTACGCAGAAAAAAAAAAAAAAAATCACACAGTTGTCCCATCAGGGCATCATACTCACCGATAACAACCTTGCCCTCAATCTTCTCAAAAATGAAGCGAGCAATGTTGTCCAGCTTGGAAGACTCTGCAGTCAGCATGCCCTCTAAGTAGTGCTTGCGGCGTTCGTAGAAGTCCAGACGGATATCAAAAACTCCTTAAGGATGTCCTCCACCCTGTTGTACTTCTTGATACAACCATTGTTGTCAAACAGCACCTGTAAATAAAGTACAATATCAGAATACTGCATTGCCTTAACCACTTGTCTTTTTTCTGAGAAAACAGATTGCTTCTTCATCATCTTACATATTCTAACTCCTTTTCCTACACCCACACTCTATCTGTTTGAGCAGAAGTCAGTTTTGAGGTCTTAAAAGATGTGAATATATTCCTTAACTTCTGTCAGGAGTTTTTCCATAATTTTTTTTCCATATTATGGGTGTTACATGCATCTTTTAGTTTTCTGGAATATTTCTTGACATGACATGGATCCTTTTTTTTCTGAGATTATCAGAGTTGCCACCTTTCTTTGGCCTTTAAATATCTTTCAACGAACTTTTTACGAGACATTGACAGTCCTGGACAGGCACTGATTCACAGTGTCAAGTAGTTTCTGTGATAATGGATATACAAACATGCAGGTAAAGCAATAGACATCTAGAATATTTCTAGTGAAAAAAGATTAAAGACATATCAATTTGCTTATTTCATTTTATGCCTCTTGTGCTCATAAAGCTTACATGAAATTTCTTGTCAATGTTCAACTTCCTTTAGTCTTTAAATTGGGTTTCCAAAGTGTGCATGACCTGTTAGCTGAAATTCGTCAGCGAGCAATCATATCTGGCATTAGTATTAAACAGCTGTCATTGTTTTGCATGTTACTTTGAGTGCCTTACATCCTTGTGAAATACAGCTGGCCATCATTTGTTACGCAATGAATTGTAATCATGATGACACCACAGTTTTAGTAAAGCAATCACAGTCTAACTTAGTGCCCATGCATTTGTGTGGTCAGAACCATCCAAAAACATTCCAGCGTGAACTTTCCTGCTCTCTACTACTTCAGTAACATTCACTTCAAATGTCATATATGTCACCAAACAAGTCATCAGCTGAATAACCATAAGTGTGCTTTCATTCAAAAATGCAGGTAAACTGGTTAATGTACTGAAGACAACCACAGTGATTTCTGTGCAGTTCATATAAACGTGAGTATCATAATGTCATAACACTGCAGTGAGTTGACATGTGAATGGTAACAGTCTGCTGTTCAAAATTACATGTGCAACATGCCCCATGTACATCATCGGCACTGCAACAAATAGCATGGTGCTTTTCTGATCATCCTCCACTCATTTTGTTCACAGTATCTGATTTACAACTACTTGAACATCTATGTTTACACTTTCTATCTTCCACTTTGTTCAAAATATTTTCTACTTTTCCCTAGTGTACCGTCTTAACCAGAACTCCATTGGTTCATCAACACTTTCATTGGAAAGATTTCTTCATAATGTGCCTACATAGGCTAGCTCATAGGGTGACGGAAATTTAATCCCATGCATATCACAGCCAGGCTGTAGGGAATACACTGAGGCGCTTTCCCCTTGATTATTTTAAACCAAAATACAGCAATAAGGTTGAAACAATTTCATTTTTCAAACATTTATAATTTAAAAGGGAAATGATGTACAGCAAAGGATTCATCATAACACATGTAAACAACAAAACCAAACTCACACTGACGCCAACTGGTGTTCGGTTTACAACCTTGACTGCCTCAGTAGGTAGCTGTTTTTGTATTGTCAGATGCTATAGTAGGGAAACCCATACTTAATGGTTTTATCACAAGAATTTCTCTACAAGTGTCCCAATATTTCAGGCTTCTTCGTGATTCATTTGCAAATAATTTGCTATGGTGTACTTTTCAACAAAATTGAGTGTATTTTCTACAAAGAGTGCAAAAAATTCCAAATCTTTGTTAAAACAACAAAAACGGAAGGGGGGGGGGGGGGGGGGGGGGGGCTTCTTCTGGTATTTACCACCTGATCTTCCATTAATTATGGTAAAAATCACGGCGGCACCAGCACACTTAAAACCCCTTGATTTAGTTCACTCAACGCTTTGCCTTTTGACCCGGCTAGGCCCTAACCAGTCGCCACGCACTGCCAGATTCACCTTCCTTTCTCAGCGAAGACGCTATGTGTGTTTGGACGCTTCAAGAATGGTGCAACATTATTAAGTTATATTTACTGTGCAGCTGTTTTTAGACTACAATTTCTGTATGTCAGCAATAACTCAGTGAGTACTTGAGAGTGTGACAAAAGCTGGCATTTGACTCATCTCTGTGCGTACCATAATTACTTCATGTTTAAAACTTTCTGACAGAACTTTGCAACCGGCAAAACCTACAGCCTGTGTGTGCGTCCTTGGGTGATGTGCTTGTAAGCCGAAGTAGGTCAAGCATTGGGAAAAATATTTGTGAATCAAAGTTAGTTAGCATTTGTAAAGGGGTCGTATTTACACTATTGTATACACATATATTTCTTCATTGTTGCTATATTTTTATATGGACTATGGTTGCATGTAGAGCAACGTAGGCCTAATTAAAGGTTAACGTAGAAGATAACAATAACATAATTACTACAGGCAAAATAATACTACTGATAACAGTAATGGTAGTAACAATAATAAGTGAATAATTATTATAATTATAATACTACTTCATTTTCAATCACTACTACTATTTCTATTGGCAAAATCAAATTAAAGTGTGTTGTTGGTAGTACCAGTAGGGTGCTTTTTTATTTGTGTGTGTGTGTGTTTGTGTGTGTGTGTGTGAGAGAGAGAGCGAGAGAGAGAGAGAGGGGGGGGGGATAACCGAAAGGATTATGGAACAAAACGGTCATTCTCTCACTGAACATTTTAGAACGTTTAAAAGTCTTGTGTAGACTGTGTGCGCAAAAGTCTAAGAGATTAAAGAAAGATAAAAACAAATCAGTGGTAACATGTTTGAGTGTTGCTTCTGAAATAAACAAAATCTTCAATGTGAATGTTCTGGAAGATAGGGAGGAAGTACATTCAAAAATAGTCTGTGTGTTTTGTGTAAGAACTTTAAGGAATCTCATCTGGTAAACGGCAAAAATGCAGCTACAACAAAGAGCCGTGCATTGGCAGAATTTGAAAAAGCCTCAAACTTATGGCACCTGTTTGACCCCAGTTTATCATTCAGTCAGTGTGCGATATGCACTCACTTTCAACAGCAGAGTAAAGGTGGGAGACCTGAGAAAAAGATTAAGAAATCTGCCGTTCTCAAACAGTATTCCCAACCAGCAAAAGGAAAGTGCCAATCAAACTCTTGTGGCCCAGCAGACTTTTGCAGATAATCCATTTCTGAGAGAGGGAGGAGAGAGAGAGAGAGAGAGAGAGAGAGAGGGGGGGGGGGGGTATGAAAATTCATATGTAAGATTTGTTAAAATAAAATAAAAAAGCATACATAAGTACTACCTCAACTGACAAAATCATTATGTACATAATCATCATATAGAATGTAAGAGCATAATAATGTTACTTTCAAGTTGACATATGTTGACTGATACAAGTTGAATTGCATGTTTGTAATGGGTGTATATAATAGCTATATATATTGACCTTTACTTTCAAGATTATGCATATATTGATAAAAATAGGTTTTAAAATTGTTATATTAAGTGACAGTAACTACTGAACATCAACTTCAGGGTTTTTTTTTCGTGTGTTTTTTTCAAACAGGCAAAGTATACTTCATGTTAAAGTGTGGGGGTGGGGGAGGGAATGGGGGTGGGGGCGGTCTAAGAGTGGCGAGGGGACACCAACAGCAAAAACCCTGTCAGTGTCACACTATTCTGTAACACAAGCCGCTGATCTGAGAGTGTAGGACTCACACCAGGAGACATGTGCAGACAAGACAGTTTGTGTTGTGTTAAAAGTGATTGTGAACAGTTATGCGCTGAGAAGTGGATATTGACACAGACCCATGGCTTTACCTTCAAGGGTCATGAGTACACTTGTGTGTGTGTGTGTGTGTGCGTGTGTGCGTGCGTGCGTGCGTGCATGCGCGTCAGTGTGTGTGTGCGTGCGTGTGTGCGTGCTTGCGTGTGTGTGTGTGTGTGTATGATCTGTTTTGTTCTGTGAAGCAGACCTGCCTACCTCATGTTATGCTCATCAGTAATAACCACAGAGATTTTCAGTAATTTTGCATTTTCCTTCAGTAATTCCACGGACGCGTAATACACGGCGTTTTTGAACAAATAATGTGTACAAAACTCCAACTACATTTTTAACATTTTAACAAAAAATATAAACAGTAAAAAAGGAACAAAAACAACAAAGCAGAATTAAAATACCTTGGGATGATGGCTGATGACAGACTCAGGACAGGAGTTTCAGGTCAATTCAAAGGTGATATACTTGACAGTTTGTAACTTACACAGCAGTCACCACAGATGACACCACTGATGAAGAACCTAATGTACAACCCCCCCTCCCCCCAAAAAAAAAAAACTACAAAAATGTGTGTGTGTGTGTGTGTGTGTGTGTGTGTGTGTGTGTGTGTGTGTGTGTTGCACTAAGCCTTGTATTGTGCCTGAGAGATTGCTGAGTCTGGAAACATCCTTTTCATTTTCGCCACTATCTTGTCAGCACAGCTCAGGGACAAGTTGTTTCCGCAGATCAGCTCACACAACAGTCTTTCTGCGTTGGTGATCTTCCGTGTGTGGGTCTGACGGCTGCTCTCGCTGGATTTCGTAAACAACGATGTGATCTTCTGACTGGAGGCACTGGCAGCTGTCTCTTTGTGCATTTTCCCCGAGATATGGCGCTTGCAGTCATTTGCTCCCCCATGTCCGATGGAGAAGTCTGAATTGCACACCGAGCAGTATACAAATCCAGGTCCATGTTTTTTGGATTGCAAAAGACAAGGCCAAGTCCGCGTGTTTTTACTTCGGAACACTTGAAGTTGCTTCTTCGCCTTCTTCCGTTGTGGCACAGTGGTTTTCGAACCCCGTCGTCTTTTTTCATGCAAACGTTTAGAAGATTTCTCCGCCATTTTCACAATCGCCGGCAAAAAAATCGGTTTAAAACTTTGTCTTACAATGGCTGAACAAAAGGCTTCGAAGGGCGCGCACAGATGTGATGGCGCGTCGTTTTGGGCCCCAAACAGCACCACATTGACCAATCGCAAGTTCCAAACCACTGTGGTTTGGGCTTGAGTCAAGGGAAGTTACTCTGTGGTCTCGGAAAGGTCTAGCAGTCGACAATTTTTTTCGAGTCTGGAATTTGCGTAGTTTTTCAATTTTCTTTTCCGTAATTTCGCACGGAAAATCGTACCTCCGTAAGGGGGGGTTAATTTCTGTAAGATTACGTACGATTACGGAAGGGTAGGCAGGTCTGGTAAAGTCATGCATGCACGTCAGTTTCAATTCAGCTTCAATCTCTCTCTCTCTCTCTCTCTCCCCTCCCCACCCCCCCTTTAAGTCTCGTATGCCGTGTATGTGTGGTGTGTGTGTGTGTGTGTGTGTGGGGTGTGTGTGTGTGTGTGTGTGTGTGGAGAGAGAGAGAGAGGGGTATCTGTTCAAAGTTATGAGTGTAAGCCAATGTCAGTGAAACTTTTCTCTCTGATCATGCTTTATTGATTTTGTATGTACAACGCTATCTGTGCATGTCAATTTCTTTTACATGTTTATTAATCAGCCCCCCCCCCCCCCCCCCCCCCCACCTCCTCCCTCTCTCTCTGTGCATGCTTTTATTGATTTTGTATGTACAAATTTTCCCGCATGTCTGTTTCTTTATGATGTATTCTCAATCAGTCATCCTCCCTACCCCCAATCTCTCCCTCCCTCTCTCTCTATGCCAGACTCTCTTTCTCCTCTCTCTCTCGCTCTCAGTTTTTGCATGCACGCGCCGGTGTACACTGTGTATGTTTTTTTCCCCTACTGATTTTATAAGTGTAAATTGCATGCAGTGTCTTCTGTGGCATATTTACTCAATCATTCTTTTCCCCCTCTCTCTCTCTCTCACACACACACACACTCGACTTTGGTTGTTTTTTTTTTTAGTCGGGTGTTAAAAGTTGATACCTAAACCCAATCTGTAATGTTAATAATCAAGTGAGGTATGACTGTAAAGTTTCTGCTTTTATGTACATATTGTGTGTGCACGCGCAGGCATGCATGCGTGTGCGCAGCATGCATGCGTGGCGCACGCTGTGTGTGCGTGTGTGAGTGTGTGTGTGTGCTGTGCGTGCGCGCGCGCGCGCGGCCCCACGAGTGCGTGCATGCGTTTAAATTCAAGCGCTTCTGAACAGACACTTGTTCTGGCAAGCGAAGGACGATGAATCTGTCTGGCACTTGACGATATTCCCACTCTAACCTTCGCAAAAATAGCTCACAGGGTTGTGGACAGAGATGATTCCGCTTTTCTCGGTTAAAACTCTCGAAGTCAAGGAAACTCCTATGTGTAGTTGTTTTGTAAACACTGGTCAGCTTTAGGCACGATACAGACAGCAAGGCAATGTGTGGTTTGCTATTCTCCACGCTTACAGATACAAGACCGCTCACAGACCCGGGCTTGTTGGCTGCGCACAATTTGTTTCTTCTGTTTTTCCGTCTCAAGCTTTGACTCAAGCGAAATAACGTAGCAGTAAAACTGCCAAAGAAATAGTTCTTTCTTACACAAATTACTATCAAAACCAATTCATCTACATACTTTAGTACAAACTCACACACACTCCCCTCGCCATTCTTTTTCTGTTTCAGGGTATGTTGTCAAAGAACAGACACAGCCTGAAGCAATTTCATGCACAGATGTTAGTAAGAGTTGTCGTTCTTTGGTCAAAGCACTGCTATGGGTTAATCCTTGCAAGTGGAATTACTGCTCAAGAACTTTATTTGAATTTTTTTTTTTGACATTTCTTTTGGTCTCATATTTTGACATTTTTTATCAATGGTACAAAAAATGGCTACGGCAAAACTGTAAAGGGTAAACCGGGCTGTATTTGCAACAATTATACATAACCAATGAGACCCAATGCAGCAAGATGAAATTTTTTGCCACTTGAGTTCCCACACCCCCTTCTCTTGGCCAAACATTGGTTACGAATCTGTGGCTGTGTGATCACCGGTCTCATAATGCTGGCACACTCAATGTGGGCATTTCTAGCAGTTTCACTAAGTAGACAGTTAACTGACATATTCAACGGATGTGTAACTTGTACTGGTGTGTGAGGACAAGCTTTTCAGTGTGGTGACCCATGTGATGGAACATTGTGCAAGCACTGCATCACTCACTGGGTAAAGGGAGAATATTGGAAATGCACTGGTGTTCGTCTCAATCCTGTCGACATAGCATGTGGACTGGCTTTTTTCATGTCTCTAAGCTGTTCTCACAGCAAAAGAGCTGAACAGATTAACCTTCTGATCTGGCATACCAGGAGTTCCAAAGACCAATAATTCTTCATACATGATTTCCCCAAAAACCAATAATTAATCAGTTAATTAATTAATCAAATCTGTTAAAAATGTTTTTTTTTAAATATGTTTAAAATGTTTTTTTCTTATCCTATATTAAGTCAAAGTACCAAATCATACAAAAAAGTTTTTCAAGGGAATAAGAAGGGCAACCTTTAAGCCATTGCAAGCAGACCCTACTAAGAGATGAGCATGTTGATGCCAGGGTGATCTGATATGTTTGCATCACACAACTTCTATTCAGATCTTTTTTTACCAGCCAGCCACACAGGCCATTTCAGGAACGTCAGAACATACGGCACAAAAAAAAGCAAAAAAAAAAAGCAATAAGACAAACAATCTACAAAATTCAAATCAAGTAATATAACAACACTGCTGAATTCTTTATGCAGATAAAGACAGGTCATGCTGAGGGTGCTAGCCATTTTGCTGGAGTTACCATCTCCATCCCACATCGCAAAAATAGATAAGACAACACAAAAATGCAAAGCAATTAAAAAAACACACACACAGAAAATGTAATTCCAATAAAAATCTATTGCCTTTCAAACTATCAGCGTTACAGAGTCACCAGATTTCAACATTAGAAAAAAAAAAAAAAGGAATGTTATTAACTGTAAGATACAAATTCTGATAACTATTATAGAACAACTGTTAAGTTCACAGGCAATGTTATTTCAGAGCAAATCCTATCAGCATCCTACCATGTTGGCACTGATGTTGGTCTGTAGCTTGAACACCTTGTGCAGGCCGGTTTGTTCAGCCTGGCCAGTTTCTCTGGGGTCATCTTCACCACAAATTTCACTGTTGTGTCTGTGTGGTACTCTTGTAGTCCCTGCACACAAAGATCACTTAATCACTTTAAAAAGCACACACATCGTATACAGGCTTGATAACAGCTAGGAATCAAAAGGCTGAAAACTTAGAGCAAAGGGTCCAGAGGGTCCTCAAAGGCCATCTGGCAGGATCAAGTGGTTCTGCCTCTGTGGGGATCGCATGGTAACACCCCTGAAAAACAACACACTTTTTGGTGATTTATGAGCTGTCGACTGCCATTTCTGGAACTTACAATACACTTTCAACACAAAAAAGTGACAAAAACAAAAGCAACACAGCAGTAGAACTGGGAATTTTTACCACCAAATGTAGTTTAACAATATACTTATCTGTCCAAACAAATCCCTTATCTTTACTTGCTTACTTACATATTATCAGGATCCTCAAAACACACAACAAACACTCACACAAAATTGGACAGCAGGGAGCTAATCATGCCTCCATAGCTTATTAGGTTGGACGAGTGATTACCCATAATGAGTTCACTTCACTGCACCATATTCAGACATAATTCAATTCTCACATCTTTCCTGGCCAAACCAGGTGAAATGGCATCCTTGTGTTTGTACAGGTCAGTATATTGTAAAACATACTTAATCAGTAAAATTCAAAGTTCTCATACTTGCCTGTCCACACAATGGCCAGACTATTGAAAAGGATGATGGGGCGCATGCTTTTCTGTACAGAGTTATTGATCCCCAGACCTCTTTACCCCAAATTCCTGTACCTGTAATATCTCAGACAAAAACCTGTAATTTGAAAAACAAAACAAAACCATTATCTTCATAATCACAATACTTGAAGATCTGGAAGAGCCGGCTGTTGGCGCATAAGACCACTTTGTCGCCATCTTTAACAAAGTAAAAGATGCAAAGCACGCTGGGAAATGTCTTCTTACCGCTTTTGACCTAAACCGTAGCAGACGAAACTTCGCATTTAACATTTCTTTCTTTTATTTTTCCCCCGCTAATTCTTTTGTGGGGGGAGGGGGGAGGGGAGCGTAATTCCCATAATTTTGATTTTATTTCCGTAAAAATTATGGCAAAATTGTACGGGTAAACAGGTCTGGATCCCACACAAAAATTTCTCTGAACAGTTCCGACCCTAGAACTCAAGAGTCAACATCCACTGAGGGCCCAAAGCAGTTGTCTTCCATGAACGGACTGGGGATGAAATACTATTCCCTGCCTTCCGTCAAGAGAGTGGTAGAAGCAATAAATTAAGACTCTTTTTTTTCTTTTGGTTGTAAAGCCCCAAAAGTTTTTATTGTCACTCTCACCATCTTGTACTAACTCTTTCCAGAAGTCTGTGTTGGAATCAATTGTAAAAACTGCAGGTTAATAACAACTGTTTCACTATTTCATCATTTGCAAAGACAGTTCGTCCAGAACCAAGTGTGCGTGGGCTTAAAAGAATGTCATGGTTTAAAATATGGTGAAACGAGACCCGTTTCCCAAAGCATTTGGTGGACAGACTCATCTAATGACGTCAGTATATAGCCAAAGATGTTGGAGTGCATACCTAAGTATGAGATGTCATTATGATCTGACTTTATGCACTCCTTGTAATGGCTTCCATCGACTGACCATCAATGGCTCCAATTTCAGCTCCACTAAGTTGCTGTACAACAAGCCCAACAGCTCAGATCTGGGTCCTGTCCTTTTCCTTTCATACACTTTTCTGCTTTTGCCACGGTAAACAATCTCTCTCTCCTCTATCAACGCTTTGTTAATGATGACAATCTCTCTCTCCTCTATCAACGCTTTGTTAATGATGACAATCTCTCTCTCCTCTATCAAAGCTTTGTTAATGATGACAATCTCTCTCTCCTCTATCAAAGCTTTGTAATGATGACAATCTCTCTCTCCTCTATCAAAGCTTTGTTAATGATGACAATCTCTCTCTCCTCTATCAACGCTTTGTTAATGATGACAACTCTCTCTCCTCTATCAAAAGCTTTGTTTAATGATGACAATCTCTCTCTCCTCTATCAAGCTTTGTTATGATGACAATCTCTCTCTCCTCATCAAAGCTTTGTTAATGATGACAATCTCTCTCTCCTCTATCAAAGCTTTGTTAATGATGACAATCTCACTCCTCCTCATCAAAGCTTTGTTAATGATGACAATCTCTCTCTCCATCTATCAAAGCTTTGTTAATGATGACAATCACCTTTATGTTTCTCAACCTTTCTCTGATTTTTTGACAATAATTTCTTTCTTCCATGGAGAAAATTTTCAATTTAATGAAGAAAGACTCCTCCGCGGAAAGAACAAAAGGTAAGGAAAATGGGAAGGAAGGGTGCTCTATAAACAGTACTTTCCCCCCAAATCTTGCAGCTGATCTAGGACTTGCCAAATCTTCTTTTCAAGTCCTACAACACTTGTGCACAGGCCTTGCATCACACTTGGAATAGCTACTTTTCCCTGTAATGGATCCACCATCACTGGCATTCAAAATTTTATGTGTTTAAGGCAGTCAGCCTCAAAACTTTGCAGAATCAGCCGCGCTAGAGTGCAATGTGTTTCATATTTGTTCAGCCATATCAACCAGCACATAATGGCCAAGCTTTCGAAATGGAATGGATGTATTAGACAAAACTGAAATTGAGATTGACCAAACATCGTGGCAGCGCCCATACAACACCTTTGTCAATCTTTTCATCTGGAAACGCTAAAGACGCAGAATAAGTCGATCTCTTCAACAAAATGGACACTGACTCTTGCATCTAGCAAGTTTTAAGTGGGCAAAGAGCCACTTAATTAAATCGTGATACTTCTTTCCCGCAACAGTGTGATGACTGGGACACTCAAGAGCCGCAACTCTGAAGATGAAGCATTTGACCGAATTTGTTAACAAAACCGAGTCACCACATCCCTTGAAGAGTTCGCAACTTTCGACTCTGAACAAGCTGCAGAAAAAGCAATTGTACTGATGTCTTGAAAACACTGTGTGTCCAGTGGACCCTCTGTGTAAAAATCTGTGCATCAAACTGCAAAATCTGTGCCTGAGGTACCACTAGTCAGGTTTAAGAAACATTTCTTAAGGTTGGAACCAATGAGTTCCAAACAGTTGGGGTGGCAAAGCTGAAAGAATGCTTATTAAATTATTTTTGGTTTCGCTTTGGGATCTTTCAAGAGTTATGACTGGACAAGAAGAGAGTACATGATGACTAGTATACGTGGAGAGTTGTGGACAAGTATGGGGAAGAGAGGCCCTCAAAAGGGAAAGGAAGGCAAGAGTTACCATTTTGTACCTGAAATTTTGCAAGCGGCCAGTAAAGTCCCTTCACAAATGGTATCATGTGCTCTTGCGTCTTTTCATAAGTTGAGGACATAAACTCATCATTTAGAACTTGCTAAAGCCCTGAAATTGGTTCTCAGGGCAAACCATACAGTACTGAATGACAGTAATCAAACAGAAAGTCATTGGTAAATTGACGTCTCTGTGCTGCATCAGTTATACAATACTGATGAAGTTACACAACTCAAAGGGTTTACAAGAATGAAGCCTGACCCCACACTGCTGAGGCTGAGCAACATTCAAAGCAATTAACCCGTTCACTGCCTAAAAATAGTACAAACAAAAGCTTTCCAGTGCCAGGGAAATCTAATGATTTGGGGGTAATAATTAACAAAAATTCTAGCTCAGAAAACACAAAAGATATAAAAATGAAATCTATATAAATTTTTTTAGGGAAATTGAATGAAGATTTTGAATCGGCTTCTTTTGTTTTAATTTGATAATAAAAAAGTATTTAGGCATTTAGATTTGGTAGATTTTTTTGCACAATCAAAAACGTAGTGTTTACCACTACATCTTCACATCCAAACAAGAACACAAAGCAAAAAGTTGAAAAAAAGTTTGTATTGTCACACTACACCTGTAAATGAAGTAAAACAGTTTAGAAATCTATCAAGACGCTCACACTCTATGCAGACTGACCAGTTTCCCCGACCACGCCCCCCTCTCCCCACCACGCCCCTTGCTGGACTTCAACCCCTCTTTCACCCCTCATCTTCCCCTACCTTTCGTCTGCCCCGTGTCACGCCGCGGCAGGCCACGCTCCCCTCTCGCGCTGACTTTCACATCACTGGCCACCGGGACACGGTGCAGAGTACCACTAGGCTAGCTCGTTCGACCAGTCAGCTGAACACAACTGAGGTCACACAGCCCTACTCAATAAAATGACGAATTTTGGTCGGCAATTCACCCCCTATTTATCATCTTACCTTCATGCTCGAGCGAGTCGTTGAATAAAAGATTATTGTCTTTGTCAAAAATCATCAGCAGAGCCTGCTCAGCTGTATAAATACGTTGATTTGGTCGCTGGGCTTGTCGAAGGTTGCGCCGCCATCTTTGCAAGCGAGACGAAGTGCTGGCTGGTCATCCAGTCAGTGATGAGAATAAATGGGCTTTCCCCTCACGTGTGGTCATTTACATATTATTTTAAGACTACAGACATATAAGGCTTTCTACGCACACTCTATTTGAGTCCGTTGATAGAAATAGTAACGAATGAAAATTCAAGAAAATAGGCACTGGGAAAGCATTTCTACTTCGGCGTCAACTGACGGCTTAAAGGCACTCTTCGGGTTAAGAATTCAATAGAAATAGATAATTAACATATGTATATGCTTTTGGTGTCATGTGTGTGGGAACAAATGCATACATGTATTAGTGATGCATGACACACTCTGCCAATCTGAGCAACATCTAATCATCAAGTATCCAATAGAAATAAATATTCAAAACAATAGAAATAAATATTCAAAATATGTACATTTTTTTTGTATCATATGTGTGTGGGAACAAACGCATGCATGTATTAATGTTCCATGACACGCACTGCTGATCTGAGCAACATCTAAACAATTAAGTATTCAATAGAAATAAATAATCAAAATATGTGCCTGTTTTTTTTTTAGTCACATGTGTGTGGGTACAAATGTTTTTATTTGTGATTACATCCAAGACATGCAGGCATGTGTGCACAAGTGAGACTGTATACATGTGCATGTATGTAGGTGCAAGTGGGCATGCATATACACTTGTACATGTGTGTGTACATGTGTATGTACACATAAGTACCTTTAGCATGTTATGTATACATATGTATATATACTTGTGCACACCTGTGAAAAAGATAAACTGCCAGCCTATATGGGCAACTGAAAGAAGCTGAGGCGAAGACGCTTTATCTGAATACGCTACATGATAGAAAAAGGGGTAAAAAGTGGGAACTGACGTGATCATGGGAGGAGATTTATCTGTTCCCTGCAGCATGGCCTCCAGCACCTCCTCCTTGTAATTCTGGGTCCAGCTGCGGACGGGCAGCTCCGTGATCTCTACTGTGACCTCATCCAGCACTGCCACCTCCCCACTGCAAATGAACTTGTTCTCTCCCAGCTCTTCTATTGTCCCATGGAAACCCTTAAATGATGGTATCTGTTGGCCACACAGACAGCACAGGTCACATGCTTACAAGGAAAACACTAAAGGCAGACCTGGAGCAGCATCACACACATCTATAATCAATCATGGCCTAGATTCCTGCACTATCCTTAGTCCAGTATCTCTGTATTTTCTCCTGCTAGTGACAAAGTGGTTTGTTTGTTTGTTTTTGTATTCCTGCACTGTCCTAAAAAACAGCCCAATATCTCTATCATCTTCTTCTGCCAGTGGTAATTTTGTTTAATTTTGTTTTGTTTAGGTTTTTTTTTTTATTGTTTTTAATTTTGTTCAACTATTCAGCATCTGAACACCACACCCTACATGTTCAACTATCACAGGGGGGAAAGGTTGACAAAACTCCTGATATATAAAGAGAAAAAAAGTTTCTGGAGGAAGATAAGATAAGATAATGTTGCTTATAGCCCAGCCGACCACAAAGAAAAAAACACAGATCCAACAATGGAAAAAATAGCAAACGCAGAAATAAGTGTCCTTAAAAAAGTATAGATCCCCCAGTTTGTTAAACAATCAGTTTAATTTAATCATAAATACTTCAGTTTGGGGGAAAAAAAGTATTTTGAAAATAGATCAAATCTGTAACAATATTTCTTTTTTCATACTTATCAGTTCAAAGAAATGCTTTACTCCAACCTGATGTTTACCATGCTCTTGACATTAAAAAAAAAAGAAGAAAAAATGAAATAAAATTATCATTATCATCATCATCAAGGGAGAAGGCAGCTAAATCCTGACCTTTCAATTTCCGACAGGCTCTTTACTTGATCTCCCTTGTAACGGCTTCAGTACTCTAGAGTATTAACGCTTTTCTTCAATCTATATAACTGCTAGAAATATGAACTGTGATAACCACGGTTAACAACATAAGAATGACAAAAGAAGCAATCAAGATGACTGAGGATACAATCATTGTGACTACCATGGGGAGGGGATCCAGTCCATCCAACAGCCGCTTGAGATTGGCCACCACCTCACGGATGTCATAGTTGGGTATCCTGGTGCTCCAGCCAGTGCCAATGCCATCAGCACCGTTGATCAGCACCATAGGCACAATGGGGCAGTACCACTCAGGCTCTATACGCTGGTTGTCATCATACAAGTGATGCAGTAGAGAGTCATCCTTGGCATTGATGATGTGTCGGGCCAGTGGGCTGAAAAATCCATTGGTATAAAGAGAATGACATCAACACCTTTGCCTAGTATTTTCTCCAACAATCTTTCTTTAATTGTGTGTATGCAAAATGAGCATGGAGAGTGACAATCAGCACTGTGTTATTTTACCAGCTTACAAAATTGTCAAAAGACAAAAAAACCCTTTTTCTGAAAATTAAAAAAAAATGGAAAAAATAAAAGTTTACCGACAAGCCCGAAAACTGAACTTTTGACCCAGAGACAAAAAAAAAACACACGACAGATAAAAAAAACCAAAGAGGGAGAATTAGTAACAGGGGGTTTATCCTAAAGCCCTACTCTTTTTTGAAAAATTTTTTAATAATTCTAATGAGCAAAGGCTGAAAAAAATTTCTGTCATAAAAAATGACAAAAAACTAAAAATAAAATAAAAGGGCAAAATCATTACACGGAAATTTTAAGACTTTAAATATAGGTTTCGACCCCCGGGGATTCCCGGGGGTTGTGCCAAAGGAGGGCCCACTGCAAGAAAAAAGCGTCCCTCCCACACCAGGCATGCCCTTAAAAGGGGCGACTAAGGTGACACTGGCCTCCGGGGTTGGGGGTTTTGGTCAAAAGGGAAAAACCCAACCCGTCCCAAAAAAAAAATATTTTTAAACCGAAACCAATACCAAGAAACCCGACACAGAACCCGACGGCAATAAAAGCCCACCAGGCAACTGGACTGATGCCCGGACACAGAAAAAAACCCGAGGGACAAGGGGCCCCCCCCCCCCGGATGGTGGTTTTGCTGAAGCCGAAACAGAAAAAAAGGGGTTTTGGGGTGCGGGAAAACGCCAAAAACCTTGAAACCAGACTGGCAGATCCCCCAACTAGTCAAAGAGTTTGACCAACTCACCGGGAAAATTCTTGGGAGCAGCGGGGCCAATGGACCGGCACGGGAAAAAGGGGGAAAACTGGCGTCAGGCCCAATACCATTGTCTTCCTGGAAGATCATAAAAAACCCCCAAAAAACCCCGGGAGGGTGGGGGCATTTTTCTCCCTCAAAAAGAAAAAACAAAAAAAAGCTTTAACTAAAAATGGAAACCATTTGGACCAAGACTTTTGAAGGTTAGTTTCCCACCCCAAAATACCCCAAAGCTGACAGTTCTAGTTTGCTACCCCCAAACCAAGATGCAGATATAAACCCAAAGGGAACATTTTACGATAGTCCCAAAGCAGCAGGGGAAAATTTTTTTGCCCCATGACAGGGTCCCTGATCCTGGGCGATTTAAATGAAAAAAAGGGGCAAAAGGACAAACCCCGGGGAAGGGAGAAATTTTTAATGGGAAAACCCGGGAAATTTGGGCCCAAACAACAAAAAGGAAAAAGGGAAAAAAGCAACCCACTGGGGGAGAGAACAACCTGTTATTGGAGGCACCCTTTTTTTCAACACAGAATATTCCAAAAAAAAACCGGACTTTCACCAAACGGGACCCCCAAAAACCAATGGATCACATCAAGCCCAACCGAGATGGAGGAGCCCCCCTTCAAGATGCAGGGCCTAAAAGGGGGAAAAGTTCCCAAAGGAACCCGGGCCCCTTTTTTGGCCCCCGGGTTTCCCTGAAACAAAAGCCGAAAAACGGGAAGACAGGCACGCACAGAGAATAGACTCTACAGCCCAAAAATAGACCTCACCAAACAAGTTTTCCCGCTGGGGGAAATAAAGAACCAGTTTCCGGGCGCAAGGGGAACAAAAAAGGGTTAACAAAAGACAGCTTCAACCACCCTTTGGGGGAACGGGAAAGAAAAGGTACTAGCTTCCGCCGAAAGAAGAAGGAAAAATGGAGGGGGAAAAGGGAAACCGGGAAAAAAATAGATGAAAAAACTGACAAAAGCAGAAGATCAAAAAACACCAACAGAACGTTTGGAAAAAGAGCAGCACAAAAGAAGATATGCAAAATTTAAACCCAAAGGGGTAAAAAAGATGGACAAGAAGCGACAAAAAAGGAATACATCGAAAACTGGCAGTGACCCCCGGGGAAAAGCAGCTTTTAAAAATTTAAATCAAAAAAAACCGTACAAGAAAAAACAAGCAGCAAAAAAAAGGGGGTTTCCAAAACAATGATGAACCAGAAAAAGGACAAGAAGGGGAAGGTTTTTTTGAGGGAGGGGCAGAAAAACACAGCGTGGAAAGAACATTTCGAGTCATTTCTGAACAGCCCAAACCCCCCTCAGCAAGCAGAAAACCCCCCCGGCAGGTAAAACCGGGAAAACTAAACGATCCACCGACCCCTGAAAAGTGCCCAGCACAACCCAAAAAACAAGAAGAAGGGAAAAAGAAACCATGGGCGAGGGGGTTAACGGCAGATATTTTGAAAGCGGGATTTTTAAAATTTGACACCCCTATTCGACGGAGATCTTCAGACATTTTTGGGAAACGGGCCAGACCCCAAAAAGCGTGGAAAATTTGGTCTTTTTCTTCAAGTTGCCCAAAAAGGGAGATCTTGGAGATTGCAACAACTGGGGGGGGCAAAACCCCTTTTCCTTTCTCTCACTAAAAGGGGTATTTAGCAAAGGTTGTAAAGAAAGGGCCTAGGGAAAAACCCTTTAAAGGGGGAATCTCCCGCCAAAACAAGCAGGGTTTTCCCGCCCTGGGAACAAACCTGCCAAACAAATTTTCCACCTGCGCCGGGTTTTCTGGAACAGAGAAATTAGAGGGAACCCCGCCTTTTTGGAAAACAACAACTTAAATTGACCGGGAAAAGGGCTTTTTGACGGGGCACCCACCGAAGAGCCCCTTAGGGAAAAATCCGAGACACTAGGGGGAAACCCTGCAAAACTTTTTCCCGGGTCATTGAGATCCCTGTACATTAAATTTTCAGCGCACAATTTATCACCCAAACCAGCTCACAGACCCTTAAAAGGGGCACCCCGGGAGTGAAACAGGGTTTCATCCTATCCCTTTTCACTCTTAAACCCGGGCCCAAAAGGACGGGATTATAAAAGAACCCACAGCAAAAGAAGGAGGGAAAATAAAGATGGACCACACTTTTTGGGGGGCAACAACAACACGGGAAGACTTGGATTTTGGGCTGCCCGATATTGCCCCGAGGGTCCACTCGCTCCCCAAGAAAATGCAGGGGGAAAACAGCCCCCTTTGGCAAAAACACGGAAACCTTGGCTTAAAGGGTAAACCACCAAAAAAGAAAAAAGAGAAAGAATGAATCCCAAAATTTTCCAAGAAAAACCCAAACTAAAAAGGGTAAACGAAAATTTTTGGGGGAATTAACGACTTCCCCCTATTTTGGGAAACCCAAAGATGTCAAATACAGGGGAGGGGGAGGTGGAGACCCGGGGCTCGACTTGCAAAACCCCCAGGGCCCTTGCCTCACTCAGGACCCACATGGAAGGGGGGAAAATCCGCCTTAAAAACCAAGTTACAATCTTCAAATCAAATGAATAACACCCTTCTTTTTTGGATCGGGAATCTTTGGAAATGCCCAAACCCAAATCAAAAAACAAAGATGTCTTCCAAAACAAAAGCCTCAAAAACCTTTTTCCTACCCCATCTAGGGGCCAAAAACCATCACAAGAAAAAACTCCACCAAAGAGCAAAACCCTGAACCCCTCTAAAACGAAAAACAAACAAAGGCCTTTGCGAGGGAAATAGGGCCATTTTCCCTTCCGCCACCAAGCCCAACACCCAAATTTCCCCGAATCGCCCTACGAGGACCCGATGGCCGAAGAAGAAGGGGACCCCCCAAAGGGGAAACTTGGAGGGAACAAAAGAGAGAGAAAAGAAGGACAAGGGTTTTGGGCCAGGGGCCGCGGGAAAACGTTTTTCCCCAAGGCCCCCCGCCCCGACTCAGTGGCGGGCCTTTGGTCGGGGCCTTTTATTTTGCAAACCCAACCACAAAGAGGCCAAAAATAATAAAGTTTTTCCGGCCGATGACGTCAAAAATTTCTCCCGGGAACAAAGGGAAACCTCCCTGTTGGGAACCCAAATTTTTTTCAAAGACGGAGGCCACAGCAAAAAAAAACGTCATGAAAAAAACGAAAATTTTAAATGGGGAGTGTAGATCTCGCTTTTCATTTTTTAAAAATTGGGTTTGGTTTAAATTTGGTTTTTTGAACAAATTTAACCCAAAGGGGGAAAAGGGGAGATGGTCAAATGAATTTTAAAAATTTTAAAAACCCCCACTAAATTTCCTTGGACCATGAGTTCCCTTTGTCTGGGGTGAAGCGCATACACCTAGCAGCAGTTCGAGTGCTACAGAACCCTTGAGCACATTTTACATTTTTACTAAAGGGTTTGGGTCAGAAAGTGAAATCTACAACCCCCCCCCCTCCCCCCCCCCCCCCAAATTTTTAACACTTTTTAAAACAAATTAAAAGGGAAATTTTTAAACAAAGTCTTCTCGGGAAAAATTTCAGTTAAAATGGTCAGCGAATGAAACCATTTGAATGCAAAAAAATTCCCTAGTGTAAAAGATTTTTTTGGAGAACTTCTTTTTCCAATTTCAAAGGCAAATTTTTTTTTGTTTTTTCAGTTTTTGAAATTTTTTTAAAAGTGTGTGTGGTGTGTGTGGGTGTGGTGTGTGTGTTTGTGTGTTTTTGGGGTGTGGGGGTGTTTTGGGGTGGGGTGTGGTGGTGTGAGCATGCGTGTGTGTTGCATTACAGCACCCAAAAAACCCTAAAGGGAAAAATCATGATGCAGTCATTCAGGTTATCAGTTATTTGTTTGAAGCAGCATTGGTGTGAAATGCTTGATATGGGATGCACAAATTAAATGTATTAATACTGGTCAACATGGATTTGGTGACAGTGAAGATCTAGCCCACAAACAACAAACATCCACTGATTATGCACCAAATCAATGCATCACACATCCACTAGGTTATGCTGTGTAGATGTAGGGCTGTGAGTGTGCTCATACATTGTTTATTTCATTATCAAAGGCAAAGGAGATAAAGTTTAAAAACAAATTTGATTAAGCTTTGATTTTTTCTCAGCATGTTCTGCATTTTGTGTTTTCTCTTTTTCGTGTGCATGTCTGATGTGTCTTGCATCTTTTCATGTTTTTTGTTGGGTTTTTTTCATTATGTAGATCAAGCTGATAACTAACAATATCTTGCACCTTTGTTAAAGAGTTTAAAAAGATGAATCTACATCATGAAGATGTATATTTCTTATTAAAATTGCACCAACATTCAGCAGTTAAAGTATAATTTCTCTTCCAGACTGAGGAACTACTTCCTCTTCCTCTGCATTCGCAGGGGACTTTTCGCTTCCTGGCAGGCGCACTACCTTAAAGGCCACAAAGCCACGAACACTGAGCCAAAAAAAAAAAAAAAAAAAAAGAAAGAAAGAAAAGGAAAAGAACTCTGTAACAGAGTTAACTCTAAATGTTGGAGCATAAGTGTGATACACATTTTTTTTTTTTTTTTTTTTTGGCTGTCCCAACCTCTGCGCTACCTCAGAGGCAGTGCATCCACGCCGCTCATTCCGACACCCCGTCCACAGCCACAGCCCGGCTGGCCCCGCCGCAGCAATCCACAGGGAGCAGTCAATGTCAAGTCGTCATGAGGCAACCCACCGGAGGAGACACTGCACTGCTGCCGAGTCACTTCGGTGGTGTTCAGTGGCGCCTGTTCTGATCTAACATACGCAGGACACCACCTACTAAGCCCCCTACTGACGACAATAATTGCTTAGTCGCGGAGCCGGCGTGAGTGAGCTCTCCCCCCGGAGGGCGCCACCACGTCCGTCCAACGACAGCCCCCATGACTCGCCGATACCGGTGACCCCGACGGAAGCAAACCAAGGCCACAGACGCGGAGAGGACATCGAAACTGAGGTCACCATGAGAGCAGGACATGAAGGGCCACAGAATTTGAGACATTTTTTTTAATGCTGATCAATGGGAATGAGGATGATTAAGATGATGCTACGGATTTCCATTTCGGTCTGAGACTACATGACAGGCTGTACTCTACGCTTCCTTTCATAATATATCCTGGCGTCAACCAGGCCTGAGAGATACAGGCACCTGCAGTGTTGGTCATGAAATTTGAGCAACACTCTCAGAAACGCATCCATTAATTGGATGAAACTCGACTGTGTGGTCCCAGTCTTCCCAACTGAGTCCGCAGCAAACTCAACTCTGGGTAGGAGCCGGTCGGGGCAGAAAAAAACCACATGACTCTGATGGATTCGAACCCACGACCTCCCAGCCATGAGTCCGCGACGCTAACCACTTCGCCACGGCGGCTGGTGTGATACACATTTAACATTCACAATGACCATAGACATTTCCTCTACTACTTTTTCATTTGCAGTCATCTTGTCACTTGAAATTTGCCTTTTTTGGTTCTGCAAAGAATGTTCATCATAATACCATTTGCATTATGTAGTATTGGTATATGCATTCAAGTGTAATGGTTTATGCAGTTTCCCCTGTAGTTTTCAGAAAACTGTGTGAAAATTTATTGTCTCTCTTGATGCGTGTAACAGCAAAATCATGTATTGTCATTTACAGCTCTGTCTAATATATTCAGGAAATTTTTTCTCTTGTAAACCAGTCTTTGTTGATAATGGTGATGCCTTTTTTTAACTGCACTGTTCATGCATACAACTGAGATACATATGAGTAACACTGCCGGGGAAAAAAAAGTTCTTATATCACAATCTTTTTTTTTTCCCCCTAACTTTTGCAGTGATCTTTTTGTTTGAAGTGTGTAACAACAAAATCATTTGTCATGTTGCATACAGCACAGCTGTGTTACCTTTGCAGTACAATCTTCCTCTTTTAAATCAGTCATTGTTATTGTGGGAATTCTTTTTAATTGTACTGTTCATGCATGTGTACATAACTCAGCATGTGTGCACTGCTGGAAAACAAGTGCTCTTGAATCACATCACACAAACATAGTAGAATATTAATAGTGCACACAATAGCTGAACTTCAGAATCAATTTGTTTTGAAACTCAGAGAAATACAATGCCACACAGATCATAAATGAAAAGATTTTTTTCTTTTTTGTTTGTTTCGTTTGTTTTACAAACTCTCCACTTGTAAAATAATACTGGAGGAAGACAGACAATTTATCATGGAAAACCCACTGACACAGTTTTTGTGCCCAAATATGATCACTAATGTATGCCAATGACAGGGAAGAAAATGTCATCTTAAAAAACATTTCAATCTTGACAGTCTTCTGCTTCATCTTTGTGCCCTCATAGGGAACAGATACAAGTTGAAGATATACATGGAGAAAAAGTCATCTTGAAATATTTCTATTTTAACTATTTCTATTTTAACAGTCTTCTGCTTTATCTTTGTTTCTTCAAAGGGGACAGATACAAACTGAAGATATATGTGGAGACAAAGGTCATTTTGAAATATTTCTATTTTACCAGTCTTTTGCTTCATCTTTGTGCCCTCGTCAAAGGCAACAGATACAAGCTGAAGATATACATGGAGAAAAAAATCATCTTAAAATAATATTTCTATTTTACCAGTCTTCTGCTTCATCTTTGTACCCTCAAAGGGAACAATAGAAACTGAAGATATAACTAGAGAGAAAAAAATCGTCTTGAAAAGTTGTGCTATGGCCAGATGGCCAAATATCACTTACACTAATTATAGCAAACTTGTTTTTTTACCTTAAGACCCAAGAGGTTGAAATGCATTGTGTCTTGTCCTGTACTTTATGTTCTTGGTGGAAACTACCCCACTCTTTCTAAATCTTGTTTTTTAGTCAAGCTGTCATGTGTGTGTGAATTTGATGTTTCAGATTGTTTAGGAAAATACTTGGATACATTGTTTTATTCAAATTACGATTCTACAGATGTCTTTTCAATGCTAGCTTTTTGTGTACATAATGTGTGCATGCTAGTGATTCCTTTGACTTTTCGTGTACTTTAATCCAAAATGGAGATTAAAAAAGCAGGGGGAAAATATTTTGAATGAAAGCAGCTTCTGTACATTTTCTGTGTTGTTTTGCATAGTTGTGTGTCAGTTTGTGTTCCAAGCAGTGTGTGTGGTGTGTGTGTGTGTGTGTGTGTGTGTGTGTGTGTGTGTGTGTGTGTGTGTGTGTGTGTGTGTGTTGTGTTTGTGTGTGTATTTAAACTACACAAGATTACAGATCAGCTGACTAATTATTACTTGATTAAATCTGGAAATTGTGGAGTCAGTTCTACCCCACTCTTTTCAAAGATTTACTTCCAGGAAGAACTCACACTGAACTTTTTTACTATGTGATATGATCAGTTTCAAAAGTTTTCCTGCCTCATTACTTACCTGTACCACTTTCACTGACAGTATAATTGAGGATTCTCATGTCAGTCAGTCATGATTTGATCTCCCAATGTTTGTTACACTTATGACAATGTTGGCTAAAGGAAAACCATACTGACAAGCTGAATCAGTGAATGAGAGTCTCCCATAGTAAGGAACTTGGACTTGAACACACACTCACTCACACACATACACGCACGCACACACATACATACACACACATTCATTTTGGGCATTTTAAAACTCAGTGCCCCTTCCATCCACTTAAAATCTTAATGCATGTTGCATATAGCGTCGAGGGGTGTCTAATTACATCCATGAAAATGTTTGGAACAGACTCGAGCGCCTTCTTCACTGTGCTCAAACGCGATGTCCGTATGCCTGATCGTGGCAATCAACGCTCTTCTTTTCCGTGTTGTCAGTCCTTCCATTAATTTTCCGCAACGGCATTTCACCTTCGGAATTCTAAAAAATTGCAATCCATGTTTTCGTTTTGCACCCTAGTATGTGTTAGAAGAGCTATGACAGCCTATAACACAACAGTGTTTCACTGTGTTTATCAATCGCTGTCTTACTTCCTGCGCCCCAATATGGCGGCGATCCCATAAATCATTGCGTGTGACGTCAATGCCTCGAAACCTATTGCTGATACTTTTACATTCTTAAAATGCATGTTCTCTTTCACAACAGATTTTTCTCTTTTCTTTTTCTTTCTTAGAGTACTTTTTCAGTCTTATGCTCCACCAACTCCATGCACTTTTCAAATGTCACACACAACTGCTATTTGTAGGTTTCTTTTCCCTCTGCAGTTAGTGAACTCTTCATACTGATGGTTTGCAGTCATTGTTCATGGTTCAACTCTTTCTCACAGAACTTTTCCCAGCGATAAAGAAGCCTGTCCAAATAAACACTGGCTCTTAAATTCAACCGTCATACAATCTTTTATTCTGCCATTTCCATTGGTCTGTTCTCAATATTTTTCTTTCTGAGGTCATTATTTTGTTTGCATCAACAGGGCAAGGGGCCAAACACAGGAAGGTTTCCTGGTTCTGACAGTTACAAATAAGAGAGAAAAAAAAACATTTTCCTTCTTAATATTCACTGAAATAGTTCTCACTTGCTGTCAACTCATTCTTTTGGACAAATCACATTTTGGAACTAAGTAAAGAAGAAGTGGTGTTGTAAAGAAAAAAAAATATGTTCAGTAAAATAAAAGAAAAGAAATTCACACCGAAGAACTCCAATGGGCACCTAGCTTCATTTTAGCATATCTGTTTACCCTGAAAATGCTATAAGTTATTTTTCAACAAATATGAGCATGTTTTCTACGGAGTGAGTGTACAAAAGGGGCAGAAGGGACGGAGGGGCTTCGCTTTCTTTTAATCTGCTATCACACACTACAGCGGCTTCTTCTTGGCAGTAACCACTTGCTCTTACATTATGTACAGTAAAAAATAGGTTCTTTCTAATACAGATTATTTTCAATCCTGATTCATGGCACATACGATAAAAATGGGTTCTTTCTAATACTCATTATTCTGAAACCTGATTCATCAACAGACTTTGGCACAAATTCATCCTCTCTCCTTTTCTTTTTCTTAAAAGCATACTGTTGCAGAAACAGGCACAGTCTGATGCAATTTTGCACGCTGAAGTTAGCAAGCGTTGTTATAGGCTGGTCAAAGTCCCCTCCAAGGTTACCTTCAGCAAGTGCAATTACTGCTCTCGAACTTATCTCTCAATTGTTTTAATGTAATTTTAATTTCAGGTCATCATATTTTGTTGTATTTTTGCTAAACGTGTACAAAATACAGTGGAATCATATGGACAAATAGGTCTGTTTTAAGCCCACCATCAGTGAGAAGGGTACATGACCATTTAACCCTCTTGTACTCAGTTTCTCTGACTGCAAACTTCCCCTAGATTTCAGATTCTTTTACAGGTTTCAGCCTAAAAATGGGTATGTGTGATTATTAACTTATGGGAATGTATGTGAACCGCTAGGAGAAAGAAAATTGGCAGACAGTTTCAGAAGAGCATGCACTTCACTTTGAACTCTATTTTGTCTGTCTTAGAGATATAGGTCGTGTCACTGTCACCAAATTGTCACCAGACACGTGAAATTTTATGATGACAATCAAGTTTACAGCATGCAAGCATGCGCAGTCACCATGCTGATGCAGGCTGTTAGTGTAAGATGAAACCTGAGGCCTACCTGATGTAAACCATCTGCTGCCTGGCAGTACAGGTCCCACTGGTTGTCCCACCAATGTCATACAAAACTTGTCACATGTCACACACAATACTATAAAAGAGGGTCAGGTGCGCCCTTTGCAGCTTTTTTTGTCTTGTATACCTGTTTCTTTCATCAGTAGCAGTCTTAAAAAACAAAGAGGAACAAACAAAACGAAAAAAACAAGTGGTGTAGCAGTGTCAGGTAACGAGTGAGCCGGCCCAGTGGGTTCCTGAAACGGACGCACCCCTGCCGTGCCGTGTGTCGCGGGCCTCCATTTTGTCTGAAGCGCCGCCAGTCGAACATTGTATTCCGGGTCGCTTTGCACTTCACCGTCTTCTTCAACACTACTACCTACTTCTATATCACTTTCATTCTCCATTTTTCTTTCAAATGTCTCCACTTCTACAATAATTTTATCTAACTCCTTGCGAGTGGTCGACCATCTCGTCGTCGTTCGTAGCAGACGCGAAAGCCGCCATTGTGAAAGTCGGTCAGTTTCCATTCACAAAGTTACTCGCTGCGTTCTGTGCCTATTGTCAATGAACACACACGGTTCCATCACCCAAAAATAGTGCCAACACATGATTGGGCAATGCCTGAGTCTTCCTAGTTACTGTCTGCGACTGTGTGTGTCTACACACGTGATCACTGCGTGATGGAAAATTCCCACAGAGAGGTCCCGGTACGTCCCGGTACGGGAAGAACAGGCGCCCGACGTTCAGTCCCGGATTCTCCCGTTGCGAGTATAAGAGGGTTAACAGCATTGAAACAAGTGAATGTTTCACTCTGTGCAAACTACTCAGACTTACAAACCTGGTTGCCAGCTGCATAGTGCACTGCCAAAACATGTTGGCAGTTTTTCAGAACTAGTATACCATGTATGACATATTACACTTTTAATTTCTTCATGAATATTCGTAATACAAGGGCTGGTTCCAAAATTCACATGTTGGGAGGGAGACCAAGTGAATGAAATTGTCAGACAGCACGTCTTAGTTTAAAGCTGCAAACTCACAAAGATTACAAGACAGACATTATGGCATCACTAACTAACCTGAGCATGGTGAAGATGTAACAAGGACCGACAACAAAGACATAAGGTTTACATGACAATGATCATGGTGTCATTAACTGACCTGTGCATGGTGAAGATGTAACAAGGACTGGTAACAAAACCATATGGTTTACATGACAATGATCATGGTGTCACTAACTGACCTGTGCATGGTAAAGATGTAACAAGGACTGGTAACAAAACCATAAGGTTTACATGACAATGATCATGGTGTCACTAACTGACCTGAGCATGGTGAAGATGTAACAAGGACTGGTAACAAAACCATAAGGTTTACATGACAATGATCATGGTGTCACTAACTGACCTGAGCATGGTGAAGATGTAACGAGGACTGGCAGCATCTTTGCCACCATGCAGACGTGTACCAAACTGACCAATGGGCTGCAGCAGGTTGAGGTTGTTGGAGCCCACAAAGTTCTGAGCCAGGTTGATGATGGTGCTCATCAGCGAGTTCTAATAACAATCACAAGTGTATCAGTATCATTTAAAATCAATGTAAACTCAAAGACACAGTAACAGAAATAAGCATCAATATCTGTTCCTTTTTTTTCTCCCTCACACCATATCTATTCGTGTGATCTCTCAGTGCTCTTTTTGTCATGTGATGTTGACAATTTGACAATTTTTGGAGTTCATATGTTCCCTGATCTTGAGGTTGCTCACTGTGGTATAGTGCTCAGGATGACTGGGAATCCTTTCCAGCAGAAAAGAAAAGAATGACTCATGTTGGCAAAACACATCTGCAAGAATAATTATCTTGAAATTCTGGCTTTAAAGGTGAAGATTATGACTCCTTTTCTTTCTCCTTTGGAGCTTTCCTGTTCCACATAAAATATATACATTCTGTTCATCCTGGCATCATTTCCGACCATTTTTTCATGGCTGGTATTCATAGGCAATTTTCTGATTGCTAAATTCAGCATCACTTGGGGCAGTTTCCACTTTGAATACAGCCAAACAGGATGTGTGCTTTTTCTCAAGTATTGATTTTCTATTTCATAACACAGATGACACTTTCAAATCCCAGTTCTGTTCTTCAAGGTCAAGATCATGGGGAGGTGGATAAATCATCCTGAAATGAAAGGGACAGTTCAGTTGACGATGCACAGCCTGTGTGGACTCTCTGATAGGATGAGCAGCTGCATGTTATTCTTTTATGGTCATTTGACAGCATAATTTTCAAAACTGCCAGACAGAGGAGATACACTGGCTGTGTTATGCTAACATCACACATAGTGTAGAAAATGATGATAAATGATGAATTTTCATACATGTCAGTGGAAAACATCCACATGTTCTTTGTCAAATGAAAACAAATATACAAAAACATATGAAAAATGTAGACAAGGAGTATCAGCTGATGTTTAACAATTTATCAGAAGTGGCAGCGCCAGACACCTTACCTCACCATGATGGTAGGCTGACTGCTCAGCCACAGAACCAGCCAACTGGGCCACCTTGATCTCTTTCTGGGTCAGATTGCGTTTGACACAGGTGAAAATCACCTTGCGTTGACCAGGTTTTAGGCCGTCCATGAGGGAGGGGATAGAACGCACGTTGTCGGCATTGCTGAACAGGATGAGCTCACGATTGATGAATTCGTTGTATGTGATGTTCCGCGTCTCTTTAGTGTACAGGTACAGCTGTCCAATACACATAAAGCAGCAAGTCTAACATGCATACATACATATGTAATGTTTAGCTTGCAGGAGTTGTAAAGGGGCAGTGTGATATAAAATTCTCTTATCTGTTTGATTATGTGCATTCCTGAGTTGCTCATTGTATGTGGATTATCAAGATGCCAAGTCGATTAAAAAAATTAACAGTAAAAGGGAAATAAGAACCCCGCTCATGCTCATACCATCCCCTGCACAAATGAAGGGTTATTTTGTTTTGTTTTTGCTTTTTCTCTCAGGCATTTCATCAGTTTGCAACCTAAAGATTCCGATAATTCAATTCTCTATAAATACTGACCCAATGCTCAACCCTATAAAATGAAAATCCACCCAACTGAGCTCGTGTTACGTTGCACAGGACTAAAAAAAACAAACCAACAAGAATCCTGTTCTAGAGTGAGATAATAACATAAGTGACAATCCTGCATAAAGAAAATGAAATGATCCTCACCTCGGGCAGTCCCATCTCTGTGCGACGTTTGCGTTCCTCCATGTAGTTGGTTAACCACTCCTTTCTTTCCTCGATCTTCTTCTTGCTGAAAGCCAGGTTGATTGATGCGTCATCCTCAGATCCACCATACCGGAATGGAATGCGATGCCGGGGCATGTCTGAGAAGTACTCCTTGGCCTCCTTGGAGGTGGAAGTACCCAGACCTACCCAAACAGAACAAAGGCAATGACTTCTTTTTAAAAGAATGTGGCAGATATACAATGAGGTCTGCTATGACACATTAAATCCTGAAGCAAATAAAAAGCAGAAAAGCAAAGAGACAGGCTAAAACAGAAAACATATATAAAGATGATAGTCAAATTGAGAGCAGCAGCCAGGCAGAAACCATGTTGAAATAAACTCGCCCAGTCACCAACTAACATGACAGAGTTGTTAAATAATTTCAGTAAGAGAGCAAAACTAGCAAAAAGTCTTCTGAAAATATATATTCTAAGCACTTCTATAACCGTTTTCAAAGTTCAATTATATTACTTGATTGCCTGCACAGCTTTTGTCTGGGAAAGGCATGGAAGGTTACACAAAATTTCCATTCAATATCAATAGAGAGTAAAACTCATAACACATATTTCCTTTTCACTCATTTATATCAACCATATTACGGTGAAATGTTTTAGTTTGTTTATCTGAAAACCAACAGTTGGCTGCCAGAATTCTTTGTTGGTCACAAGTTTTTTTTGGGGGGGGCAAAGCATATCTTGTTGCTTATTTAAAAATGATGCCTTTCCTTACCTTCACTATCCTTTGAGACAACGATTAAAAAAGATTTTGAGAATAAAAATGAAAAAGTATACATAGGAAGAAAAATGATTGGGAAAAAGACCGAACAGATAAAAGAAAAAAATAAATAAATAAAAAGCTAAAAAAAAAAAAAAAAAGGGGGAGGCAAATGGACAGAAAGATAATAAAAAGGCCAAAATACCTTTGTAGTACTTGATTTTCCAGGTGTGCCAGTTTTCAGTTTTGCTCTTCCACTCCTCAAACTCTGGTAAACTGAAAAATGACTCCTCCGCTTTGCCCTTTGTTACCTGCACACACAACACACACATGTATACATACAGTTTCTGCCGGCTTCAAGGAGAAGACAACAACTGCAATACTATCAATCACCAAAATTAAAAGAAATAAACGCCTTTTCCTGCAACCTCTGTTGTCATGATTCTTAGCAGTTATCAACTCTCAGTCTTTACAGCCAGCTCACACTTTCAATAAAGAAGTAGGAAGAAAGCAGTAACCATACAGTAAAACTTCAGGGAAAATTCCAAAGCCTGCTCTACATAGGAGCTTGTCCTTTTTTTTTGTCAATTAATTTCTTCCCCTTTTTTTGTTTGTTTCTCTCGTTTACTTTTTTGACATTTCTATGAGCTCACTGAGAAGACTCACAGTGTTCAACATCATGTAAAACCAGTCAATCTGCCTTCCCCAATCCCTCATCCTCCTTCCAAGTTCCCCCTCTCTCTCTCACCTTGACAATAGGAGTGATGAACTCTTCCACAAAGTTCTGCTGGAGCAAGTTGGGCCAGAAGTGGTGGATGAAGTTGACCAGCAGTCCCTTGATGTGGGACCCGTCTTGATCCTGATCAGTCATGATCATCAGCCGCCCATAGCGCAGTGTGCGCAGTTTCTCAGGCGAGTCATACTTCTCTTTGAAGTGCAGACCCAGGATTTTGATGATGTTGTTGATTTCTGCATTGTCCATGATCTGCCCACCAAAGAACACTATCACACCACATCATAATCAATAAAACACTGTCAATACATTAAGCTATGGCTTTGAAATGGGCCACTGTCATCACATTTGACTATTTTCATCTGTTATCATTCAACTTTTAAAAACCATTTAATCAAATCCACATACAGCCATGTTAAGCAATTTTGTATAAGTTTATACCTGCAAGTTGTAGATGACAATTACTGAAATGAAAAAAAAAAAAACATCCTACACCAACAGAGCCCTGAATAAAAATGACATGTCTGGTTATCTACACAATAAAGTGTGTGATACTGACAGTTTCCTGTAAGCTGCTCCCAGGGTAGTGCTTGGGACTGAATCAGACCTATCAGATAAGACTATAAGGAACTGGTTCCAACAGTATGAGAAAGTGTAGAAGAGTATCATAGACTACAGAAGAATATGGAAGTTGTGGCAGCAATTTTTTTTTCAAAGTAAAATCAAAACAATGACATAGTAACCAAAACCATATGCAAAAACTTTGGAAACAACATCAATGAGGACAAAAGTCCTTTGTAATTAGACACCACTCCTTGCAAAACACATTTACTATGGTGTCCAATGGTTTTATCTGCATCTGGAGAACAAAGATAAGCCCACCTTCTGGCCCTGCTCTGGGATCAATCCTCGTGAAGAAGCAAACATGTGGGCCTCTTTTCTTTCGTTCTCTCTCCTCTTTTACTCTCCTTCCTCTAGTCTCTCTCTTCTTTTTTTTTTTTTGAGGGGGGGGGGGAGGGGGGCTACACTGACCACTGTCCTTAAAAAAGGATGGATGTGGAAAATGAAAGAGGAAATAAGAGATGAACCCAAAATGACCACAGGAAGAACAAAGTTTGACTCCCTTGGCAAAAGACAGAGACAGAGACAGAGACAGAGACAAGAAGCCTCAAGTAAGGAGGACAAAAGCCCAGCAAACACCACAAGGTCTGAAACTCTGGCAATTCAAAAAATCTCTGATGGGAGTCCCTGAACAAAACAGAATGAGAGGGCAACTCAAGAAATGACATGGCGGAGAGAAGATTGTCCGCCAAACAAGAAGCAAGCCAAAACATGGAAGATGGAAACTTAACTGCTTTAGTTTGATTAAAAACGCAGCAAAATGCAAACTGGGGTTCAAACAAAGTCAAGTGAGTGTCCCTGTTGATGTACAACTGCTCCAGGTAAACAGCCAGAATTGAAGGGATACCCTAAAAAGGAAAACAGGCAACAGCCTGACAAGGCATGATAAAAATACAGCATTTTCTTATATGACAAGGAGTGAGCAACTTTGTTGGACATATCAACTTCAAAAGACACTGAGTACCTACATACCTCTTGAAGAGGAGGAGAAATGTCAAAATAGGAGAGGGAGGGCGACTTGGACAACAGGCCAGGCATTGGAAATCACAGATTCTTGCAAGAGAAACATTCTGAATTTGGTGGTGAAATGCTGTAAACATCATCATCATAGACCTCACCAATTCTGTCACCTGTACCACACTTGTCTGCATTCACACCGTAGGAACTTAAAGGTCTACTTTAGAGGTTTTCGATAATTGGTCAGCTTATGCAGAAATATGAAATTTTTGATAAATTGGTAAAATAAACATCCGATTCGCTCCCGATCACACGAAATCGATCCGCGAAAGTGGGCATTTTCACCTGTAATCAAGAAAACGGGAGGTAATCAACTAAATCTTGGCATGGCTTAACTACTCTTGGATGTGACGTCACATGATGGACTGGCCGTCAGCCGCGACCTACACAATAAGCCAACGGCGACAGAAAGCGATTCTGATGGTTCTTGCACATCTCGATCAGTATTTAATTTATCATGTAAAAACAGTGACTATGATTGCGACAGCTAATGTAACTCTGGGGATGTTTCTGCAAGGCCTTTACCTTATCAGTTTGAACGCTAAGTTCTTTTTACCACGTCAGTTCCAGCTGGACCACGGAAACGAGCTATTCAGTTCCAGCTGGACGCCCGAACACATCATTCCGAAGGCGTACGGACTTTACCGAAGTCTCGAGGGAGGCTACCGACTGACTTTTTGATGCAATCACGCGTGGACGGCGAGTGGAGATTCTCCTTCCTCAAGCCTTAACGTGTTCATTCAATTTAACAAGTGTGATCTGTCCATAGATAAGAACAGAATAAACGTGCGACTATCGTACTCATCTGTACGAGCTTACCACTCCGCCTTCAAAGTATACGCGCACAATGCAGACGAAGTTTTTGATCCACTCGAACGGGCTCGGCAATTGTCGGAACAGCTCGTTTCCGTGGTCCAGCTGGAACTGACGTGGTAAAAATAACTTAGTGGCCCGGCATGGTTGCACCAACCGAATCCACTTCTTTCGAGTATCTGGATCAGATGGAAATGTGTGCAAAGAATATCCGTCTCCTGCTGAGCTGCTGCACACGCCTACAGCACAATATCTGCCACCCCTCATGACTTTTTAGGCTGTGGGGGATCGCAACTCGTGTTGATTTCACTTGGCGTTGGCTTGTTGTGTAGGTCGCAGCTGACGGCCAGTCCATCAAGTGACGTCACGGTTTTCGGTCTACCGCGCGGGGTTTGAACAGGTGTGCAAAACTCATTTTTTATCTGTTAAATTCTTCCGGCGACTTTTTAAAAAAAATGAATACCGTACTGTAGTTATATGACATGTAGACCTGTTTTTAACAAATTATCGAAAATCTCTAAAGTAGACCTTTAATCATGAAGGGATTGGTCATGGTCAGAGGATGCCTCGACCTCCCAGCCAATGTTTACTGAGGCTTGCCCTTTTGCGGCAGGGACCCCTGTTGGCTCTTCTCTCCGTTGGACACTATCCAACCTTGAGCAATGTCAGGGACAAAATGCAGTGCTTATCCTTAACAACTGCTCTAGTCGCCCTTCATCACTTACAAGGCACTGAGAGGTCGGAAGCACAGAGCGGTGGGGGATGGTGGTAGGGAGATGCTGGCCTGTCCCCACAACTCGGAGTGGATGCTGAACCAGTGAGGCTGGGAAAAACAGGCATCTCCAGCAAAAACTGAGGCATCATCACAAAGGCTAAAACAACTAGAGCTGTAAGGCTCAAAGGGAACATTAAGAGCAAAAGACACTGGTCCTGTGAGTGTAGGCTCAAAGGGGCTTATAGCAACATGAGGGGCAGATGCATGACTCTGCTTCTAAAGTAGTGGAAATGGAGAGCAATGAATCTATAGTGCAGAACAGCTGAGCCAAATGCTGGAGAGAGATGGCAATAAAACACAACTTGTGAACACTTGCAGACAAAATACCCCCTTGTGAAGACGAGGAAGCAGCTTTCTTAACCAAAACAAAATGAGCTTAAAAGGCTACCAGAAAGGATCCAAGAGCGTCGAAAAAACTAAGACCAAACTCTGAAGAACGGATGGGAACGTGTTCCCTCGACATGGAAAAGGAGAAAACTGATCTACATTTGAATATGGCACAATGAACTCACTAAGGGCAATAACTCTTTCTGCCTATATGGGTATGGAGGCAAGATTAACTCCCTGATCTCTGAATTTCGTCCTTTTTTTAATCCTGATAATTTGGCAATGTTCTATACCAACTGAGAATAAACCTTTAGTTTGGATAGGTAAGTTTAAGAAAACTTCCAGCAGCTGTGCAAAAAGGCCTATACAGTTTGATGAACATCCACTCTCTAATTTTTAAAGTCAACATGTGGACGAACAGACTGATATGAAACGAACAGAACTGAATATAATGTACCACTTGCAAAGTAACAAAGGACATGTCAAAACTTGATATTGTTCTGGACCACTTGTCTGTACAATTTTGTTTCTTTGTATAAAAGCTTTTTTTTTCCCCTTCCTTTTCCACGTACCTGTTTGTGTGTGGCTTCACGAACATTGAGCAGCTTGCCCCTGAGTGGAAAGACGCCATAGCTGTCTCGGCCGATCACCCCAAGACCAGCCACTGCCAAGGACTTGGCTGAGTCTCCTTCAGTAAGAATGAGGGTGCACCTCTCAGAGTTCCTGGTGCCAGCGTCATTGGCATCATCAAGCTTGGGGATGCCCTTCAACTTTGAGTGCTTGGCGGAGTGACACTTTTTATTCAGCTGGGCCTGGGCCTTGAACTTCATCCAGCTCAGCACGCTCTCCACAATACCACACTTGTTTACCTGCCAAACCACACCACTACTGCTCTGATGTGAGGCCCATTTCATTTTCAGTGGTTTTTTTTTACTGTACTGATCTTCTGCACTCCAGTCCTCACACATAAAAGCCCAAAAATGTATTCTTCTTTCCCTTCTTTTGATCCAAAAGAGAATCGAACTGTTCCCAAATATTTGTACATAAAGTAGTAAACATTTATGTTTTCATCTTTCTTCTTTTACCGATGGAGAAAACTTTTTTTTTGAGCGAACTTTACATTCAATTAGTAAATCCGGCCTGTAGTGTCAAATCTGCATACACAAGAAGTTACAAGGAGCTGTCAATACCCTAAACAGTCTGCAGGAATTCTTCCTTAAAAAGTTATACATCTTTTAGAACCTTTTTCCTTTTCCCAAAAAACAAACCTTATACTGAATTATTCCACACATCTCACCTGAGTAACAAACTTTTCACTGAGCTGGCATTTGGAACCAAAGGACTTGGCTTGTTTGGTCATGTTCTCCTTTGTCTGGGAGTCGAAGGTGGGGTTCTCAATCAGGCAGTTTACAAAAACCCACAGGTGGTTGCGCACCTAGGACACATACAATTGGCTGGGATAACAAAAATGTCTTTAAATCATCAGCATCATGTCTTTGTCTTGGTAATTTCTCTTTTTTTTTTGCAACTTCTTCAGCTATGCAAATAAAAAAAAATTTTTACAGCCTAGCCAGCCTCTTCTGCCTGGCCAGTTAGGGCTGATCTGTATAGATGAAAGGGATACTTCACTTAAACGCTATCATCTCAAAAACTATTTTGCCAAGAGGCAAAAAATAAACCAAACAAAAAAAAGAAGAAAAAAACCAAAAAACAAAACCACCTAGGTTACTGCCAAGAGACTAGAAACGTATTAAAAATTTTCAAGTAATATTATGAGCTTTCCAACTTCGATGCTTTGATAAACAAAAACATTGGTTCTTCATTTCCACTCTAAATATCTGGAAAGTATTCTGCCAAGATGTGAAAAAACTATACCGTTATAAGAAAATTGTTCAGCAACATATGAAAATTTTATATTATGTTATGTATCTTTGGATTTACGATGTATTAACGAAGTCAAACAATATTTTACCTTTTACCCAGTTCATGTTTGAATGTCAACAACAGTCACTCAAAAACAAATATTTCTTTACAAAGCGATTAGACTAGTTTTTTTTCTTCCCTTTTCTTTTGTTCTCCTCCTTTTAACTTTGTAGGGAGTCACTGGGCACCACAATTGGAAATACATCACAGGGCTCCTCCAGTTCTGGTGGTTGTGTGCCAAAGTCTGGGTCTCTGAAAATGTTTTCTCTGTCCACTCTGTAAAAATTGTCAATCCACTGGTGTTTTTTTCTTGTTGTTTTGTTTTGTCCTCCCCTCCATCTCTCTCCCTCAACAGTTTAGCAAGACCATTGAATCTTGTTACATGACCATACCAACGAAGTTTTCTTTTTCTGACTGCCCAGTAGATCTTCGTATAGTCCTCTGTGCCGCCTGATGATTTGATTTACTTGTTGATTGGGAATATGATCAGTGTATCTGATGTGGTAACTTGCAGAAAACATCTCATTTCCATGGTTTGGATTCTTCTTTCCAGATCCACTGTGTTGGGCCATGTCTCGCACATTTACAGGAGAATGTAATCATACACAGGAGTCTGATCTTGTGTTTCATGTCCTTCTATACAAGTTCTCACCTGGACAGTGCTGCGGTGGTCTTTGCCACCAGATTAGGTTACAAAACTGATTTATAGTAAACTTCTGTATCATCATACCACAGGTGTTAACTGACAACACAAACTGTTAATTCTTGTGTTTTTTGTGTAGTCCACCATCTTTTTTGTGAACTTTTTTTTTTTTTTTTTTTTTGGCTGTCCCAACCTCTGCGCTACCTCAGAGGCAGTGCACCCACGCCGCTCATTCCGACACCCTGTCCACAGCCATAGCCCGGCCGCCCCGCCGCAGCCCCGGCACCAGCAATCCACAGGGAGCAGTCAATGTCAAGTCGTCATGAGGCAACCCACCGGAGGAGACACTGCACTGCTGCCGAGTCACTTCGGTGGTGTTCAGTGGCGCCTGTTCTGATCTAACATACGCAGGACACCACCTACTGACGACAATAATTGCTTAGTCGCGGAGCCGGCGTGAGTGAGCTCTCCCTCCGGAGGGCGCCATCACGTCCGTCCAACGACAGCCCCCATGGACTCGCCGATACCGGTGACCCCGACGGAAGCAAACCAAGGCCACAGACGCGGAGAGGACATCGAAGCTGAGGTCACCCTGAGAGCAGAACATGAAGGGCCACAGAATTTGTGACATTTTTTTTTAATGCTGATCAATGGGAATGAGGATGATTAAGATGATGCTACGGATTTCCAATTCGGTTTTGAGACTACATGACAGGCTGTACTCTACGCTTCCCTTTCATAATATATCCTGGCGTCAACCAGGCCCGAGAGATACAGGCACCTGCAGTGTTGGTCAGGAAATTTGAGCAACACTCTCAGAAACGCATCCATTAAGTGGATGAAACTCGACTGTGTGGTCCCAGTCTTCCCAACTGAGTCCGCAGCAAACTCAACTCTGGGTAGGAGCCGGTCGGGCAGAAAAACCCCACATGACTCTGATGGGATTCGAACCCACGACCTCCCAGCCGGAGTCCGCGACGCTAACCACTTCGCCACGGCGGCTGGTCTTTTTTGTGAAAATTGGATTTTGCAATTAGTTGTTCCATTAGCAAAGATCACTTTCTGTCTGTTGTCTTCTTTATCTTAAACGTAAGCTTTCAATAACATCGAGTTTACCTGGAAGGGCTTGATCTTGATGCCTTCTTTGTTCTTTTTCTTGATGATCTCAATGAGTTTACTGACACACTGGTCAGAGACGTAATCCACATGTCGGCCACCCTGAAAATAGAAACACTATTCTGAAAAGAAAAATCAATATATCTTGATTCCAAATTCAAATTTTGTTTCCTGTCAAATTGTCAACAGTTAAGCAGAATCTGCTTGTAAAATCTGGGTGCAGATCAATTGCTGAGTTCTCAAACAATTAACAAGCAAGTAAACTAAAACAAAAAAAAACATAATGAATACAAAAAAGACATCCAAACTAATGGCCAGTATATTTAATCCATGTGAAATGAAATTATACACTACAGTACCATATTTGTTCCCTGGTAATGAGAACAAACCAGCATTCAGCATTCATTATAACACTATATGCTGGAGCAGTCATATTCCTGGCATAGTAAAGGCTCTAAAGCTTACCTTTGTATGAATACTTTTGAAAAGGTTGATACATTTCTATTTGTAAAGTTTACCTTTGTGGTGGCAATGCTGTTGACGAAGCTGACTTAGCTGAAAGCCACAGTCACTGAGAGTGATGCCCACCTCCACGAGGGTTGACCTGCTCATACACCACATTTCACTGCTGCCCAGCCTCGTCAGTTTTGTCCTTCAGGTATAAGTCCATGTAGTCCGGAAATTCTTGACCTGATTACATATAACAAATTTCTTGTCTGACAAAGACAACGAGCTAATCACTGATTCACAGATTCCTCATAATATGGAATGGTGATTGTCAACAGAAGCTTAATCAACATCTACAATACACACAATCCTCTCTCTCCTAAGAAAGGCATCAGTGATCTGATATTTGCTTGTGAGGTGCACAGATACTAGGCGACACCCATAGAAATGCAACAGGAAAACATAAGTGACAAAAATCACAGATAGTTTTACCTTTTTTGTATCAAACATTCTGCTATATCTCACCAATTTCCAATCACCAACATTTCTGGCATATATAAAACTAATTATTCTGAAATCACAACATTCACATTATAGATAAATTCCAGGTCCTGGTCTCTTTTTTTTCCTGAGCTCTGATTTAAGATTTTTACGGCAGAAAGATTTTTTAACAAAGTTTCTGGTACGTTTCTAGACGATGTCATTTTAAAGAGATGTGTGAAAGGGTTTTTTTTTAATATTTTTTTTTTATGACTGGTGAGTTGATTTTAACGTGGTGACAGCCCTGATGTGGCCCTTTGCGGTCGGCTGGGCTATAATGCAACATTATCTTACTTATCTTATCAGTCAAATTATTTCATTGTTGTTGTTTTTTTGTGTGAAACCATTTACTGTTCCTATGATTTAGCATCTGATATTATAAGTGTTTTAGTTAAACTCCTTACACTTCAAGAGGGCATCTGAGTCATGACTCATAAATGCTTTTTTGGGCGCTGCCAGGATGTGAATCGGCACTTCCTGTATGGTTGGAAGTCTCAAGGCCTGCTTTTTTTTTTTTGACAGATGACTTACCCAAATTTCTGCTGGACACCACCTCTTATTAAGTAGGGAAGTATAATTAAATTTTTAGAAGCTCCTTTAGTTCTTCCTCAAACAGATCCAGCTGGACCTCATTTCAGCTGCTTATGCCATTACCCTCACAATTCTGATCCTCTTTACCAGATATTGAAACCTGTTTCATAAGATCATGGACTGATGAGCCACATTTCATTCCAACTGACTTTTTTTTAAAGTGCATTTATCCAAAATCCAAATGTAACCCTAGCTCTCCACATGTCCTATGATTTTTCTTTATATTTCTGATTTGTTCTTTCCATTTCTTATCTACTTGTGACACATTGATTTTATTACATAAATCAACTATTCAGAACTACCAAAATATGTAGATTATTTTTTTAAATATTTCCAGCTATAAAAATATGCCAGGATCTATGAGAAGACAGCTTCCCCACCGGGCTAATGGAAGATGAATAACAAACTTAATTTTGATTTTACTGGAACATCTAGGAACCTGAAAGTACTCAACAAAATTCAACAATACAGAAGATAATTAAACACTACCTCACTAATCTGGACAAGACTAAAACCTAGTTTTTCTGTTCCAGATTTCTGGGCAACTTGCATCCAAGCGTATATTTTGTGCACACATTATCCAGGAAAAACTGCATGCACCAATTTATCATTAATTATAGAGTTTTCTTTTTGATTTTAAAGACTGAAATATCACACTATTTGAAAGAGCTGAAACTTCTCTTTATTTCTGGGCTGTCTACTTTCTATAATATCTTTCACAAAGTGACTTCAAAAATAGATTTTCACATATCTGAACAGTGAAGGCATTCCTTCACACATACAAGCAGATGAGTAAATACACATGTACCGGTATAATGTGCACGCGCGCACACACACACACGCTCATACAAATACATACATAAAAACAGCTGAACAGTGAAAACGCTCCTTCATACATATAAGTGAACAAATACACACACACACACACACACATCCTATACCATTTAAAACATAAAAAAACAAAATCTGAAGCAAAAGTATCCTGCACTAACAAAACAACACTTTACAAATACTCACGGGCAGTTTCTTGCCGTTCAGGAAGACCCTGACTCCCGTGTGGAAGCAGCAACATCATATGCCCGACGAGTGAACAGGGCAACAATGTCCTTGTCCAGGCAGGTCATGCCAAACTTGGTGAGGTCAGGGCTGAAGGTCACACTGGTGAAATCTTTGTCTTTGGACTCTGTGATAATGGGATCCTTGGTCTTCAGCATGTTATCTGTCCAGGTCTGTAAAAAACAAAACATAGTATACATGTAGCATACCCCTTCAATCTGCAGTATTTCAATCTGTATCCTTGCAGCAGAGGATGCGTGAAGAGCCACATTAACTAAGACTTATCCACCAATTTCTTTCTTTTTACATCTGACTGCATACACTACTGGTACTAAATTGTATGATAAAAAGCTGTACCTTAGCAACATGGGTATTAATATGATGAAGTTATATTCAGAATGTATATTAGATTTGGAAGAATATATTTTCTATAAATCACTTTTCATTCCAAACTTCCAAATCACATAAAACTTTAAATTTTCTTCCAACTGAATTCTCTTGAAATTACATAATCAAAATAATGTAGATTTGGAAAGATTATCGTAATACAGTTAGGTGCCATTGGAAGTGTAATTAAAACAGCATTAATTAAGTTAAAATGATGTTCGTAAATGCCACCAAACTAATAAAACCTTTAAAACAGAAATATGTTTACATACATATTTACACATTAAAAAACAAAGGAAAGAAGATGGCTGTGGGAAGGATCTACACAAAGAGCAGTATATACTTGTTTGAAAGCTCTGCGATATTCTCCACAGGATTGTTTCCACGATGAACTTGGTGCTGAAAATGTTGCACAACTTTGCACCATAACCATTGCGGCCACCTGAAATACACATCACCAACATTTATGTCAAGCATTACAACTGCAATGCTGAATACAAACACACACTATTCCCCCCCCCCCCCCCCCCCCCCTTGCAACGAAGGTTCTCTTTTCCTTTTTGAAACCTTTTACATAAACAATGTAATACATCATTCAATGAATTCACATGCACCAATAAGTAAAGACTATTCTATCATTCTTTAGTGATTCCATGCACAACATTGTCCAAATCTATTGATATAGCAGTCATTCATTACAGTAGAATAACAAAAGGAAATTCCCATGAAACTGCAGGGGTATCTGATGCCGAGTAGAAAATAGAGCAACAACAAATAAACAAACAAACAAAAAATAGAAATAAATAAATAAATAAAAAATAATAACATCAACTCTTGACATAAAACAATAAGTTGTCTCTGGCTGGAGAGGATTTGACGGGAAAGGGGAGGAGCGGTTGGACATAAAACAATAAGTTGTCTCTGGCTGGAGAGGATTTGACGGGAAAGGGGGAGCGGTTTGGAAATAGTGGGGAGGGGGCGGGGGAGGGGGCGGGGGGGCGGTAAAGAATGAGGAATAAAGAGAAAAGGAAAAGTCACATACCGCTTTTGCAAATCCAAACATATTTGATCCACGCTCAACTGCAGGAGCATTAGAATGCTTTTTGTATAATAATGTGTACAGTTTTGTTAGCTACTGTGACATAAAAACACTCTAATAAGAATGTAAACAAACACACACTATTAGTGACACGAGAAGCTGTAATACAAAAAGCCTGTATAGCCTGAATAAAGGTAAAAAGACATGGTTTCATTTATCACATTAATATGTGTTCTAGCCAATCTACATGTTCACACCAATCTACACAACACAGAATAAAATGAACATTGAAAAGAATTGTTTCCAATACCTCTTGTTGGGTTAAAATTAAATAGTGGCAGTAATAAGTAATGAAATACTGATTACGAGTCTGGACATGATATCAAAAATTAGATTTAAAGTTTTCCCCCTTTTCTTTTCTGTTTCTTTCTCTTTCTTTTTTGTTGTTTTTTTTGTTTTTGGTTCTTTTCTTATTTTAACTGTTTCTTATGTGCATGTGCATACATGTGCATTGTGCACGTGCTCTTTATTGCCTGTTCCTCACAGCAGTATAGTGCATGCTAAGCTGTTATTCATCTAAATGGCTTGAAAACATTTGTGTTGTTCAATCAATGCTGATGTTTTCTTATCACAAACTGAAGTATCAGAGAAAAGAAAATCAGACTTATACATCTCATATGGCCAATAGACCTGTTCCAGAAAAAAACAAAAATCTGGGAAGATAACACATTTGCATTACAAACTGAGTTATTGTCTCTTACACAAGGGCACAAACAGTGAAGGGATAGTAATTCAGGTGGATGAAGAGTAATAGTAAGTGGTCTGTAAAGAAGAGAACTAGCAGTGCTCTCTCCCCATCCCCACTTCCACTGTCTCTCTTTCTCTTCGTCTCTCTGCCTGTCTCTCTCTGGGCTCTAGCATGTGCATATGCAACTGCCTGTGTTGTGTGTGTGTGTGTGTGTGTGTGTGTGTGTGTGTGTGTGTGTGTGTGTGTATGTGTGTGGTGTGTGTGTGTGTGTGTGTTGTGTGGTGTGTGTGTGCACACGTGCATGTGTGCGTGTGTATGTGTGTGCGTGCGTGCATGCGTGTGCTCACATGCTTCAATGTGTATGTGTGTGCGTGTGTGCATGCGTGTGCTCACATGCTTCAATGTGTATGTGTGTGTGTGTGTGTGTGTGTGCGTGCGTGAGATTCACTGAATGTTTCTTGACTTAATTAATGAATGAGAGAACCTGCAGTGTCCTTTCTCTCTCTGGCCTAATGTATATAGATGCGTGTACATGTGTAAGTGTGTCTGTGTGTGTGTTTACATATGCCATTCTATAAATAACTGATTAATTAAAAGAACTTGCAATACTCTCTAACTCTCTTCTGAACACACATATCTTTCTTTCTGGGCGTGAGCACACAATGCATGAGTGCATGCATGTGATTCACTGAAAAGATTGACTGATACATGATGAAAGGTCAAGAATGAATTACAATGCTCTATCCTCATGTCATTGAGCTGACAATACTAGTCACTGTAAGTAGAGCACACACACAAAAATCTAACTCTAGTGTTAAGAAGTCCCCCAAGTAAATCTTGCTGAATGCCAACTGGAAGGCATATACCTCCCTTGCAGAATTCCAAATATTACCCACTCCATTCCTGCATTTACCCTAACTGACTGTGCTCTAAAAATTCAATGAAAATCACCTTCATATTTTAATTTACTTAAGAAATTGCATACCATGAGGACTATAATTAAAATTCTAAGCAAAAGAACAGAAATCCTATCTTTCACTAACCCCACAAAACAAAGTAATCCTGACCACTTATGCATACATACCTGTGACTTTCTTTTCACTGTCATCGTAGTTGCTGGAAGTCAACAGATGCCCAAAGATCATGGTGGGCACGTACATTTTTTCTGTCTGATGTTCCACCACAGGAATACCTTTCCCATTATTCCAGATCTTGATTTTGTTGTTTTCACTGAACAAAGCAGAAAAAAAAACTGCGCCATCATTACAACGAATAAAAGGACCAAGCGAAGAATACTTTCATCAGTATACTATCATTTAACTATTTGCACATGTACCAACCATTTACACATGTTTGATTTATAAACTACCACTTAATCAAACCATTTTCACAATCCATCATACTTACGGATCAATGTCAACCTTGATGGTATCCATTCCTTGATCTCTTACTTTGTTGTCAGCAGCATTCACTGAAAAAAGGTAAACAATGTAACAGTACTGATTCTTTCAAGCATTTCCAGTTCAGTTACCAGATATTAACAGCATAAAATATCATCGAGTGTTGGATAGATTTATCACATTAATGTAAGAGTATACTAACAAGATCAACAACAAGAATGACATTATAAAATTCTGCCAGTTAATAACATGAGGGATTATGCCTTACACAATCTGTGACCGGATTTCCACACTTACAAATTTTCAGTCTTTTTGCTGACTCTGTTTTGAACACTTATCAGATGAAATGTATGCATTTCTTCACATATTTATGGGAGCATAAAAGCTTCATAAGCTGATAATAGTAATTTTCCAAGGAAAACTGCGATTACCCTTTGGGGAAAAGGGGTTAAACTGTCATCTCTGAAGATCACAACACCTTCCTCTGTTTTCTCCGAGGATCACTAGCGTTTTCCCTGTTTTCCCAAGGAAAACAGTTACTATGAGCATTATCCCCATGGATCACAATTGTTTTCCTTATTTTCGCAGGGAATATGTTTATTATGCCTAAGGGAAACAAGGAAATAGAAAAAGTCTTCAGAATCACAACTATTTTTCCTATTTTGCTGACACTATTTGCACTTCTAGCATTTCCTTCACGTTAACAGGTATCTTCCTCAAGAAAACAAGGAAAACAGTTATCATCCAAAGGAAAACAGGGAAACCATTTATCATCCTTTGGGAAAAATGATTATCCTCAGGAAAACATGAATAACAGCTGTGGAATAGTTGAGAATAACAGCTGAGAAAATAGTTGCGATCCTCAGAATACTGTCTTCCTTTTAGTGCTTACTTTCTCTAGGATCATAGCCGTTTTCCTGTGGAAACCTGCTATTGTCGCATTTTGATGCTGGTATGATCCCGTATGTATTAACAATAATTAACCTGAGGGTCTGTAAGCTCAGCTGAAAGAACAGATAACAAAATGAGCCCCCCCCAAAAACAACAACAACAAACAAAAAAAACCAAGCAACATAAGTCATAATGTTTGGATTTTTTGTCATTGCACTATACAGACATGCTCCCCCACCCCCACCCTGTTTTTGTAACTGTCTCATCTTCAATGCCATCTCAATGGCACTGAACCTATGTACTGCCACAGCTCTGGCTCCGGCAATCCACTGGGACCAGTCAATGTGAAGTCTTCATGAAATAACCCACTAGAGGAGAAACTGCACTGCTACTGAGTCACTTCAATTGAGTTCAATCGTGGCTGTTTTGATCCAACAAATACAGGACACCACCTACTATGCCCCATTCTAAAATAATTAACTGAGCTTAGTCATGGGGCCAGTATGAGTTCTCCTTACAGAAGGCAACAACAGTCCCCATGAATTTGCCAACACAGGTGACTCCTCAAAGAACCTACCCAGGGCAGAGATATCGAGAGGAAATCAAAACTGAGGTCACCATGAAAGCAGGGATGAAGGGCCTCAGAATTTGAGACATCTTGATACGAGAATTTATGGCAAATTATCTTTTTTAGATGTACACGACAACAGAATGTATTCCTCAGACAGTTATTACCCTTTCATTCTTCACAGCATTCATGAGCACTTTACCAGTCACAACATTTCCTAAGATCTAAATCAAAAGTGCATTCATTCACTGAGTTAACTCTTGAGCGCTTTATAACTCATACCAATGATTTCATCGAAGATCTTGTACAATCCAGGTACAAAAGAAATCTCTCGCATCTCCATCAGATTTGTCTCATCATTCAATATCCACATTTGCTGCACACAGAATCACACTTAAAATTCAATGCAAAATTCACAACAAAACACCCATTTGTCTTAAAAATGTTGCACACTGCATTTCACAATCATCATCTGCTACTGTGAACACAAAAAAATTAGTGTAAAGAGTTAATTGCATGACCATAAACTGTAAACAATTACTACAGTACAACTAATGTGTTCTTATCTATCTTTTAGCTCTTTTTCAAACCAACAAATCAGAAGTTATGTCTGTTCTAGTTTGGCTGATAACTTATGTACTGCAGTAAAGAAAAAGAAATTTCGTTTCCAATCAAAGTTTCCTAAACATTTATACATTTCATCTGAACTTATTTTCCTCTACCCCTCCTCCCATTCCCACCCCTTCCCTCCTTTTCTCTTCCTCACCTGAGTTACACTTTCCACAGATCCAATGTATGTGTCGGGTCGAAGCAAAATATGCTCCAGCTGTGTCTTCTTCTGATAGATTCTTTCCACAGACAGACGTTTGTCTGCAGCTTTCGACCCTTTTCCATGATCCCCACTATCTTTGCCGACAGGGTCTGGTAGTGGGGCTGGTTCTGCTGCAGCTGCTGCAGCCGCTGCTTTCTTTGATTTTTTGGGCACTGGTGCTCTTGGTTCTCCATCAGCTTTATTGTTGCCTTGCATGCTGTCAAACAATGTCTGTCAACAAAAGGCTTTGTTTTAATGACGATCTATAACACCAAAACAGTCCACATTAAACAGTAAGTGGGAGACTATATCTGGGAACAGGCAGTACATGTAGGAAAATAATCAAATTATGTAGGAAATGTTGGCTATGGCCACAGAAATGATGTAGCATCAATGAAAGTGACCTTAGAACTTCAAACAGAAATTTACTGACTGAATTTACTCTCAACTGGCCTACCAGTTAATAATGAAAATTTTCTTGTCATTTCTGTTCTCAATTCACCTGTTATTTATATGTGCTTTAACTGAATTTCAAAGTGAAAAAATAAAAGACCTGAAAGCATTACTAACGAGGACACATAAAAACAGTCAGTATAATATCTGGGCTGTCAAGGTCCCACAAGATAGTTGCAATGTCACTATGTCTTCTTAAGTTTACTGATTTGTGTTGGAAGAAACAGGTGTGACTACTGGCTCTTGTAGTGTTGAAAGACTGATAAGGATTGACAGAACAAAGATTTGTACAACTGGGTTGCATATTATCCTTTTGTAACACGAGCAATAATATACTATATAGTCAACAAAACTGTGTTTCAGCCCTGATCAGCTGATGTGGTTGGCTGAACTATAAACATGATATGACCAGAATTTGAGTGTTTATAGGAAGCAACAAGCCAAGGTTAACCTTAACCCCCAGGTCACTGGCAGGAATAGACATGACTGACCCATTACAGTGGCTAATATTAATAATAATGGCCACAGTAGTCAAAACTGCCATGAACATAAATCCCTGGCAATGAAGGGCCGGTGGTGGTGGTGAACCCTTTATACCACTGTAAAGCCCTTCCCTCAAGGGAACGAGATCGTGGACATTTACTGGGAGAGGGGGCCATGTAAGACAGCCTCCCAAATCCTGAATCCCTACAAGAGAGAGACACTTGATCGGGGTGCATCACTGGCCAAGCAACTGCTGTCAACACGTCAAAGCCACCCTGTCAGTGGTCTGCGGCTGTGACAACAACTCCGAGAGTTGTGTATACTGCACAGACAGAGTTTGCGACCAAAGAGGATCCCATCCTATATGTGGTCACTATGTCACTGCCGGGTGTCTTACTCCCGCTGTGACATACTATCGCAAAGACTGGGTGAAGGGGAAAAGACTCTACACACATCACAGTAACTGTGTGTTCATCCTGACCTGTAGGGTTTCTGGAGAAGAAAGAAGGGAATAAGAGGGAAGGCTTGGGATAGGTCTCTCCCCTCTCCAGGACATCCTGCCTGCATTGTCTGTGCTCTTTGACTTACAACTTTTTGCATAAGTCAGCATGTGAACTGCACAAGCCACTCCCCTACTCTCCCGCCTGCTTGGCAATGGCATTCTGATTCAAGAATCTCTGGTGTACACCAGAAGAAAGTTTAGGATAAGACACATATTCATGCAGATTCCCCCAAAACACATATCCTTCTTTCAAACCAACACTGGACTCCTGAGGTGGTTTCCAGATGAACGGATCATAATATAAGATAGGGGAGATCAAAGTTAAGCAAAAACAGCCCTAAACCTACCATTAATGTAAACAAGAAAGTAAATGTAACTTCAAGCCACAAATGATTTTTTTTTTTTAAAAGACAACACATGACATTCATACCTCAGTGGTGTGAACAGGAAGGCATTTGGATTAAATGATAAAGAACCAGATGCAACCTCAAGCTGTCTGCTAGAGACAGAAATGGTGAGCTGAATGTCTTATTACAGTGTTATCCAGGAAAATTTGGCCAAACACAACTGATCAAATGCTGTGGCTTGCAAGAGTTTGAAAGTATCACTATAATCATATGATGCCCCCTCCCCCCCCCCCCCCCCCCCCTCCCAACACACAAAAATGCTTGGTTTCTTTTTTCTGCTTCCTTTTAAATTATATCCTTGAAGTGTGTACAATTTCATTTTTAAACAGCAAACTGACGTCAGTAGTCAAGAATTTGCAAGGCCATTGTTCTAAGTCAAGTGCTACCACTATCTTATCAATCCTTTGTCAAGTTTGTGTGGCACCCTCTCCCTACAATCCAACAAGTTCCATCAACAATAGCCCATCTGATCACAGCTGATGGATAAAGTTACTGTATGTTCGACCACCAGTCTCGTTATTAGGTGAAAGTATTTTTACAGACAGATCGTGATGAAGCAGAAGTTTCAAACAGCTTCTTTGCAAATGCTTTGCAATAAAAAAGATTAAAGGAATTGCCTCTAGTGGGAAGAAGGCCAGAATTCAAATGGTTTTCTCCTGTCAGACATTACGATGAGGTTCAAGCCAACACAAAAAACTGAAGTTAAAGAGTTAGCCCCCACTTAGCAGTTTCTTTGAACACATCAATTACTTTACAAATCCCTTCAAACAAGTAAACTGTCTTCCAAATGTAAAGCAGCAGATATTGCTATATTTAAGAAGGCTACTCAATCAGACCTTGACAATTAAAGGCCAGTAGGGCTTACTCATATCCTTGTTAAGTTTTCAAGTCCTTTGTGTATGATGCTATTGACCGTTCAACACATGACAAAATTTAGATAGTAAACTTCATGTCAACAAAGTTTTCAGAACAATGATAGGTTTTAAAGGAGATTCTTACACAATGTTAAGATAAAGATGGCCCAGTTAACATAATTCAATTCATTTCGAAGGCCTTTGATTCTGTCACCCATCAACAGTTACATGTAAACGAGTGTGGATTGTACAGCACTTAGAGCATGGTCTCTAGCCAAGAATAGGTGCTATTATTATAAGTATTCATTATTATCATCATTATTATTATTATTCATACATACACATTCACTCTTCCATAAACATACACAACACACGGATAACGGATAACAATTTTATTTGTCCAAGAGATGGAAAATTCATTTTCGACAGCACAGCAGCCATATACCAGGACAACACACACACACACACACACACACACACACACACACACCACACACACACAAAAGGCGTAAAATGCCTGTGTAAGAATCCATAGTAAATCAATCCCATCAGTAAAATATCTTCATGCAAGCACAAACACTCCCCCCCCCCCCCCCCCCCCCCCCCCACACCACACACACACACATCTCATCACACACCACACACACACACACACACACGTACAAATATACATGTGCGTGCGCAGCTACAGTACACATCCACTCTCTTTAAAAACATGGAACCTAAAATTTTAAAAGTGAGCATTATCATCATCATTAAAAGCAAGCAACATACTCTATCTAAATATTTTCAGTTTAATAAGATTGAAATAATAAATATGATTATTTAAGACCAGGCATCCCTCGATACAAATACCTTGGCGCCACTCTCACCAAAGACGGTCGCTCTACAACAGAAATCAAGACCAGACTAGCGATCGCAACAGCAGCAATGGCAAAGCTAAACAAGATCTGAAGAGCAGGGAGATCAGCTTTCCTACAAAGATGAAGCTGTACAAGTCCCTGGTGCTGTCCATCCTGCTGTATGGCTGCGAAAGCTGGACCATGACAGCAGAGACCACCAAGAGAATCCAGACGATTTGAAACTAAATGCTTCAGGCGCTTGCTCGGGATCTCTTGGCAAGACCGGAAGACAAACGACCTTGTGAGGAGCCAAATAACATCACTTGCAGGCCCCCAAGAACCCCTCTTGGCAACAGTCAAGAAGAGGAAGCTGTCGTGGTTCGGGCATGTCATACGCCACAATTCACTGCCCAAAACAGTCATCCAGGCACCTGGAAGGCGGCAGACGAAGGGGACGACAAGCCAAATGCTGGATGGACAACACAAAGAATGGACCAGGATGGATGGCCCTACGCTGATGCGACAGCAGAGGACAGGGCCGGATGGCGGTGCCTGGCTTCGAGTGTCTCTCATCTCTCCTCTACGCCCATCATGGGCAAGAGAATGATGATGATGATCCCTCATACATACGATTTAAACACACCACACACACCGTGCGCACGCATGCACACACACAGTGACACACACACACACACACACACACAACACACACACACACACACACACACGCACATGTCGCGCGTGCGCGCACACACACACACACTCACACACACAGCACGCACACACACGCACGCACGCACGCACGCGCGCGCACGCACACAAATTGTTTTAAGAACCGGCAAAGATAAAAGTAGCGACATTCAGCTGTTCATCATGTGCATGGACGGATCCTGTTGTACAGTCTGATGGCACTGGGGAGGAATGAGTTGGAGAGTCTGTCTGTCCGTGCTCTGACACTCAGCAGTCTGCCAGAGTCCCTCACCGACCTCCGAGAGTCCAGCTCACTGTGCAAGGGGTGTGATGGGTCACCGAGGATTGCCTGCACACGTCTCAGCACTTTCGTCTCGTAGAGATCGTGGAGGCCGGCCACGTCCGACCCGATCACATCCCTCGCTGTGCGAGTGAGCTTGGTCAGCTTGCCGACATCGCCCCCCCAGACTGCCAAAGAAGCACAGACTGTTGAAGGTTATGGCACTCTGCACAGTGCTGGTGTAGAACATATGCAGGATGGCTGGGTTGACCTTGAAGGACCTGAGCTTCTTCAAAAAGTGAAGACGCTGGTGCCCTTTCTTCACTAGAGCAGCCGTGTTCTCTGCCCAGCCCAGCTTGTTGTCCAGTATGGAGCCAAGGTACTTGTATTGTTCAACAATCTCCACCTCTTCGCCTTTGATCTGGATGGGAGTGTGCGGTGGTTTCTTCCTCCTGAAGTCGACGATCAGCTCCTTCATTTTGCTGACGTTCAGGCACAGGTAGTTGTTGTCACACCAGGTGACCATCCTGTTCACTGAGTCCCTGTAGGATTCCTCCTCTCCATCAACAATCATTCCAGACAGAGAAGTATCGTCTGAGAATTTGACCTGGAGGACACATTTTTCTTCACATCTGCAGTCAGAGGTGTACAAGCACTATCGTAAACACACACACACACACACTCTCTCCAAAACAAACACATACACATGCTGTGACAAGTCATCTACACACTAATTGTCCACAAGGTAAAAAAAAAGTTATATGAACATGTTCATGGTATGTACAACTTGAGACAGATTAAAGCCCAATGAAACTCAAGTCCAAGTACTGACTTAAAAATCTACCTCATGCCATTGTTTTTTCAGTGTTTGCCCCCTCACTTTGAGCTGCCTGGGGATGCGAGTCCCATGGTGATTGAAAAAAAAACTTTAAGCTCTGATAAGTTCCACCCTTTTTTGGGAAGGGTAGGTGGTGGGAGGAAGGAAGGGAGAGTTGGTGGAGGTGGGGGGTTAAACCTTTGGACTTGATAAGTTGAAATGTGTCACAATTCAATCTCTGTTACTGACATTAGTGACAACAGATTAGAAAATTATGATTTCACTGCTTCTGCTGCATGAATACCCAACTCCTACCACCTCCAATCTTTTAAAATTGTTGTTCTGTGTCTTAGTTACAAACTGTGTCGAAGTAACATTTTATTCCAAAGTAAATTGGCAAGTGCTATCTATGTAGGCCCATCAGCACTGGGCCTATATTGCCTCCAGGCCTGGGTCACGTGATTCATTTGTCCGTGACCCTACTTTGTCTCAAACATTTGGGGATTGGTGAAGAGAAAGGGGATGTTTCCATTAATAACTTACCACCCATTTGAGTGAATCCGGGTGTGAACTGGCCATAATGCTCTCACGTCCAGTTGCGTGGTGAACGGTCTGTCAAAGGAAAATGAAACAAATAAGGCGTAAAACGCTGAAATCGACCGTGCGTCTTCAGGTTCGTTTCAACCGTTCTTTCTTTTCACTGCAGGGCTGCTATGTCTCACTGAACCGGTGTGCAATGCACGATCATCGCGAACGAAATATCACACTCTTACCTGATACAAAAAGGATTGAGTGAATGAGAAGAAATGATGATCTGTCACTGTGACTGATATCTGCTTCAAATCTTTAGATTTGTTAGTCAAAAATCATCAGTGAATTTCAATGAGGGGCGCCATGCTTTTCCCCGATCAGAGGTTAGCATTCATTGGCGTATTGCGGATACCCAATCCAATGAAAATTATTCTTACAAAAGATACACGCGCAGCTTCCTTCTCCCAGGAAGAGTCTCACTGTGTGACACACGCAGAAATCTGTTTAGCACAGGAAATGCACGTTTGTTTCTTAGGGCTGCAAGACTCCGTGAGCAAGCGTTGTCACTTCATTGCGAATTGCTGGTTCAGCGTAAAGTTTATCTTAAACGATAAGTCGCGTTTTCAGAAAAAATGTTGCCCGAGAATATCCTGTTGGTAGCCAAAGAAGTCAGTTAGTGTTTATGACGCAAGACTGTGAGAAAAACAAGCTGTTGATATACATAATTACTAATGATCTGAATTGGCGCAGCGTAAATGCGTTTAATGGCAGAATATACGTTGTAATTATTTCTTTGTTTCGTGTGATGCGTTCAAAAAAAAATGTTTGCCCTGTACGTAATAGTACCACTTCTGGACCAAATGAAAGTCATGTTAGTTTAGTACTACCACTTGACTGTAGCACAATATTAATAGTTCATGTTAGTTTAGTAGCCCAGATAATTACTAATGATCATGGATGCCAACGTGAAGGCGATGCCAGTCATTAGATCGAGGGAGAATTTTGTTTATCATTTCAGCAATTCGCTTTCTTACGCGATCCCCCCCGCCTTTCCAACCACTTAGGCTAGTTGGACGTTTCTTCCCATCAAAATATTGAAGCTGATCGGATAGCAAATGGCACAGTACGTTCTTTTTCAGTTTCTGGTTTGCCATGTGGCATTGTTCTCTGTGTGTTCTCAATTATACTTTCTGCAGTCAAACTGTCATCAGTGTTTTTGTTTGTTTTTACTGTGCACCATGGTTGCTTTATTTTCCCAAATGAACCATAGCATTTTGACTAGAGCTTGAGGCTTAGGTCCCGTCCCTCTTTTGAAGCAATAGGTATATAGATCTAGTTGCAAAGCGAGAAGACTGCAGGCGGAAATCTAAACAAATCTTAAATAAATGTTAGCGAACCGCCCAGAGAACGTGGACAAACGAGTCACTTCTTAAGGTGAATGTCAAGTTATAGAGTCTTGGATTGTTTGTTTGTGTTTACTCTCCTTGTTCTGTGGTTATGTCCACAAAACCAAGCAGCGTTTACTCCATGCGGTAGCCGAATGAAACGGCAGTTAATGAAGACTTGGTCAATGAGGTAAAATCGCCCAGTTAAACAATTTCTGTGCATAATACTAACTCACCCTGAACATTCCCTTCTCATCCTACTTTCTTTGCCTGTCTGTCCCTGCACATCTAAATTCTGAGGACTTGAACCATCATAATATTTCTAATATTGGACGGTAAAACACCCATGTGGTGAGTGAGTGAGTGATTGGACCCAGTTAAACCCCATCAACCCAAGTGGACCTATGTTGGACACCCAGTCCCCATTTGACCCAGTTACTGAGTCAGACTCTCAAACATAAACTGAAATAGATTAAGAGGGGTAAACCAGCAAAATGCATACAACATTCAATTTTAGCAAACAACCTCTCTCCCTCCCTCCCTCCCTACTCCTGTTCTCCTTTTCACATCTCAGTCGGGAGCACCAAGTCAAAAGAGAAACATTCATGTACTGAAAATGAAGAAGAGTTGAGTTGGAAAAAGAAGTTTGAGAAGGAGGAGATTTTGTCAATACAGTGCAGTTTTATGGCTATAAACTCAAAGTTACCTCTCTGGGGGATAGAGTAAAGGGAAACTAGGGAGTATTTCAAATTACAAAGTGTATTTTACTGGCATGCTGGAACAAATTTGCTTGAGTCTCTTCTCCCGGTGGTGCAAAATTTCATCATCCACAAATGACCTTATATGGCACAAGGTCAGCTTCAAGTTCAAGACAGAAGTTGATGTGTTACTGTCAGCTGACACTGACCTCTGACATAGTTCACCACAAATTGGAAGTTGGTAAATCTTACTCCAGATATGCGTTGTTCACCATTGGTGAAAGCTGGTAACTCATACTCCAGATCTGCAGAAATGAACTTTGCTCAAAAATCTCTTTGCTCAAAGATCTGCAGAAGTTTTTAAAGGTAAAACCACAATGTGGTATACGGGGACCGGTACTTTTCACTGTATCTGTAAATAATTTGCCACACTGGGGAATGAGTATACACAGAAATCTGCAGATGATACTCAACTGTAGAACTCATTGGACAATAACAAATTATGAAAAGAAAGTAAGGCATAATGCGTTAACACAGGAGTCAGACACATGCGATTTCTTTCCGTAATCTTTCCACAATTAGCAAGTTGATTATTCTGACACTTGCACACGTGTGTTTGACCGTTTTTTTTATCCTGCCATTAAGGCAGCCATACTCCAACTTGGGGGAAGGTGCATGCTATGTGTAACATGTCATCCATACCAATGGCCAAGCTGGCCTTCTCTTCTGAAAGTTAAATGGATTTTACGTGTGTGCAGGATGTTGTGCGTGCGTTCACACAGGGAGCCTTGGTTTATGGTCTCATTCGAAGGACTGTATAGTGTATGGGGAATGGAGTCAGAACCAGTGTTAACTCTGAAGGAAAAATCCCCCTGTACCGAAACGGCCCGGCGGAGATGCGAACCCGCAACCCCAAGATTACGAGTCCAATGCTCTGCCAACTGAGCTATTCTGGCCCCATCATATCATTTTAATGCTACTAAATGTAGAATACTGAATATTGCGGGGGGGGGTCTGAAATATTTCATGGAAAATCACTGATGAGGAAAAGTTTGAGATAGTCACTGAATTTGAAAATTAAAAGAATTTGAGTATCATTGATTATTGATGGCATATTCAAGCATATTCAAAATTCAGTAGATAAAGAAATTGGAAAGATTAAGATAATCAGATTTCCTTTATTTCCATATACAACAAAATTTAAATGTGCCTGTTCTATATCGGTCTGAAGGGGTCTGATTCGATCCTTAGGGATCCAACGGGTCTGTTAGGTGTGCTTATTGACCCTTGGCCCATCACATTCCAGAAATGACTGTTAGATTTTGATTGCAAGGGCCAGTGACCCTTATACCTTAAATTTCCAGAATGATCCCAATCATTGGTATTCATGTTTGTGAAAGATGTTTAGAGGAGTACTGACTGGATCTACACATACTAGCTGGAGGATTTAAAAATAGTCTTATGATCACAAAATCTGAACAGTGAACTTACTCCTTATCAAATGTATATATGTGCACAAGCCCTCGTGTGAATTTGCATGTTTTGTTGTATGTGACTAAACAGCGTATTGATCCTACTTCTGAACTTTGCTCAGACAAATTAAACATTATTGATGATTCTTCAAAGACTTCTTGACATTAGTAATAGTATGGCAGTCCATGTGCAAAGATTTTGTACATCATGGTGCCAGAAATATCATATATGTGCAACCATGAGATCAGGCCAAAAGCATTTGACAAATGGCAGGCTTACTAGTGGTAGTGCTTGAGTTATGCGATTGGCTTTTACTGTAGTCCTATCTTTTATTGTCCAGGTCTAATGATAAACAACAGTCCAGCTTTCCTACTTAAGCAGTTCGTCCAGCCCGAAACCTAATGCATAAATAGTTACTGATTTCATTATTTTTCACACAAAATGTCAAAAATGATTGAGGGGAAAAAGCAGAAAAAAGGATGTTGTAGAACTTGTCTGTTTTAAATTCAAACTTCATGCTGCATCAGAAAATTTGTTGGAAGAATCAGAGTTGGTCGACTAAATAAAATTTGAGACAATAGAGTAAAGTTATAGACGTAAAGAAGGGTAACTACTCCTCAGAAGGAGAATGCTTTGCCTTCATTAATTGAAGAATAGGCATGCATGATAAGAATCTTTGCACCAGATTGTTTTCACACCTTCAGGGAACAGAGGAAATTAAAGACAAATATATGATATTTATTTGTGAACACCCTTTACTTGGCATAAGAACTTGAAAAAAAGAATTCCAGTGTTGTAGATTAAGAATGATTTTGTGAGTTCGTTAGAAGTGATGATGGTCACTGGTATTTAATGTAAACTTGAACGAAAGCCACTGCAGCAAAACCCGAAAGGTAAGCTACCTAAAAAAATATGCTGTGCATTCACCTCGGGTTATAAACAGATCATCATGGATTTTTGTTCAGAAAGAAGTCCTATACAAGCATATTACTCTGCGGTATCCAATCAGGACTGGTGCTTTGGCCATTATCATTGTGATCTGTATAAATTGATAGATCAGTAAAATGACACGTACAACATAGGACCAACACAAACATTTAATGTTGGGGAAAAAAAGCTTCTGTTTTGTGAAGTGCCTATAGGAAGTTTGAACAGCAGTATCTCATTAAAGCAAAAATGGAATTTCTGAGCTGCCAGATGAAGGAACAAATAAATCATTAAAGAGATACTACTCGTTTTGACCTGTCAGGTCTTCTTCAGATAGGGTAAACAACATTCAAAACAATGGAAACAAAGGACAAACAAACAGTCGCTTATCAACATCGAAGTGATGAAACTGGTACTATGTCTTTTTAAGTACAATTGGTTTTAGCATTTTCTGGACACTCAAGACGCCTCACTCTGTCTGGAAATGCTTTAAACTATTATCTGACAAAATCAACCAGAACTTGGTTGATCTTCTGAAGTGTTACTATTTGGGTGGTCAGATTTATTGTCTACTTCAGGGTGGTAAGATTTTTTTTTAAAGAAAGTTTAGCTTCCTTATGCATGCTGAAAGATAGGCACATATCATTTTTGGATGTTGATGCCAAGTGTACAGAGGGTCCCTAGTCTGGCAATAAAATGAGATTTCTGCATTGTGCACGCCAAGTTGTTGTTCTGTTATTACAAAAGCAGCAGGACTTTGACATGATTGATGTCCTGTTTTGGATAGTTAAGTGCAACTGGTTTGGATCAGTTATGGCAGATGTCAGCCAGGTGTTCAGAAATGTGTATCTCAAATGTGCAGGGTATCTCGCTTACATAGATCTTAATGCACACTGCCACATTTCACAGTGGTTTGCATTGAATGTTGTGGCTCTGACAAAGACTGTATGTTAATAATTTTCTATGGGGCCATATAGGACGATACCTGGCTTGGTGAGAGAAGAGATTTTGCTGTTCGATTGGGTTTTGAGCAGGGAAAAGTACCATGCAACTTAGTTGTGGTGATTTTTTCTTCAGTTTGGAGCGCGCAAGTAAGTCTATGTGTTTCTGACTGTCTGTCTTTCATTTTCTTGTCATCTGCTTTCAGAGCTGACATTAAATCCACCTGAAGGAATCATTGCGGGTCCAATCAATGAAGATAACTTTTTTGAATGGGAAGCTTGATAATGTGAGTATACTTATAAATTCCTTTTGTTGTTTTTTTTCACTGTGTGTTTTTGAATATGTGACAGCTACAGGTTTTTCAATTGTACGTTTTTCTATTGTGTAGCTGTTATGAAGCCTTTTAAAAAAAATTTTCAGGTTCATTTACCTTGACATTTGACAAGTAAAGAAGAACTAAAGCAGAAAGAATTTCCTGTCATTTTCTGGTGACTTCAATACAACTTACAATATTCTATGGTTTCAATTGTAATAGTGTCCTGAAGCAACTATTTCCATGAGTAAAGAATGTGTGCAGAAATCTTTGATTATTGTGAGAAACATATATGTGTGTGAAGGTCAGACATTGTTTGCAGAAGCAACTCTGGACATGATCATTCTTTGGCCAGGAGGCTGAAGTGTGCTTAAGCCGGAATGCCCTTTCACCTGCAAAAATCGTTGTTAGTGCCATGATATGGTGTGAAATTCTGTTGCCTTGGGCACCACTGAGGTTAAAATCTTGGTCAAAATGTTGACTCGGGGGAGAGGAGAGGGTGCTCTGTGTGTGTGTGTGTGTGTGTGTGTGTGTGTGTGTGTGTGTGTAGTCTAACTTTGAGGTAGTCTCAGTGGCAAAGGCTATGACCATGCATATGAGCCTTTTTGTTCACATACACTTTGAATCAAAAGTATTAGACATATTATAAATGTGTTCACAGGGGGGGGGGGGGGGGGGGGGGGGGGGGGGGGGGGGGGGGGGGGGGATTTACTCAGATTCGATTGCCTTTCATGCCCTTATGGTGATCTAACCTTTCATTTACCATCTACAGTTGTGCCTGTGTTGCATTTGTGGAAGTCTTCGACTGTTTGAATCAGAGGAGTGTGGTGATGGTCTGCCTCATTCTTTCTCATGCTCAGAAGCTAGGGAGTTTTATCATCAGCAGGGGGCTCAATAGATGGCCTCTGGCATACTTGTTAGACCAGAAAAGGCATCACTGAATGCCACTGAAGTGACTCAGCAGCACAGACCTATCGCTGTCACGACAGCCTGATTTTGATAGCTGTCTGTTCGTTGGCATTCACCATTGGATCTGGCTGTTTATGGGAGAACTGAAATGAACATCTTGGAGCAATGCCATCAAGAAGACATCAAGGATGACCGTTACATAAAAAAGCAATAACCATCTAACAGCGCGGAGTTTCATACAGCTTATTTCACTAAAGGGCCAAATATACAACAAGGAACACATTCATGATTTGCTGTCTCGACCTACCTTTCTTTACTTAAAATGCATAATTGTTTGCTTTTGTTCATTTCTGGCCAACATTCATACCTTAGAATGGAGGTAACCTAAGCAACTCCATGCTGTCTTCTACATACGAAAGATGATAGGCAGGATGTCTGCTATATTAGCCATGCAGAAAAGGCCAAACAGAGCTTGCAAAATGGCTTGATATGTTAGATTTTGACCTGGTAAGTTTACTTAGCAAAAAGAAGTGTATGTGTCATACACTCGCTCAGTACAGCAAAAATGTACGTATTGATTCATTGTTACTCTTTGTAACAATGAAGAGGTTTGGCTAGTATTGCTGGCAGGTAGGTCTTGGGCATTTCATGGGAAAATGATAACTGTCTGAATGTAATGGGCTGGGTACAAGTATCTGGTGATTACTCATCATAGTTAATGCTTTACTGCTTGATGCCCAACCATGGTCAGGTACATTTGAAGTCATATGTCAGCCTGTGCCCAGCAAAAGGTTGAACCTTAACTTTGTTTCAAAACAAGCACATCTACTCTTTCACCCATAAGTTGATGGTGGGTAAATGCAGAGTATTTCAAACTCGTTTTCTCCTTGTATCATGTGCTGTATTATATGAAAAAAATAAAATGAGTTCTTTTTTCCTCCAACACTATGACGAATCAGATAAATAACATTTCAGTGAGGCAAATGTTAGATGAAATCAAAATGAATATTTTAGCAGATGACTCAAAAACTGCATACTAAAAGCCTTATAGATTTATATTGGTGCAGAAAATGTGTTTTACTGTGATAATTCAAGTCTTATTTGCAGTTGGTCATTTTTTTTCCTGTTTTTCCAAACAAGTTTTTGTTGAACTGTGGACATCCTGCAGTTAGTCTCTATCTTAACAAAAACTTATGTTAAGCACCAGTGTTGCACTTTTAAGAATCCTTGCATGACGAGTGCTTGCCTTAAAAGTTTCAGTTTCATCAAGGTGCCACTTCATGCAGACTAGTCCATATACGCTACACACACGTCCACTCAGTTTTGAGACCACACTGCGCATAATTTAAAGTTGATGGATATATGAATTAATGACTAAGATGAGAGAATTTGAGAAGTGGGTCTTGTGGCTACAACTTAGCAGATGTCTGATCTGTGCATTAGACCAACGTGCTGGTCAGACCTTGATAGGTTCAGTTGGTCACATTTATGTAAAACAACCTATCAGACTAAGAAAACTAAAGTGTTGATGAAGTGATTGTAATCTGTTTAATTCCTATCAATCAAAGAACATGTCACTGGTTTAAAGGTTAAACCAAACACAATGAAAATTTAACTTGTAAACATTTATAATTTATATTCTGTAACTGTGTGTCCTTTTAACCAATCAAAGGTTATGACGCTGCCAGTTTGACAGCGGCAGTCCTGATCTTACACCTGAACATCCAAAACTTGCAGGGCTGGGAAGGTCACACAGCTAGTGGTTATTTGAAGGCTGAAAGTGTTGTGCCTGTCTCTGTCAATGTTTTAACACATTCATTCAGGTTAGGAGGGAAAAAAACCTGTCACAAATGACTTGAAACAGCAAAACACGTGCAGATTCCAAGGACTACACTGGCACCTAAATCCCATTCTGTCATCATATGTCACCAAAATGAAAACAGGATGCATGCTGTCAAAACAATTTGATAGACTGTCAGATCTGTATGGACAATGGCTGGTCTGCTCTTTGCAGCGCTTCAGACTTTTTCCATGTTATACATAGGGCTGGCAGGTATTTGAACAAGGAATATGAAATGCCTCGAAACTGTTCTGTGTTATGAAGTTGTCTGAAAGGTAAGTTGTTTTTCTTGATTACTGTTATGCAGGTTTTAAAGTGAATGGCAAGCTAGTCACTGAGTAAAAAGGAAAAACTAACTGAAGTCATGGACAATCGATGTAGTTCATTTCACTATGGGTTTTCCATGTTCCCGAATGACTTGAAAACTTGTATAGGACTTCCTAGTGATCTTCCGTGTCCTGTGAGTCATTTAAGATTTCCAAGCAAAGTATGAGGCTGTTGTGAAACGCATTCTGCCCAGTGCTAAACCTCTCATTGGCCGCACATGAAAGGGAATAGTTGCGACTGTCCAACCAGAGGTAGGGCATCAATTTCAGTTCAAATCAGGCACTTTATTCCATGCATAAAAATGAATAATAAGTACAGGGAGAGTAGTTTGATGCTATTTCACTTTATATCACATGCTGCTTTGTGTAAGCAAAGTTTGAATGATCTGGTGAAGTTGTGTTTCTAGGTAGATTTTCTTTTTGAACACCCTGAGCCACTAAAGTAATGTTACAATTAAGCAATACCTCGATAACATCATAGTGGATTATCAGCAAGTACCTGTGTTAATACAAAAGCCATGCAAATTTACAAAGTTGCAGACAGTATATTTGACTTTGACACAGTCAAGTTTTATTTTCATTGTTCACATTTGTCCACAGCTAGCTGCTATGTCAAAATTGAAAGGAGTTAAGGCATAGACCTAACAAAACTGGGAATCCAGAAGCATATTCCCCAGAGATCTGAGAAGCTGATTGATGAGTTCTCTCAGGGACTGGAAGACAGAAAAACCACGTTCATCTTCAAAATAAGGGAAAGCTCTAGACCTTAGAATTACCTTTTAAAATCCATCACCATTCAGTGTTCATTGCATCCTGGAGCTTGTACAACAATGGTTTTTTTTCAAAGACAGCAGTACCCTGCGTTCCACGCAGCATCAATTCAGGATTGACCACTCGGTGAAGGTCAACTGCTGAAACTTCTTAACAAAATTTGTTGCAATATGGAGAAAGGAAAATGGATTGAATTTGGGCAGTGGACTTCGCTTAAGCAGTTGACAAAGCCAGCCACTCCAAACTGACCTACAAGCTCTGGTTTTGTGGAATCACAGTGAAAACCTACATCATCAGCTGTCAGGCTGATATGCAGCAGGTAGTGGTGGTGGATGACTGTACACTGAAGCCATCTCAGTGGAATTACATGTCCCTGAGACTTGGAACAAGAACCAGCATTATTTTTTGCCTGGCCAAAAACCTCATTGGAACCGACACCCTGCCATAAGCAGAACCATTTCCAAAGATCAAGAAATTCTCTGACAAATCCTCAGTCAGAAATAGAAAGTAAAAAATGTCTTTCCATTCAGGAAGAATGCTTTACAGTCTATGTCACCAAGATGAACCCCCCCCCCCCCCCCCCCCCCCCCCCCCCCCTAAACTGATGCATTTTCATGTTAGAAACTGAAAAGGTTAAAAAATATCGGGGAGTCACCATCTCATAAGGTCTCATCTGGAACATTTTTATCTTCAACATCACCAACAAAACCTGTAAGATTCTCTGTGTCCTTTGCAGGAAACTGAAAGTAGGCTAAGTTTATCAAGAAAAAATCCAACAAAGCCATATGACTAGTGCTGGAATACCCCCTGCCATCATGGGAGTGTGTTCTTGTTCAAAGACATCAGCAAAATGAAAAAGTACAGTGTTGTGCAACCTGCTGGGTGGTGAATCGTCAGATTTCAGGTGTCGAAAATATATATATGCACTGGATCCCCCTGAGAAGTCGGAGATGGTCAGCTCTTCTTCATATTCCATCTTACAGGCCATTCCCAAACATGTATACAGGAACAGTGCATAAGTCCTGTTTCATGCATTAAAGACCAGCGTCAGAATTTTCTTTCCACATGTCATCAGTGAGTGGAACAGTCTTGTTGTAGCTAACTGAAATGTACCATTATCCTTTTGAAAGACTTCAGATCCCATATTTGATGTATATTACCTGTGAACTCCCCCAGTCCTCCACACCACCACCTCTAAGCACCCCTCCCCTTCACTCATTCATTTTTCCCATCTCCTCTCTCCCCCTTTTTTTTTTCTTTTTTACCCGTTTTTCACCCTGCTATCATTGATTCAAATGGATCATTTGGGCAGCCACTTCCCCTAGCTCACCCAGAATTCCCTCTAATTTATTTGTGAAGAACAACAACACATATGGCATGAGAAGATCTTCAGTTTCAGTGCAGGAATTTGTTTTTCATCATTTATGATTGTGCACAGTACAAATTGCTATATATCTAATTAAAAGAAAAAAAGTAGCTCCTCTTTGGATTTACATACTGTACTATATTTCTTTCCAGTCTCAATCAACAAAAATATGAATACTGAGATTAAGTTAGGTACTTTTATACCCCAGGGGACCTAAGGATACAGTTTTTGATGGAGGTGTTTTCCCAGCAAGACTGACCTTTCCAGCTGACTACCCCCACAGTCCACCAAAGATGAGGTTTACCTGTGAATTGTTCCACCCAAACAGTAAGTACATATCAAATACCTATTTTGTGTGTGGTTGTATGCACAAGACTCTGTGTGTGCTTGTGTGTGTGTGTGTGTGTGTGCGCGCGCACTTGTGTGTGTGTGTGATTTTTTTGACTGGTTATATTTGTGAAAAATGTGCTGTGAAATTCATTCACAGCCACTGTTTTAGGGGCAAAATGTGATAAAGAAGTGCAGTATAAAGTTCCATCTTAGCCTCTCTTCCTGCTCAATCAGCTGACATTAGTAATTTGGTAACCGTTAATTTATTATGCACAAGCTTTCAGTGATTGGATACTCAAATTGTTGCTCCATCTCGCTGTCTGTCATCAATTGACTTGGGTTTTTTTCGGCACCCAAACCTTCAACAGAACAAATTAGAGCCATTTCTCTTTTAAAATCATTGCTGAACATCGAGATCATCTTGAGGAATGTTGACCAGTGCAAAAATGTTCTGCTTCTGTAAACTGGAGGCCCATATTGTTCCAAAAGAGTAGGGATGACATTCATTTCCTTGAAGGTATTGTGGAAATGAAAGTTCTTTTTTCATACCTTTAAATGGTAGAAAATCACCCTGGAAAACTTTGCCCGTAGATTGCCATAACGACATTAGGGTTAATGCACTCACCTCAGCCATGTTCAGTCGATGGAGCCTGTGCATCCATTTTCGTCGCACCCTTACCCACCTGCTACCTTGTAAAGTATGTGGTTTTGTGGGGGTTGTGGTGGGTAAAAAAAAAAAAAAAAAGGGGGGGGGTGGGGGGGGCCTGTGTGTGTTGGTGTCTTTGTGTGAACTGCGGTGTGTGTCTGTGTGAGCTCAATACACCTGAACAGTGATCAGTGACTTTATTCTGGTCCAACTTAATCATTAAATGAAATGTTCTCACCCAATTCTCACATAGGCTTTCCTGTCTACACTGTCCTCTTCTTTTCACTTTGACAACGGGCCTATGGCTTGAAACGTCGGTTTTCTCACAAATGGATTTGACTACCACCGAAAGGTTTTTATAAACTTTATTATTTTTTCATTTTGCAACGAATCCTGCAGTCAACTTTTGTTTCTTCCTTGTTTTCACCCTTACCCAGTTTGAACAACCGAAGTTAAAACCAAGTTCAGCAATAACACCAGCTGCTCATTCTGACAGCTGTTATAAAAACATCATGTCAGGGGAACTATTTGTTCAGTTTTTCATTTTTCCTGTACACACTGATATCTAGGGCCTCATGAAGTTTGTCGTCTGCCTGATGGAGGCAGGAAATCTCTGAAAGTGATATGAATTATATATGGATATAATTATACCTTTACATGGGTTGGAAATGATGTATTTTGAAGGATATGATAGTTCATTATTTCAAAGAAACTAAGCAAGTTGTTTGCTAAAACATCTAAGAAAAGGCATTATGGTTTAACTGGAAGTGTATACTGTGGACAAAGAATAACAGAATGTTGAGATTTACAATCAGATCAATCTTACATGGAGGAAGGAGGATAGCAGTACATTGATGTCTGTTCTTTTGTCTGAAAATACTATAAAGGCTTTCATGAAATTTTGTTGTCTCAGTTTACCCAGACGGTCGAGTCTGCATCTCCATTCTGCATGCCCCTGGAGACGACCCAATGGGCTATGAGAAAAGTGATGAACGATGGAGCCCAGTTCAGAGTGTGGAAAAAATTCTTCTGTCTGTTGTCAGCATGTTGGCAGGTTTGTGTCTTGGTTTAATTCTTATGTATTGTTTTACATTTTCAGTCTTTTACATTCTGTTGTTTGACTTTTTTTTTTTAATTACTCAAGTGAAGATAAATTTCCCATTATAAGTGTGTGTGTGTGTGTGTGTGTGTGTGTGTGTGTGTGTGTGTGTGTGTGCATACATGTGTATGTGTTCTTTCTTGGACTTCAGTTCTTTTTTTCCTTTTAACCTTTCCCGTACGCCGTGGGTCCCCATGGACCCACAGGGGTAATTTTTAATTGATAAAAAAAAAGTTTTAAAGCTGTCTTCACTAAATTTTATGACTTTGTCAATATAGCATAGCCCCACTTATGAACCAAAATTTCTTTGTTTTGTCAAAAAACAAAAGAGTAAACAAACAACAAACGTCCCAGTACGTCGTGGGTCCGAGCGGACCCATACTTTCAAAGAACAAACCTTGAGCGCCGTACATCGTGGGTCCGAGCGCACCCATGCTTTGAAACAGAACAAACCTTGAGCGCCGTACGTCGTGGGTCCGAGCGGACCCATGCTTTGAAACAGAACAAATCTTGAGCGCCGTACGTCGTGGGTCCAAGCGGACCCATGCCTTCTAAAGACACAGAAACTGAACCTCCCGTTCACAATCCATTTCCCGCAAAGTGCTAGCCTCAGCAGAATGGCTGACATCACTGACATAAACACGCGACTGCTGCGCATGCGCATGTGGCCAAATTTTGCTACAGTGGCGGGAATCGCTCTCTCCACGTGTCTCTGGGACTGCAAGTCCGACGTCAAATTCATCAGATCTGCTTTCTAAATAATAATAATGAATATTTATATAACAGACTGCCCAGAAGACTGCTCTTTGTGCTTTACAAAAATGACAATACATGTATACATGACAACTAACGATTTTGAAAGCAGAGGTGCAGTGACCAATTCATCAGAGTACTGTGTTTTGGATTGTAGGCCTACAAACTACTTGTAACAGTACTGTATGAGATACCGACGTCTCTTTTTTTCTTACCAGCAGCAGGCCAGACCTGGTAACATAAACATCCTCCTGGTGCTCCAGCTTCTGTAGGCCAGTGTGAGTGGTATGTGCGCACGCGTGCGCATAATTGTAAGTGTTTCGGTGTGCATGCGGACGCAAACTTGCCTAATGTCACCATTATATTGTCTGCTACATACATGGAAATAAGTTATCAGCATTATCCACCTAAAAATTGAATTTCCTTTCAGTTCAATTCAACCCTATGGCTGAAAGAATGAACATCTTTGAGGCTCTGAACATCGCAAATGGCGAAGATATTGGAGAGGGTACGAAAGTTATCATTTGACGACTGTGTTGATCATTTTCTTTTGTCTACACTACATTGACATCCCTCAAAATTTTCATATTTGTAATAGTTTGGACGAAAGTGTCCCACGGACACACTTCTAACGAAATGGGAACATCCCAGATTTTGATAGGTTCCTATGTTTAGGTTTTTCAATCTCTCTCTCTTCTCTCTCTCTCTCTCTCTCTCTCTCTCTCTCTCTCTCTCTCTCTCGCTTAGAACAAACTGCTCCCTGCCAATGTTTTTCTCACGACACAACGACCAAATGTTCCCCTTCCACGTACCACTGCTGTTAGCAATCGCCTTTTACATAAAAACAAAGGCGACTAGATATGAGCGCAAGCATCTAACAGTACCTGTGGATCGCAAAGACATTTTTCCATGGATGTGTGTGTGTGTGTGTGTTTGTGTGTGTGTGTAATTGCGTGTGTGTGTGTGTGGTGTGTGTGAGAGAGAGAGAGAGAGAATGTGAAAATGTGTGCAAGTGATTTCTCAGCCTACTGAACAAATTTAAGTCTCTTTACTAAACCTATAAACCATTGTTGACAGAAATGTACTTGTGTGTGTGTATGTTTTCCCCCGCTACAGAGTGAGTGGCCTTTACATTCTGTGTGTGAGACATATTGTTAGAGTGTTCCGTGTAAATTCTTCACTGGAGGCTCTCGTTATTGAAAATTAGGCTGAAACTATTTTTAGTATGCTAAAGAAGCATCAAGTCGGATACATGTAGGCCTACACGCGCTCCCTCTCTTCCGTGCCCATATTTTGTTAAGTCCACCACAAGCACACTTTCCTCTCATACATATATCCGTACATACTTCCACTCAAGATCTGCACTATCATACACAGACTGACGAACATACCTGCATGCACGCACGCACATACACATGCACTCGCATACACACAGCAACACACATACAAACTTGAAAACCACACACACACGCACACACACCAGCGCATTTTCATTTTGTGTGTCACAGCTGGTTCGATTACCACAACGTGTGAGTGGAGTGATGTTCAAAAGCCAGATGTGTGAATGTGTGCTGGCATGCGTGTACACATTGTCACCTCGATCGATGGTTTTTCACATTACCAAGCATTTTGAAACGAACAATTAAGTTCATTCTCTTGCACGAAAACTCTGTTGCTGCTTATATAAAAAGAATACTATTCCAATCCGTCTAAAACATATGACTTTCTTAAATTCCGTACACAAACACAACCTGCGGCAAGGCTTTGTTCCTTCACGAAAAAAGCATGGGTCCATGCAGACCCACGACGTACGGCAAGGCTTTGTTCCTTCATAAAAAGCATGGGTCCATGCGGACCCACGACGTACGGCAAGGCTTTGTTCCTTCATAAAAAGCGTGGGTCCATGCGGACCCACGACGTACGGCAAGGCTTTGTTCCTTCATAAAAAAAAAGCATGGGTCCATGCGGACCCACGACATACGGCAAGGGTTTGTTCCTCCATAAAAAGCATGGGTCCATGCGGACCCACGATGTACGGCAAAGCCTCTTTCCTTCACTAAAAGCATGGGTCCATGCGGACCCACGATGTACGGCGCGCAAAATTTTAGGCGACGTACGGGAAAGGTTAAAGGGTACTTTCTACATAAATTTATGTACATGTATCACACATGAATCGCGTTTCATTGTACAGCCTTAAGTAGTCTATACACTTGCCCTAGGTCAATTTTATGCTACATATTTTCAAACAGCAGGTGGTAAAATATGAGACATCGAAAGCTGCTAAGCTCTAAATCAGTATTTTGATCTTGACTGTGTTAGCCTGCTGGTACTGTTCATCTTACATAATTCTCATGATTCAATGTTGGTTGTATCTTGTTTTGTGTATAGTTTGCAAATCTTTGCGTCTAAACAAAACATTTACTACAGGGTTCAGATTCAACTAACTGTTGTTTGATAACTACATCAGGATGGAAAGAATCTGTGAAGAAAAACCTGAATGGCTTTGGATTTTGTGTGTGTGAAAGAGAGTGAATTATTTTATTTGGAATCAGCTTGTTTAATGGGTGATCACAAACATTTTCTCTCTTATGATCTTTACAGTTTGTAAGTTTTCAGACCAATGCATTTTGTTTTGGTTTAGTTTAGAAAGTTATTGGCTTAAAGGTCAGGTAAGCTAAACAAGAATTATCATCAGACAAGCATTCATTTCTGGTATAAGCCTGAGGCAGAAGCAGTTCAAATTCATTCAACAAATAATAGATATCCTTAAAACACATGAATGGTTCATGCATTGTTTCAAGAATGCATGTATTATCGACTGGTCCTTAGGTAGGGACAGAGGCAGGACAGGGGGTGGGAAGAGGGAAGGAAGGAGGATGTTCTGTTGTGAATGTTTACTGCAGGTTGATGAGCAACAGGCCACGAATTATATCCAAGTTAAAATCAGTATATATTAATTTAAAAGAAAAAAAGTGCCCCCTCTTTGGTTTTTATACTGTACTATATTTCTTTCCAGCCCCAATTAAAAAAAATATGAATCTGAGTTTAAAGTTATGTATTTTTATCCCCAGGGGCCCAAAGGGATACAGTTTTTGATGGAGGTGTTTTCCAGCAAGACTGACCTTTCCAGCTGACTACCCCCACAGTCCACCAAAGATGAGGTTTACCTGTGAATTGTTCCACCCAAACAGTAAGTACATATCAAATACCTATTTTGTGTGTGGTTGTATGCACAAGACTCTGTGTGTGCTTGTGTGTGTGTGGTGTGTGTGCGCGCGCACGTGTGTGTGTGTGATTTTTTTGACTGGTTATATTTGTGAAAAATGTGCGTGTGAAATTCATTCACAGCCACTGTTTTAGGGGCCAAAATGTGATAAAGAAGTGCAGTATAAAGTTCCATCTTAGCCTTCTTCTGCCTCAGTCAGCTGACATTAGTAATTTGGTAACCGTTAATTTATTATGCACAAGCTTTCAGGTGATTGGATACTCAAATTGTTGCTCCATCTCGCTGTCTGTCATCAATTGACTTGGGTTTTTTTTCGGCACCCAAACCTTCAACAGAACAAATTAGAGCCATTTCTCTTTTAAAGCAGTGACCAATCATTGCTGAACATCGAGATCATCTTGAGGAATGTTGACCAGTGCAAAAAGTTCTGCTTCTGTAAACTGGAGGCCCATATTGTTCCAAAAGAGTAGGGTTGACATTCATTTCCTTGAAGGTATTGTGGAAATGAAAGTTCTTTTTTCATACCTTTAAATGGTAGAAAATCACCCTGGAAAACTTTGCCCGTAGATTGCCATAACGACATTAGGGTTCATGCACTCACCTCAGCCTGTTCAGTCGATGGAGCCAGTGCATCCATTTTCGTCGCACCCTTACCCACCTGCTCCTTGTAAAGTATGTGGTTTTGTGGGGGTTGTGGTGGGTAAAAAAAAAAAAAAAAAAAAAGGGGGGGGGGGGGGGGGCTGTGGTGTGTTGGTGTCTTTGTGTGAACTGCGGTGTGTGTCTGTGTGAGCTCAATACACCTGAGCAGTGATCAGTGACTTTATTCTGGTCCAACTTAATCATTAAATGAAATGTTCTCAACCCAATTCTCACATAGGCTTTCCTGTCTACACTGTCCTCTTCTTTTCACTTTGACAACGGGCCTATGGCTTGAAACGTCAGTTTTCTCACAAATGGATTTGACTACCACCAAAAGGTTTTTATAAACTTTATTATTTTTTCATTTTGCAACGAATCCTGCAGTCAACTTTTGTTTCTTCCTTGTTTTCACCTTACCCAGTTTGAACAACCGAAGTTAAAACCAAGTTCAGCAATAACACCAGCTGCTCATTCTGACAGCTGTTATAAAAACATCATGTCAGGGGAATATTTGTTCAGTTTTTCATTTTCCTGTACACACTGATATCTAGGGCCTCATGAAGTTTGTGTCTGCTGATGGAGGCAGGAAATTCTGAAAGTGATATGAATTATATATGGATATAATTATACCTTTACATGGGTTGGAAATGATGTATTTTGAAGGATATGATAGTTCATTATTTCAAAGAAACTAAGCAAGTTGTTTGCTAAAACATCTCAGAAAAGGCATTATGGTTTAACTGGAAGTGTATACTGTGGACAAAGAATAACGGAATGTTGAGATTTACAATCAGATCAATCTTACATGGAGGAAGGAGGATAGCAGTACATTGATGTCTGTTCTTTTGTCTGAAATACTATATAGGCTTTCGTGAAATTTTGTTGTTGTCTCAGTTTACCCAGACGGTCGAGTCTGCATCTCCATTCTGCATGCCCTGGAGACGACCCAATGGGCTATGAGAAAAGTGATGAACGGTGGAGCCCAGTTCAGGTGTGGAAAAAAATTCTTCTGTCTGTTGTCAGCATGTTGGCAGGTTTGTGTCTTGGTTTAATTCTTATGTATTGTTTTACATTTTCAGTCTTTTACATTCTGTTGTTTGACTTTTTTTTTAAAAATTACTCAAGTGAAGATAAATTTCCCATTATAAGTGTGTGTGTGTGTGTGTGTGTGTGTGTATGTATGCATGTGCATACATGTGTATGTGTTCTTTCTTGGACTTCAGTTCTTTTTTTCCTTTTAAAGGGTACTTTTAATAAATTTATGTCATGTATCACACATGAATCGCGTTTCATTGTACAGCCTTAAGTAGTCTATACACTTGCCCTAGGTCAATTTTATGCTACATATTTTCAAACAGCAGGTGGTAAATATGAGACATCGAAAGCTAAGCTCTAAATCAGTATTTTGATCTTGACTGTGTTAGCCTGCTGGTACTGTTCATCTTACATAATTCTCATGATTCAATGTTGGTTTTATCTTGTTTTGTGTATAGTTTGCAAATCTTTGGCGTCTAAACAAAACATTTACTACAGGGTTCAGATTCAACTAACTGTTGTTTGATAACTACATCAGGATGGAAAGATCTGTGAAGAAAACCTGAATGGCTTTGGATTTTGTGTGTGTGGAAGAGAGTGAATTATTTTATTTGGAATCAGCTTGTTTAATGGGTGATCACAAACATTTTCTCTCTTATGATCTTTACAGTTTGTAAGTTTTCAGACCATTGTATTTTGTTTTTGTTTAGTTTAGAAAGTTATTGGCTTAAAGGTCAGGTAAGCTAAACAAGAATTATTATCAGACAAGCATTCATTTCTGGTATAAGCCTGAGGCAGAAGCAGTTCAAATTCATTCAACAAATAATAGATATCTTAAAACCAATGAATGGTTCATGCATTGTTTCAAGAATGCATGTATTATCGACTGGTCCTTAGGTAGGACAGAGGCAGGACAGGGGGTGGGAAGAGGGAAGGAAGGAGGGATGTTCTGTTGTGAATGTTTACTGCAGGTTGATGAGCAACAGGCCACGAATTATATCCAAGTTAAAATCAGTTTATTTTGGTATGAAAAAAGAAAAGCATATGTGGGTTCAGTGAAAGTACATAGATCTATGTTTGGGTCAGTGCTCAGTTTGGGGCCACTATTGAGTTTGTATACTTGAATTTGTTATGAGTTTATATGTCTGCAGGTAGGGGGAGGGGGGGGGGGGGGGGGAACGGGTCTGGAATGTAGAAATCACATTAAGTGATTTCTCTCTGTTAGAATTATTTTGTTTGACTAACTAGTTATTGTTTTTATGTCCTCTTTGTTCTTAGATTACTTCTTCATTGCACGTGAGTCAGTTATTTGTTCTGCCATTTGTGCATCAAAGCAGCTAACTGTTTTCGAATTGCGCTATGAAGAATTTCGTCAGAGATTCATTAACAGCAAAACATGGAGTTGATTGTCAAATACAAACTACATAGACATTTTTAAAAGACTCATCTCATCAATGGGGATATGTTGAAGAAAAAAAAAGGTGATAGTTTTAAATCAAGTGAACATTTATATGATTGTTTCACATTTGTAATTAAAGCTAATGAGACTGGGTAAAATTGAATGCATTTTTCAATTTCAGAGCCAAATGATGAGAGTGCAGCAAATGTGGATGCGGCTAAGAAATGGAGAGAGAAGATCGGCATCAGTTTGAAGAATTGCAAAGGCAACAGTGAAAAAATCATTAGGGTTATAAAGACTTGAGTATCTTGTTACTGCAGTAGTACAGATCCGCAATTGGCACAGACCCCACAGTTAAGTCCCCCTATAGATAGATATATATATATATATATATATATATATATATATATATATATATATATATATATATATATATTTATATATATATATATATGCAGGTGAATTACCAGCTGCTTGGTTTCAGATTCTACCAAAAACTTCCTTTGAGTCAACAGTCTATTTCTTGGTTGTTCACTTGATTGATGTGTGAACTGTTGTTATTCATGAATTGATTGATACTCAAAATGCTGATGGAAAATCTTTTTGGTGATAAATTTGTTAAAAAAATGGCATGAGTGCACAAGTTTTAGCATCCCTTAGATTACACTTTTGTTGAAAACATGCATTGGGAATGGGGGGGGGGGGGGGGGGGATGATGTGGTGGTGTTGTTTGGACATAGTTCTGTTTTTCTACATGACTTTTGGTGGACATGCTCATACTGATTATAAACTGTCACCCTTTGGTAGTGTGGAATGAACCCAAGAAGAGTTTAGCGCTCTTATGTAGGTCTGATTATAAAGTGTAAACCCTTTGGCTGTGTGCCTGGAACACAAAAAGATTTGGTGCTGTGATGCATGTGAAGAGCCCAGTCATGAAACACTGGTTCAGACAAAGTATCTTAGGTCTGGGTCATGGCCAAGTTTCGCAGAGCCTCAAGTAATCAGAGGGTTAAGAAATTGTGATAAACGTTGATGTAATTGGTTCTGTGTTAGTGTCATTTCTGTCTACACACAGGAATACTCTTTGCAATATTTATAATGTTCTGTTAGAATGTCGATACAGTTGTGCTTGTGTGATGGAAGTGGGAGTTGTGTGTGTGTGTGTGTGTGTGTGTGTGTGTGTGTTCTGAGTGAGAGACATATACACTCATATTTAAAATTTGATTGTTTGCAGTTTTTGTTGTGGTGGTTTTATTATACATTTTTTTTCTCGTTTGATTTTTTTTTTTTTTTTTTTAGTGTTGTGTATTATACAAGTGTATTTTTTTCCATTTCATAGGAGGCTTTTGTTGTTGTTTCATGTGCGTTATGCAGTTCTTTATGTTTAATTGGTGGCTGTTTGTTGTTATACACATGGTTTTTCTTTATGTTTGATTGGTGGCTGATTTTTTGTTTATTGAAAGGAAAGCCTGTTGGTTGAATTTAATGAAATAAATGTATGTTCCTAACATTCATGTCCTGGTATTACAGAGGCCATTTCTCAACCTAGGCCTCGCACCCTTTTAACAGTTCCCTTAATTTTTTTTTCATCAGTAGGGCCGTTTGTAATTGTAAAAAAAAAAATTTCTCTGTGTCATTATTTGAGTTACTCTCCCCTGGAAAAGTATGTCACCACAGTATGACTCTAAAACGATTTTTTATGTCTTCATATATTTTTCTTATCTGTAGAGTGCTGAGGGTTCTTCAGTGTGGGCAAAGTGCATTGAGGAACCCTCATTGGAACTTAACTGTTTCAAAAGATTATGATATGTAAATAGTGTTTCTTCCTTCTTTGTGTCTTGTTTTTTGTAAACCATGAAATGTGGATTTTTATTAGCATGTTCCAATTTTGTGAATTTTTTTTTTCATGTTTGTTCCTGTTAGTACAATAAATGTCATATGTGTACAATTCATGTATTCCCTACATTTTTTTAAATCTGGTGTGTGTGTGCGTGTGTGTGTGTGTGTGTGTGTGTGTGGGTGTGTGTGTGTGTGTATGTGTGTGTGCAGCTCCACCTTTCTGTGTGTCTTTGTAGATGTTATATTTTCTTGGCACTTGTTTCGTTGTAGTTTTGTTGTTGGTGGCAGTTTGTTGTTGTTGTTTTACTTATTTTTGTGACATCAGGGTGAAAAATTAAGTGGAAATGTGGTGCCCTCACCACAGCCTACTTTTAAGGGCACCGCAGCCTAGTTTTAACAGCCTTAAGAATGTCAATAGTTCATCTATTGTTATGAATTGATATGTATATTTTGTATGTAGTTATGTATTATGAGGTTGTTGTTTTTTCTGTGAAAGGGCTTTCTTTTTCAAAGTGAAGAAAAACCCTGAATTAACCATTTGTGGTTGGCCGGGATTAAATAAAGCTGAAACGTTTTTTGTCTTATAGTGTCTGTCAGTCTCTGTTGTTTTTCCTCCTCTCCAGGTCATTTTCTTTTCCTATAAGAATGAACGGTTGAGTTGACTGATAAATGGCATTTTCTTTCCCTGCCTTGCCTTTCTCCCAGTTGGCATACAACATTGGCTCTCTCTTTGTATTATTAATTTTACACTGATACTGAATTATCGGGAAAAATTCCTGGGGAATTGTTTAAGTTATAGGGAAGGTACGCAAGTGATTTGGAAAACAGTATATATCTGAAAATGTGTATGTTAAAACACACACACACACACACACACACACACACACAATGTTTCATTTAAATGAATTTCATAGTTATAAACATAGTATTAATGAGTTACAAACCATTAATTTGTAACCCCTTGACTGCTGAACGGTTTGGACATTATGTGGTCCTTAAAGCACAGCTCTTATGGAGATGTGGATTTCGATTTCTCCACATCCATGTCTGTGATGGGTCAGTAACTGTTTTCATTGTGACAAGCTCTTGAATGAATATGACAATGATCTTTCTGGGGAGGAGATAGTCGTGGTAGCTGTGATAATTGTAATTGTCAGTTAGAGCTGGTAGTCATGTCCAGACACAGATGTTTGAGCAAGAGTGGCTTGTCTTCACTGACGAGTGCTCATGATGACCTGATGTTAGCAACTGCATGTGGGCTAGTGGTACTGGAACATCAACAGAATGATCCCGTGTATGATTGTGTATGGAAGCAACATGGAACTAATGCTACTGAGAAACGCAGAAACATGAGACAGAAGACCCCATACAGACATTTGAACAGGTCTATCTTTGGTCCATTCTGAGCAAAAGGCAGCTCAACAATGGAGGTCAAAACTAGCTTCAACCTGGCAATGCATACCAAGTTATAAGCCAATGTCACCTGTTGAATTCCAGCCCTGTTGATTCCTAATAAAGATAAGATGTCTGGACACTGGCAGCAGACTTAAAACTAAAAAGTCGGGGCTTCTCCGCATCTTATACAGAGGGCAAGGTTGAAAGGTTAAGGTCCCATAGCTTAATGGCAGTATGGGTTATGAACTGTCAGGGTTCATTATGTCAGGAACACAGCATGATGGATGGTGCGTTCTATCCCTTCCTTACTCCACCTTTAACTGAATCAGGTTCCATTAGTTACTGCTTGGTGGAGGGAGAGCCTTTTTAAACTGAATGAATCTGTAGTCCACAAGTAGTTTCACAGGAAAACTTTCTAACCATTTGACCACAAGCCCATCTATCATGCAGAGAACATAAATAGATAGCAGGTAGAGAGCCTCTACATCTATTTGCAGGCAAGAACCTTTCCTTTTATGTATAAATGTCCTTCTCTGTAAGTTGGCATGATATCCTGCAGGGCACAGTAAAGGATGAGTATCGTAGAAGCGAACCATAGACATTCTGAAACAGAAATAAAGGACTATACTGGTTCCAACACCTCTCTCCTGTCCCACATGATTTAGGTCAGAGTTCAGGTAAGTCCGACTGCTGAGATGTGCCTCTGCCTTGTATACTGCTTGTGCTGGGACTGCAAAGGACGATCCAGAGAGTGACCAGTGTGGTGAACCAGGAATGAGTGTAACGGCAGCATTGCTAGAGCACAGAAAATGAGACCCGAGACTTAAAACAGAACAGAAAGCATTCATATTTTGAAATGAGTCTATTGACACTGCAACGCAAAAGTGCGCATTTGCGAAAGATGTGTTGGTACAACAAAGAAAATGGCGACACATTGCATAAGACATTTACTAAGTCACTTCACCTCACATTTCTCTCTCTCTCTCTCTCTCTGTCTCCCGCTGGCTCACTTGCTCACTCTCGTTAACTCTAAGTAAAAAAAAATAAAGCATTATATATTTCAAGATAAATTAATGTCCTTTAAAAGCAGTGAAATAAAATCACATTATTTCGAAATAAAAGATGTCCTGTCAGGACATTTATTTCATCTATAGTCCAGACGAGAGCACAAGGCCATATCAGGAGTAGGCTACGTGTGGCTGTCAAACTAATTCCGTATTTGCGTGGTAGGACATAACACCAGTTCACTTCAAACACGCAAAGAAAAGAAAAAGGCTGAAGCCAGATTTATTTTTTCATAAAACCTTAGATGAAATAGAAGCCCTCCCCACCCCAATTTTTTTTTCAACCATATCTAGTGGAACGTTGCTGAACTAGATTCTTATGGAGTCAGCTATAAAGGGCTTTTGTCCAAAATGCAAATGCCAACACTATTGGCTTGATTAATAAATCAAATCGCGGTACTGCTACGGGCAATATCGGCGCTAATTGTGGGCCATATATAGGTCGCAATACTCACACGAAATCACTCAGACCAGCGAGGCACAGCGACCTCACTACCTCCTCCCTCCAATCATGAGACCAGTTCAGCTGCCGACTGGCTCTTGTGATTTTTTCCCACTCTTGTCACTGAATACTTTACAGTCACCTAGTCGTGAATACTACATGTACATGTCTAATGAAATAAGTTATGATAAATGAAGATCAGAAGGAAATTGATCTACTATTCTGAGTCCATAATTGGATGACGAGTGGTCATGAAAATCCCTCTCGAGTAACGATTATGTTCAGACGGGGGGAGGAGGGGGGGGGGGGGGGGGGCTCACCTGTTGCATTTGTTGCGAAACCTCGGGCCAATAGGACGTACATCTCACCATTCGAGTTCAAGTGGCGACAGTATGCCACGCTGACCCGAACTGAGAACACCACATGCTTATTCAAGATGTGAACACGTACACTTATCAACAAAAGATACCTTCGTAAAATCACATAAAACATACACCATACACCAGTCGACGATATTTTCCTTCGTAAAATCACGCAAAACACCGTTACACCAGTCGACCAAACCTTACCTTCATTATTAAGATTTGATCGTTTTCATTTTATCCATTCGAGATTACCCCTTCATTCGGCCCCACGCAGTTATGTGGCTTAATTTTGCTGTAAGTAACTTTCCAACAGTATTTTTTTAATCAAATGTTGCTGGGTGATCCTTATCTCCATAAAACCACTTTGGTATGCTGTAAAACGACTAGAAAACATTAGTTTTCTGTACATTTCCTATCAACTGTGTAGCTGTGAGAACCAACCTAGAGTGAAGCGCCTCATGTGCACACCTGAAGACAGACCTGCTGTATTGAACTACGAACTGTCAAAACTTACCCGAGAAGAAGAACTAAAGGACCTGTCTGTGACGTCTATTAAAGCATAATTTCAACAGATTTTGCATGGTAAATCATTTATTAACATTGAAAATAACCTAATCTTCTGTTTGGCGAGTATAATTGTGTAATAGGCAATGAACTTGACATAACTTCTGGACATAATCAACAAGAAACAGAAGTAAACGCGTTTCAATATGCTATCACCTCGCTGCAGTTCACCCAAAGATTTCACATCATTCACAGTTATATCTCTTGATTCCACTTCACTGTAACCGAACTGGATCACAAAATATTGAACTTTTACTCGCGGTCCAGGCTACGGGAAAATCAATAATTGGTGGTGGTGGTGGTGGTGGTGGTGGTGGTATGTGTGTGTGTGTGTGTGTGTGATGAGGATGACAACCCATATGAAGAAAGGGGAACTATGCAAATTGGAAATCGGTGCTTTTTGTAGTGAATTTTGTGAACCTTTGACATGCAAATATCGCAATAATGAACACACCCACAGCTTATGATAGAGAAAGATGAAAAGGATTTGTATAGGCTACGATCCAAATAACGACCTCCACCGAGCCAAATATTTGAAATTGAAACAAGAGCAGGAATTAAATTAACGTACCCACATT